>CM038141.1:289974116-291174116 GCA_021437245.1 Aegilops speltoides
ATCTTCACCAGGTCTTCGGCCGATCCCGGCCCTTTGCGGCCATGGCGAGTGGCATCGTCCTCCCCGTTGAAATCCCACATAGGGTGGCCCCTGTATTGCAGCGGCTGCACCCCCCCCCCCACCCCCGCATAATGCACGTTGCCATGACTCCAATCATGGTCAATCCGAATGGGCGATAACCTTATCCGGCCCATCAAATAATGGGCGCTCTTGTCTTCCTCCACTGGGGCTCCGTGGGCGCCAGCTCGAGCGTTCTTCAGAGGAGCATTATGAACTCCGGAGGCCGATCCAACAGGTCCGGCAGCGGGCGTCTTCTACATAAAACCATTCTCAAGGCCAAACTTGGACGCCTTCTTAGGGGTTCCGGATGGATATCCAGATCCGGCGATCGCCATATTTCGCACCGCCCACTTGATATATGGACCCCTCGTGAGAGCGGGGTACAAGGCAGAACAACCTCTTCCACAGCGCGAAATGGGGCTCGACGCCCAGAAATAGCTCGCAAAGAGCTACGTAACCCGTGATATGCAGAATAGAGGTGGGCGTGACGTGATGGAGCTGGAGTCCGTAGAACTCCAGGAGCCCGCGGAGGAACGGATGTATAGGAAATCCGAGCCCCCTTATCAGATAGGGGACGAAGCATACAGCTCCCCTTTGTTGGGACTTGGGGTAGCCTCCGCTTGCTTCCCACCTTTGTAGGTGGCCAGCCCGGCTCGGACCAGAACCATGAAGGCCGGAGGGAGATATCCCTCCGCTTGGAGCGTCACCAGCTCGTTGTGCGGGACAGAACATCTCCTCCAATCTCCTGGCAGAGGGTTGGGAGCGCGAGAGGAGGAGCTGCGTCGACGGTCCATGATGGAATGGAATTTTGGTCAGAGGCGCTCCGATGAGTACTCGCGGAAGGAAAATGTCGTGATCTGGATCTAGATTCTTGCCTCTCTTATAGGCAGATTATTTGCGCAGCTAGGGGGTAAAACATAAAAGATACCCTGGCTTTTCACATTCGTGCGACGCGTGGAAGAAGGCCATTATTGGGCGTGGAAGCCAAGGAGCACAACGTTTACAAGAGAGCCAGACACTGTGAGGCAGGTACATGGAACTTAAAGGAGAACCCGCCTTGCAACGCCGAAGACTATATCTGCTACCGGACTAATCGTCATTGAAGCCTGGTTAGGGGCTCTTGAGGAGTCTGGACTAGGGGTGTCCGGACAGCCGGACTATCATCGTCGACCAGACTCCAAGACTATGAAGATACAAGATTGAAGACTTCGTCCCGTGTCCGGATGGGACTTTCCTTGGCGTGGAAGGCAAGCTTGGCGATACGGATATGTAGATCTCCTACCGTTGTAACCGACTCTGTGTAACCCTAGCCCTCTCCGGAGTCTATATAAACCGGAGGGTTTTAGTCCGTAGGACAAGACAACCATTACAACAATCATACCATAGGCTAGCTTCTAGGGTTTAGCCTCCTTGATCTCGTGGTAGATCCACTCTTGTACTACCCATATCATCAATATCAATCACGCAGGAGTAGGGTTTTACCTCCATCGAGAGGGCCCGAACCTGGGTAGAAACATCGTGTCCCTTGTCTCCTGTTACCATCCGCCTAGACGCACAGTTTGGGACCCCCTACCCGAGATCCGCCGGTTTTGACACTGACAGGGAGCCTTCCCCTTCTCTTCCGTAGAAAACCGGCGGATTGGCGCCATTGGCATGAGGTGAAGCAAGGGCGAGGAAGAAGAAGAAGGAGAGAAGCAGGAAGAGATGGACTGCGGGGGCTCTCGTCCGTCCGTACTTATAGTCCGGAGGAGGCCAACCGTCGGCCTCCACGATCACAGGTAATCATGACCCATTTTTAGCATGCAGGGACTTGTCAAGTCGAGCGGTTGCCGAGGCAGCATGGGGAAGCGGAGACGCCCACGTCCAATCAACCGCCACACGGCGCCCAAGGCCGCAGGCTGATTGGGCCCGCGGCGCTCCGCACTTGCCCCTTTGCTTCTTGCTAAGCCAAGTCGGAGCGTGCCCTGGGCCCGGGGGCTAATGTTGGCATTCTGGGAACAGGGGTCCCCGGACTTGCCTGCCTGCAGCCTGCAGCGTGGCTCAAGTGGTGGCCCAGTACGGCCCATCTTCATCAGCACAAGACTCAAGACCCTCGTGAGGGGCCAAGCCTCACGGGGCGGACGACGCTAGGCTTCCTTAGGGACGGCCTCGCCATGCAGGCTCGCAAGGAGGCAGAGAGATCAAGGCAGGGTACCTCACGAGGTGCTTGTGACGCAAGCCATGACGATCGAGACCAGGCGGGCGCCAGGCGGGCGCCGGCCTGCGCAGTGTCCTTGTTTCCTCTTTGGTGCAAAGGGGGCAAGCACAGGCGTGGAGTACCGAGGCATCAGGCAAAGGTTGTCATTTCAGTGCAACAAGACCAAGATCAGTGGAGCGGCAGGATGGAGGTCACTCTGGATCCCAAGACGGTGTCATCGCCAGTGCTTTTGGCAGCCGAATATCAACTTTAGTCAGGATAACTTGTACTAGATGTTCCCCTTCAAAACGTCCGTTGTTGGCGCCCTTCCCACTCAATATTTGGGAAGAGGCCTAGGGCCTCTATAAATAGGACTAGCCACCACTAAGAGTGGGGGAAGGGAAAAAGAGAAGAGGACGGATCGAGTGTTCATTAGAGAGAGAGAGAGGCGATCGAACTCACACAAGCAGTTCATCGCATCAGCTCAAGAACACCTCTCGCGAGGCTGTTCTTCCCTTGTACTGTCCATCTTCAGCCCCTGAGGCAATCCACCACACCACACACTGGTGTAGGGTATTACACCACAACGATGGCCCAAACCAGTACAAATCTTGTGTCCCTCGTGTTGCTCATCGTTTCCAGCTTAGATCTCACGAGGCGATTGGACGTAGATCGGTAGGGGAGAGATCTTCGTGCGCATCCCAGAGTTCGAACCTTAAGGGTATGCCGGAACCCAACATCCGACACTATGCATAAGAAGTGGGTTAGGCTTAAATGTGTTCGTCATATGCTTCATGATGCTCCCGTTATGTTTCAATTCTTATCTTTTATGTGAGCATCATTGTCATCATCATGCCTAGCTAGAAAGGCATTAAAGAAAAGTGCTTGTTGGGAGACAACCCAATATTTACCATTACTGTTTTTATCTGTCCACATGATTATGCTACTGTAGTAATCATGTTTTATAGCTTTTGTTTCAATAAAGTGTCAAGTAAGACCTTTAGGATAGCTTACGGTGATAGTTGTGTTGATCCTGCTGAAAATCAGAAACTTTTGCACCCAGTAAATTAGTTTTGATAATTCACAGTAAGGTTCTTTTGATATGACTCTTGTCTCTATGGATTGATACACAAATTTCTCAGGTTTTCCTAATTTGTTAGAAGTTTTAGAGTTACATAAGTATTCGAGAGTTACAGATTACTACAGACTGTTCTGTTTTTGACACATTCTGTTTTCTGTGTGCTGTTTGCTTATTTTGATGAATCTATGAGTACTATCGGAGGGTGTGAACCATAGAGAAGTTGTAATACTGTATATATTACACCAATATGCATTTAGAATGAGTTCACTACAGTACCAAATGTGGTGATTTATTTTCTTATACTAACGGAGCTTACGAGTTTTCTGTTGAGTTTTGTGTTGTGAAGTTTTCAAGTTTTGGGTAAAGATTCGATGGACTATGGAATAAGGAGTGGCAAGATCCTAAGCTTGGGGATGCCCAAGGCACCCCAAGGTAATATTCAAGGACAACCAAGAGCCTAAGCTTGCGGATGCCCCGGATGGCATCCCCTCTTTCGTCTTCGTTCATCAGTAACTTTACTTGGAGCTATATTTTTATTCACCACATCATATGTGTTTTGCTTGGAGCGTCATTTTCTTTTGTTAGTATTTGCTTGATGTTATTTAGAATATTGTTCTGCATCTTTATTTTCAATAAAAATGTCAAGGATAGCCTTTACCATGCTTGTTTTGCAAGTATACTTGTTGCTGTTTGAAAACAGAAAGTTTATCGATGTTGGAAAAATTCCCTAGAAAAGTCAGATTATGATAAATTGTTGAAACTTTTTGCATATTGAGATCTGATAAATTTTATACAGTATAGTATTTTTCTCATAATTTTTGGAGTTAGGTAAATATGATGAATCTTGCATTCTTTACAGACTGTACTGTTTTGGCAGATTGCTGTTATGTTTGCATATGTTTGCTTGTTTAATGATTCTATTTGAGGATAGGAGTATTAAATATGCAGAGGCATTTATTATGCAATGTTGAATAATAATTTTAGTGATTTGTTACAGTATAGAATGATAAGGTTATTGCGTTGATTTATACTAACATATCTCACGAGTTCTTGTTGAGTTTTCTGTGGATGAAGTTTTTAAGATGTAGGGAAGCCGTTATATAAAAGGAATTAAGGAGACACGAAAGCTAAAGCTTGGGAATGCCCAAGGCATCCCTAATTAATATTTCAAGAAGTCTCAAGCATCCAAGCTTGGGGATGCCCCGGTAGGCATCCCACCTTTCTTCTTCAACAATTATCGGTTAGTATCGGCCGAACCTAAGTTTTTGCTTCTTCACATGATGTGTGCTATCCTTGAAATGTCGTTTTGTTTTGCTTGCTGTTTGAATGAAATACCAAGATCTCAAATTCTTAAATGTTAGAGAGTCTTCTCATAGTTGCATAATTATTCGACTACTCATTGATCTTCACTTATATCTTTCAGAGTAGTTTGTTATTAACTCTAGTGCTTCACTTATATCTTTTTAGAGCACGGCGGTGATTTTATTTTGTAGAAATTATTGATCTCTCATGCTTCACTTATATTATTTTGAGAGTCTTTAGACCAGCATGGTATTTGTTTTGGTTATTAAATTAGTCCTAATATGATAGGCATTCAAGATGGATATAATAAAAACTTTCATATGGAGTGCATTGAATACTAAGAGAAGTTTCATACTTGATAATTGTTTTGAGATATAAAGGTGGTAATGTTAGAGTCATGCTAGTTGAGTAATTGTGAATTTGAGAGATACTTGTGTTAAATTTTGTGATTCCCGTAGCATGCACGTATGGTGAACCGTTATGTGATGAAGTTGGAGCATGATTTATTTATTGATTGTCTTCCTTATGTGTGGAGGTCGGGATCGCGCAATGGTTAACTCCTACCAACCCTTTCCCTAGGAGCATGCGTGTAGTACTTTGTTTTGATAACTTGTAGATTTTTGCAATAAGTATATGAGTTCTTCATGTCTAATGTTGAGTCCATGGATTATATGCACTCTCACCCTTCCACCATTGCTAGCCTCTCTTGTGCCACGCAACTTTCATCGGTACCATACACCCACCATATACCTTTCTCAAAACAGCCACCATACCTACCTATTATGGCATTTCCAAAGCCATGCCGAGATATATTGCCATGCAACTTTCCACCATTCCGTTTATTATGACACGCTCCATCATTGTCATATTGCTTTGCATGATCATGAAGTTGACATTGTATTTGTGGCAAAGCCACCGTTCATAATTCTTTCATACATGTCACTCATGATTGATTGCACATCCTGGTACACCGCCGGAGGCATTCATATAGAGTCATATTTTGTTCTAAGTATCGAGTTGTAATTCTCGAGTTGTAAGTAAATAAAAGTGTGATGATCTTCATTATTAGAGCATTGTCCCAAGTGAGGAAAGGATGATGGAGACTATGATTCCCCCACAAGTAGGGATGAGACTCCGGACTTTATGAAAAATAAAAGAGGCCTGAGGGAGTCCTAGACTAGGGGGTGTCCGGATAGCCGGACTATCATCGTCAGCCGGACTCCAAGACTATGAAGATACAAGATTGAAGACTTCGTCCCGTGTCCGGATGGGACTTTCCTTGGCGTGGAAGGCTAGCTTGGCAATACGGATATGTAGATCTCCTACCATTGTAACCGACTCTGTGTAACCCTAGCCCGCTCCGGTGTCTATATAAACCGGAGGGTTTTAGTCCGTAGGAAAACAACCATTACAACAATCATACCATAGGCTAGCTTCTAGGGTTTAGCCTCCTTGATCTCGTGGTAGATCCACTCTTGTACTACCCATATCATCAATATCAATCAAGCAGGAGTAGGGTTTTACCTCCATCGAGAGGGCCCGAACCTGGGTAAATACTTCCTGTCCCTTGTCTCTTGTTACCATCCGCCTAGACGCACAGTTCGGGACCCCCTACCCGAGATCCGCCGGTTTTGACATTAACATTGGTGCTTTCATTGAGAGTTCCTCTATGTCGTCACCGATAGGCTTGATGGCTTCTTCAATCAACAACAACACCGTCCAGGGCGAGACTTTCCTCCCCGGACAGATCTTCGTGTTCGGCGGCTTTGCACTGCGGGCCAATTCACTTAGCCATCTGGAGCAGATCGAAAGCTACGCCCCTGGCCATCAGGTCAGGTTTGGAAGCCTAAACTTCACGGCCGACATCCGTGGAGACTTGATCTTCGACGGATTCGAAGCGCCGAAAGCGTGTGCCTACTGTCACGATGGGCATGATTTAGCTCTGCCGCCGGACAGTGCCCTGGAGGCCGCACACGAGTCCGCTCTAACCCATAGTATGGAGCAGACCACGCAGATCGAGGACAGGTGGCTAGACACCACCTTGGGAGCTGCAACTTCTACGGCGATGGAGCCGAATACTGACCTTGTCCCTTATAAAGCTCATGACTCCGAGGCGCCGGACTCCTTGCCGGACTCCGAACCTCCTGCGCCCCTGCCAATCGAATCCGATTGGGCACCGATCATGGAGTTCACCGCCGCGGACATCTTTTAGCACTCACCCTTTGGCGACATCCTAAATTCCCTAAAGCATCTCTCATTATCAGGAGAGCCCTGGCCGGACTGCGGTCAGGATAGTTGGGATGCGGACGACGAAGAGATTCAAAGCCCACCCACCACCCACTTTGTTGCCACTGTCGACGATCTAACCGACATGCTAGACTACGACTCTGAAGACATCGACGGTATGGACGACGATGCCGGAGACAATCAAGAACCAGCGCCTACAGGGCACTGGAAGACCACCTCGTCATATGACATATACATGGTGGACACCCCAAAGGATGGGGACGGCGAAGAAGCAGCGGAGGCAGATTCTTCTAAGAAACAGCCCAAGTGCCAACGTCAGCGGCGCCGCTCTAAATCCCGCGATAGTAAGAATGGAGATTCCGGCACCGGAGATAATAACACCCCTGAGAGTGCTGAAGACAACCCCCTCCAGCAAGATTCAGCACAGGAGGACGGGGATGCCAGCCCTCGAGAGAGAGCGGCAGACGAGGAGGATGACAACTACATGCCTCCCTCCGGAGACAAGGCAAGCCTCAATGACGACAAATTCGTCGTGCCAGAGGATCCTATCGAACAAGAGCGTTTTAAACCCAGGCTTATCGCCATGGCAAATAGCCTAAAGAAAAAGCAGCAACAGCTTCAAGCTGATCAAGACCTGCTGGCCGACAGATGGACCGAGGTCCTCGCGGTCGAAGAGTATGAACTCGAACGCCCCTCCAAGAGCTACGCAAAACGCAAGTTGCTCCCCCGACTATAGGAGGAATCATACATACTGTAACGCCCTCGATGCGGCTATATCTCCCACGTGTCGAAGCATGACTTAGAGGCATAACCGCATTGAAAGCAATGTCGCAAGTGAGGTAATCTTCACACAACCCATGTAACACATGAGGGAAAGAGATACATAGTTGGCTTACAATCGCCACTTCACACAATTACATGAATAAAGCATTACATCATCCAGATACAATCAAGGTCCGACTACGGAACCAAAATAAAAGAAGAACCCCAAATGCGACAAAGGTCCCCGATCGACCCCACTGGCTCCACTCTTGATCAACTAGAGCGAAACAACACAAAGGCCAAGATCTTCATCGAGCTCCTCCTTGAGCTTGGTTGCGTCACACCGCCGATAATATAGGCACCGCAAAACTGGTTTTGGAAGTATCTGGTGAGCCACGGGGACTCAGCAATCTCGCACCCGCGAGATCAAGACTATTTAAGCTTATGGGTAAGGTAAAGGCATGAGGTGGAGCTGCAGCAAGCGACTAGCATATATGGTGGCTAACATACGCAAATGAGAGCGAGAAGAGAAGGCAAAGCACGGTCGATAAAAGTATGATCAAGAAGTGATCCTATAGAAACCTACGTCAAACATAACTCCAACACCGTGTTCACTTCCGGACTCCGCCGAGAAGAGACCATCACGTTACACACGATTGATGCGTTTTAATTCGGATCTGGTGTCAAGTTATCTACAACCGGACATTAACAAATTCCCATCTGCCACATAACCGCTGCACGGCTCTCGAAAGTTATACCTGCAGGGTGTCCCAACAAGCCCATGACAAGCTCTCGCGATCAACGAAGAATAGACCTTCTCCCAAGACACTCCGATCGACTCGGTATCCCGGTACATCAAGACATTTCGACAATGGTAAAACAAGACCAGCAAAGCCTCCCGCTGTGCCGACAAATCCCGATAGGAGCTGCATATATCTCGTTTTCAGGGCACACCGGATGAGCCAGACGTTGGGTTGGCATAGACCCTAGTTGCCCAGGGGGCGCCGGACATCGCTCAGGTTGGACCAACACTCGAAGGAGCACTGGCCCGGGGGGGGCTAAAATAAAGATGACCCTCGGGCTCCGGAAACCCATGGGAAAAAGGGCTATGTGAGGCAAATGGTAAAACCAAGGTTGGGCCTTGCTGGACAAGTTTTATTCAAAGCAAACTGTCAAGGGGGTCCCATAAATCACCCGACCGCGTAAGGAACGCAAAATCCGGGAACATAACACCAGTATGACGGAAACTAGGGCGGCAAGAGTGGAACGAAACACCAGGCATAAGACCGAGCCTTCCACCCTTTACCAAGTATATAGATGCATTAATTAAATAAGATATATTGTGATATCCCAACACGTAAACATGTTCCAACAAGGAACAACATCTCCATGTTCCAACAAGGAACAAACTTCAATCTTCACCTGCAACTAACAACGCTATAAGAGGGGCTGAGGAAAGCGGTAAAATAGCCAATAAACGGTTTGCTAGGACATGGTGTCAAAGGTTAGAGGTTCATGGCAATTTGGGAGGCTGACAAGCAAATGGTAGGCATCGTAGCATTGGCATAGCAAAAGAGCGAGCATCTAGCAAGCAAAGATAGTAGTGATTTCGAGGGTATGATCATCTTGCCTGAAATCCCGCAAGGAAGAAGAACGATTCCATGAAGAAGACAAACGGACGAAGACGAATGAATCCTCACAACTCCGAAGCGAAACCGAAGCTAACGAGAGAAGCAACCTGGAAAGAAACAAACAACATGGTAAACCAACAAGCACAAACATGACATGATGCACAAACAAGTATGATGCATGTCCGGTTTAATGAGGCATGGCATGGCAAAGTGCAACAAACTATCTTACAAATTAAGTGGAGCTCAATATGCAACGGAGTTGCATATTGACGAAACACCACATCAATTATTTAGTTTAATCTCGTTTAGGTACACAACAATATTAAATGTTGTTAAACATGGCAAGAGGTGAAGCATAAATAAACTAACTATTTAGGCAAGTTTAAATGAGGCCGGAAAAACGAACAACAATTCCGAAAAATCCTCATGAGCAATATTTGAATTTGCTACTGTTCTGCCCTAAACACAATTTTAGAGTTGTTAAACATGCAAGATGAGTGCACCATGTTAAACTAGGCATTTTTCCACCCCATTTACATATAAAGTTTATTAAATTCGGAGTTACGGTTAATTAGTTATGAATTAAATCATTTTAGCATCGCATTTAGCAAATTAATGCAAACAGCAATTTAGACATTTTTAACATAGATGAAAATGGCATATTATTAATCTACACAATTTCTGAGCATTTTACATGTCTAAATCATTTACAAAAGATGCATGGATTGAGAGTAATTAAATGCATGAAGTGCAAGGGGTTTTCTGTAAACTGACATTCTCTGGATAAATAGACAAATTCGCAGATCTGAAGAAAAAAAGGTACACGGGCCGAATCTGGTTGGCCCGAATGTGTCTGAGAAAGCTTTGGATCTGGTGCTCACCGAGCCGCACGGGCGGATCGGTGGAGAAGGCCCAAGAGGGCGCGAGGCTGGAGGAGGCGGTTAGGGCGCGCTGGGCGGATCTCGAGGCCGACAGCGACCCACGCGCGAGGCGGGCGATCAACACATGGTCGGCGCCAGGCACGCTGCTCGACTGGGCAGCGAACGGCGCACCGCGCGATCTGAGAGGAGGCAGCAGACGGCGATGGAAACCGGCGGATCCGAGGCCACGACAATGCGCGGCGAGGAGGTCGGGCCGACGCGACTTGACGGCGGCTAGGACGAAGCGAGCGCCACGCTGATGCGTCGTCCTCCTCGCGCAGCGAAGCGAGGGAGGCCGCTGTGGTCTGGACGGCGCCATGGGACCGGACGGCGAGGACAGAAGGCGGCTTAGCGTCTGCGGACTTAGAAGCGCCCGGCGGCGAGTCTTAGCGAGGCGGGCGTCGTGAAGGGACGTCCGCGGCGGAATCGGGCGGAGCGGCGACGGGAGGCCATGGATGTGCAGGCGACGGCGAGGAGGCGCTCGAGGAAGGGGAGCAGCGGCCTGGTGCCACTCGGGTGAACTTGGTCGCAGCTGTGTTCGAGTCCGGTGAATCAGGTGTGGCGCCGGGCATCTACGAGCTCGGGTGCGCGAAGGGAGGAGGCTGGTCTCCATCGGGAGGGTTCCACGGCGCTGGTGTGCTCCTGTGAAGAGAGCAAAGAGAGAGACGAGGTGAGGGGAGAACCAGAGAGGGAAGAAAAGGGGGGGTGCAGGGAGAGAGAGAACCAGGCGTTGAGGGCTCGTCTGGTCACGGCCGGGCGCGTGGCTGGCAGACGAAGGCGGGAGGAAGGCTGCAGCTCTGTGATTGGTGGATCGAGAGGAGCGGCTGGTTGGATCGGTGGCCAAATCGAGGAAGGCAAGGTGGTGCTGCTGATTTGGAACGGGGAGATCCCGAGGAAGAGGATTTGGTAGAGAGTGGCGGCGGGCAGGAGGATGGATGGGACAGGGTCCTAAAAACTAGGGTTAGACCAAATATATAGCAAGGATTTTTGACAAGGGCTAATCGGACCCTCCGATTAAAATCAAACGGTCGAGATAAAAAGGTTGGGGAGTCCAAATAATAAAATGGTGATATTTTGTAGACGTTTGGGGATGATCCGGACACAACGGTAGCGACAGTCCGGGTCGGGTCCGGGACAACTTTCGGACGCGCGTGAGGGGGGGGCTGACGAGAGGGGTTAGGCTGGACCTGGCGGTAGGTAGCGGACTGTGTAGACGGTCTGAGCTGAGGGAAGAGAAGAGAGGGAGGCCCGGCGACTGTTTCCGGAGACCAAAAACGTCCGACGTTAGACCGGCTATACTGCGGCTATAGTTATCCGTTGGGGCATCAAACGGACTCCGAATGCGATGAAACTTGGCAGGTGGTCTACTGACAACAAAATAACACCGCATGCCAACTTTCAACCCATTCCGAGAACATTTTCCGGCCACTTATAAAATAATATTTCGGACATGTCGCGGGCGCGTGCAAGTGTGTCTGGGCTCAGAACGGACAACGGACGGAACGAGGAGAACGGGATGGATGCAAGTTTTGAAAACATGATGATGCAATGCACATGATGACATGATAAGATGCACACGCAAGCAAATGACAAGGCAACAACAGTGAATAACTGGCGGACACCTGGCACATCGGTCTCGGGGCGTTACAACACTCCACCACTATAAGAGGATCTCGTCCCGAGATCTAGAATGGCACCGGAGAGAAACGGAAGAGGAAGAGAAGAGATAAAACTAAGTTGCTTCTTCGACCAATGAGTGAAACCAAAGAACCTTGAGAGGTTGAGCAATTTAAAAGAAAGAGTCCAACAAATATGAACGAGATTGCAAACAATCCGTTAGAAAAGAGGAACAAGGAGTATTACGAGAATTTGAAGGTTGCAAAGACATGAATCAAGAGTTTAATGGACAAGATAGAATTCGTAACCACTCCGGTTAAAACAAGATGAGAAGGAATAAGAATGATATAATTTGGGCAGCACACCGACTGACAATGGAAGGAATTAGAATCATGAACTTGAGAAGATGGGATGATACTTGATGAAATAAACAACACACTGCCTCCGAAGCTATTGAAAAATGGCACAAGGGGTAAGAAAGATCTCAGACAACACTCCAGTTAAATGGATAAGCACGAAAAAAAACATGGTCTTGACAAAGCGATATGATGGGTGAAGAGAGCAACATCACAAAGCCTCCGGGAGAAAGAATAGAAGATCGGTCATTGGAATAAGAATGGAGAAGAAAATGCCAACATCTGCCACCAACGGAAACAAATGATTGGATTGATATCAACAAGGAGACGAGAAACTTATTTCACCGGGAGGACAAATGAAGAACTTGGGTCATTTATAAGCACCATAAATAGCAACAATCCTTAGGGAAAGCTTTAGGTGAAATATAGCCCAAGATAACTCCAATGAAGAGATTGATGGATTTAAAAAAATAACTCATTCTTAACAACATGTGAATCATGGAACATGAACTCAAATTATCAAGAATGACATAATACCACCTCCAAAATATGGTAGAAAGAATTGCGCTCCGGATTACCATATGAAGAAAGCTTGAGCTCCTTAGGAAAGAATCTCGATGAAAACTTTGAGAAGGGAATTAAATCCTTGATGAACCATCATGTAGAACCTCCATGAAGAACTCCGGTAAACAAAAGGAATGAAAAGAAAGAGAAATTGAAAACACAAGGTGAATCCTTGCAATGATTTAGATGGATCTCCGTGATAATTAGAGCTTGGAACTCTGGGAAAAAAAAGATGAAACAACTGAAACCGAGAATTTTAAGGGCCTCCGGAATAAAGAATTAATCACTTGGATGAACAAGAATATGAATTATGTTATGCTCATCCTTCACCCATTAAATTGATGACAAGCAATGGATTTGGCATACTACTTATTCTCGTAGAAAGGATTAAGAGAGATATGGCGTAAACTTGAGAAGGTCTTCAACGAACCACCGGTAGGATTGGAACAACAAATGAATTTATATGATGAACAAGGAAGAGAGATCTTGAAAGAACCACCGTAAGAATTGAAAATGATCGAAGTAGGGGTGCATCACCGGTAAGAATTAGCAAATGAACGAAGGTGCTTGAGACAAACTAGATACATGAGAACAAATAGATCAAGAACTGATTAGAGGATATTCGATTGATGCACCGGCAAGATAGGAGAATGATAACTGACAGCTGAGAGTGAATAAACCTGAATTCATGGACTCCGGATGACAAACTGAGAAGACTCTTGAATATCTCCTGATGGGTGAAAAAGATTCTCACAATCGAAAACAAATATGAGCGGATGGCAACAAGCTAGCACCATGAATCTTGAAGAGAATAGAGCAAGATTAAAGAGAAACTCTTCTTCGGTCTTCAAATGATGAGAATGACAATGAGAAACACCACCAAAAATTATTGAGGCACACTGGAAGAATCAAAAGCGAAGAGGTTGAGCCAACTATGAAAAGAATTTGAAAGATCTTGGAGAAAAGCATTTGACTGATGATAACTCATTCTTACGTCAAACTTGGAGAAGAATTTAGGATAGCTCTGGGAAAATAGAAGAGTCAAGTAAGATCCTGGGAAAATACCTGTGGGTTAGGGCCCACTCAAAAGAACACCGTTGAAAAGATTTAAAAGAGATGTTGCACCGGTTGAATTAAATGACTTGAATGAGATACCAATCTCGAAAGAGCTTGAACGAATGCAGAGTGGAAACACGAATCTTCGAGATATCTTGAGCACTCCGGAATAACAAATAGCGAGAAGTAGAATGATAATGAGGTGCACCGATATGAGAAGACATTGAAATGAGGAAAAAGGTATGATCAACAAAACTTGACTTGAATCCACCGGAGAAGAGAAAGGAATGAGGAATGACGAACTAGTAGAACATCTTCTTGAGAACCACCGGGTAAGAACATTGATGGAAAAGAATGGAGAAACTTCACGAAAATAAAAGGATACTTGGTAAAGAAATCTTAGTCCTTGAAGAAAAAGGGTGGGTGGGCGGGAAAAAACAAAGGCAACTTGGAGACGGATGAAACAAACACCGTTGAGAAGAAATGATAATTGGTCTTGCTGATGTTGAAGTGATCGGATCCACCTGAAGAGAAACACGCCGGTTGAAAAGGATTGACATGACAATCTCGATTGTCGAGAAGGATTGGTATTCACATCGGAGTATGAGAACACCATTTCGGAAAGGTATGGAATCAACACTTGACATTGAAGCAACTCGAATACCACAACTCAAAATAAAAACAAAGGACTGGCTTGTAGAATAAACCGGAACAAACATATGATAGAGATTTCGTCCGAAGTTTTCGTGGTGGGGCCTACACGGGCTCGATCGTACAGCACCATCATGTACAAGGCAAAGGCACGTGACATCTGAAGCGTCCCAGTCGGCATAGCCAAGGACTCTTTAAGACACAACGAGACCACTGTAAAACCAACCGTGAATAGTCGGACCACTAGACGTCGAACCCCAATTTCATATCATACATCCGTCGGAAAGATATCCTAAGAGCTACTTGAATTCCCACCTATGAAACTCCCAAAATTTTCCGGTTATGCAATCTGGTGTTGGGGATACAGGGGAAGCAATATATCTCACACAAACTAACAATCCCTACATCCAGTTGTATCCATCCGTCAACACATAACCAAGAAACCTTCGGAAATCGTCTACCTCAACCTTCGAAAAGCATCCGTTATACAAGTCATAGAAATACTCCCGTACTCACCTCAGTACTGGGTTATCGGGGTTATCTCACCAACAACTGCATAAAAGAGATTTTCGATGTCGGCGTACTAAACTCAGGTATTCCAGAACTACAACGATAAAATTATGACGACAACACCTTAGATCTCAACTCCCCGGGACATTTCCACTAAACCCCTGACAGGAGGCACCAAGACAATGTTCTCATCATAAAACCATCGGAACGGTTCCAAGATACCCGCGTGATCCTAAAAAAAATTAGTGAAATTTGAGAAGAGAAGAGTCAAAACTCTCGTCGGAGACCTCACCAGAGCGATTTAAGGACCGAGGAGTAAAAAAATTCTAACTCTCCGATATATATAATCCTAAATGACTCAAAACATTTTTCTAGACACAACTCGGCGCTAAAAGCGATCAAGCGGTGGGGCTCCTAAGGTCGGGAAGGCTCTGATTACCAACTTGTAACGCCCTCGATGCGGCTATATCTCCCACGTGTCGAAGCACAACTTAGAGGCATAACCGCAGTGAAAGCAATGTCGCAAGTGAGGTAATCTTCACACATCCCATGTAACACATGAGGGAAAGAGATACATAGTTGGCTTACAATCGCCACTTCACACAATTACATGAATAAAGCATTACATCATCCAGATACAATCAAGGTCCGACTACGGAACCAAAATAAAAGAAGAACCCCAAATGCGACAAAGGTCCCCGATCGACCCCAACTGGGCTCCACTACTGATCAACTAGAACGAAACAACACAAAGGCCAAGATCTTCATCGAGCTCCTCCTTGAGCTTGGTTGCGTCACCTGCTCGATAATATAGGCACCTGCAAAACTGGTTTTGGAAGTATTTGGTGAGCCACGGGGACTCAGCAATCTCGCACCCGCGAGATCAAGACTATTTAAGCTTATGGGTAAGGTAAAGGCATGAGGTGGAGCTGCAGCAAGCGACTAGCATATATGGTGGCTAACATACGCAAATGAGAGCGAGAAGAGAAGGCAAAGCACGGTCGATAAAAGTATGATCAAGAAGTGATCCTATAGCAACCTACGTCAAACATAACTCCAACACCGTGTTCACTTCCCGGACTCCGCGAGAAGAGACCATCACGTTACACACGCGATTGATGCGTTTTAATTCGGATCTGGTGTCAAGTTATCTACAACCGGACATTAACAAATTCCCATCTGCCACATAACCGCTGCACGGCTCTCGAAAGTTTATACCTGCGGGGGTGTCCCAACAGCCCATGACAAGCTCTCGCGATCAACGAAGAATAGACCTTCTCCCAAGACACTCCGATCGGACTCGGTATCCCGTACATCAAGACATTTCGACAATGGTAAAACAAGACCAGCAAAGCCTCCCACAGTGCCGACAAATCCCGATAGGAGCTGCACATATCTCGTTCTCGGGGCACACCGGATGAGACAGACGTCGGGTTGGCATAGACCCTAGTTGCCAGGGGCGCGGACATCGCTTCGAGTTGGACCAACACTCGAAGGAGCACCGACCGGGGGCTAAAATAAAGATGACCCTCGGGCTCCGAAACCCAAGGAAAAAGGGCTAGGTGAGGCAAATGGTAAAACCAAGGTTGGGCCTTCTGGACAAGTTTTATTCAAAGCGAACTGTCAAGGGGTCCCATAAATCACCCGACCGCATAAGGAACGCAAAATCCGGGAACATAACACGGTATGACGGAAACTAGGGCGGCAAGAGTGGAACAAAACACTGGGCATAAGGCCGAGCCTTCCACCCTTTACCAAGTATATAGATGCATTAATTAAATAAGATATATTGTGATATCCCAACAAGTAAACATGTTCCAACAAGGAACAACATCTCCATGTTCCAACAAGGAACAAACCTCAATCTTCACCTGCAACTAACAATGCTATAAGAGGGGCTGAGCAAAGCGGTAACATAGCCAATCAACGGTTTGCTAGGACATGGTGTCAAAGGTTAGAGGTTCATGGCAATTTGGGAGGCTGACAAGCAAATCGTAGGCATCGTAGCATTGGCATAGCAAAAGAGCGAGCATCTAGCAAGCAAAGATAGTAGTGATTTCGAGGGTATGATCATCTTGCCTGAAATCCCGCAAGGAAGAAGAACGATTCCATGAAGAAGACAAACGGACGAAGACGGACGAATCCTCACAACTCCGAAACGAAACCGAAGCTAACGAGAGAAGCAACCCAGAAAGAAACAAACAACATGGTAAACCAACAAGCACAAACATGACATGATGCACAAACAAGTATGATGCATGTCCGGTTTAATGAGGCATGGCATGGCAAAGTGCAACAAACTATCTTAAAAATTAAGTGAAGCTCACTATGCAACGGAGTTGCATATTGACGAAACACCACATCAATTATTTAGTTTAATCTCGTTTAGGTACACAACAATATTAAATGTTGTTAAACATGGCAAGAGGTGAAGCATAAATAAACTAACTATTTAGGCAAGTTTAAATGAGGCCGGAACAACGAACAACAATTCCGGAAAATCCTCATGAGCAATATTTGAATTTGCTACTGTTCTGCCCTAAACACAATTTTAGAGTTGTTAAACATGCAAGATGAGTGCACCATGTTAAACTAGGCATTTTTCCACCCCATCTACATATAAAGTTTATTAAATTTGGAGTTACGGTTAATTAGTTATGAATTAAATCATTTTAGCATGGCATTTAGCAAATTAATGCAAACAGCAATTTAGACATTTTTAACATAGATGAAAATGGCATATTATTAATCTACACAATTTCTGAGCATTTTACATGTCTAAATCATTTACAAAAGATGCATGGATTGAGAGTAATTAAATGCATGAAGTGCAAGGGGTTTTTCGTAAACTGACATTCTCTGGATAAATAGACAAATTCGCAGATCTGAAAAAAAAAGGTACACGGGCCGAATCTGGCTGGCCCGAATGTGTACAGGAGAGCACTGGATCTGGGTGCTCACCAGGCCGCATGGGCCGGACCGGTGGAGAAGGCCCAAGAGGGCGCGAGGTGGAGGAGGCCGATTAGGGCGCTGGCTGGCAGATCTCGAGGTGACAGGCGACCCACGCGTAGGCGGGCGCAACCTACACACGGCCGAAGCGCCGTACGCCGCTCGACTGAAGCAGGGAACGGCGCACCGGGCGCGATCTGAGGAGGCAGCAGACGGCGACGGAAACCGCCGGATCCGAGGCCACGACGGCGGCGAGGAGGTCGGGCCGGACGCGACTTTACGCGCGGCCGGGACGAAGGGCGACGCTGGATCGCGTCCTCCTCGCGCAGCAAGCGAGGGGAGGCCGTCGAGTCCGGACGGCGCCCTGGGACCGGACGGCGAGGACAGGGAGGCGGCTTGGCGACGCGACTTAGGCGCCAGTGCGCAGAGTCTTGGCGAGGGCGGGCGTCGCGGCAACGCCGCGAGCGGAACCGGGCGGAGGCGACGGGAGGCCATGGATGTGCAGGCGACGGCGAGGAGGCGCTCGAGGAAGGGGAGCAGCGGCCTGGTGCCACTCAGGTGAACTTGGTCACAGCTGTGTTTGGGTCCGGTGAATTAGGTGCGGCGCCGGGCATCTACGAGCTCGGGTGTGTGAAGGGAGGAGGCTGGTCTCCATCGGGAGGGTTCCACGGCGCTGGTGTGCTCCTGTGAAGAGAGCAAAGAGAGAGACGAGGTGAGGGGAGAACCAGAGAGGGAAGAAAAGGGGGTGCAGGGAGAGAGAGAACCAGGCGTTGAGGGCTCGTCTGCTGGTCCGCCGGCGGCGTGGCTGGCCGGACGAAGGCGGGGAGGAAGGCTGCAGGCTCTGTGATTGGTGGATCGAGAGGAGCGGCTGGTTGGATCGGTGGCCAAATCGAGGAAGGGAAGGTGGTGCTGCTGATTTGGAACGGGGAGATCCCGAGGAAGAGGATTTGGTAGAGAGTGGCGGCGGGCAGGAGGATGGATGGGACAGGGTCCTAAAAACTAGGGTTAGACCAAATATATAGCAAGGATTTTTGACAAGGGCTAATCGGACCCTCCGATTAAAATCAAACGGTCGAGATAAAAAGGTTGGGGAGTCCAAATAATAAAATTGTGATATTTTGTAGACGTTTGGGGATGATCCGGACACGACGGTAGTGACAGTCCGGGTCGGGTCCGGGACAACTTTCGGATGCGCGTGAGGGGGGTCACGGGCTGACGAGAGGGGTTAGGCTGGACTTGGCGGTAGGTAGCGGACTGTGTAGACGGTCTCGAGCTGAGGGAAGAGAAGAGAGGGAGGCCCAGCGACTGTTTCCGGAGACCAAAAACGTCCGACGTTAGACCGGCTATACTGCCGCTATAGTTATCCGTTGGGGCATCAAACGGACTCCGAATGCGATGAAACTTGGCAGGTGGTCTACTGACAACAAAACAACACCGCATGCCAACTTTCAACCCATTCCGAGAACATTTTCCGGCCACTTATAAAACAATATTTCGGACATGTCGCGGGCGCGTGCAAGTGTGTCTGGGCTCAGAACGGACAACGGACGGAACGAGGAGACCGGGACGGATGCAGGTTTTGAAAACATGATGATGCAATGCACATGATGACATGATAAGATGCGCACGCAAGCAAATGACAAGGCAACAACAGCGAATAACTGGCGGACACCTGGCACATTGGTCTCGGGGCGTTACACATACCTTCATCACCAGCGCACAATACGGCAGACCGACCACCCCGTGGTCGCGACAGAGAGGCATCTAGGCCCTCCATCAAGACCGTACCCCGGCACCGCTCGATAAGTACGAAGCCACGAGGGAATGCGCCGGACTTGCGGGCTATATTGGAGGACAAGGCAAGACAATCCAGATCTATCTACGGATCATGTGAGCGCCCCACGACCCACGACGACTACCATCGCGCCGGATACAACAACTCCGGCCGGGCCGAACACAGCAGACAACGCTCTCTTGAGCTATGTCATGATATTGCTCAATACAGAGGCGCCGCACACCCACTATGCTTCACTGACGAAGTAATGGATCATCAAATCCCTGAAGGGTTTAAACCCGTGAACATTGAATCCTACGATGGCACAACAGACCCCGCAGTTTGGATCGAAGATTATCTCCTTCATATCCATATGGCCCGCGGCGACGATCTCCACGCCATCAAGTACCTCCCACTCAAGCTTAAAGGACCAGCTCGGCATTGGCTTAACAGCTTGCCCGCAGAGTCAATTGGGTGTTGGGAGGACCTAGAAGCCGCATTCCTCGACAACTTCCAGGGCACATATGTGCGACCACCAGACGCCGATGACCTAGGCCACATAATTCAGAACCCAAACGAATCGGCCAGACAGTTCTGGACACGGTTCTTATCAAAGAAAAATCAAATCGTCGACTGTCCGGACGCAGAGGCCCTCACAGCTTCAAACATAACATCCGCGACGAATGGCTGGCCCGGCACCTAGGACAGGAAAAGCCGAAATCCATGGCAGCCCTCACATCACTCATGACCCGCTTCTGTGCGGGAGAGGACAGCTGGCTAGCTCGCAGAAACAACCTCAAAGCAAAATCTTGGCAGTCCGGATACTAAGGACCACAACGGCAGTCGCGTCGAAACAAAACAAACGCGCGTTAACGGCGATACCAATGAGGATCTGGCGGTCAACGCCGGATTGAGGCTCTAAACCCGGTCGTGGAAGAAGCCATTCAAAAGAACTACTCGAGTCCGTCCCAATTTGGACCGAATACTCGATCGCTCTTGCGGATACATGGCACCCGAAAAGCCAGCTAATCACACCAACAGAGATTGTTGGGTATTCAAGCAGCGAGCAAGTTAATTGCGAAAACAATGACAAGGGGCTGCACAAAGAATGACGAGGAGGAGACCCGCCGCGAGCAAGAGAGGATAGAAGGGTTTCCCCCCACAAGTGCGGATGGTAAACATGATATACGCAACCCATATACCCAAGAGGGAGCGGAAGCGTGCACTTAGGGACGTATATGCGATGGAGCCAGTCGCCCCAAAGTTCAATCCATGGTCCTCTTGCCCGATCACTTTCGATCGAAGGGACCACCCTACCAGTATCCGTCATGGTGGATTCGCGCATTGGTCTTAGACCCAATCGTCGATGGATTTCACCTCACCAGAGTCCTGATGGACGGCGGCAGCAGCCTAAACCTGCTTTATCAGGATACAGTGCGCAAGATGGGCATAGACCCCTCAAGGATCAAACCTACAAAGATGACCTTTAAAGCCGTCATACCAGGTGTTGAGGCCAATTGTACAGGCTCAGTCACACTGGAAGTGGTCCTCGGATCCCCGGATAATTTCCGAAGCGAGGAGCTAATCTTCGACATAGTCCTGTTCCGCAGTGGCTATCACACCCTGCTCGGACGAACCGCGTTTGCAAAGTTCAACACGGTGCCGCATTATGCATACCTTAAGCTCAAGATGCTAGGCCCTCGCGGAGTAATCACTGTCAACGGAAATACTGAACGCTCCCTCCGAACGGAGGAACACACAGCGGCCTTCACGGCAGAAGTTCAAAGCAGCCTTTTAAGGCAATTTTTGAGTCCGGCCGTTAAACGACCGGACACGGCCAAACACGCCCGGAGCAACATCAATCAAGACCATCTGGCACGTTCCAAGCACGCGTAGCAATGCGGCCCCAACCCCAGCCCTTGCATGATTGCAAGACCAGCTCTCCGCGTACATCATTACGCTCTGGAGATACCATGGGCATAGGGGGAGGGGCACGACCACGACAGGCCTAGAGTGCGGCTTAACCACACCAGGGGCTCCCAAGTGTGTCACTCTTTTTTCTTCTTTTTTTTCACAGGACTCCGTTCACCAGAGGCCCTGTCCGGCAGTAGATCTGCCGAACTCACGATGCAACAGCCAGGGACGGACACATGCTACGACGAACACTCAGGTGGTCTCCATTACGAGCATTAAATTTGTTAAATACACCATTCCGCAGCCTACCCCTGGAGGGAGACACTTCTAATAGTCCAGCCCTTGCTTACCGCACTATTTGTATCGTTCTGCACTCATGGCAGAATCTCTTGAATAAACAATGCATCACTTTTTGTTTATAATTGCATTACCTTTTTTATATATATGTTTATTCTTGACATCTTGCACCCGTACATTTTGGTACGGCCAAATACACCAGGGGCTTATGTTCCCCGCATTATGGTGTGATAAGTCCGAACACTTTCACAAGTGCGGCACCCCGAACTTATAGCATTACATGCATCGGCTCCGAATCATGTCTTGGGTCAATAGTTGGGTTTGCCTAGCTCCCATGTTTTGGTACCTTACGTTCCGTTCCGTCGGCTAAGGTAGCACTGGGAGAACCACTGCGATTGTGCCCCGGTTGAGCTGGGCGAGCGCCTCAGTGGAGAAAGCTAAAACTGACTGTCATGATAAGGCGAGAGACTGGTCGCTGTTCGAGAGGTCTTTTAGATTCCCTAAAGACTTATGCCGCTTCGAGCGAAGAACCGGATAATGTCCGGCCAAGGCGTGGATAGCGCCCCGAACTCGGTCTTCCGAATACTAGGGGCTTCGCCGAAATTTAAAATTATAGAATTCTATGGCTAAGTGAGAGTGTTCAAGCATTATAAGTCCGGTTGCCTTGTTCGTTGTGTTGAGCGCCTCCCTAGATGGACCCAAAAATGGGAACAAGAGTGCTCAAGTTTATCCCGAACACCCCAGCACTCGTGGCATGGGGGCTGAAGCCGACGACTTGCCATCTCTCAGATTTTATAAACGGCCGCACAGAAGGTAATATTTTAAATCAATAAGCGTTGCTTAGCGCATATGAACAAAGTTTTCACTGCACAGGATAACACATTGAGAGTTTACTCAATAATTACATCTCTGGGGCACTCATCCGCAATCTTGCGGGCACCCTTCAAGACAGTCTTATAGTACATCTCAGGCGTACGATACTCCTTGCCGGCCGGCCGGCGCGTCAGTGATAAGCCTCTCCACATCCAGCCTGCCCCAGTGCACCTTTGTGCGGGCAAGGGCCCGACGGGCACCTTCAATACAGGCGGAGCGCTTGATGACCTCCACCCAGGGGCACACGTCCACCAGCCGCTGCACGAGGCCAAGTAGCTCCTGTGCATGGCCTCTCCAGCCCACAATGGACTATGAGGCCCTTCATGGCCTGCTCGGCTACCTTGTGGAGCTCGACCAGCTGCTTCACTGGTCGCTAGGGGCACTGGATGTCCGGCCTCAGCAGATTGAGACCGGAAGATCTTCTCCGTTGAGCTCCCTCCTCGCCTTGGTAGAGTCGGCGGCATCGGATACACTCTGAGGCAGATCTGCAAACGCCTCGAGAGCTCCGACCGGGTAAGTAATGTAATTTACAATAACATGCTTGCTTCGCATGACAAATGCCTTACCCGCCGCTATTTTCTTCACATCCTCAACCTCCTGGAGGGCCTTACGGGCCTCGGCCTTAGTGGCTTTGGCACTTTCAAGAGCCGAGGCAAGCTCGGACTCTCGAGTCTTCGAGTCGCGCTCCAAAGCTTTTCCATGAGAGCCTGGAGCTCTTGCCGCACCTCCGCCACCCGCGCCTCCTGCTTCTCTCGCTCCGCTCGTTCCGCGGCTGCATTGCGTTCGGCTGCGGACACGGCCTCCTTCAGGGTCGCCACCTCGTTCGTGGCCCCTGCAGTACCCACGTTATCCTTGTTATTTTTATTGCAACCAAAATCCTTTTCTGTAAGGTACAAATTTTAAAGTGGTGTTACTCACCTTCTTTGTCCTCGAGCTGCTTCTTGGCAAGGCCGAGCTCTTACTCAGACCGCTTGAGGTCCTGCTTCAAAGCTTGACCTCCATGATCGGTCTTGGCGAGGTCAGCAGCGCAGCCTGCAAACCCATATTGACATAATTTTTAGCACTCCTGCGTACATCTTTTTTAGATCCTCAATCCGGTTTTTCTTTCCGAACACCGAACCAAGCATCAGGGCCTACTGTCTATGCGGTATTACATTACATATTTTAAACTTCTTACCTCAAAGCCTGTTAGAAGGCTCTCAGAGGCTTGGTCGGCCCGCTCTTGGCGAGTGAACCTTGAATCACCGCACTCATGATAGTGCGGTGTTCTTCCTCGATGGAAGCGCCTTTGGCGCCTCCAACAAGTTGTCCGGCGCCTCGGTTGGGCGGAGGCCGCCCGGCGTCCGGTCTTGCCCTTCTTGTGAAGGGCGCTGCCGGACTCGGAACCACTGCAGTTCCGGCATGGAGTCCGGCGCAAAGTCCGGGAGGCTGCCTTGTGGCGCCTCCGGAGCCTCCTCCTGATGGGTCCCTTCCTGGGATCCTACCTCGGCGTCCTCAGTGTCGCGAGGGGTGGAGGCAGTCGGGATGGAATCCACATCCGACGGAGCCAACGACCCGCTCGGTGAAGCGGGGAGATCATCATCGGCTGGACTACAGGTAGTGTGCGGCATTAGAAGGACACTATGTGACACAAAAGAGAAATTATAAATCATTCAGGAATCCGGATACTTATGATCTAGCCGGAGGCCTGGCCCTTGAGGGCCACTCTTCGTCGCCAATGTTAGCGTTGGCGGAGCTGTCCGGGGGAATAGTCCTTCCCCTCTTGGACCCTTCGGCCTCCCCCGTTGGGGAAGCCTTCCTCTTCCTCTCTCCCTCCTCTAGGAGAGAGTCCTCTTTCTCCTCCTCGTCTTCGGGGGAGGAGTCCGCCTCGGAGCCATCGGACGATGAGTCCGATATCACCTGGTGCCGGGAACTTCTTCGAGTTCCCGTGGCCTTCTTCTTGGCCTTCTTCTCTGGCACCACATAAAGTGTCGGGACCAGCAGCCCCGTTAAGCGGGCGTCCGCTGGGTCTTCGGGAAGGGGAGCCGGATAGTCTACCTGTCCAGATGTCCTCTGCCAGTCCTGTCAAAGGCATTGGGAGTTTTAGATCCCGCATAGAATTAAACTATGAAAGAAAACAACTGTACCATAGAGGATAACAGAGCTTACCTTGCCGACCGGGCGCTTGGTGCTGAATCCGCGATCTTCATTCGCGGACGCGGGGGCTTCTCCGCCCTTGAAATGCACCCTCAAGGCAGCTTCGTACGTCGTGTCGAAGAGCCCGCTCAGGGTCCGGTGCTCTGCTGGATCGAACTCCCCCAAATAGATGGCCCGTTGTTGGCAAGGGAGAATCCGGCGGATGAGCATGACCTGGATCACATTGACAAGCCTAAGCTTCTTATTCACGAGTGCAGACAGATGGAGTCTGTCGCTCCTCGAACTACCCCATAGCAAGCCCTTCTCTTTCCAGGAGGTGAGCTGCATAGGGATACCAGATCTGAACTTGGGGGCCGCCACCCATTTAGGGTCGCGCGGCTCGGTGATGTAGAACCACCCCGATTGCCATCCCTTGATGGACTCCACGAAGGCCCCCTCGAGCCAGGTGACGTTGGGCATTTTGCCCACCATGGCGCCTCCGCACTCGCTTGAGCGCCCTTCACCACCTTCGCTTGACATTGAAGGTCTTGAGCCACAAGCGAAGTGAGGCGGATCTGAGAGGAAGGCCTCGCACACGACGATAAACGCCGAGATGTTGAGGATGAAGTTTGGCGCCAGATCGTGGAAGTCCAGGACGTAGTAGTACATGAGCCCCCGGACAAAGGGATGAAGTGGGAAGCCCAGTCCGCGGAGGAAGTGGGGAAGGAATACAACCCTCTCATAGGGCCTGGGGTGGGGATGAGCTGCCCCTCGTCGGGCAGCCGGTGCGCGATGTCGTCGGACAGGTATCCGGCGCTGCGCAGCTTTGCGATGTGCTCCTCCGTAACGGAGGAGGCCAACCATTTGCCTCCCGCTCCAGACATGGTCGGAGAAGGTCGAGACAAGATGCGCGGACTTGGGCGCTAGAGCTCGAGTGCGCGGAGATGGATAAGCAGAGGAGGAAAAAGTCGTAGGTAAAAAGGTGGATCCTTATCCCCTTATATATGGGCGGACCAAGACTATGCGTCCCCACCGGCCTGGTAAAACTCGCGTATCTCCCAAGCGCCACCATCAATGGCGCGGTTGGGTTACCCACGTCCGTATTGATGAGAATCCCGGAATAAGGGGAACACGATCTCTGCTTAGACAAGATGTGCCAAGGAAACCGCTTCGCTAAACGCGCTGAGGTGGTATAATAAAAAAACGATTCAAGTAAAGGCTTGGTGGTGGTGTGACGTCATGCCACAAAATACGTCAGCAGATTGAACTTGTGTACGTAATATTCTCTCTACGGTGGAATGTGGAAATTATTTTGCAGAGCCGGACACTATCCTGGTGTTCACAATCTTCTATGAATTATTCGGAGGAGGAACCCGCCTTGCAATGCCGAACAATATGCGCGCCGGACTCATCGTCATTGAATCTGGTTCGAGGAGCTCTTGAGGAGTCCTAGACTAGGGGTGTCCGGATAGCGGACTATCATCGTCGGCCGGACTCCAAGACTATGAAGATACAAGATTGAAGACTTCGTCCGTGTCGGATGGGACTTTCCTTGGCGTGGAAGGCAAGCTTGGCGATCTGGATATGTAGATCTCCTACCATTGTAACCGACTATGTGTAACCCTAGCCGCTCCGGTGTCTATATAAACCGGAGGGTTTTAGTCCATAGGACAACAACCATTACAACAATCATACCATAGGCTAGCTTCTAGGGTTTAGCCTCCTTGATCTCGTGGTAGATCCACTCTTGTACTACCCATATCATCTATATCAATCAAGAAGGAGTAGGGTTTTACCTCCATCGAGAGGGCCCAAACCTGGGTAAAAACATCGTGTCCCTTGTCTCCTGTTACCATCCGCCTAGACGCACAGTTCGGGACCCCCTACCCGAGATCCGCCGGTTTTGACACCGACAAGGCCAAAGAAGCCCAAATAAAAAAAGAGGCCAAAGAAGCCCACCAAAATAAAAATAAATAAATAAATAATGACAGAAAAAGAGAGAAGGGGCAATGTTACTATCCTTTTACCACACTCGTGCTCCAAAGTAGCACCATGATCTTGATAGAGAGTCTCCTATGCTGTCACTTTCATATACTAGTGGGAATTTTTCATTATCGAACTTGGCTTGTATATTCCAATGATGGGCTTCCTAAAAATGCCCTAGGTCTTCGTGAGCAAGCGAGTTGGATGCACACGCACTTAGTTTCTTTTGTTCAGCTTTCATACACTTATAGCTCTAGTGCATCCGTTGCATGGCAATCCCTACTCACTCACATTGATATCTATTGATGGGCATCTCCATAGCCCGTTGATACGCCTAGTTGATGTGAGACTATCTTCTCCGTTTTTGTCTTCTCCACAACCACCATTCTATTCCACCTATAGTGCTATGTCCATGGCTCATGCTCATGTATTGCGTGAAAGTTGAAAAAGTTTGAGAATACTAAAGTATGAAACAATTGCTTGGCTAAAACCGGGGTTGTGCATGATTTAAATATTTTTTGTGATGAAGATAGAGCATAGCCAGACTATATGATTTTGTAGGGATAACTTTCTTTGGCCCTGTTATTTTGAGAAGACATAATTGCTTTGTTAGTATGCTTGAAGTATTACTATTTTTATGTTAATATGAACTTTTATTTTGAATCATTTGGATGTGAACATTCATGCCAAAATAAAGAAGATTACATTGAGAAATATGCTAGGTAGCATTCCACGTCAAAAATTCTGTTTTTATCATTTACCTACTCAAGGACGAGGAGGAGTTAAGCTTGGGGATGCTTGACACGTCTCCAACGTATCTATAATTTTTGATTGTTCCATGCTATTATATTATCTGTTTTGGATGTTTATGGGCATTATTATATAGTTTTATATTATTTTTGGGACTAACCTATTAACCGGAGGCCCAACCCAAATTGCTGTTGTTTTTTTGCATATTTCAGTGTTTCGCAGAAAAGGAATATCAAACGGAGTCCAAACGGAATGAAACCTTTGGGAGAGTTACTTTTGGAACAAACGCAATCCAGGAGACTTGGAGTAGACGTCAAGGAAGCTTCGAGGAAGCCACAAGGGTCCAGGGCGCGCCCAACCCCCCTGGGCGCGCCCCCCACCCTCGTGGGCCCCTCGTGGATCCTCTGACCGACTTGTTTAGCCTATATATATATATATATATATATATATATATATATATATATATATATATATATATACCCCGAAAACATCCAGGAGCACAATAGATCGGGAGTTCTGCCGCCGCAAGCCTCTGTAGCCACCAAACACCTCTTGGGAGCCCGTTTCGGCACCCTGCCGGAGGGGGAATCCATCACCGGTGGCCATCTTCATCATCCCGGCGCTCTCCATGACAAGGAGGGAGTAGTTCACCCTCGGAGCTGAGGGTATGTACCAGTAGCTATGTGTTTGATCTCTCTCTCTCTCTCTCTCTCTCTCTCTCTCTCTCGTGTTCTTGATATGGCACGATCTTGATGTATCACGAGCTTTGCTACTATAGTTGGATCTTATGATGTTTCTCCCCCTCTACCTTCTTGTAATGGATTGAGTTTTCCCTTTGAAGTTATCTTATCGGATTGAGTCTTTAAGGATTTGAGAACACTTGATGTATGTCTTGTGTGGGATACCCGTGGTGACAATGGGGTATTCTGTTGATTCACTTGATGTATGTTTTGGTCATCAACTTGCGGGTTCCGTGACCTTGGGAATCTATGCATAGGGGTTGGCACACGTTTTCTTCTTGACTCTCCGGTAGAAACTTTGGGGCACTCTTTGAAGTTCTTTGTGTTGGTTGAATAGATGAATCTGAGATTGTGTGATGCATATCGTATAATCATGCCCACGGATACTTGAGGTGACATTGGAATATCTAGGTGACATTAGGGTTTTGGTTGATTTGTTTCTTAAGGTGTTATTCTAGTACGAACTCTATGATAGATCGAATGAAAAGAACAGCTTTCTGTTATTTTACTATGGACTCTTGAATAGATCGATCAGAAAGGATAACTTTGAGGTGGTTTCGTACCCTACAATAATCTCTTCGTTTGTTCTCCGCTATTAGTGATTTTGGAGTGTTGCATGTTGAGGTATAGTTATATGATCCAATTATGTTATTATTGTTGAGAGAACTTGCACTAGTGAAAGTATGAACCTTAGGCCTTGTTTCCTAGCATTGCAATACCGTTTGCGCTCACTTTTACCACTTGCTACCTTGCTGTTTTTATTTTCAGATTACAAAAACCTATATCTACCATCCATATTGCACTTGTATCAACATCTCTTCGCCGAACTAGTGCACCTATACAATTTACCATTGTATTGGGTGTGTTGGGGACACAAGAGACTCTTTGTTATTTGGTCGCAGGGTTGTTTGAGAGAGACCATCTTCATCCTACGCCTCCCATGGATTGATAAACCTTAGGTCATCCACTTGAGGGAAATTTGCTACTGTCCTACAAACCTTTGCACTTGGAGGCCCAATAACGTCTACAAGAAGAAGGTTGCATAGTAGACATCAGATGGCCAGGGGTTCGAGGCGCGCCGCTCCCCTCCTTGGCAGGCAGGAAGGCGCGCCTCTTGTCAACAATAGCCCCAAGACCTCCGGGAGGGGCAATGCTGAGATTACCAATGATCTCCAGCCCCGCCTCCTGGCCAAGTCTCGAAGATACCAAAAGACTCGCCACGCCAAGGACCAGGCTCACTCCCCGAGCGCCAACACAAGCATAGGGCAACAATAACCCCAAGCAGAAGCCCGGTGGCTGGCCCCGGGCTCTTCTCTTCGGCATTGCTGGCGGAAGCAGAGAACAAGAGAAGAAGAAGAGAAATGCATAGATGGATGACTACGCCCTCCTCCGCCCCTCCTTTTATAGGCGGGACAAAGAGGGGGGCTGCTCCATCAACGGGCGGCCACCGTCTTCCTCCACCAACTCAAGACAACAGGGCCCTCGCCTTGATGCTCTCCCACGCCACGCGCCTCCGTTACCTACCCCGTGCTATGCATGCATCATACATGGGTAAGGATAAGGGTGCGCCGTGGGAAGAGTAAATTGGTGATTTCTACCCCGTGCATTAAAGTCATTCACGGGCCATCACTGCAGTGGCCCCACCACTATTGGCTTTACACCACGCGCGGGGGAAATCGGAAACCGTCCTGAATCAAGACTAATGGAGCAGGATGGAAAACTCAAGTGGCCAACCCTTTAGCAACCCTGCCTGTGCACTTATTAGGCCCTACCCCGATGAGGCTCAACAGCGCATTTGGGGCAGCCCGGGGGCTTCTGTCGGTGCAACAAACCCTCGGTCTGTTGCCCAGACTGTGCACAGGCACGAGAACAAGATTGAAGCACCAACCCAAGTCAAGAGGTTGAAGAACCAAGAGATTTGAAGAACCAACATACAGTCCAGAGAGACCAAGATCAAGCCAGAAGAGTAAGATATGGGCAAGAGAAGGGCCTCCCTTGCCGGGTAGGCGAGCCTGGCAAGGGGCGAGGCCACCACCCGAAGCGAGCAATCAAGGCTCCCCGACAGAGTCTACTGGGGCTCATGGGGGCAGAACCACCCCACCAACCACTCAAGCATGACCCACATCGTCAATCAGTGCGGTGTCAAGCCGCAAGATGATTAAGTGGCAACCATTCGCCACATGGCAGCCATTTCCTACAGAAGAAACTCACAGATGACACCCGTCCTACGATGTGTCAAGGGAACAGGTGCGAAGCTGGCAAGACAGCTCGGCAAGCCTTATCGGGCAACCAGTGATGCGACACTAAGAGGTGCATTTAATGCACCCTGTCAGCCCACAGAGTTAGGTATGATAGCACTATTTGCTATCATATCAGTGGATAATGACTACTTTGCCATTGTGGTGACCCCTTAATCTATAAAAGGAGGCCCATGGCACCCATAGGAGGGGTTGGATAGTTGAGGAACCACACCACCATATGTGCATAGTCGTTGTTGCCCTACGGCAACCCTGCCGGGCAAACTATACTGCGTTCCACCATTCCCATTCCACCATCAATCCACTAAAGCAGGAGTAGGGTCTTATGCCTCACAGTGGCCCGAACCTGGTTAAATTGCTTGTGTGCTCTCTATCGTGCTGCCGTGCGTTGGTCTGCTCTTTGTGCAACGCACTATCCCCCTGCCGAACCAGCGAGGGGCCTCCTGGTCCCATAGGTTGCCACGGATATCCCGCGACACGGAATGATAACCTCCACGTGGTTAGCTTGCTGCATAGGTTCATCCTCGTGGGGTGGAGATGGTGGAACTTGCTGAAGGGGAGTACTGAAATCAAGTGGAGTATCAGCAGCAACAGTCCGAAGAAGGTGATCATTGTTTACTTTTGGATTGCTAGCTCTTGCTTTAGCCTTCTGATGTTTTCTTCCTTAATTCTTCTTTGAGTAAGATCTGCCTTGCGGTCAATCTCCTCGTTTCTTTTGTCACACAACTGAGATACTTCCATGTGCAACCACAAGTGCTAATCAATTTTCTCATTTTGCATGAGATTGGGAGCCTTGGTGATTTCAACAATCTCTTTGTTCAGATGATGTCTTTTGGATTCAGAGTTGGCCTCTCTACTCATTTGCTTGACAGTTTGCTTGTCATTGACAGCTTGATTCAGCTTCTTGGATATTTTCTCAGCTCAGTGAAATGCTTCATTACCAATTTGGTAACATCATCAGGAAGTTCCGGACTGCTTATATCATTAGATTTCGCATCATATGCAACACTGTCAAGCACATCGATCATAAAATTGAAATCATACTTTTGTTCCTCTATGGAAGCAGGAACACTGGGTCTGGCCTTCCTAGCAGAAGCATCAACTTTTCCTTCAGAGTGCAGCTTTGTGTTCACTACTGGAATAGCAGAACTCGAAGGTTTGTCAGTGAGGGGAATGGGTGCAAGCCTTCATGATTTCCTTGGAGAGGATAAAACTTTCACTCGTGAGGGGCTCTTGTATGGCTTGTTGAGAATGGCACGTTGGTCATTGATACATCTCCAACATTTCTATAATTTTTGATTGTTCCATGCTATTATATTATCCATCTTGAATGTTTATATGCATTATGGTACCATTTAATATCTCTTTGGGACTAACCTATTAACCTTGTGCGCAGTTGATATTTTTTTCCTTGTTTTTGTCTTTTAAAAAAAATCAATACCAAACGGAATAAAACTTTACGATGATTTTTCTTGGACCGGAAGAAACCCAGGAGACTCGGAGAGACGGCCAGAAGACCTACAAGGTGGCCACAAGCCCTAGGGGCGCGCCCCAGGGGGGCACTGGCTTGTGGGCCCCCCGTAGACTGTCTAACCATAATTCTTGCTCCATAAATACCCAAATATTCCCTCTACATCATAAGCGTCCACAAAAATACTTTTCTACCGCCTCAAGCTTCTGTTCTCGTGAGATCCCATCTTGGGGTCTTTTCTGGCAATCTCCCGGAGGGGGATTCGATCACGGAGGGCCTCTACACCAACCTTGTTGCCCTTCCAATGATGTGTGAGTAGTTTACCAGACCTACGGGTCCATAGCTAGTAGCTAGATGGCTTCTTCTCTCTCTTTGATCTTCAATACAATGTTCTCCTTGATATTCTTGGAGTTCTATTCGATGTAATCTTCTTTTGCGGTGCGTTCGTTGAGACCCGATGAATTGTGTGTTTATGATCAGATTATCTATGAATATTATTTGAGTCTTCTCTGAACTCTTTTATGCATGATTAAGATAGCTTTGTATTTCTCTTCGATCTATTGATTTGGTTTGGCCAACTAGATTGATCTATCTTGCAATGGGGGAGGTGCTTTGTAATGGGTTCAATCTTGTGGTGTTCTCACCCAGAGACAGAAGGGATAGAGAGGCACGTATTTGTATTGTTCTCATTAAGGATAAAAACATGGGGTTTATATCGTATTGCTTGAGTTTATCCCTCTACATCATGTCATCTTGCTTAAGGCGTTACTCCATGCTTTTAACTTAATACACTAGATGCATGATATGTCCATTTTGCATCATGCTTTTATATCGATATTTATTGCATTATGGGCTGTTATTACACGTTATCTCACAATACTTATGGCTATTCTCTCTTATTTTACAAGATTTACATGAAGAGGGAGAATGCCGGCAGCTGAGATTCCGGGCTGGAAAAGGAGCAAATATTGGAGGCCTATTCTGCATAGCTCCAAAAGTCCTGAAACTCCATGAAAGTCATTTTTGGAATTAATGATAAATATTCAGCGGAAGAAATACCCGAGGGGGGGCACCCACCGTCCACGAGGGTGGGTGCAAGCCCTACCCCCCTGGGCGCGCCTCCCTGCCTCGTGGGCCACCTTGAGCCCTCCGGTGCCCATCTTCTGCTATATGAAGTCTTTTACCCTGGAAAAATCATAAGCAAGCTTACGGGACGAAACTCCACCGCCATGAGGCGGAACCTTGGCGGAACCAATCTAGGGCTCCAGTGGAGCTGTTTTGCTAGGGAAACTTCCCTCCGGGAGGGGGAAATCATCACCATCGTCATCACCAACGATCCTCTCATAGGGAGGGGGTCAATCTCCATCAACATCTTCACCAGCACCATCTCCTCTCAAACACTAGTTCATCTCTTGTATCCAATCTTTGTATCAAAACCTCAGATTGGTACCTGTGGGTTGCTAGTAGTGTTGATTACTCCTTGTAGTTGATGCTAGTTGGTTTATTTGGTGGAAGATCATTTGTTCATATCCTTAATGCATATTAATACCCTTCTGACATGAACATGAATATGCTTTGTGAGTAGTTACGTTTGTTCCTGAGGACATGGGAGAAGTCTTGCTATTAGTAGTCATGTGAATTTGGTATTCGTTCGATATTTTGATGAGATGTATGTTGTCTTTCCTCTAGTGGTGTTGTGTGAACGTCGACTACATGACACTTCACCATTATTTGGGCCTAGAGGAAGGCATTGGGAAGTAATAAGTAGATGATGGGTTGCTAGAGTGACAGAAGCTTAAACCCTAGTTTATAAGTTGCTTCGTAAGGGGCTGATTTGGATCCATATGTTTCATGCTATGGTTAGGTTTACCTTGATACTTCTTTTGTAGTTGCGGATGCTTGCAATAGGGGTTAATCATAAATGGGATGCTTGTCCAAGAAAGGGCAGTACCCAAGCACCGGTCCACCCACATATCAAATTATCAAAGTAACAAACGTGAACCATATGAGCATGATGAAAACTAGCTTGATGATAATGCCCATGTGTCCTCGGGAGCGTTTTTCTCATTATAAGAACTTGTCCAGGATTGTCCTTTGCTACAAAAAGGATTGGGCCACCTTTCTGCACCTTATTTACTTTCATTGCTTGTTGCCCATTACAAATTATCTTGTCACAAAACTATCTGTTACCTACAATTTCAGTGCTTGCAGAGAATACCTTACTAAAAACCGCTTGTCACTTCCTTCTGCTCCTCGTTGGGTTCGACACCCTTACTTATCGAAAGGACTACGATAGATCCCCTACATTTGTGGGTCATCAAGACTCTTTTCTGGCGCCGTTGCCAGGGATTGAAGCGCCTTTGGTAAGTGGAACTTGGTAAGGAAACATTTATATAGTGTGCTGAAATTTACTGTTACTTGTTACTATGGAAACTAATCCTTTGAGGGTCTTGTTTGGGGTATCTTCACCCCGACCAGTAGAGCAAAGAGTTTCTCCTCAACCTACTGAACCTACTGAAAATGTTTACTTTGAGATTTCTTCGGGTATGGTAGAGAAACTGCTAGCTAATCCCTTTGCAGGAGATGGAACATTGCATCCCAATTTACACCTTATCTATGTGGATGAAGTTTGTGGATTATTTAAGCTTGCAGGTATGCCGGATGATGTTATTAAGAAGACGGTCTTCCCTTTATATTTTAAGGGAGACGCATTGATATGGTATAGGCTATGTGATGATATGGGATCATGGGACTATAAACGATTGAAATTGGAATTTCACCAGAAGTTTTATCCTATGCATCTTGTTCATCGTGATCGCAATTATATATATATAATTTTTTGGCCTCGCGAAGGAGAAAGCATCCCTCAAGCTTGGGGGGGGGGGCTTAAGTCAATGTTATATTCATGCCCCAATCATGAGCTCTTAAGAGAAATGATTGTTCAAAACTTTTTGATATGTCTCCAACGTATCTATAATTTTGATTGTTCCATGCTATTATATTACCCCTTTTGGATGTTTATGGGCTTTATTTTACACATTTATATCATTTTTGGGACTAACCTACTAACCTGAGGCCCAGCCCGTATTGCTGTTTTTTGCCTATCTCAGTATTTTGAAGAAAAGGAATATCAAGCGGAGTCCAAGCGGAATGAAACCTTCGGGAGCGTGATTTTTGGAACGAAAGTGATCCAGAGGACTTGGAGTGCAAGTCAAGAAGCAGTCGAGGCCTCCACGAGATAGGAGGGTGCCCCCCCCCCCTATAGGGCGCGCCCCCTGTCTCGTGGGCCCCTCGGGCGTCCACCGACGTACTTCTTCCTCCTATATAAGCCTACATACCCCGAAAACATCCAGGGAGCCAACAAAACACAATTTCCACCACCGTAACCTTCTATATCCGCGAGATCTCATCTTGGAGCCTTCGTCGGCACTCTGCCGGAGGGGGAATCGACCATGGAGGGCTTCTACATCAACACCATAGCCCCTCTGATGAGTTGTGAGTAGTTTACCACAGACCTACGGGTCCATAGTTATTAGCTAGATGGCTTCTTCTCTCTTTTTGGATCTCAATACAATGTTCTCCCCCTCTCTTGTGGAGATCTATTTGATGTAAACTCTTTTTGTGGTGTGTTTGTCGAGATCCGATGAATTGTGGGTTTATGATCAAGTTTATCTATGAATAATATTTGAATCTACTCTTAATTCTTTTATGTATGATTGATTTATCTTTGCAAGTCTCTTCGAATTATCAGTTTGATTTGGCCTACTAGATTGATCTTTCTTGCCATGGGAGAAGTGCTTAGCTTTGGGTTCAATCTTCTTGCGGTCCTTACCCGATGTGATGTAAAGGGTTGCAAGGCACGTATTGTATTGTTGCCATCGAGGATAAAAAGATGGCGTTTATATCATATTGCTTGAGTTTATCCCTCTACATCATGTCATCTTACTTAATGCGTTACTTTGTTCTTTATGAACTTAATACTCTAGATGCAGGCAGGAGTCGGTCGATGTGTGGAGTAATAGTAGTAGATGCAGGCAGGAGTCGGTCTACTTGTTGCGGACGGGATGCCTATATACATGATCATGCCTAGATAATCTCATAATTATTCGCTTTTCTATCAATTGCTCGACAGTAATTTGTTCACCCACCATAATACTTATGCTATCTTGAGAGAAGCCACTTGTCGGTGTCAAAACTGGCGGATCTCGGGTAGGGGGTCCCGAACTGTGCGTCTAGGCGGATGGTAACAAGAGACGAGGGACACGATGTTTTTACCCAGGTTCGGGCCCTCTCGATGGAGGTAAAACCCTACATCCTGCTTGATTAATATTGATGATATGGGTAGTACAAGAGTAGATCTACCACGAGATCAAGGAGGCTAAACCCTAGAAGCTAGCCTATGGTATGATTGTTGTAATGTATGTTGTCCTACGGACTAAAGCCCTCCGGTTTATATAGACACCAGAGGAGGCTAGGGTTACACAGAGTCGGTTACAATGGTAGGAGATCTACATATCCGTATTGCCAAGCTTGCCTTCCACGCCAAGGAAAGTACCATCCGGACACGAGCCGGAGTCTTCAATCTTGTATCTTCGTAGTCTTGGAGTCAAGCGGATATTGATAGTCCGGCTGTCCGGACACCCCTAGTCCAGACTCCTCGGTAGCCCTGAACCAGTCTTCAATGACGATAAGTCCGGCGCAGCATAATGTTCGGCATTGCAAAGGCGGGTTCCTCCCTTGAATAATCCAGAAGATCATGAACACCGGGATAGTGTCCGGCTCTGCAAAATAAATTCCACATTCCACCGTAGAGAGAATAAAATGTACACTTAGTTCAATCTGCTGACGTATTACGCGGCGTGACATCACACCACCACCAAGTCCTTGTTTGAATTGTTTTTTACTATACCACCTCAGCACGTTTAGCGAAGCGGTTTCCTTGGCACGTCTTGTCGTAGCAGAGATCGTGTTCCCCTTATTCCGGGATTCTCATCAATACGTGCATGGGTAACCCAACCGTTCCCGTCGCCACACCTCCTCTATCGAAGGGGAATCCCAAACGGTCACGGAGACGGCCCTTGGTATTTCTTACCCTTTATAAGAGGACCAAGGCTCGCCCTTGTTCTTCAATCTCGCATCGAATCTCTTCCCCGCTCCCAGTTCCAACACCCAGAGCCTCAGATTCGAGCGCTTCGGATCCTCAATCATGTCCGGCTCCGACCTCCAGGGCCGGTGGATGCCCTCCTCCATCACGGAGGAGGACATATTGAAGTTGCGTGAGGCCAAGTACCTGGCCTACGAGGTTTCGCACAGGTTGCCTGCCCAAGTGCAGGCCGTGCCCGCCCCCGAGCCCGGTGAATACATCGTTTTCGTATCCCACCTCCGTCGGGGTTTAGGCTTCCCGACGGATCCCTTCGTGAGAGGGCTCCTGTTTTACTATGGGCTGGACTTTCACGACTTGGCTCCGGAGTCCATCCTCCATATCTCCGCATTCATTATCGTCCGCGAAGCCTTGCTCCGTGTCATTCCCCACTTTGGCCTATGGCTGAAGACCTTCAAGGTAGAGCCGAAGATGATCGGGGGGCGTCAAGCGTAGTGCGGCGGGGCGACCATAAGCAAAAAGGTCGATGCCCCATGGCCCGAGGGTTCCTTTCAAGAGGAACTTGGACTGTGGCAGCAGGGGTGGTTCTATATCACCGCTCCGAAGGGCAGCAGGCAGAAGCCGCCGCCTTCATTCCGCCCGGGACCTCCACGCCAGCTAATGTCGTGGGTCGACCAAGGGCTCAATTGGGGCCGTCCAAGACGTGCCCTCACTGCGGGCGGATTCGAGACCTCCAAGCGAGGAGATCGACTGATCAAAGTGATGCGAGTTATGCTAATCGGGCATCTTCGCCTCGCAAACGCCGTCCTCTCCGTCTATGGGAGTTCAACCTGGAGGGACCTCAGATTCTCCAACACTTTATGGGTGCGACATCCGTGGAGATGTACAAGTTGTTCTTCGGACCGCAAGTGGCGTGTCCGGATTCCGCCGAGGACGCAGGCCTAAGCCGCGATCGCCCGGATACTCAGGTAAATAGCTCAGAGTCCGGACATTTTGTTTATATGCCTTTCTAAAGTTTGCCTCCTGACCCCTTGTTCTTTACAGGAATGGGTGGCGCGATCAAGGCTGATAAGATGTCTGGCCCCCCCCCGAGACCGTGACTTGGAGCCCGTCTTGGTCGAGAATGTTGGAGGTTGCGCCCACAGAAGGGGGCAACAGGGAAAATAGAGGAGCTAATATTTCGCCCAAAGGGGCGACTGAAGAGGGGGGAACCAAGAATCCCTCCCTTCAGGGGGAGAAGAGGACTGCCACCGAAGATCCGGAGGCCAAAGCCCCTAAGCGTGGGAAGAGATCTTCACCGGGGGGGTCTGGCGTCCCGAGGGAATCCGGGCGCGCAATCATCGCCGAAGGACCAGCCCTCCAACGAGCCGTGAGTATGAAAGAAGAAGTTAATTAGTAGGGAAATACCTTCATTTGTGCTTCCGTGGGTAACCGAAATATTTATATTGCAGTTCAGATCTGCAGCCTTCCCAGATGAGTTCCTCTTCGGGGGACCTTCTTCCGGAGATGATGGAGAGCGGTACGCCTCCGTCCGCAGCGCCGCCAGATGAGGCAAAGCGAGCCCAAAGTGTCGCCACGGAGGTATCCCGAGTCCGGTGGGGCGAGAGTTCGGCACCCACTAGTATCCGCCGGGAATCAAGAGTCTGCTTGAGAGGGCGTCCATTTCAGAAGATCACCATGCGTTGATGCGTATGGTGATTGGAAGGATTTCGTCGACCGAAAGCGGATTGTGTAATGCCGTCATGAGTTTGCTGGTGGGATTTGAGGTATGCGAGAATGACGCACCCCTTTGTGGCTTTGTCTTTTAACAGTTTTGCATATAAAAAATGCGCCATGTATAGATAGTAGCCTCTGAGACTCAGTAGGTTGTCGGAAACGACAGCGTACCGAGGATCGAAATCTAAAGTAATTAATTCCGTCATTCCTATGCAGGTGGCGGATAGTCCGGGGGCTAGCCGGACTAGTGAGTTTGACGAATTAACTCGGCAACTTGACTTGGCAGATGAGGACATCGCACTTGTCAACAGGCGACTTGACGAGTCACAAGGTAAAAGAGTTCTCCGCAGTCGCTTTATTAAAGGGGTCGAAGCCCGCCTCTGATAAATTATATGCTGTTCGTACAGACGGTGCTGCTGCTGTGGAGAGCCTTCGGGCCGAACTTGCTCTAGCTAAGGAGCAAGCCCGAAGGAGTGACGCGGCTGCCTCGAGGGCGGCCGAGGAGTTGAAAGTCGAAAAGGCTGCGCACTGCCTAAGCAGGGCGGAGGTGGCCGAATTGGCCATGAAATTAAAGGATGCTACCGACCGCAATGAGGCTCTTGAAAAGGAGCGCTTATCGGAGCGGGAAGACCTGAAGAAGGCCACCGCCGAAGCCAAGGATGCCCGCTTTGCAATGCGGGCTATGAAGGAGGAACTGCGCCAGGCCGGAGAGATCGTGGCTGGCAAGCCTTTTCTGCTGCGTCGCCGGTTTATGGATGCAAAGTATGCTCAATTTGAGTGGCTGTGGAGTCCGGAGGATCCGTATATGGACTTAGCTGCAAGTTCGGCTGATGCCGTTAAGCACTTCCAGAGCCACGAGGATCACGAGACGAAAGAGCTATATTGGTCTCAATTCCACAGTCCGGATCGCTCACTTCCATTGACGGACCGGTTGGCCGAATGGGCCGAGCTAAATAGACTGTCCGGACTTGCCATGACTGACATCGTGGCCCATGTCTGGCCAGAGAGGTCCAAGGCGACGAGCTACTTCGGCTTACTGCAGCAATTCCTTGGAGCAGTGCCGCATATAAAGGACATGAAGCGGTCGGCCTGCATCGAGGGTGCGCGGATGGCTCTTGCCCGTGTGAAGGCGCATTGTCCGGAGATGGATGCCACCGCTGTCGCCTCCCAGGGTTCGGATGAAAACCGGCTCCCTGCCGAGCACTACTTCGGAGAAGTCATGCGTGGCGCTCGTGTAATAGAGTCACAGTGCTCAAAAAATATCACGTTCAAATGAACGTATTAGCTTGTTAAAACGATGATTATGTTATAACTGCTTTTTATACTTGTGCGTCCAAGTAGTAAAACTTCTCCTGTGCGGCCGTTTACGTACACATTTGTATAACTTGAAAGATTGCAGTCTTCGGCTTCAGCCCCCACGCACAGAGTGCGGGGGTGTTCGCAAAAATAGCGCGTTTTCACACTTAATCCGACGTCTCGGTCCTGTTTAAGGAGGTGGTAGCGTAGCGAACTAGGCAATCCGGTCTATAATGCTTTATCACTTTCACTTAGCCAGTGGAGCTCGAGGGTGGGGCTACGATATAGCCCCTGGTGGCACCGCACATCTCCAGATTCGAGTGCGTATGTGCTGACCGAAACGGTCCTTCGTCAAAGAAATTCTAAACATTCCGATAGTCGATCGAGTGGTTGACGGACTCTCGCCAGTATCATGATGATCGGTTTGGCTTTCTCAATCGAGGTGCTCGCCCGGCCGAATCGGGGCACAATCGCAGAGTTCTCCGGTGCCGCGATAGCCGATGATCTGAGCGTAAGGCAGCAAAACAGGAGCCGGGCAAACCCAACATTTGACCAAAGACATGATTCGGAGCTGATGCATATAATGCCTAACTCGAGACGCCGAACACTCCCTAAGGTGTTCGGTCTTTATAATAATGGGCAGAACGACGCCCTAAGCCCCTAGTGTCCAGGTACGGGCATGGTCTTCTAACGCGGCCGATGCCAAAGCATCAGGCTCCGCTTTGGCTATAGGAAGAAACCAAGGGAGAATAACAACAAGAGACAGTAAAAAAGGTCTACGCAGGGTCTTAATCTAAAAAGAATCCTTGCAACGGGTCCCTACTGCACGTCTGCGCCTGTGTCTCCGTTGCGCCGTTATCCTGGACGGGTATGCACGTTGTTCATCTGTAGAAAGAGAGGAACCTTTAGTTTTTAAGAACAATTCATGTGAAAAATATGTAAAATAAGAAATATAAACAATTAAAGCGAGGTTTATATGAAACCGCGATTGTTTGTCTTGCAGCCCCACATGAAGGGTATGCGGCTAGGAGCCCCTAACCGGCCGAGGCGGATTCGTCTATCCGAGTCCGGGTCCTTAAGTGACCCTCGCCTTTGAAATGGCGCCACGCGGACCGGGCATCTTGAGTGTAAGAGACGCGTGTGCGGTATGGCGTTGAAGCGGACAAAAGCCTTTCGTCCCAAGAGTGCTTGATATTCACTTTTAAATGGGACGATGTGAAAAATTAATTTTTCGCGTCGAAAATTATTCGGCGATCCGAACACGACTTCTAGTAATATAGAGCCTGTGCACTTGGCGTGAGGTCCTGGTGTCACTCCTTTGAATGAAGTGCGGCTGTGTCGGATTTTGGTTGGGTCTATCCCCATCTTATGGATTGTGTTTGAATATAGCAGGTTTAAATCACTGCCTCCGTCCATTAAGACGTTAGTAAATTGTAATCCGTCTATTATGGGATTCAATATCAGGGGAGTCCGTCCCGCATTTCGAACGCTTCTGGAATAGTCCAGGTGGTCGAAAGTGATTGGTTTTGATATCCAATCTCTACGGTCTGCTGGGTTGGACCGTGCGAAGCTCTTTTTAGAAAGTGCCGCACTATTTTTCCGTGTTATCACATGAAGTGAGTTTACTGCTTTGACCCCTTGTGGGAAAGCTTTTGTTTTCGATGCCTGCTGGTGGGGTTTATCTTCTTAAGCTGACGCCGATCCTTGTGTTCGGCATTTAGTCGGCGGACTGTTTAAAACCCAACAATCCTGTGGGTGTGATTTGCGAGCCTTCCGGGTCTTGTGGATTTGACATATCCGACCCAAAATTTTGTTTAAGTTGGACAATTCGTCACTGTCGTCCTTAAGAGGTTGTGTCTTAGTATTGGGTCGTGAGCTTTTGAATCCGGCGTTGAATGTCGCGCTCTTTGGGCTTTTCTCTTTACTCCGGCGCTGCTCTTTTCTGCGCCGTGATTTTCCGTTTCCATCTCTTATCTCGGATGTACTTGGGTCGCTGGTGCTGCATCTTGCTAACCAGCTATCCTCTCCTGCACAGAAGCGGGTCATGAGGCTTGTTAGTGCGGACATTGTCCTCGGTTTCTCTTGACCGAGGTGCCTGGCGAGCCATTCGTCTCGGACATTGTGCTTGAAAGCTGCTAAGGCTTGGCGTCCGACACGATCGACTATTTGGTTCTTTTTCGTAAGGAACCTGTTCCGAATTTCATGCTGACTCTCCGGGTGTTGAGTTATATGACTTAGATCATCTGCATCCGGAGGACGGACATAAGTCCCTTGAAAATTTGCTCTAAACGCGTCCTCGAGCTCTTCCGTGTTTTCTGGGAGGCTTTTAAGCCAATGACGGGCTGGCCCTTTGAGCTTGAGGGGTAGGTATTTTATGGCGTGGAGATCGTCTCCTCTGGCCATGTGTATATGTAGTATATAATCTTCTATCCAGACTCCAGGGTCTGTTGTTCCATCGTAGGCCTCTATCTTTATGGGCTTAAATCCCGCTGGGAATTCATGGTCCAGCACCTCATCGGTGAAACATAGTGGGTGTGCGGTGCCCCTGTGTTTGTGTGTGCCGCTATCATCGGACACTTGACGTGTTGCCTTGCTTCTTGGGGCCTTCTCATTTGGCCCGTAGATGGACCTGGCTGGGCCATCTATCCTTCCGAGTTCGTTGGTGAATTTATGTGTGGCGCCACTTACATAATTTGGCCTGTCATCTGGCCGTCTATCCAACCAGGCAGCCCCTTTATTTTGAACGGTGGAGGCTCTATGGCCTCTTCGTCGAATTCCGGTAGCAGCTTGCGCTTCGGGTAGCTCTTTGATTGGTGGCCATTGCAGTACTTATCTGCGGTTTTGAGCACTTTGCTCCATCTCATTCTGAGTGTGTCTTCCGCTGTTTTGAGCCTCCGTTTTCCTTCTTGAGCTTCTTGCGATCTTGTGAGTCTTTTCCGGAGGTTCTTACTCTCCGGCGACTTGTCCGGCATACGGTCGTCCGGACTGTTGTTCTCGCCGGGCTTGGGTTGATTATCTGACTCGTCATGTTCGGACGGTTGCTTATTTGCATGTTCGTCGTCCGATTGGGAGCCCTGCTCTATCGCGGGCTCCTTTGGAGTGTTGTTGTCGTCGAGGCGGGACTTAGGCGGCGTCTACGCCGTCGTTTTGGTCGTTTATCGGCGGGGTCATCTTCTACCGCGGCCCGTTGGTCCTCGTTATCGCTCCCCTTTGGGGTGTCCACCATATATATGTCATGCGACGAGGTGGTCTGTCGTCTTTGTATAAGCTCTGTTTTTCTTCGTCTCGGCATCGCCGTCCATAGCGTCGATGTCTTGGTCGTAGTCTAGCATGTCGGTTAGATCATCGGCGGTGGCTACAAAGTGGGTGGTGGGTGGGATCTGAATTTCTTCGTCGTCCATTCCCCAGCCCTCCTGTCCATAGTCCGCCAGACTCTCGATAACGAGAGATGCCTTAGTGAATTCAGGATATCGCCAAAAGCGAGTATTGAAAGATGTCCGCGGTGGTGAATTCCATAACGGCGCCCAATCCGGATCGATTGGTAGAAGCGCGGGAGGTTGAGTCCGCGAGTCCGGTGCCTCGGAATCACGAGTTTCGCAGGAGACAAGATCAGTGTTCGGCTCCATCGCCGTGGATGTTGAAGCCCCCAGGGCGGCGTCTATCCACCGGCCCTCGATATGGGCGATCGGCTCCGGGCTAATGGCCGGAGCGGATCCGGGCGCGGCCACCAGGGCACTGTTCGGTGGCAGAGCTAGATCATGCCCGTCGTCACAGTGCGGCGCACTTGGCTGTGGCTCGTGTCCGTCGAAGATCGAGTCTCCGTGGACATTGGCCGTGAAGTTTAAGCTTCCAAATCTGACCTGACGGCCAGGGGCGTAGCTGTCGATCTGCTCCAGATGACGAAGTGAATTGGCCCGCAGGGCGAAGCCGCCGGATACGAAGATCTGTCCGGGGAGAAAAGTCTCACCCTGGACAGCGTTGATGGTTGAAGATGCCATCAAGCCTATCGGTGACGACACAGAGGAACTCTCAATGAAAGCACCAATGTCGGTGTCAAAACCGGCGGATCTCGGTAGGGGTCCCGAATCGTGCGTCTAGGCGGATGGTAACAAGAGACGAGGACACAATGTTTTTACCCAGGTTCGGGCCCTCTCGATGGAGGTAAAACCCTCGTCCCGCTTGATTAATATTGATGATATGGGTAGTACAAGAGTAGATCTACCACGAGATCAAGGAGGCTAAACCCTAGAAGCTAGCCTATGGTATGATTGTTGTAATGTATGTTGTCCTACGGACTAAAGCCCTCCGGTTTATATAGACACCGGAGGAGGCTAGGGTTACACAGAGTCGGTTACAATGGTAGGAGATCTACATATCCGTATTGCCAAGCTTGCCTTCCACGCCAAGGAAAGTACCATCCGGACATGAGCCGGAGTCTTCAATCTTGTATCTCTGTAGTCTTGGAGTCCGGCGGATATTGATAGTCCGGCTGTCCGGACACCCGCTAGTCCAGGACTCCCTCACCACTAGTGAAACCTATGGCCCCCGGGTCTATCTCTTATCATATTTGCTTCCAATCTACTTTTATTTGCATCTTTACTTTTTGCATCTATATTATAAAATACCAAAAATATATTTATCTTATCATACTATCTCTATTAGATCTCACTTTCGCAAGTGGCCGTGAAGGGATTGACAACCCCTTTATTGCGTTGGTTGCGAGTTCTTTGTTTGTTTGTGTAGGTGTGTGGGACTTTTGAGGAGCCTCCTACTAGATTGATACCTTGGTTCTCAAAAACAGAGGGAAATACTTGCGCTACTATTGCTGCATCACCCTTTCCTCTTCAAGGAAAACCAACGCAAGCTCAAGACGTAGCAAGAAGGATTTCTGGCGCCGTTGCCGGGGAGGTCTTCGCTCAAGTCAAGACATACCAAGTACCCATCTCCCTCGCATTTACATTATTTGCCATTTGCCTCTCGTTTTCCTCTCCCCCACTTCACCCTTGTCGTTTTATTCGCCCTCTCTCTCCAAATCTCCTCCTCTCTTTTTCGCTTGCCTTTTCATGTTTGCTTGTTTGTTGGATTACTTGTTGCCATGGCGCAAGATAATACCAAATTGTGTGATTTCTCAAATACCAATAATAATGATTTCCTTAGTACTCCGATTGCTCCTCTTAATGATGTTGAGTCTTGTGAAATCAATACTACTTTGCTGAATCTTGTTATGAAAGATCAATTTGCCGGCCTTCCTAGTGAAGATGTTGCTACTCATCTAGACAACTTTGTTGATTTGTGTGATATGCAAAAGAAGAAAGATACGGATAACAATATTGTTAAATTGAAGTTATTTCCGTTTTCACTTAGAGATCGTGCTAAAGTTTCGTTTTCGTCTTTGCCTAAAAATAGTATTGATTCTTGGAACAAGTGCAAAGATGCTTTTATCTCTAAGTATTTTCCTCCCGCTAAGATTATCACTCTTAGGAACGATATTATGAATTTTAAACAACTTGATCATGAGCATGTTGCCCAATCTTGGGAAAGAATGAAATTGATGATCCGCAATTGCCCTACTCATGGTTTGAATTTATGGATGATCATACAAAAACTTTATGCCGGTTTGAACTTTGCTTCTAGAAATCTCTTAGATTCGTCCGCGGGAGGCACGTTTATGGAAATCACGTTAGGATATGCTACAAAACTTCTTGATAATATTATGGCTAATTATTCTCAATGGCACACTGAAAGATCTTCTAGTAAAAAAGTGCATGCTATAGAAGAAATCAATGTTTTGAGTGGAAAGATGGATGAACTTATGAAGTTGTTTGCTACTAAAATACTCCTCTTGATCCCAATGATATGGCTTTGTCTACTTTGATTGATAATAATAATGAATCTATGGATGTGAATTTTGTTAGTAGGAATAGTTTTGGAAACAATGCTTATAGAGGAAACTTTAATGCTAGACCATTCCCTAGTAATCCCTCTAATAATTATGGAAATTCCTACAATAACTCTTATGGTAATTTTAATAAGATGTCCTCTGATTTTGATAATAGTGTGAAAGAATTTATGATTTCTCAAAAGAATTTTAACGCTTTGCTTGAAGAAAAATTGCTCAAAGTTGATGATTTGGCTAGGAACGTTGATAGACTTTCGCTTGATGTTGATTCTCTTAGACTTAGATCTTCTTCCCCTAAGCATGATATCAATGACTCTCTCAAAGCCATGAAAATTTCCATTGATGAGTGCAAGGAAAGAACCGTTAGATTGCGTGCTAAGAAAGATTGCTTTGTAAAGGCGCGTTCTTCTAGTTTCCGTGAAAATAATGATGAAGATCTTAAAGTTATTGATGCGTCTCCTATTAGATCTATGTTTTGCAATATGAATCTTGATAATTATGGGACTAATGATGAGTCAACTTTACCTAGAAGGCGTCCCAAGAATTCGGTGTTTTTAGATCTTGATGCTAAATTTGGTAAAAGTGGGATTGGAGAGGTCACAACTTTTAATAGCATTGAACCCACTATCTCGGATTTCAAGGAATTTGATTATGATAATTGTTCTTTAGAAGGTTGTATTTCCTTGTTGTAATCCATTGTTAATTCTCCTCATGCTTATAGTCAAAACAAAGCTTTTACCAAACATATTGTTGATGCCTTGATGCAATCTTATGATGAAAAACTTAATTTGGAAGTTTCTATACCTAGAAAACTTAATGATGAGTGGGAACCTACTATAAAGATTAGAATTAAATTTCATGAGTGTTTTGCTTTGTGTGATTTGGGTGCTAGTGTTTCCACGATTCCGAAAACTTTATGTGATATTCTAGGTTTCCATGATCTTGATGATTGCTCTTTAAATTTAAACCCTGCGGATTCCACCATTAAAAAGCCAATGGGGAGGATCAATGATGTTCTCATTGTTGCAAATAGAAATTTGGTGCCAGTAGATTTTATCGTTCTTGATATAGATTGCAATCTTTCTTGCCCTATTATTCTTGGTAGACCTTTCCTTAGAACGATTGGCGCGATTATTGATATGAAGGAAGGGAATATTTGATTCCAATTTTCAATAAAGAAAGGCATGGAGCACTTTCCAATAAAGAAAGTCAAATTACCTTATGAATCTATCATGCGGGCTACTTATGAATTTAGTGCCGAGGATGGCACTCGTTAGATCTATCTTCGCTTTTATGCCTAGCTAGGGGCGTTAAACGATAGCGCTAGTTGGGAGGCATCCCAATTTTCTTTGTGTTTTTTGTTTTTGTTCCTGTTTAGTAATAAATATTGCATATATATTCCGTTTAGATGTGTTTTTATCTTTTAATTAGTGTTTGTGCCAAGTAGAACATATAGGATAACCTATGATGATAGTTGATTTTATTCTGCTGAAAAACAGAAACTTTGCGTGCACGAATTTAGTTTTGTTAAATCACATAAACGTGCTTTTGCGTTGATTATTTTTTCTGATGATCAATAAACAAATTGTCCAGGACTTCCTATTTTGGTAGGAGTTTTGAAGTTCCAGAAGTTTTCATTAGATACAGATTGCTACAGACTGTTCTGTTTTTGATAGATTCTGTTTTTCGTGTGTTGTTTGCTTATTTCAATGCATCTAGGGCTAGTAAAATAGTCTATAAACCATAGAGAAGTTGGATTACAGTAGGTTTAGCACCAAAATAAATAAATAATGAGTTCATTACAGTACCTTATGTGGTGGTTTTGTTTTCTTTCACTAACAGAGCTTATAAGATTTCCTGTTGAGTTTTGTGTTGTGAAGTTTTCAAGTTTTGGGTAAAGCTTTTATGGACTATGGAATAAGGAGTGGCAAGAGCCTAAGCTTGGAGATGCCCAAGGCACCCCAAGATATTCAAGAATAGCCAAAAGCCTAAGCTTGGGATGCCCCGGGAAGGCATCCCCTCTTTCGTCTTCGTTCATTGGTAACTTTACTTGGAGCTATATTTTTATTCGCCACATGATATGTGTTTTGCTTGGAGCGTCGTGTAATATATTAGTCTTTGCTTTTTAGTTTACCACAATCATATTTTTTGTACACACCTTTTTGGGAGAAACCTATTTGATTAGAATTTGCTAGAATACTCTATGTGCTTCACTTATATCTTTTGAGCTTGATAGTTTTTGCTCTAGAGCTTCACTTATATCTTTTAGAGCACGGCGGTGACTTATTTTTGGAGAAATTGTTAGTCTATCATGCTTCACTTATATCTTTTTGAGAGTCTTTTAGAACAGCATGGTATTTGCTATGGTTATAAAATTGGTCCTAGAATGGTAGGCATCCAAGTTGGGTATAATAAAAACTATCATAGGAAGTGAATTGGATGCTATGATCAATTTGATACTTGATAATTGTTTTGAGATAGGGAGGTGTGATATTAAAGTCATGCTAGTTGGGTGATTACAAATTTAAAGAATGCTTGTGTTGAAGTTAGCAAGTCCCGTAGCATGCACGTTTGGTTAAAGTTGTGTAACAAATTTGAAACATGAAGTGTACCTGGCTTGTGCATCCTTATGAGTGGCGGTTGGGGACGAGCGATGGTCTTTTCCTACCAATCTATCCCCCTAGGAGCATGCGCGTAGTACTTGATTTTTGATGACTTCTAAATTTTTGCAATAAGTATATGAGTTCTTTTGACTAATGTTGAGTCCATGGATTATCGCACTTTTACCTTTCCGCCATTGCTAGCCTCTTGATGCCGTGCATTGCCATTTCTCACCTTGAGAGTTGGTGCAAACTTCGCGGTGCATCAAACCCCGTGATACGATCGCTCTATCACACATAAGCCTCCTTATATCTTCCTCAAAACAGCCACCATACCTACCTATTATGGCATTTCCATAGCCATTCCGAGATATATTGCCATGCAACTTTCCACCGTTCCGTTCATCATGATGACATACTTTACTTTTGTCATATTGCCATTGCATGATCATGTAGTTGACATCGTATTTGTGGCAAAGCCACCATGCATTATTTTTCATACATGTCACTCTTGATTCATTGCACCATCCCGGTACACCGCCGGAGGCATTCATATAGAGTCATATCTTATTCTAGTTTCGAGTTGTAATTCATATGTTGTAATCAACGAAAGTGTGATGATCATCATTATTAGAGCATTGCCCAAAGAAAAAAAAGAAAAAATAAGAAGAAAGGCCAAATGAAAAAAGAAAGGCCCAAAGAAAAAAAAGAAAAAAAAGAAAAGAAAAAAAAGAAAGAAAATAAATAAAAAGGGCAATGTTACTATCTCTTTTTCCACACTTGTGCTTCAAATTAGCACCTTGTTCTTCATATAGTGAGTCTCATAAGTTGTCTTTTTCATACTAGTGGGAATTTTTCATTATAGAACTTGGCTTGTATATTCCTACGATGGGCTTCCTCAAATTCCCTAGGTCTTCGTGAGCAAGCAAGTTGGATGCACACCCACTAATTTTCTTTTATTGAGCATTCATTTATAGCTCTAGTGCATCCGTTGCATGGCAATCCCTACTCCTCATGTTGACATCAATTGATGGGCATCTCCATAGCCCGTTGATCATCCTCGTCAATGTGAGACTTCTCCTTTTTTGTCTTCTCCACACAATCCCCATCATTATATTCTATTCCACCCATAGTGTTATATCCATGGCTCACGCTCATGTATTACGTGAAGGTTGAAAAAGTTTGAGATTATTTAAGTATGAAACAACAATCTTGGCTTGTCATCGGGGGTATAGAAGTTGGGAACATCTTTGTGTGACGAAAATGAAGCATAGCCTAACTATATGATTTTGTAGGGATGAACTTTCTTCTGCCATGTTATTTTGAGAAGACATGATTACTTTGATTAGTATGCTTGAAGTGTTACTATTTCTTTTATCAATATGAACTTTTATTTTGAATCATTTGGATCTGAACATTCATGCCACAACAAAGAAAATTCCATTGAGAATTATGCTAGGTAGCATTCCACATCAAAAATTCTCTTTTTATCATTTACCTACTCGAGGACGAGCAGGAATTAAGCTTGGGGATGCTTGATACGTCTCCAACGTATCTATAATTTTTTATTGTTCCATGCTATTATATTACCCCTTTTGGAAGTTTATGGGCTTTATTCTACACATTTATATCATTTTTGGGACTAACCTACTAACCGGAGGCCCAGCCCGTATTGCTGTTTTTTTTTTGCCTATTTCAGTATTTCGAAGAAAAGGAATATCAAACGGAGTCCAAACGGAATGAAACCTTCGGGTGCGTGATTTTTGGAACGAACGTGATCCAGAGGACTTGGAGCGCAAGTCAAGAAGCAGCCGAGGCCTCCACGAGATAGGAGGGCGCCCCCCCCCCTACAGGGCACGCCCCCTGTCTTGTGGGCCCCTCGGGCGTCCACCGACGTACTTCTTCCTCCTATATAAGCCTACATACCCCGAAAACATCCAAGGAGCCAACGAAACACAGTTTCCACCACCGTAACCTTCTGTATCCGCGAGATCTCGTCTTGGAGCCTTTGCCGGCACTCTGCCGGAGGGGGAATCGACCATGGAGGGCTTCTACATCAACACCATAGCCCCTCCGATGAGTTGTGAGTAGTTTACCACAGACCTACAGGTCCATAGTTATTAGCTAGATGGCTTCTTCTCTCTTTTTGGATCTCAATACAATGTTCTCCCCCTCTCTTGTGGAGATCTATTTGATGTAAACTCTTTTCGCGGTGTGTTTGTCGAGATCCGATGAATTGTGGATTTATGATCAAGTTTATCTATGAATAATATTTGAATCTTCTCTGAATTCTTTTATGTATGATTGAGTTATCTTTGCAAGTCTCTTCGAATTATCAGTTTTGTTTGGCCTACTAGATTGATCTTTCTTGCCATGGGAGAAGTGCTCAGCTTTGGGTTCAATCTTGCGGTGTCCTTACCCAGTGACAGAAAGGGTTGAAAGGCACGTATTGTATTGTTGCCATCGAGGATAAAAAGATGGGGTTTATATCATATTGCTTGAGTTTATCCCTCTACATCATGTCATCTTGCTTAATGCATTACTCTGTTCTTTATGAACTTAATACTCTAGATGCAGGCAAGAGTCGGTCGATGTGTGGAGTAATAGTAGTAGATGCAGGCAGGAGTTGGTCTACTTGGTGCGGACGTGATGCCTATATACATGATCATGCCTAGATAATCTCATAATTATTCGCTTTTCTATCAATTGCTCGACAGTAATTTGTTCACCCACCGTAATACTTATGCTATCTTGAGAGAAGCCACTAGTGAAACCTATGGCTCCCGGGTCTATCTCTTATCATATTTGCTTCCAGTCTACTTTTGTTTGCATCTTTACTTTTTGCATCTATATTATAAAATACTAAAAATATATTTATCTTGTCATACTATCTCTATTAGATCTCACTTTCGCAAGTGGCTGTGAAGGGATTGACAACCCCATTATTGCGTTGGTTGCGAGTTCTTTGTTTGTTTGTGTAGGTGCGTGGGACTTTTGAGGAGCCTCCTACTGGATTGATACCTTGGTTCTCAAAAACTGAGGGAAATACTTATGCTACTATTGCTGCATCACCCTTTCCTCTTCAAGGAAAACCAACGCAAGCTCAAGACGTAGCACTTTTATGCTCGACTTTTCTCAACAATCGTACCATGCTTGATACTTCTTGTGTTGGGTCTTTTATGATGAAGACTATTGAATTCAAATGGGATTTATTGGAAAGAATTAAATGCAACTCTGAATATTGGGATTCCGACGATGGTAAGGAGTCAGGTATGACGCCTAAGTTTGATTGTGCTAAATCTTTTATGGATACTGAAAGGATCGAGATGGACCTAGAGGGGGGGTGTATAGGTACAAATACAAATTTTAATTATTACTAAGCAATTTTAGGCAATAATGCGGAAAATGAAGGTGAGCCTAACAATTGTAAGTATGATACTAATGAGCTAAGCAAGATAATCAAGTGACACAAATATATGAGTAAGCAAGCACAAGATGAGATAATGTATTCAAGTGTAATGAGGCAAGTAACCACAAGTAGAGAGTTAAGGTTAGGAATAACCGCAACTCCGGGAGACGAGGATGTAAGCCGATGTTCACTTCCTTGGAGGGAAGCTAGTCACCGTTAGAGGGATGGATGTTACCACGAAGGCACACCAACGCCACGAAGGCTCACCCTATTCTCCCTTTGAGACAACACCACGGAGGCGTTTCTCAACCACTAGTGGTAGACCTTGGGGTGGTCTCCAAACCCTCACAAACTTTTCCGAGGGTAATCACAAAGTTCGATTCCTCTCCGGATGACTCCTACCGCCTAGGAGTCTCCAATCTCCAAGAGTAACAAGACCAATGGGGAAATGCTCAAAACTTGCTCAAGTCACGAATTCCTTTGGTGCAAAGAAGGGGAAGAAGTGGATCTATCACTTGATTGGAGAACTTCTCTCAAAATGCTCCTAGAACACTTGGGAATCTAGGATTTAGTGTGGATGAATGAGAGAGAGAGTGAGGAGTATTCTTGTGAGGCTCAAAGTGAATGGTCAACCGTATCCCGTGGGAGGGAAGGGTGTATATATAGGAGGTGGGAAAAAGTGACCGTTTGGGGTACAGGATGGCCGGACGTCCAGAGAATGTCGGACGTCCGGAGGCCCAAATGGGTCCGGACGTCCGGCGATCATCGGACGACCGCCACTATGAAAAGTGTGACCCACAATCCGATTATACGGATCGGACGTCCGGCCGAGTCGGACATCCGTAAAATGCTTCTGATGTGAAAGTGTCGGACGTCCGGAGGGTTCCGAACATCCGTAAAAATGTTTCTGTTGTGGAAGTGTCGGACGTCCGGAGGGTTCCGGACATCCGTAAAAATGTTTCTGTTGTGGAAGTGTCGGACGTCTGGAAATGTCCGAACGTCTGGGCAATCAGGAAGGACCGGACGTCCGTAGAACACCGGACGTCCGAAAGCAAGGTATATAGATAGCAACTTTTGAGCAAGTTTTTCACAGATCCATCGATCCCCTCTTAATAGTGCGAGATCCCTATACTCAAGAACAAACCATAAATGAAGTCAACATCTTGTATCTCCATTCTTGAGTTATATGCTTTTGTCCCTAGTCATGATCCATGCACACGGTCTTTAGAACATAATCCTGAGATATACTTGATAAACATGATTAGTCCCGAGCATATGTGTTGTCATCAACATCAAAATATGATTAAGGGCATGATTGCACTTTCAATCTCCCCCTTTTTGGTAGTTGATGACAACTCATATGCATACTCATAATAGTAATCGAAAGTATTGGTTGTGGAGCTCAATAACCATAATAAGAATGAGTAGCGAGCGAGCTCCCCCTCAAAGTGATACCACAGATACTATTAACACAAAAATGATGAGGGCTCCCCCTCACACTGATGCCACGATAATCAAGAGTTACCTCCATATAGATCCACCAAATCTCAGATTCAACAAACTCATAACATAGTTCAACAAACTATTCATAACATAGGTTTGATTACATAATGAGCTAGAGTAACATGCATATGGAGCCTACTCCCCCTTTGGCATCAAGTATCCAAAGAAAAGAACTAGGGGGAATGACATAACAGCATTAAAGATCATCCTCATCATCATCATCATGAATACCACTGCCACCAGCCTCGTCAAAGTAATCAGCCCACTCAGGACCGCAGGGAAAACCAGAATTAGAAGGGGGAACTGCAGGAAGACGCTCATCGTCACTCACATCATATACGCCTGAGTCTCTCAGACGAGCCTTCAGAGCGTTCTTGGAAGTGACCATTTGAGTGACCACATCGTGGTGTTGGGAGCAATGGTAGGTGAACATCTTCATCATGGCTGAATGAGCCTTCCCAAGAAAATGAGCAATGCGCCCAAAGGGGGCATCACTGGAAGGAGGATGGGTATCGTGAGAAGGAAAACTAGTGGCGGTGCGACTAGCAGTAGCGGGAGGAGGAGGAACATGGTCAGCCGCCATGTGTGGTGGGATGACCCATCTCTCATGTATCTGAGTGCGTGCAATGGGAAAGGGAGCTACACTCTCGATAAATGCCTGAATAAAAGGTGCATGAGGAAAAGCCCACTTGTGCTGGAAGCTAGCAAGGCGGATCTCATGCCATAGAAAGTGTGGAACATTTATCTTCCCTTTAGGAGATGTGAAGAGGCGATGCATGAGATCAATGCAGTAGCTGCTGCAGGAGCCCTTGTCACCCATCTTGGGATAAATGGTGCAGATGACACACTGATAAATGATGTTGAATGGAAAACGCCAAATGGAGACTTGATTTAGACCCTTTTGTTTCTCAGTGCTAGACAAAGATGATATGGGTCTAAGAAGATCCGCAAAGACCGCAATGCCTTTGGGCTTATGGTTGGGGTCATCCTTGTGGATTTTGAACCCAGTGTCGGGAAATCCAAGTGCGATTAAAACCGAGGATAAGATCTTTGTGAGTGCAGTGTCAGAGGTCATCCATGTGACAGTGTGATCAGGAGCAAAGTAACATGTGGCATAAAACTGATGGATGGCAGCGTGGTTAAAATCGTGTTGAAAGGCGAATGGAGCAGCTAGATTTGATGACTCAATGAGCTCAATGGCTCCCGGATATTTCTCCGGATGAGTGCGAATGTGCTCGAGATCAATGCAAACGTGAAGTGACAAGCCTTTAGGGATGACAATCGTGGTGAAGATGTCGGCTTGGACATTTGTGCGAAAGCGACTATCCTGAGAATCCCTAACAATAGTAAATTGATCTACATCATGACGCAATTTAAGATATGAAGATTTGGGGACCTCGTTGAAACGCTTAACATGACGGCTTAGTGACAGTGGAGGCTCAATGGAGATGTGACGGGCATCACCGTGGGGTTGCACCGAAGGAGGAGGAGGTTGAAAGGTTGGACGACGAGTAGCGGGCTTGGGGGCAGTGACGCGGACGCCGACCATCGGCACCTCTTCAAGTTCATCCTCAAAATCCGACCCCTCCGAAGAGGAATCACTGGACGAGCTGGGAGGACGAGCGGCACGCTTCCGAGGCGATCTTCCTCCCAGGAGTCGTGGGAGCCACCACGACGAGGCAGGCGAGCCGCCCTCTGGTGACTTGCTGCGGCGGAGTGCTTGGACCGAGGCATCGTGACCTAGGGGAGAAAGAAAGCACATGTCAACACCCCTCCATAGATCAGGGTGAATGCATGAGGAGGGGGGAGGGAAGGTTGTTCCCTACCATGAGAGGAAGAGCACGGAGGAGCCGAGCGGCGGGCTGGAGCAGGGGGTCGACGGACTGGCCGGGGAGAGAAACTCCGAGCAGAACGGGCTGGATGGGCCGGACGGCAAGTCGCAGATCCGCGGCAGGGAGAAATCCCGGCGAGGGGTACGGCGGCGGGCGGCTGCGGGGAGTGGACGCACGGTAGGAGCGGCGGCGGCGGCGGTGAAACAAGTGAAGAGGATGTGGTTGGTTGACAAACCCTACGGCGCAGTATAAATAGAGCCCAGTAAAAAACGTACGGACGTCCGGAGCCTACGGACGACCGGAGTCACATATGCGTCCGGACATCCGGAAACGGACGGACGACCGGAGTCTGGACCATCAGCAAATAGAGGATGACAGAGATGATTCTACGGACGACCAACAGCTTCGGACGACCGGGCAGATTGTAATAGAAAGGAATTTACGGACATCCGGAGTCTTCCGGACGTCCGGAGCTTCATCGTCTAGGCGAACTTAAGGGAACTAGAGTGGATTTTACGGACGTCCGGAGAGGCCGGACGACCGGTCGAAGGTAATTAGAGCAGAATATACGGACGTCCGGAACCTACGGACGTCCGACGCCAGAAGTTTTGACAGGAGGCAAGAATGCAGGTGCTGATCATGATGAGGAGAAAGGCATTTTTTTCACAGTAAAACTTATTTATGTAGTAACTCGTATCTTACCTTACTCAATCATAGCCATATACTACAAGTGGTGGCAAATGCCACAATGTCTGAGTAGACATGACATGACACAGAAAGACTTGAACTTTGAGTGCATAGTCACTACTCCATCATGTTAAAGCACCATAGATCTAGACCCATGGATACTTTGAGAGTGTTGGTTCTTTTTATGCATTGAGTAGGGCGAGAACATTCATGAATTGAATGTCTCCCCCTAAATATATGCCTACATCATGACAAGACATTAGATTCATGCATGACTGGGTACTAGATTTCACATAATGTTGTCAAGCTCCAAGATACCAAGTTCACGCCTAAGTCAACAGAACCGTGCTTCATCTAGAGGTTTGGTGAAGATATCTGCTAGTTGAAAATCTGTACCAATGTGATCAATGTGAATATCACCCTTTTCAACATGATCTCTCAAGAAATGATACCTAATATCAATGTGTTTGGTGCGGAGATGATCTTTGGGGTTCTCAGCAATATTGATGGCACTTTCATTATCACACAGAAGAGGCACATTTCTATAGGTGATACCGTAATCCTTCAAATTTTGCCTCATCCATAACTGAGTTGCACAACTAGCGGCAGCAATGTATTCAGCTTCTGTGGTAGAGAGAGCAATACAATTTTGTTTCTTCGAGGACCAACTCACCAAGGATCGTCCAAGAAACTGACATGCACCGGATGTGGACTTACGATCCACTTTGTCTCCAGCCCAATCCGCATCTGTGTACCCAATGATATCAAACTTAGCATCTTGGGGTACCAGAGGCCCAACTTTGGGGTGTGAACAAGGTATCTAAGAATATGCTTAACCGCCTTATGATGACTTTCCTTAGGGAAAGCTTGAAATCTAGCACACATGCATACACCGAACATAATGTCTGGTCTAGATGCACAAAGATAAAGCAATGAACCAATCATAGAGCGGTAAGTAGATGGGTCGAAGGGACTACCATTTGTGTCTTCAGTGAGAGTGATTTTGGTTGGCATGGGTGTCTTGCATGGACTAGCGTCAGACATACCAAACTTTTCTAGAATATCCTTGAGGTACTTCGCTTGAGATACGAAAATTCCTTCTTGAAATTGTTGAATTTGAAATCTGAGAAAGAACTTCAAATCCGTATTGAGTGACATTTCAAAATTCTTGGTCACTGAATCCGCAAACTTCTTGCACAAATGAATGTTAGGAGAACCAAAAATGATGTCATCTACATAGATTTGGCATAGAATCATATCACCATTGTCCCTCTTAGTAAAAAGAGTGGGATCGATCACCCCTCTCACAAAACCATCATCGAGTAAAAACTTCTTCAAATGATCATACCAAGCACGAGGTGCTTGTTTGAGGCCATACAAAGCCTTATGAAGTTTATACACATAGTCTTTGTGAAAGGGATCAACGAACCCGGGTGGTTGTGACACATATACTTCTTGTAGAGGACCGTTAAGGCAAGCACTCTTCACATCCATTTGATGTAATGTAAAACCATTGAAAGCGGCATAAGCAAGTAAAATGCGAATGGATTCAAGACGGGCAACGGGGGCAAAGGTCTCACCAAAGTCCAAACCTTCAACTTGTGAGTACCCTTGTGCCACTAACCTTGCCTTGTTGCGGATGATGACACCATTTTCATCTTGCTTGTTCTTGAAAATCCATTTTGTTCGAATGACGTTGTGCTCGGTGGACGGCCTCTTGACTAGTGACCACACTTGGTTGCGTTCGAAACTGTTCAACTCTTCTTGCATAGCAACAAGCCAATCATTGTCCATCAATGCCTCTTGTACCTTGAGTGGTTCAATACTAGACACAAACGAGAAGTGAGCACAAAAGTTTGTCAAATGTTTACGAGTGACTCTACCTTTCGAGATGCCGGTGAGGATTTTGTCAACATCAACACGACCGGCCACTCGAGGCATGATGGAGGTGAGGGTTTCATGAGGTTTAACTTCATGTCCATCATCCACATCTTCAACATATGGATCATTCACGTGTGGAGGAAGATCTTCTTGTTCATGTTGCATTCGTTGAGGTTCGTCATCCATGATTGGACTTTCTTGTTCTTGCTCTTGATGATGATCTTGTTCTTGATGATTATCATTAAGTGAGACATGATCAACCTCATCAACTTGGGCTAAGGGTATTGGTTGAACACTAGGAACTTGTATTGGTATGGATGTTGAAGTAGTTTGATGATGCGTAAGACCTCCATCTTCTTCTTCATCATCATGAGGTTCTTGTTCCATAGGAAGAAGTGCACCAACACCCATGTTCAAAATGTCTTGAGAAGAATCTTCTTCACCTACATCACTTAGATCAACTTGCTCCCCATGGGAGCCATTAAATTCATCAAACACCATGTCACAAGTTTCTACAACACATCCATTGGATTTGTTGTAGACTCTATAGGTGTGAGAGTTTGATCCATAACCAACAAATATACCCTCAATTGTTTTGGATTGAAATTTTCCTAACCGTTCTCTTTTGTTGAGAATGAAACATTTGCACCCAAATACACGAAAGTACTTGACATTTGGCTTGTTTCCAGTTAGAAGCTCATATGGAGTCTTTTCCAATATAGTGCGGAGGAAGAGTCGGTTTGATGCATGACATGCGGTATTGACAGCTTCAGCCCAAAAACTATGTGATGACTTGTATTCATCCAACATGGACCTTGCCAATTCTACAAGTGTACGGTTCTTCCGTTTGGCTACACCATTTTGCTGAGGAGTGTATGGAGCTGAATATTGATGCTCAATCCCTTCATCACTAAGAAATTCTTCCAAGGTATAGTTCTTGAACTCAAAGCCATTGTCACTCCTTATTGCTCAGATTTCTTTGTCGAACTTGCGTTGGGCTTGCTTGGCAAAATCAATGAAGGTGATCTTCGTTTCGTCCTTGGACTTGAGGAAGAACACCCATGTATATCTTGAGTAATCATCAACAATGACAAGCCCGTACTTTTTCCCACCAAAACTATCCCATGAAGGAGGCCCAAAAAGATCCACATGAAGGAGCTCCAGGGGCCTTGAAGTAGATACTATGTTCTTGGGTGGGTGTTTTGATTGATGTTGCTTCCCGGCTATGCATGCACTACACACACGATCTTTCTCAAAAGAGACATTGGTTAGTCCAAGGATGTGATTCCCCTTTAAGAGATCTTGAAGATTTCTCATGCCGACATGGGCTAGCCGGCGATGCCATAGCCACCCCTTGTCAGCCTTGGCCATTAGACAAGTTGCATGGAATGTGCTCTCTTTCGAGAAATCAACCGTGTAAAGGTTGCCATCCAACTCTCCAACAAAGGCCACTTCGAGAGTATCTCTCTTAAAGACTTTCACATCCGTTAGTCCAAAAAGTGTATCATAACCAACAGAAGCCAACTGGCGAATAGAAAGCAAGTGATATTTAAGGGATTGGACAAGCATAACATTTGCAAGAGACATGTCGTTGGTGATAGCCACCTTGCCCAATCCGAGTACATGTCTTTTTGAACCTCCACCAAACATAATGCTCATGAATGGTTGAATAGCTTCCATGAAATCGTAGAGTAATTTGATATCTCCGGTCATATGATTTGTACATCCACTATCAATCACCCATTTCACTCCACCGGAGAAGCCAACCTACACACAATTATTACTTGGTTAGAGGCACCCATTTTTCAATGGGACCTCTCAAGTTAGTCACATGGGTCTTAGGGACCCAAATAGCATAAAACCGAAATGCATTTCAAGGACCAACAAACTTTGCATAAACTTCTCCATCCTTAGTCTTACAAAGTACATAGGATGGAGGCATGAACTCTTTTGGCTTGTTGAGAGTGGGCATGCCCCTTGTCGGTGTCAAAACCGGCGAATCCCGGGTAGGGGGTCCCAAACTGTGCGTCTAGGCGGATGGTAACAGGAGACAAGGGACACGATGTTTTTACCCAGGTTCGGGCCCTCTCGATGGAGGTAAAACCCTACTCCTGCTTGATTGATATTGATGATATGGGTAGTACAAGAGTGGATCTACCACGAGATCAAGGAGGCTAAACCCTAGAAGCTAGCCTATGGTATGATTGTTGTAATGGTTGTCGTCCTACGGACTAAAACCCTTCGGTTTATATAGACACCGGAGCGGGCTAGGGTTACACAGAGTCGGTTACAATGGTAGGAGATCTACATATCCATATCGCCAAGCTTGCCTTCCACGCCAAGGAAAGTCCCATCCGGACACGGGACGAAGTCTTCAATCTTGTATCTTCATAGTCTTGGAGTCCGGCTGACGATGATAGTCCAGCTATCCGGACACCCCCTAGTCCAGGACTCCCTCAGTAGCCCCTGAACCAGGCTTTAATGACGATGAGTCCGGCGCGCATATTGTTCGGCATTGCAAGGCGGGTTCCTCCTCCGAATAATTCATAGAAGATTGTGAACACCAGGATAGTGTCCGGCTCTGCAAAATAATTTCCATATTCCACCGTAGAGAGAATATTATGTACACAAGTTCAATCCGCTGACGTATTTTGTGGCATGACGTCACACCACCACCAAGCCTTTACTTGAATTGTTTTTTATTATACCACCTTAGCGCGTTTAGCGAAGCGGTTTCCTTGGCACGTCTTGTCGAAGCAGAGATCGTGTTCCCCTTATTCCGGGATTCTCATCAATACGGACGTGGGTAACCCAACCGTGCCATTGATGGTGGCGCTTGGGAGATCAGCGAGTTTTACCAGGCCAGTGGGGACGCATAGTCTTCGTCCGCCCATATATAAAGGGATAAGGATCCACCTTTTTACCTACGCCTTCTTCCTCCTCTGCTTATCCATCTCCGCGCACTCGAGCCCCAGCGCCCAAGTCTGCGCATCTCGTCTCGACCTTCTCCGACCATGTCTAGAGCGGGAGGCAAATGGTTGGCCTCCTCCGTTACGGAGGAGCACATCACAAAGCTGCACAGCGCCGGATACCTTTCCGGCGACATCGCGCGCCGGCTGCCCGACGAGGGGCAGCTCATCCCCACCCCCAGGCCCCATGAGAGGGTTGTATTCCTTCCCCACTTCCTCCGCGGACTGGGATTCCCACTTCATCCCTTTGTCCGGGGGCTCATGTACTACTACGGCCTAGACTTCCACGATCTGGCGCCAAACTTCATCCTCAACATCTCGGCGTTCATCGTCGTGTGCGAAGCCTTCCTCTACATCCGGCCTCACTTCGGCTTGTGGCTCAAGACCTTCAATGTCAAGCCGAAGGTGGTGAAGGGCGCTCAAGCGGAGTGCGGAGGCGCCATGGTGGGCAAAATGACCAACGTCATCCGGCTCGAGGGGGCCTTCATGGAGTCCATCAAGGGATGGCAATCGGGGTGGTTCTACATCACCGAGCCGCGCGACCCTAAATGGGCGGCGGCCCCCGAGTTCAGATCTGGTATCCCTATGCAGCTCACCTCACGGAAAGAAAGGGCTTGCTATGGGGTAGTTCGAGGAGCCGACAGACTCGATCCTGTCTCCAGACCCTGGTGAACAAGAAGCTTAGGCTTGTCAATGTGATCCAGGTCATGCTCGTCCGCCGGATTCTCCCTTGCCAACAACGGGCCTTCAATTTGTGGGACTTCGATCCGGCGCAGCACTGGACCCTGAGCAGGCTCTTCAACACGACGTACGAAGCTGCCTGGAGGGTGCTGTTCAAGGGCGGAGAAGCCCCCGCATCCGCGACTGAAGATCGTGGATTCAACACCAAGCGCCCGGCCGGCAAGGTAAGCTTTGTTATCCTCTATGGGACGGTTGTTTTCTTTCATAGTTTAATTCTATGCGGGATCTAAAACTCCCAATGCCTTTGACAGGACTGGCAGAGGACATCCGGACAGGTAGACTGTTCGGCTCCCCTTCCCGAAGACCCAGCGGACGCCCGCTTAACGGGGCTGCTGGTCCCGGCACTTTATGTGGTGCCGGAGAAGAAGGCCAAGAAGAAGGCCACGGGAACTCGAAGAAGTTACCGGCGCCAGGTGATATCGGACTCATCGTCCGATGGCTCCGAGGCGGACTCCTCCCCCGACGACGAGGAGAAAGAGGACTCTCTCGGAGGAGGAGAGAGGAAGAGGAAGGCTTCCCACGGGGAGGCGAAGGGTCAAGAGGGAAGGACTATTCCCTTGGACAGCTCCGCCAACGCCAACGTTGGCGACGAAGAGTGGCCCTCAAGGGCCAGGCCTCCGGCTAGATCGTAAGTATCCGGATTCCTGAATGATTTATAATTTCTCTTTTGTGTCACATAGTGTCCTTCTAATGCCGCACACTACCTGTAGTTCGGCCGATGATGATCTCCCCGCTTCATCGAGCGGGTCGTTGGCTCCGTCGGATGTGGATTCCATCCCGACTGCCTCCACCCCTCGCGACGCTGAGGACGCCGAGGTGGGATCCCAGGAAGAGACCCATCAGGAGGAGGCTCCGGAGGCGCCACAAGGCAGCCTCCCGGACTTTGCGCCGGACTCCGTGCCGGAACCGGCAGTGGTTCCGGAGTCCGGCAGGCGGCCCCTTCGCAAGAAGGGCAAGACCGTGACGCCGGCGGCCTCCGTCCAACCGGAGGCGCCGGACAACTTGTTGGAGGCGCTCAAAGGCGCTTCCATCGAGGAAGAACACCGCAATATCATGAGTGCGGTGATTGAAGGTTCACTCGCCAAGAGCGAGTGACCAAAACTCTGATAGCCTTCTAACAGGCTTTGAGGTAAGAAGTTTAAAATATGTAATGTAATACCACATAGACAGTAGCCCCTGATGCTCGGTTCGGTGTTCGGAAAGAAAAACCGGATTGAGGATCTAAAAAAGATGTACACAGGAGTGCTAAAACTTATGTCAATATGGGTTTGCAGGCTGCGCTGCTGACCTCTGCCGCACTAACTGCGGAGGTTGGTGCTTTGAAGCAGGACCTCGAGCGGTCCGAGCAAGAGCTCGGCCTTGCCAAGAAGCAGCTCGAGGACAAAGAAGGTGAGTAACACCACTTTAAAATTTGTACCTTACAGAAAAGGATTTTGGTTGCAACAAAAATAACAAGGATAACGTGGGTACTGCAGGGGCCACGAACGAGGTGGCGACCCTAAAGGAGGCCGTGTCCATGGCCGAATGCAATGCGGCCGCGGAACAAGCGGAGCGAGAGAAGCAGGAGGCGCGGGTGGCGGAGGTGCGGCAAGAGCTCCAGGCTCTCATGGAAAAGCATGAGAGTTTGGAGCGCGACTCGAAGACTCGAGAGTCGAGCTTGCCTCGGCTCTTGAAAGTGCCAAAGCCGCTAAGGCCGAGGCCGTAAGGCCCTCCAGAGGTTGAGGATGTGAAGAAAATAGCAGCGGGTAAGGCATTTTTCATGCAAAGCAAGCATGTTAATGTAAATTACATTTTACCGAATTCAGAGCTCTCGAGGCGTTTGCAGATCTGCCTCGCGGTGTATCCGATGCCGCCGCATTCTACCGCAGCGAGGAAGGGAGCTCAGCGGAGAAGGTCTTCGGTCTCGATCTGCTGAGGCGGACATCCGTGCCCCTAGCGACCAGGTGAAGCAGTGGTCGAGCTCCTAAAGGTAGCCGAGCAGGCCATGAAGGGCCTCATAGTCCGGTGTGGCTGGAGAGGCCATGCACAGGAGCTACTTGACCTCGTCGGCGGCTGGTGGACGCGTGCCCACGGGTGGAGGTCATCAAGCGCTCACTTTGTATTGAAGGTGCCGTCGGGCCTTGCCAGCGCAAAGGTGCAATGGGGCAGGCTAGATGTGGAGAGGCTTATCAGCGGCGACGCGCCACGCCGAAACAGGAGTATCGTCGCCGAGATGTACTATAAGACTGTCTGAAGGGTGCCCGCAAGATTGCGGATGAGTGCCCCAGAGATGTAATTATTGAGTAAACTCGCAATGTGTTATCCTGCGCGCTGAAAACTTTGTTCATATGCGCTAAGCAACGCTTATTGATTTAAAATATTACCTTCTGTGCGGCCGTTTATAAAATCTAAGAGATGGCAAGTTGTCGGCTTCAGCCCCCATGCCACGAGTGCTGGGGTGTTCGGGATAAACTTGAGCACTCTTGTTCCCATTTTTTGGTCCATCTAGGGAGGCGCTCAACACAACGAACAAGGCAACCGGACTTATAATGCTTGAACACTCTCACTTAGCCATAGAATTCTATAATTTTAAATTTCGGCGAAGCCCCTAGTATTCGGAAGACCGAGTTCGGGGCGCAATCCACGCCTTGGCCGGACATTATCTGGTTCTTCGCTCGAAGCGGCATAAGTCTTTAGGGACTCGAAAAGACCTCTCGAACAGCGACCAGTCTCTCGCCTTATCATGACAGTCAGTTTTAGCTTTCCCCACTAAGGCGCTCGCCCAGCTCAACCGGGCGCAATCGCGATGGTTCTCCAGTGCTACCTTAGCCGACGGAACAGGCGTAAGGTACCAAAACATGGGAGCCGGCAAACCCAACTATTGACCCAAGACATGATTGAGCCAATGCATGTAATGCTATAAGTTCGGGGTGCCGCACTTGTGAAAGTGTTCGGACTTATCACACCATAATGCGGGGAACATAAGCCCCTGGTGTATTTGGCCGTACCAAAATGTACGGGTGCAAGATGTCAAGAATAAACATATATATATATAAGGTAATGCAATTATAAACAAAAAGTGATGCATTGTTTATTCAAGATATTCTGCCATGAGTGCAGAACAATACAAATAGTGCGGTAAGCAAGGGCTGGACTATTAGAAGTGTCTCCCTCCAGGGGTAGGCTGCGGAATGGTGTATTTAACAAATTTAATGCTCGTAATGGAGACCACCTGAGTGTTCGTCGTAGCATGTGTCCGTCCCTGGCTGTTGCATCGTGAGTTCGGTAGTCTACTGCCGGACAGGGCCTCTGGTGAACGGAGTCCTGTGAAAGAAAAAAAAAGAAAAAAAAAGAAGAAAAAAGAGTGACACACTTGGGAGCCCCTGGTGTGGTTAAGCTGCACTCTAGGCCTGTCGTGGTCGTGCCCCTCCCCCTATGCCCATGGTATCTCCAGAGCGTAATGATGTACGCGGAGAGCTGGTCTTGCAATCATGCAAGGGCTGGGGTTGGGGCCGCATTGCTACGCGTGCTTGGAACGTGCCAGATGGTCTTCATTGATGTTGCTCCGGGCGCGTTTGGCCATGTCCGGTCGTTTAACGGCCGGACTCGAAAATTGCCTTAAAAGGCTGCTTTGAACTTCTGCCGCGAGAGCCGCTGTGTGTTCCTCCGTTCGGAGGGAGCGTTCAGTATTTCCGTTGACTGTGATTACTCCGCGAGGGCCTGGCATCTTGAGCTTAAGGTATGCATAATGCGGCACCGTATTGAACTTTGCAAACGTGGTTCGTCCGAGCAGGGCGTGATAGCCACTACGGAACGGGACTATGTCGACGATTAGCTCCTCGCTTCGGAAATTATCCGGGGATCCGAAGACCACTTCGGTGTGGTGAGCTCTGTACAATTGGCCTCAACACCTGGTATGGCGCCTTTAAAGGTCGTCTTTGTAGGTTTAATCCTTGAGGGGTCTATGCCCATCTTGCGCACTGTATCCTGATAAAGCAGGTTCAGGCTGCTGCCACCGTCCATCAGGACTCTGGTGAGGTGAAATCCATCGACGATTGGGTCTAAGACCAATGCGGCGAATCCACCATGACGGATACTGGTAGGGTGGTCCCTTCGATCGAAAGTGATCGGGCAAGAGGACCATGGATTGAACTTTGGGGCGACTAGCTCCATCGCATATACGTCCCTAAGTGCACGCTTCCGCTCCCTCTTGGGTATATGGGTTGCGTATATCATGTTTACCGTCCGCACTTGTGGGGGGGAACCCTTCTGTCCTCTACTGTTCGGCAGCCGGGTCTCCTCCTCGTCGTCGCTGTGCAGCCCCTTGTCATTGTTTTCGGCAATTAACTTGCCTGCCTGCTTGAATACCCAACAATCTCTATTGGTGTGATTAGCTGGCTTTTCGGGGGTGCCATGTATCTGGCAAGAGCGGTCGAGTATTCGGTCCAAATTGGACGGACCCGGAGTAGTTCTTTTGAATGGCTTCTTCCGCTGACCGGGTTTAGAGCCTCTGAATCCGGCGTTGACCGTCGTATCCTCATTGGTATCGCCGTTAACGCGGCGTTTGTTTTTGTTTCGACGCGACCTGCCATTGTGGTCCTTAGTATCCGGACTGCCAACATTTTTGCTGAGGTTGTTGCTGCGAGCTAGCCAGCTATCCTCTCCCGCACAAAAGCGGGCCATGAGTGATGTGAGGGCTGCCATGGATTTCGGCTTTTCCTGTCCTTGGTGCTGGGCCTGCCATTCGTCGCGGATGTTATGTTTGAAGGCTGTGAGGGCCTCTGCGTCCGGACAGTCGACGATTTGATTTTTCTTTGTTAAGAACCGTGTCGAATCTATGCGGCGATTCGTCTGCTGCTGAATTATGTGGCTTAGGTCATGGCGTCGGTGTCGCACATATGTGCCACGAAGTTGTCGAGAATGCGGCTTCCGGTCCTCCCAACACCCAATTGACTCTGCGGGCAAGCTGTTAAGCCAATGCCGAGCTGGTCCTTTAAGCTTGAGTGGGAGGTACTTGATGGCGTGGAGATGCGTCGCCGCGGGCCATATGGATATGAAGGAGATAATCTTCGATCCAAACCGCGGGGTATGTTGTGCCATCGTAGGATTCAATGTTCACGGGTTTAAACCCTTCAGGGATTTGATGATCCATTACTTCGTCAGTGAAGCATAGTGGGTGTGCGGCACCTCTGCATTGAGCAATATCACGACGTAGCTCAAGAGAGCGTTGTCTGCTGTGTTCGGCCCGGCCGGAGTTGTTGTATCCGGCGCGACGGTAGTCGTCGTGGGTCGTGGGGCGCCCACGTGATCCGTAGATAGATCTGGATTGTCTTGCCTTGTCCTCCAATATATCCCGCAAGTCCGGCGCATTCCCTCGTGGCTTCATACTTTTCGAGCGGTGCCGGGGTACGGTCTTGATGGAGGGCCTAGATGCCTCTCTGTCGCGACCACGGGGTGGTCGGTCTGCCAGACAGCGCTGGTGATGAAGGTATGTATGCTTCCTCCTCTAGTCGGGAAGCAACTTGCGTTTTGGGTAGCTCTTGGAGGGGCGTTCGAGTTCATACTCTTCGGCCGCGAGGACCTCGGTCCATCTGTCGGCCAGCAGGTCTTGATCAGCTTGAAGTTGTTGCTGCTTTTTCTTTAGGCTATTTGCCGTGGCGATAAACCTGCGTTTAAACGCTCTTGTTCGACGGGATCCTCAGCACGGCGAATTAAATGCGTCATTGAGGCTTGCCTCGTCTCGGGAGGAGGCATGTAGTTGTCATCCTCCTCGTGCGCTCTCTCTCTCGGGTTGGCATCCCGTCCTCTGTCTTTGAATCTTCTTTGGAGGGGTTGTCTTGACACTCTGGGGTGTTATTATCTCCGGTGCCGGAATCTCCATTCTTACTATGGCGGGATTTAGAGCGGTGCCGCTGACGTTGGCGCTTGGGCTGTTTCTTAGAAGAATCTGCCTCCGCTGCTTCTTCGCCGTCCCCATCCTTTGGGGTGTCCACCATGTATATGTCGTATGACGAGGTGGTCTTCAAGTGTCCTGTAGGCGCTGGTTCTTGATCGTCTCCGGCATCGTCGTCCATACCGTTGATGTCTTCGGAGTCGTAGTCTAGCATGTCGGTTAGATCGTCGACAGTGGCTACAAAGTGGGTGGTGGGTGGGCTTTGAATCTCTTTGTCGTCCGCATCCCAACTATCCTGACCGCAGTCCGGCTAGGGCTCTCCTGATAACGAGAGAGGCTTTAGCGAATTTAGGATGTCGCCAAAGGGTGAGTGCTGAAAGATGTCCGCGGCGGTGAACTCCATGATCGGCGCCCAATCGGATTCGATTGGCAGGGGCGCAGGAGGTTCGGAGTCCGGCAAGGAGTCCGGCGCCTCGGAGTCATGAGCTTTATAAGGGACAAGGTCAGTATTCGGCTCCATCGTCGTAGAAGTTGCAGCTCCCGAGGCGGTGTCCTGCCACCTGTCCTCGATCTGCACGGTCTGCTCCATACTATGGGTTAGAGCGGACTCGTGTGCGGCCTCCAAGGCATTGTCCGGCGGCAGAGCTAAATCATGCCCATCGTGACAGCGCGGCACGCTCGGCTGTGGCTCGAATCCGTCGAAGATCAAGTCACCACGAATGTCGGCCGTGAAGTTTAGGCTTCCAAACCTGACCTGATGGCCAGGGGCGTAGCTTTCGATCTGCTCCAGATGGCCAAGTGAATTGGCCCGCAGTGCAAATCCGCCGAACACGAAGATCTGTCCGGGAAGGAAAGTCTCACTCTGGACGGCGTTGTTGTTGATTGAAGAAGCCATCAAGCCTATCGGTGACAACACAAAGGAACTCTCAATGAAAGCACCAATGTCGGTGTCAAAACCGGCGGATCTTGGGTAGGGGGTCCCGAACTGTGCGTCTAAGCGGATGGTAACAGGAGACAAGGGACACGATGTTTTTACCCAGGTTCGGGCCCTCTCGATGGAGGTTAAACCCTACTCCTGCTTGATTGATATTGATGATATGGGTAGTACAAGAGTGGATCTACCACGAGATCAAGGAGGCTAAACCCTAGAAGCTAGCCTATGGTATGATTGTTGTAATGGTTGTCCTCCTACGGACTAAAACCCTCCGGTTTATATAGACACCGGAGCGGGCTAGGGTTACACAGAGTCGGTTACAATGGCAGGAGATCTACATATCCGTATCGCCAAGCTTGCCTTCCACGCCAAGGAAAGTCCCATCCGGACACGAGACGAAGTCTTCAATCTTGTATCTTCATAGTCTTGGAGTCCGGCTGACGATGATAGTCCAGCTATCCGGACACCCCCTAGTCCAGGACTCCCTCACCCCTTGTGGCTTTCCCACTAGCTACCTTACCTTTCTCCTTGTGTCCTTCTCGTACAAAAGTTTCTTTTAAAGGGGTGGTGCACTTTTGAGAGGACGTCTTGTTCTTGCTTGTGCTTGGGTCAAACCCAAGTCCCTCTTTGGCGAACACTTCATTGTGTTGGCTCAACACCTCATTACGGTTCTTTTGCCCTTGAGCACATGTCATGAGCCATTTCTCGATTTGAGCCTTGAGAAAACGATTCTTCTCAAGAATAGATGCTAGATCACTACTAGAGTTAGTAGAACAAGCATCAACATTTATAATAGGAGACGAGTAAGCCTTAGCTAGAGTTTCAAGATAAGTAAGTTTGAGCATCTCAAAACTCTTTGTAAGAAGGGTGAGCTCTTCTTCCTTAGTCTTGAGGGACACGGATAGAAGCTCACAATCCTTAGAGAGAGAAGCATGAGACTTCGCAAGCTTACTTTTATCATTCATCAACTCTTCACAAGAGCCAATAGCCTTTTTCAAGGAGGCAAGATCTTTAGTATGAACATCAATATTTGCACCAATTTTTAAGCATAGTTCATCATTTCGTGTTTCCTCATATTGGACTTTCCGCTCAAGGATTTCACATTTTTCCTTTTCCTCGGTGACGAGGGTTTCGAGTTCCTTAATGGTGATGGTGTGCTTACTCACCATCTCCATAAGCATACGAAACATAGTGAGCTTCTTTCCTTTGAGGGAGCACATGAACTTATTAAGTTTAGCAAGCATAGGATCATTTAGATCATCATCCTCAAAACTATCCTCCGCATCAAGATACTCATCACTAGGAGTAGGAGGAGTGAAAAGAGGAGGGTTTGATTGTGGGGTTACCTTGACCTTGTCAGGAGAGTGTTGGTCCTCTTCATCTTCTACCACGGCCTTCGCCATGAGGCACTTGTGAGCGTTTCCCTTGTAATCCTTCATGTAGTTGTAGGTGACAACTTCACCACTCTTATTGACTAGCCTCAATGTGTTTTGAGAATCTTGAGCAACTCCGGCAACACCACTAACTTCATCCAGATCGGATTTTTCTTGAGCAACCATTGCTTTCCCATATCTCTTCTTGAGCTTGGAGTTCAAAGGATTGGGCAACTTCTTCTTGGGAAAGGTCTTGGGAAACCTTGGTTTATCTTCTCTCTTCTCATAAGGGCACTCGTTGGAGAAGTGGTTGGTTTCTTCACAGTTGTAGCATTTTCTTACTTTCTTCTTTTGAAACCTTCCCTTGAATTTTCCCGCGCTAAACTTCTTGACAAAAAGAGCCATGTCTTCATATGAAGGGCCCTCGTCGGATTCAATCTCATCACCATCTTCATCATCACTATCTTCTTCTTCTTCTTCACTTTGTTCATCTTCACATACATGCTTGGCCTTCAATGCAAGATTGATCTTTGATGATGGGGAACCATGCATGGCAAGATGCTTTGTGGCATTAGCCTTTGACTCTTCAAATAGTTGAAAGGTGGATATGATGTCATCTGTAGTCATTTCCTTGAAGGTATGATGTTATCTTATGTCCCACACCATTTGATGGTGATATGGAGCAAGATCATGAAGCAACTTATCCACAAGGAACCTCTTAGTCATGTTGAATCCATCTTGTGTCTTGTCACACTCACATGACAAATATCAACCGTGAGAGTCATGAGACGCTCATGGAGTTGATTTGGGGTTTCACCTTTCTCCATACAAAAGTTTTGCAATTGCCCCTTGGCAATTTCATATTGAGCACTCCGGAGGGTAGAAGTGCCCGTCTTGGATCGTATAACACTTTCCCATAGTTCCTTGGCACTTGTGATGTGTATGAACGGTCTCCTTTGCTTTTCATCCATGCCTCTCCTTATACACATGATTGCAGTGTCATTGAGGTTCTTGTCATATACTTCTCTTGGTGTGGGGTTCTTTGGATCAACCACATGATAGCCATACTCCAAGATCTCCAGCATCTCATCGTTTCGATGTCGAAGATGATCCTGCATAGCAACTCTCCACAAAGAAAAATCGGAAGTGGCACTAAGTAAAGGAGGTTTGCCTTGAGGGTTATATCTTGGTTTCTCAACCTGAGGTCTCGCATAAAGCCAAGGAACACTGGCGTGTTCATTGCTAGAAGGTTGTTGACCAAGTGATGGAGTAAACACGATTGGCCTCGAAGCAAGACCACCACGAGAGTGGTGCAAGCACCGTGGACAACGTGGCTAATCTCATTTGGTCCAAGGCCTCAAGAGAAGCATCATGCTCCTCTTTTTGCTTAGCAAGGGCCCGTTCTAGATCCTCCGACGTAAAGGACTTGACTTCAGAGGAAGCCTCGCCTTTATCCTTAGGATCTACAACCAGGGGAGTCACATCCTGGTTCATCTCGCTCTAGGGCGGTTAAGCCACAAGAATAGAGCACGAGGCTCTGATACCAATTGAAAGGATCGAGATGGACCTAGAGGGGGGTGAATAGGTACAAATACAAATTTTAATTATTACTAAGCAATTTTAGGCAATAATGCGGAAAATGAAGGTGAGCCTAACAATTGCAAGTATGATACTAATGAGCTAAGCAAGATAATCAAGTGACACAAATATATGAGTAAGCAAGCACAAGATGAGATAATGTATGCAAGTGTAAAGAGGCAAGTAACCACAAGTAGAGACTTAAGGTTAGGAATAACCGCAACTCCGGGAGACGAGGATGTAAGCCGATGTTCACTTCCTTGGAGGGAAGCTAGTCACCGTTAGAGGGATGGATGTTACCACGAAGGCACACCAACGCCACGAAGGCTCACCCTATTCTCCCTTTGAGACAAAACCACGGAGGCGTTTCTCAACCACTAGTGGTAGACCTTGGGGTGGTCTCCAAACCCTCACAAACTTTTTCGAGGGTAATCACAAAGTTTGATTCCTCTCCGGATGACTCCTACCGCCTAGGAGTCTCCAACCTCCAAGAGTAACAAGACCGATGGGGAAATGCTCAAAACTTGCTCAAGTCACGAATTCCTTTGGTGCAAAGAAGGGGAAGAAGTGGATCTATCAATTGATTGGAGAACTTCTCTCAAAATGCTCCTAGAACACTTGGGAATCTAGGATTTAGTGTGGATGAATGAGAGAGAGAGTGAGGAGTGTTCTTGTGAGGCTCAAAGTGAATGGTCAACCCTATCCCGTGGGAGGGAAGTGTGTATGTATAGGAGGTGGGAAAAAGTGACCGTTTGGGGTACAGGACGGCCGGACGTCCGGAGAACGTCGGACGTCCGGAGGCCCAAATGGGTCTGGACGTCCGACAGTCATCGGACGACCGGCCACTGTGAAAAGTGTGACCCACAATCCAGTGTACAAGATACGGACGTCCGGCCGGAGTCGGACATCCGTAAGAATGCTTCTGATGTGAAAGTGTCGGACGTCCAGAGGGTTTCGGGCATCCGTAAAAATGTTTCTGTTGTGGAAGTGTCGGACGTCCGGAGGGTTCCGGACATCCGTAAAAATGTTTCTGTTGTGGAAGTGTCAGATGTTCGGAAGTGTCCGGACGTGCGGAAGTGTCCGGACGTCCGGGCAATCAGGAAGGACCGGACGTCCGTAGAACACCGGACGTCCGAAAGCAAGGTATATAGATAGCAACTTTTGAGCAAGTTTTTCACAAATCCATCGATCCCCTCTTAATAGTGCGGGATCCCTATACTCAAGAACAAACCATAAATGAAGTCAACATCTTGTATCTCCATTCTTGAGTTATATGCTTTTGTCCCTAGTCATGATCCATGCACACGGTCTTTAGAACATAATCCTAAGATATACTTGATAAACATGATTAGTCCCGAGCATATGTGTTGTCATCAACATCAAAATATGATTAAGGGCATGATTGCACTTTCAGATACCGATGCTTTTCGTGGATTTAGCACTAAATATGGACTTGACTCTGAGATAGTAGCTTCTTTTTGTGAATCATTTGCTACTCACATTGATCTCCCTAAGGAGAAGTGGTTTAAATATAATCCTCCCACTGAAGTAAAAGTTGTTGCACCTATTACAGTTGAAGAAAAGACTATCACTTATAATGATCCTATTGTTTCTTCTACTTATATTGAGAAACCACCATTCCCTGTTAGGATAAAGGATCATGCTAAAGCTTCAACCGTGGTTCGTAAGAGTAACACTTGAACATATACACCTCCTGGGCAAATTAAAGTTGAACCTAGCATTGCTATGGTTAAAGATCTCTTGGTGATAATATTGATGGGCATGTTATTTATTTCTGTGAACAAGCTGCTAGAATTGCTAGACCCGATGCTAAGAAACATAGACCTGTTGTAGGCATGCCTGTTATTTGTGTTAAAATAGGAAATCATTGTTATCATGGTTTATGTGATATGGGTGCTAGTGCCCGTGCAATACCTTATTCCTTATATGAAGAAATTATGCATGATATTGCACCTGCTGAGGTAGAAGAAATTGATGTTACAATTAAGCTTGCCAATAGAGATACTATTTCACCAATTGGGATTGTTAGAGATGTTGAAGTCTTGTGTGGGAAAGTTAAATATCCTGCTGATTTTCTTGTTCTTGGTTCCCCACAAGATGACTTTTGTCCCATCATATTTGGTAGACCCTTCTTGAATACTGTTAATGCTAAGATTGATTGCGAAAAGGATGTTGTTAATATTGGCTTGGGAGATATGTCTCCTGAGTTTAATTTTGCTAGATTTCGTAGACAACCCCATGATAAAGAATTGCCTAGTAAGGATGAAATTATTGGTCTTTCTTCTATTGCCCTGCCTCCTACTGATCCTTTAGAACAATATTTGCTAGACCATGAAAATGATATGTTTATGAATGAAAGAAGGGAAATAGATGAAGTATTCTTTAAACAGGGACCTATTTTGAAACTCAACTTGCCTGTTGAAATCTTAGGGGATCCTCCACCACCCAAGGGTGATCCCGTGTTTGAGCTTAAACTATTACCTGATACTCTTAAATATGCTTATCTTGATGAAAAGAAGATATATCCTGTTATTATTAGTGCTAACCTTTTAGAGCGGGAGGAGGAAAGATTATTGAAAACTCTGAAGAAGCACCATGCTGCTATCGGATATACTCTTGATGATCTTAAGGGCATTAGTCCCACTCTATGCCAACACAAAATAAAATTGGAGGAAAACGCCAAACCAGTCATTGATCACCAACAACGATTAAATCCTAAGATGAAGGAAGTGGTAAGAAAAGAAATACTAAAGCTCCTCAAGGCAGGTATAATTTATCCCGTTGCTGATAATAAGTGGGTAAGTCCTGTCCATTGTGTCCCTAAGAAGGGAGGTGTCGGTGTCAAAACCGGCGGATCTCGGGTAGGGGGTCCCGAACTGTGCGTCTAGGCAGATGGTAACAGGAGACAAGGGACACAATGTTTTTACCCAGGTTCGGGCCCTCTCGATGGAGGTAAAACCCTACTCCTGCTTGATTGATATTGATGATATGGGTAGTACAAGAGTGGATCTACCACGAGATGAAGGAGGCTAAACCCTAGAAGCTAGCCTATGGTATGATTGTTGTAATGGTTGTGGTGTCCTACAGACTAAACCTCTCCGGTTTATATAGACACCGGAGAGGGCTAGGGTTACACAGAGTCGGTTACAATGGTAGGAGATCTACACATCCGTATCGCCAAGCTTGCCTCCACGCCAAGGAAAGTCCCATCCGGACACGGGACGGAGTCTTCAATCTTTATCTTCGTAGTCTTGGAGTCTGGAGGACGATGATAGTCTGGCTGTCCGGACACCCCCTAGTCCAGGACTCCCTCAGTAGCCCCTGAACCAGGCTTCAATGACGATGAGTCCGGCACGCATATTGTTCGGCATTGCAAGGCGGGTTCCTCCTCCGAATAATCCATAGAAGATTGTGAACACCAGGATAGTGTCCGGCTCTGCAAAATAAATTCCACATTCCACCGTAGAGAGAATGATATGTACACAAGTTCAATCTGCTGACGTATTATGTAGCATGACGTCACGCCACTACCAAGCCTTTACTTGAATCGTTTTTTATTATACCACCTCAGCGCGTTTAGCGAAGCGGTTTCCTTGGCACGTCTTGTTGAAGCGAGATCGTGTTCCCCTTATTCCAGATTCTCATCAATACGGACGTGGGTAACCCAACCGCGCCTTGCCGCCACGCCTCTATCGGCGAGTCGAACGGTCATGGAGACGGCTCTTGGCATTCTCCTCTTTATAATAGGACCAAGGCTCGTTTCTTTTCTTCAATCCTCCATCGAATCTCCTCCTTGCTCCAAGTTCCAACACCCAGAGCCCTAGATTGGCGCTTGGACCTTCAACAATGTCGGTTCCGACCTTCAGGGCGGTGGATGCCCTCCTCCGTCACGGAGGAGGACGTGCTAAAGCTGCGAGAGGCCAAGTACATCTTCGAGATTTCGCACAGCTACCCGCCAAGGGCAGGCCATCCCACCCCGAGCCCGCGAGTACGTCGTCTTTGTGTCCCACCTCCGTCGGGGTTTAGGCTTCCCGATGGATCCTTTTGTGAGAGGGCTCATGTTCTACTATGGGCTGGAATTCCATGACTTGGCTCCGGAGTCCATCCTCCATCTTTCCGCATTTATTGTCGTCTGCGAAGCCTTCCTCCGTGTTACCCCCCACTTCGGCCTGTGGCTGAAGACCTTCAATGTGGAGCCGAAGATGATCGGGGGACGTCAAGCAGAGTGCGGCGGGGCGGCCGTAAGTAGGAGGGCCGATGCCCCGTGGCCCAAGGGCTCCTTCCAAGAGGAGCTTTGCTTGTGGCAGCAGGAGTGGTTCTATATCACCGCTCCGAAGGGCAGCAGGCAGAAGCCGCCGCCCTTATTCCCCTATTGCAGGGCCGGATTCGAGACCTTCAGGCAAGGGAGATCAATTTGGTCGTAGTGATGCAGGTTATGCTGATTAGGCGTCTTCTGCCCTGCAAATGCCGTCCTCTCCAGCTATGGGAATTCAATCCGGAGGAACCACGGATTCTCCAACACTTTATGGGTACGACACCCGTGGAGATGTACGAGTCGTTCTTCGGATCATAGGCGGTGTGTCCGGAATTGACCGAGGACGCTGGCCTAAGCTGCAATCGCCCGGATACTCAAGTAAGTAGCTCAGTATTCGAAAGTACCGTTTGTTTGCCGTTCTATAATTCGCCTTTTAACCCGTTATCCTTCAACAGGAGTGGATAGCGCAAGCAAAGCTGATACGGTGTCCGGCCCCACTCCCAGAGACCGCGCCGGATCCGTGGCCGGTCAAGATCTTTGGAGGTTGCGCCTTCAGAAGAAAGCGAAGGGGAAGGTAGAGGAGCTACTGCCTCGTCCAAGGAGGCTCTTGGAAGAGGGGGGATCGAGAATCCCTCCCTCCAAGGGGAGAAGAGGACCGCATCTGGAGACCCGGAGGACAAAGCCCCTAAGCGGGGTAAGAAGTCTTCACCAGAGGGTCCTGCGTCCGGGGAGGCCCCGGCCGCACAATCTCCCCTAAAGCATCAGCCCTCCAGCGAGCCGTGAGTAGAAAAAAGGGAGTTCGGTAACGAGAGACATCCCTATTTGTGCTTCTGAGGATAACTGATTTTTTTACCTTGTAGTTCGGATCTCCGACCTTCTCAGATGAGCTCGTCTTCGGGGGATCTTCGTCCGGAGATGATGGAGAGCGAGACGCCTCCGTCTGCTGCGCCGTCGGATAGGGCGGACGAGCCTGAAGTGTCGTCACGGAGGGTATCCCCGAGCCCGATAGAGCCGAAGAGTTTGGCGCCGACTAGTGTTCGGCCGGGGGAGCTGAAGGATCTGCTTGAGAGGGTGTCCATCTCAGAAGATCACCATGCATTGATGAGTACGGTGATTGGAAGGATTTCGTCCGCCGAAAGCGGATTGCATAATGCCGTCAGGAGTTTGCTGGCGGGGTTTGAGGTATGTAAAAATGACACCCCTTTTTGACAGTTTTGCACATAAAGTGCGCTACAGATAGATAGTAGCCCCGAGACTCGGTAGGTTGTCGAAAGCGGCGGTGTGCCGAGGATCAAAATCGCAGTATTGAGTGTCGCCTTTCCTATGCGGTGGCGGATAGTCCGGGGCTAGCCGGACTGATGGAGTTGCTGAATTAATGTGGCAACTCGATGTTGCGGATCACGGACATCGCTTAGTCGACAAGCGACTTGACGAGTCGCAAGGTAAGTTGTTTCTCCGTAGTCACCTATTAAGGGAGCCAAAGCCCACCTCTTACAATATTTATGCTTGACGCAGATGGTGCTGCTGCTGTGGAGAGCCTTCGGGCAAAACTTGTTCAAGACAAGGAGCAAGCGGAAGGAGTGATCTGGCTGCCTCGAGGGCGATCGAAGAGTTAGAAGCGAAAGGGCTGCACACCGCCGAAGCGAGGAAGAGATGGCGAACTGGCCGTTAAATTGAAGGATGCTACCGACCGCAATGAGGCTCTTGAAAAGGAGTGCCTATCGGGCGAGAAGACACAGGGAAGGCCACCGCGAAGCCAAGGATGCCCGCTTCGCAATCACGGGCTATAAGGGAGGAGCTGCGTCGGTCGGAGACATTGTGGCGGCAAGCCTTTTCGCTGCGCCCGCAGAGTTTACGGATCAAAGTATGCCCAGCTTGGCCAGTGTGGGGTCCAGAGGATCCATATATGGACTTAGCGGCGAGTCGGCGGATGCCGTTGTGCACTTCCAAGTCGGAAGGATCACAAGACGGAAGAGCTGTTTTGGTCTCAATTCCATAGTCCGGATCGTTCACTTCCGACCGATCGGTTGGCGAATGGGCTGAGCTGAATAGGTTGTCCGGACTTGCCATGACGGATATCGTGACTCATGTCCGGCGGAGAGGCCCAAGCCGACGAGCTATTTTGGCTTATTGCAGCGAGCTTCTTGGGCGGTGCCGCATATCAAAGCGATAAGCGGTCGGCCTGCATAGAGGGTGCGCGGATGGCCCTCGCCGTGTGAAGACACATTGGGCGAGATGGATGCCACCGCTGTTGCAACCCGTGGTTGGACGAAAGCCGGTTACCCGCCGAGCACTATTTTGGGGAAGTTCTGCGTGGTGCTCGTGTAATAGAGTCGCAGTGCTCAAAAAATGTCACGTTCAAATGAACGTTTAATTTTGTAAGACAATGTTTATGATGTAAGCACTTTTTATACTTGTGCGTTCAAGTATTGAAATATCTCCTATGCGGCCGTTTATGTATACGTGTGTATAACCTGAAAGATGGCAGTCTTCGGCTTCAGCCCCCACACACAAGGTGCGGGGGTGTTCGCAAAAATAGCGCAATTTCACACTTAATCCGACGTCTCGGTCCTATTAAGGAGGTGGTAGCGTAGCAAACGAGGCAACCGGACTATGATGCTTTATCACTTTCACTTAGCCATTGGAGTTCGAGGGTGGGACTACGATATAGCCCCTGGGGGCACCGCGCTCTCCGAATTCGGGGCGCATGTGTGCCTGACCGGGAAACGGTCCTTCGTCAAAGCGGAGGAATTCTAAACATTCCGGTGGTCGATCGAGTGGTTGACTAGTCTCTCGCTGTATCATGACATGATCGGTTTTGGCTTTCTCTACTAAGGTGCTCGCCCAATTAACCGGGCACAATCGCATAGTTCTCCGGTGTCGCGTTAGCCGATGATACTGAACGTAAGGCAGCAAACACGGAGCCGGCAAACCCAACATTTGACCAAAGACATGATTCGGAGCTGATGCATATAAGGCCTAATCTCGAGGCGCCGAACACTCCCTAAGGTGTTCGGTCTTTATAATAATGGGCGAACAATGCCCTAAGCCCCTAGTGTCCGTGCAGGCGAGGTCCTCTCGACGCGGCCGATGCCAAACGTCGATCTCCACTCTGGTTATAATGAGAAACCAGGGATTATAGCAACAAGAGCAGTAAAAAAGGTTTACGCAGGTCTTAATCAAAAGAATCCTTGCGACGGGTCCCTACTGCACGTCTGCGCCTGTGTCTCCGTTGTGCCGTTATCCTGGACGGGTATGCACGTGGTTCATCTGTAAAAAGAGAGCAACTTAGCTTGAAAGGAAATCGTGCGAAAAAGTGCATGAAATTTTTTAATAAATGAATAAAGTGGAGTCTATATTAGCTCATTATTGCTTATACGCAAAGCCCCTTGTAAAGGGGTGTGCGGCTAGGGAGCCCCTAGCTTATTTGTGCCGGACTCGTCTAGCCGTGTCCGGGGTCTTTGAATGACCCTCTTAATAAAATGATGCCACTTGGACCGGGCATTTCAAGTGTAAGAGACGCGTAATGTGGAATGGCGTTAAAGCGGACAAAAGCTTCACGTCCCAATAGTGCTTGATAGCCACTTTTGAATGGGGCTACATGAAAGATTAGTTTTTCGCGTCAGAAGTTGTTCGGTGACCCGAACACAACTTCTAGTAATAAGGAGCCTGTGCACTTGGCGTAAGGGTCTGGCGTCACTCCTTTAAAGGAAGTGCGGCTATGTCGAATTTTAGTAAGGTCTATCCCCACCTTGCGGATCGTGTTCGGATATAGCAGGTTTAAATCACTGCCGCCGTCCATCAGGACTTGTGTAAATTGTAGTCCGTCAATTATAGGAGCCAATATCAAAGCAGTCCATCCTGCATGTCGAACACTTCTGGAATAATCCAGGTGATGAAAAGTGATTGGTTTTGACATCCAATCTCGAGGTTCCGCTGGGGTGGACCGTGCGAGACCCATCTTAGCGGGTGCCGCATTGTTTTTCCGTGTTATCACATGAAGTGAGTTTACTGCTTTGACTTCTTGTGGAAAAGTATTTTGTTTTCCGGTGCCCTGCTGGTGGGGTTCGTCATCGTCCTCGCTTGGTGCGTCGAGCCCCTTGTGTTCGGCGTTGAGTCGGCCGGACTGTTTGAAAACCCAACAATCTCGGTGGGTGTGGTTTGCAGGCCTTCCGGAGGTACTGTGGATTTGACATATCCAATCCAAAATTTTGTTTAAGTTGGATAGCTCATCACTGTTGTCCTTAAGAGGCAGTGTTTTGTTGTTTGGTCGCGAGCTTTTGAATCCGGCGTTGACCGCCGTGTTCTTTGGGCTTTTCTCTTTATTCCGGCGCTGATCTTTTCTGCGCCGTGATTTCTGTTCCATCTCGATCTCGGATGTACTTGGGTCGCTGGTGCTGCATCTTGCTAGCAGCTTGTCTTCCCCGCATAAGCGGGTCATGAGGCTTGTTAGCGCGACATTGTCCTTGGCTTCTCTTGGCGAGGTGTCAGCGAGCCATTCGCCTCGGACGTTGTGTTTAAAAGCTGCTAAGGCTTGGCGTCGAACGATCGACTATTTGGTTCTTTTAGTAAGGAACCTGTTCCAAATTCTTGCTACCGACTCTCCGGGCTGTTGAGTTATATGACTTAGATCGCTCAGATCCGGAGGGCGGACATAAGTCCCTTGAAAATTTGCTCTAAACGCTCCTCAAGCTCTTCCCAACTTCCAATAGTGTTTTCTCGGGAGGCTTTTGAGCCAATGACGAGCTGGCCCTTTGAGCTTGAGGGTAGATATTTTATGGCATGGAGATCATCTCCTCTAGCCATGTGTATGTGTAGTATATAATCCTCTATCCGCACTCTGAGGTCATTGTTACGTCAATAAGCCTCTATGTTTATGGTTTTAAACCCTGTTGGGAATTCATGATCCAAAGACCTCATTGGTGAAACATAGTGGGTGTCTGGCGCCCTGATTTGGGTGTACTGTTGTCTTGAACACTTGGCGTGTTGTGTTGCTTCTGGGGCCCTCTTTTTGGCCCAGAAATGGACTGGCTGGGCCATCTGCTTTTCCCGGATTATGAGTCGGCTTGTGTGCGGCGCCGCTTGTGATTTTTCGCCTATCATCGGCGTCTATCCGCCAGCGGCCTCTTTGTTTTTTGACTGTGGGGCTCTATGGCTTCCTCGTCAAATCTCGTAGTACTTGCGCTTCAGGTAGCTCTTTGATTGATGGCCATTGCCGTATTTGTCTGCGGTTTTGAGCACTTCGCTCCACCTCATTCTGAGTATGTCTTCCGCTGTTTTGAGCTTCCGTTTTTCCTTCTTCAGACTTCTTGCAGTGGCGACGAGTCTTTTGCGGAGGCTCTTATTCTCCGGTGGTGTGTCCGGCGTAAGGTCGTCTGGACTGTTGGCTTCGCCGGGCATGGATTGATTATCCGATTCGTCCTATTCGGACGGTTGCTTGGTTACATGTTTGTCGTCCACTGGTTTGCCCTGTTCTATTGCTGGGTCATTAGGAGCGTTGTTGTAGTCAAGGCAGGACTTAGGGCGGCGTCTGCGTCGCCGTTTTGGTTGTTTATCGGCGGGATTATCCTTTGCCGCGCCTCGTTGGTCCTCGTTATCGCTTCCTTTTGGGGTATCCACCATATATACGTCATGGGTTGGGGTGGCCCTCCAGTGCTCTGTGAGCGTTGGTTGTTGATCGTCTCCGGCATCGTCGTCCATACCGTCGATGTCTTCGGAGTCGTAGTCTAGCATGTCGGTTAGATCGTCGACAGTGGCCACAAAGTGGGTGGTGTGTGGGCTTTGAATTTCTTCATCGTTCGCATCCCAACCATCCTGGCCATAATCCGGCCAGGGCTCTCCGGATAGCGAGAGATGCTTTAGTGATTTTAAGATGTCGCCAAAGGGCGAGTGATGAAAGATGTCCGCAGCGGTGAACTCCATGATTGGCGCCCAACCAGATTTGATTGGCAGGGGCGCAGGAGGTTCGGAGTCCGGCAGGGAGTCCGGCACCTCGGAGTCACGAGTTTTATAAGGGACGAGGTCAGTGTTCGGCTCCATCGCCGTAGAAGTTGCAGCTCTCGAGGCGGTGTCCAGCCACCCGTCCTCGATTTGCGCGATCGGCTCTGGACTATGGGTCGGAGCGGATTCGTGTGCGGCCTCCGAGGTACTGTCCGGCGGCAGAGTTAGGTCATGCCCATCGCGACAGTGCGGCGCGCTCGGCTGCGGATCGGATCCATCGAAGATCAAGTCTCCGCGGATGTCCGCCGTGAAGTTTAGGCTTCCAAATCTGACCTGGCGGCCAGGGGCGTAGCTTTCAATCTGCTCTAGATGGCCAAGTAAATTAGCTCGCAGTGCGAAGCCGCCGAATACGAAGATCTGTCCGGGGAGAAAAGTCTCACCCTGGACGTCGTTGTTGTTGGTTGAAGAAGCCATCAAGCCTATCGGTGACGACACATAGGAACTCTCAATGAAAGCACCAATGTCGGTGTCAAAACCGGCGGATCTCGGTAGGGGGTCCCGAAACTGTGCGTCTAGGCGGATGGTAACAGGAGACAAGGGACACGATGTTTTTACCTAGGTTCGGGCCCTCTCGATGGAGGTAAAACCCTACTCCTGCTTGATTGATATTGATGATATGGGTAGTACAAGAGTGGATCTACCACGAGATCAAGGAGGCTAAACCCTAGAAGCTAGCCTATGGTATGATTGTTGTAATGGTTGTTGTGTCCTACAGACTAAACCTCTCCGGTTTGTATAGACACCGGAGAGGGCTAGGGTTACACAGAGTCGGTTACAATGGTAGGAGATCTACATATCCGTATCGCCAAGCTTGCCTTCCACGCCAAGGAAAGTCCCATCCGGACACGGGACGGAGTCTTCAATCTTGTATCTTCGTAGTCTTGGAGTCCGGCGGACGATGATAGTCCGGCTGTCCGGACACCCCCTAGTCCAGGACTCCCTCGGGAGGTATTACTGTTGTTCCTAATGATAAAGATGAATTGATCCCGCAAAGAATTATTACAGGTTATAGGAGGGTAATTGATTTCCGCAAATTAAATAAATCTACTAAAAAAGATCATTACCCTTTACCTTTTATTGATGAAATGCTAGAACGACTATCCAAACATACACATTTTTGCTTTCTAGATGGTTACTCTAGTTTCTCTCAAATACCTGTGTCAGCAGAGGATCAAGAAAAGACCACTTTTACTTGCCCTTTCGGTACTTTTGCTTATAGACGTATGCCTTTTGGTTTATGTAATGCACCTGCTACCTTTCAAAGATGCATGATGGCTATATTCTCTGACTTCTGTGAAAAGATATGTGAGGTATTCATGGATGATTTCTCCGTTTATGGATCCTCTTTTGATGATTGCTTGAGCAACCTTGATCGAGTTTTACAGAGATGTGAAGATACTAGTCTCGTCTTGAATTGGGAAAAGTGTCACTTTATAGTTAATGAAGGCATTTTCTTGGGGCATACAATTTCTGAAAGAGGTATTGAAGTTGATAAAGCTAAAGTTGATGCAATTGAAAAGATGTCGTGCCCCAAGGACATCAAAGGTATAAAAAGTTTCCTTGGTATGCCGGTTTTTATAGGAGGTTCATTAAGGACTTTTCTAATTTCTAGGCCTCTGACTAATCTATTACAAAAAGATATTCCTTTTGTCTTCGATGATGATTGTGTAGAAGCATTTGAAATACTTAAGAAAGCTTTGATTTCTGCACCTATTGTTCAGCCACCTGATTGGAATTTACCCTTTGAAATTATGTGTGACGCTAGTGATTATGTTGTAGGTGCTGTTCTAGGGCAAAGAGTTGATAAGAAATTAAATGTTATTCAATATGCTAGTAAAACTCTAGACACTGCCCAGAGAAATTTTGCTACTACTAGAAAAGAATTCTTAGCAGTTGTATTTGCTTGTGATAAGTTCAGACCTTATATTGTTGATTCTAAAGTAACTATTCACACTGATCATGTTGCTATTAAATATCTCATGGAAAAGAAAGATGCTAAACCTAGACTTATTAGATGGGTACTCTTGCTCCAAGAATTTGATTTGCATATTATTGATAGAAAGGGAGCTGAGAACCCCGTTGCAGACAACTTGTCTAGGTTAGAGAATGTTCTTGATGACCCACTACCTATTGATGATAGCTTTCCTGATGAACAATTAGCTGTATAAATGCTTCTCGTACTGCTCCATGGTATGCTGATTATGCTAACTACATTGTTGCTAAATTCATACCACCTAGTTTCACATACCAGCAAAACAAAAAGTTCTTCTATGATTTAAGACATTACTTCTGGGATGACCCACACCTTTATAAATAAGGAGTAGATGGTGTGATTAGACGTTGTGTACCTGAGCATAAACAAGAACAGATCCTACGCAAGTGTCTCTCCGAGGCATATGGAGGACACCACGCTGGAGATAGAACTGCACATTAGGTATTGCAATCCGGTTTTTATTGGCCTACTCTCTTCAAAGATGCCCGTAAGTTTGTCTTGTCTTGTGATGAATGTCAAAGAATTGGTAATATTAGTAGACGTCAAGAAATGCCTATGAATTATTCTCTTGTTATTGAACCATTTGATGTTTGGGGCTTTGATTATATGGGACCGTTTCCTGCCTCTAATGGGTATACACATATTTTAGTTGTTGTTTATTACGTTACTAAGTGGGTAGAAGCTATTCCAACTAGTAGTGCTGATCATAACACCTCTATTAAGATGCTTAAAGAAGTTATTTTTCCAAGGTTTGGAGTCCCTAGATACTTAATGACTGATGGTGGTTCACATTTTATTCATGGTGCTTTTCGTAAAATGCTTGCTAAGCGTGATGTTAATCATAGAATTGCATCTCCTTATCACCCACGGTCTAGTGGTCAAGTAGAATTGAGTAACGGAGAGCTTAAATTAATTTTGCAGAAGACTGTTAATAGATCTAGGAAGAATTGGTCCAAGAAACTTGATGATGCATTATGGGCTTATAGAACTGCATATAAGAATCACATGGGTATGTCTCCATATAAAATGGTTTATGGAAAAGCATGTCACTTACCTCTCGAACTTGAACATAAGGCATATTGGGCTATTAAAGAGCTCAATTATGATTTCAAACTTGCCGGTGAGAAGAGGTTATTTGACATTAGCTCACTTGATGAATGGAGAACCCAAGCCTATGAGAATGCCAAGTTATTCAAAGAAAAAGTTAAAAGATGGCATGACAAAAGGATACAAAAGCGTGAGTTTAACGTAGGTGATTATGTGTTATTATTCAACTCTCGCTTAAGATTTTTTGCAGGAAAACTTCTCTCTAAATAGGAAGGTCCTTACATTATCGAGGAGGTCTGCCATAAAAATCAACAACTTCGAAGGCACAAGTCTGAGGGTGGTGAACGGTCAAAATATCAAACATTATATCTCAGGTAATCCTATCAATGTTGAAACTAATATTATTGAGACCGTAACCCCGGAGGAATACATAAGGGACACTTTCCAGAACGTTTCAGACTCCGAAAAGGAATAGGTATGTGGTGCGCTAAGTAAACCTACTCCAAAACAGTTCTAATAGCATTTTTTCTCCGTTTTGAAATATTTAAGAAAATAGGAAAATGCTTCCACGAGGGTGGAAGGCGCGTTGTGACGCCCCCGATTCTACACTAATCATACACGCAAATGTGTACGATCAAGATCAGGGACTCACGGGAAGATATCACAACACAACTCTAGACAGAAATAAAATAATACAAGCTTTATATTACAAGCCAGGGGCCTCGAGGGCTCAAATACAAGCTCGATACACAAGAGTCAGCGGAAGCAACAATATCTGAGTACAGACATAAGTTAAACAAGGATACCTTAAGAAGGCTAACACCAAAGCAACACGATCGAAGAGGCAAGGCCTCCTGCCTGGGACCTCCTAAACTACTCCTGGTCGTTAGCGGTCTTCACGTAGCAGCATCCATCGGCGGTGGCATCTGGCTCCAGGGATCTATCAACTGGTTGCATCAACCGAAAAGAAGAAAGAAGGGGGAAAAGGGGTAGCAAAGCAACCGTGAGTACTCATCCAAAGTACTCGCAAGCATCAGATCTATACTAAGTATGCATTGGTATCAAAAGGAAGGTTTGTATATGTGGACTAAATTGCAGAATGCCAGAATAGAGGGGGAAGGCCTAGCCTATCGAAGACTAGCATCTTCAAGCAGCTCCAAGCATCTTGCAACATGTAGAAGAGTAAAGAATAGCATTTTAATATTTAACAAGCATATTGTAACATCAACGCCCAGAGATCCTTCCTCGACTCCCTGCGAGAAAGCAATCCCGGAGCCACATATCCATCACATATCTCAAGTATCCATTTCTAGTTATATAAGATCAGGATATAAGTCTGAACATCCATTACCGCGGACACGGTATTCGAATTCGGTTTGTAAACTTTGAATTCGGTTTGTAAACTATATTCGTAATTTGGTTGAACATTTAAATTTATGTTTAGTTTCTATATGTGTGCTAATATGTAGTTGCAATTTATACTATAATTGCAAAGCAAATAAAAAAATTACTCCGTTATATTTAGGAGATCGGCTAGGTCCGGGCAAAACTTAGTGGAGTAAAAAGCTTAAGAGGCAAGACATATATATCATCAGTTCGTTGTGCATTGCCACCGTATGGTCTGTCTCCTGTTGCCCTGGGTCGACAGAGTGGTTTCCCAGCCTTCCATGTGAAGTTTCCTCTTCTTCCCCACGCTGCCCACATCCACCTAGCTCCATTATCTTATCTTGTGTAGTTGATCGGGTAACCTACAGGAAGAGAATCGCAGACAAAGACAATGTGGAATCCTAACCATGTGTCGCCTCGACGACTCTCATCTCATGGCTGGCTGGTGAGTGGTGACACGGTTGAGGTTCATAGTACGTAGGAGTAGTAGTATAGGACAGGTTGGTTCATCTTCATCCGTATGCTGTAGGAGTAGGGGCTAGTGATTCCTTCCCCTGTTCAAAAGGAATGGGATGGGGTGATGGATGCTGCTGACCTCAAGCCTGGCTCGCAGTTCAACTCCGTCCAAGTTGACAGAAAAAAGAAATGGTGCTGGGTCTCTTTTGGCACAACTCAGACCTACCCTTTTGCTCGCCCATGAGGTTACAGAACTGTTTACAGCTTGCCATACTCATATGTCGAGGACCAGCCATTTTCACAACGGGGTGGTGGCGCAGTTGGCTAGCGCGTAGGTCTCATAGCTAAAGCGAGTGATCCTGAGGTCGAGAGTTCGAGCCTCTCTCACCCCATTTCTTTTTCAGCTTTTTGTGACTGCGTATTTTTATTTTTAATCTTGCATTCCTTTCTTTCTCTGCAGTGTTCCTCTCTCAAGCAAAAGCAGCAGCAGTCAGCAGAGTTGCTACTAGTCCATCAGACACTGACCCAATCTGGTTGCGAGTCGCCGATCAGATATTGCATCGCCATCTTCTCGACCAATTACTGCATCTTGTCCATTGATCAGCGTGTAGGGGCGGGGTGAAATATAAAGCGTTTTCCTTTTTCCATTATTAAAATAAGGTCGGAGTCCGTTGTCCTGGACGTAAGAGAAAAAGGGAGAATAAAAGGTGGAGTCTTTTCTGGCTTTGATTATTGGGGGCAAGCAAGTTGCGCAAGTGGATGAGCGAGTGTCAGGTCCATGTCCGTATGAAAGACAGCGCCATGTGAAACGCCATCCATCGCTACGCCTTCAATGCTTCTGTCGTCGTCTCGGCTCCGACGCCGGCGCCGGGCGCCCACCACCACCACCATCAATGAAACCCAGGGGCCTGCCTGCCCCCATTGCTGCCGATCAGCAAACCTCCGCTGATGGTGCCGCGCTGCGTCTCCTCAGAAGCTTGTCAACGTGATATGCCGATGTTGATCAGAGGGGGAGAGAGAGAATCTGAATTAGGGCGATGTACTATATGGAACTGGAAAGGGGAGGGAGATCTACTAGTCATTGTTCCTTTTCTTTCTCATGATGATGCCAAATTGACAATGGGGCAAGGGGATTGGTGGAGGGGGAACCCCACTAATGGCCAGTGGAGCACCTAATTTGCATTAGTGAGCTCTTTGGTGACCTGCATCTTTCGTTTTTTCACTTGTAGTAAGTTCCAAACTGATTTGTCTCTGGAAAGGAGGAGGCGGACAGATTGATTGAAAAGAAAAAAAGAAAAGAAAAGAAGATGCTCGCTGGGTCTCTTGAGCATCTTGCATTCTTGCTGCTACTGTACTGGCTTTCTCCTTCCATGTCTGAATCTTTAAGCACCAGCATAGCAATAGCAATGGATTTGATCATGAAAAATATGAGTAAAAACTTGCTTGGCAATAGCATTCATCACATGATATGGATGGCTTCTGGAAGGCTCGGCTAACACAAATGGATCACATGACATGACTGCTACAGTCGCTGATAACATATTCAGATATGCACAAGCTGGACATAAATTCACCAGATTTTGCAGTGTGGCCTGGGAAAATGGAAGTGTTGTTTTCTACTCCAGGGAACTAGAGAAGCAACAAGTGTCGATCGCCACTGTGTTTTCATGCCGGTTCCAAACAGAAACAATGATGCATGCATCCCGGAGCACACGCAACAGAAAAACATGACAAGAAAGAGACAAAAACCACACCCACTAAACAAGCATCTCAAGACAATCAATCACAGTAATATCGTCTCAGCCTCTACAGTTTACTGCACTCTTAGTTTCTTTTCGTTTCCACTAAATCATGCAGCCATTTAACATTATTATCATCATCATCGATCAGCAGGTACTAGTTCTTCTTCATCATCATTATTGATCAACAAGTGCTAATTCATCATCATCATCATTGATCAACAAGGGCTAGAGTATGAATCAAGCTAATGAACATTGAGTAGTACTGCTATAAGTGATAAGCTGGCTTGATCATCTAGCAGTAGCGAGCTATGAATCACTGACATGCAAAGTTGAATTCCAATTGCAAGCACGACAGAAAGGTGAAAGAATTCCAAAGGAAAGGAAAAGAAAGGGGATGGAGGAGTCCATGGAAAGAGTTTTATTACAGGCAGCACCTCAGGAATCACACCTATTCGAAGCCCCTGCATGCGTCAATTCGAAGCAACCCCCTCCCGAGAAAAAGCAAAGAGTATCACAGCATCCGGCCGCCGTTATTCTGCCGGCGGCGCGGGCGTGGCCGCGGCGGCGGCGGCGTTGGCCTCGGCCACGGACTTGAGCTTCTGGAGGTTGAGCCTGACGACGGTGTCCGCGAAGAGGCGCGTGTCCTCCTCGCTGTTGCCGTCGGGGACGTCGACGACGTAGGACTCGAGGACGACGGTGCAGATCTCAGCGGGCGCGGCCGGGGAGAGCTCGGAGACGGTGGTGACGGACCGATAGTTGCGGAGGCGGTGCTCGCCGCCGGTGATGGTGAAGCCGAAGGCCCTGCGCGCGTCGTCGAGGAGGTCGAGGCGCTCGGTGCTGGTGCTGGCAGGGAGGCCGGAGATGACGCTGACCTCGCGGAGGCGGCCCGGGCGGAGCTCGTCGCCGGCCTCGGGGTCCGGGCGGAGCGCGCAGCTGCGGATGAAGTGTTTGTACACCTGGGGGCAGTCGAAGCGGCGGACGATGGCCCAGACGGCGGCTGGCGGCGCCTCGATACGCTGCGCGACGAGGGAGGAGCATTGGCCTGGCCCCACGGCGTACCGGTGGTACGCCTCCACCGTGGGCAGCAGCTGCGCGTACTCCGCGGCCGTCAGCCCAAGCCCCGCCGGTACCTCCGGCTCCGCTGCCGCTGCCGCCACCGCCACAGGCTGCTGCTCCATCGATTGGACTCGACTCGACGCGGTCGGGTGGGGTGGGGTGGGGTGGGATGCGTGCGAGAGGGAGGCTTGGAGCAGGGTGAGATGAAGGGGAGCCTTGCGGGAGTGAGCTGCCTGCTAGTACATTTAATACTACTCTATCTAGCAGTAGACGCTGAAGCGAGATGGGGAATTGGGACCAGGACTTTCTCTCTCTACTCTCTCTCTCTCTTGGTCTACGACCCCTTTTCACTCTAGGGAATCAAAAAAATGTTTTTTTATTGTCTGTGCTTGTGGTGTTGAGTATAATGTTTATTAGGAAAGACGAGATAGACTAGGATTTGTTACATTGCTCAGACTCCAAGAGATCATCAGACTTTCTATATATATATATTGCGGCGCCAAGCAATACATCAACTATTCCACCAAGCCCTCTCTCCTTTTAACATGGTATCGAGCCGCCATTGCCTCTCTTTGGCGCGGAATGCCACCGTCTGCTGTGGTCTTAAATCCTTGTTGTCGGGGTTCTTCGCCTATTTCGAGCACCGCCAAGACTCCTAACTAAGCCGCCGCCATTGGCAGTCGAACATTGTTCTGCTTCTTCTTTAGCCGCCGCCATTTTTATTAGCCATGCCGCCCGCCGCCAATTCGCCCACCCTTCGTCTTCGCTCAAAGACTACCATCGCCATTGCCGCCGTCATCTACCCCGACCGCTTCATCTACTCCGACAATCATGGGCGACATTGGCCTCGCCGATTAGGCGCCAGAACCGTCGTCGAGTCCTTCTCTCATTGCCTCTCGAACTTCTCCGACATGGCGTCTGACTCGTGCAGTCCTCGTCTCACGCATGCCCGGTCTTGGCAACACCGATCGTGCCTTCATCCACGACGTGTCCCCTGCCCGCAAGCTGGTGCGGTAACGTCGTCGGCTTCGTCTTCGTCCGTCTACGCATGCCCGGTCTTGGCAACACCGGCGCGTGCCTTCGCTCTGATGTGTCCCGGGCTTGCAAACCCGCCGCGACGCGTCGTCAACAACATCTCCTTTCCGGCGCACCACTAATTCGACACCATCGCGCCCCATGCTAACTCGGCGCCCTTGCGCCATGCGGCTCCACGGCGACTTCCTCAACACCGCCACCCCGACTCGACATCGACCACGGCATTCTTCGCATGGCTACCTCGACCACGGCTCCACCACCCACGCTCTGGCCACATCGACAAAGCGGCACAAAGGGCTACCGCTTTGCTGAGCAACCTTGTTGGTTTCCACTCCACCACGACTCGTGATGCGTCGACTGCTTCGATTGTGGGGGTGTCCGTCGGCTTGCCTTCGATTCTTCTCGCCTCACCGTCTGCGTCGCTACCGCTGTGATCATGGGGATGTTGAGTATAATGTTTATTAGGAAAGACGAGATAGACTAGGATTTGTTCTGGCTTGTCTTGTACTCCAAGTAGATCATTGTACTCCTATATATATATGCCCACGAGGCTCAAGCAATACATCAACTATTCCACCAAGCCCTCTCTCCCTTTTAACATGTGGTATATGCATATTCTCTCTTCGGATTTAGGCCAACTCCACAGCGCGACCCTATCCTGTCCGCCCCGTCCGTTTCGGGTAAAAGGGACAAAGGAGGCGGCCCAGCGCGCGGGCGCAAACGGAATTTTGTCCGTTTTGTGTCCGCTTTCGACCCATCCGCGGTCCAAGTTTGCATCGCTTTTGGGGTGAAACGGACACCACGCGGACGCGCGGGTCGTCTGCGCGTGTCCTCCCCTGGCCCGCCGGTCGATGGCACAGGACGGGCCTTTTTTTATCCGCCCCCCCCCCTCCCTCCGGCCGCATCCACTCCACTCTTCCACACTCTTCCCCTCTCTCTTCCCCTCGCCGCCGCCCTTGCCATTGCCATTGCAGCCGTGCAGTACCTGGACGCTTGCTGCTGACCCCTTCTTCCTCTCGCCGCCGCCGAGCTACACAAGCACGCCACCTTGTTTTGCGCACCGCCGGCCGGATTTGGGGCGGATCCGGTCGGTCTTGAGCTCGCCCATTGTGGGAGGTCGGGCCGCATCATGGATCGCCGGGCACCTTGTTTAAGGCCTGGCAGGCCGCAAGGCCACATGCAGCAAATGGCTCGCCCTCTAGCCGCCGGATCTGCACCGCCGGTGGTCCGCCGGCAGATACGCCGAATGGCGGCGGCCGCTCGGTGCTTCGCCTAAAAGCTCGTCGGCGCACCGTTACCCTCATCAAGTGCGACCATCGCCTAAGGGTGGTCGTGCGCCGTGTTCACAACGCCGAGCATCCCGGTGGGTGTTCATCAAGTGCTTAAACGATGGGGTATGTGCTCTTTTAGCTTCGGTGCATGTTTGTGCTCTTGGATTAGACTAGTGGTGCTAACTTTAAGTTTTATTGTGTAGACCGGATGCAAGTTTTGGTATTGGGAAGAAGAGTACATCGATATGTTGATAGAGCGAAATGTAGTGCATGTTCGTGCACTTTTAGCTAGCTTAGAGGCTTCAGATGAGACAAGTGCACTTGTTGCTAGATTAGATTCTAGGCACGATACTACGTGCGAAGAAGCAACAAGGCACGATACTACATGTGAGGAAGCAACGTCGACTTCTGGCTTGAAGAAGAAAGGAGGGGGCAACGTCGTGCCTCCTCCACAGATCAACAATGAGTGCAACGAGAAGGCGCTAACCCAACTCAAGGGAGCAGTTATGGAAGTTGGGTATCTTCTCAAATTTATTCTTGTGGTTCTTGTTTTCTTTGAACTTGTTTTACTAGTCAAAATGTGATGATGTATTGTCATGTACCGAAAATGAATGATAAAAAAAGTTTAAGGACTTGCAAAGAAATATACGAGGACAGGATGGGGCAAATGAATGCGGCCGCGCGCTGGGCGCACGGCCACCGCATCCCAGGACAGGCCTGGACACGAACCCAAACCCCTACCCAAACGGACCGAAACCGGACAAAACGGACGTCCGTTTGGGGTCGCGCGGTGGAGTTGGCCTTACTTAAGTGTCTTTGCTTAAAACTAGAGGAACAACACTTTGATGTGTTTTTTTAGCGGAAATCTTTTTCTAAACTAAGAGCATCTCCTAAAAAATAGAGGAGTAAACCGCTGAGTAAAGATTAATGGACTATTTTTACTTCACTAAATTTTGATTGTACATAACTGATCTCCTAAATTTAGTGGAGTAATTTATTTTATCAAATTCATTTCATTTCCGGCCATCGAAATAACTTCACTACTTTTTTAATTTACTAAACGTCATCTTAAAACACCGTATTACATGATTCATCAATTCTTCGCCAAGATAACCGATAAAAGAAACTAGAACCACACTTATACACTTTAATAGAAATCCCATCATATAATTTTTTTGAGCAAACCATAGCAACAAGAACTCACCCCATCCTTTTCACTCCTGAAGATCACCCATGCTGGATGCTTCTGTGTGCTCGAAACTTGGCGCAACACTAGCCATGGGCAGTGGTCATACTTGATGACCGACGTCGAGGAGCTGACGTAGCTGCCGGGCTAGTGCCAAGCCCGTCCGATGGCCGCCGGGCGTGGCTATGACGGTGGTCAGTCGACGAGTGAGATCCAAGCGATTAGAGAAGGAGGAGATACCGATATGCGGCGCAGAGTCGTTGCATAGGCTCTCTCAAGCAACCCTGCAATCAAATATAAGAAATATTTTATGTCCCCAACACACCCAATACAATGGCAAATTGTATATAGGTGTACTAGTTCGGCGAAGAGATGGTGATAAAAGTGTAGTATGGATAGTATATACTATGAGACTTTGTAATGCGAGCAATAAAAAACAACAAGGTAGTAAATAGTAAACGGAGCACAAACGGTATTGCAATGATGGAAAATGAGGCCTAGGGTGCATACTTTCACTAGTGCAATCTCTCAACAATGCTAACATATAGTTGGATCATATGATTATCCCTCAAAGTGCAGTAAAGAATCACTCCCGAGTTCCTATTAACGGAGAACAAAAGATAGAAATTGTTTGTAGGGTACGAAACCACCTCAAAGCTATTCTTTTCGATCAATCTATCCTAGAGTTCGTGCTAAAATAACAGCAAGCTATTCTTTCCAATCGATCTAATCAAGAGTTCATACTAAAATAACACCATATGATGCATATCAACCAACTCTAATGTCACCTAGATACCCCAATGTCACCGAGTACCCATGAGTTAATTATACGATATGTATGAAACAACTTCAGATTCATAATACTCAATCCACACAGAGAACTACAAAGAGACCCCCAAAGTTTCTATCGGAGAAAAGATAATAAAAACGTGCATCAACCCATATGCATAGATTACCCCAAAGTTACCTCAGGAATCCGCAAGTTGAGTGCCATAACATATATCAAGTGAATCAAAATAATACCCCATTGTCACCACGGGTATTCATATGCAAGGCATACATCATGTGTTCTCAGATTTGGACATTCAATCTGACAAGACAAAACTTCAAAGGGTAAAGACTCAATTCATCACAACAAGTATAGAGAGGGGAGAAACATCATATGATCCATCTATGTAAACAAAGCCCATGATATATCAAAGAGGGGAGAAACATCATATGATCCATCTATGTTAACAAAGCCCATGATATATCAAGATGGTGACATCTCAAGATCATGCGCGAGAGAGAGATTACACATAGCTACTAGTACAAACCCTCAGCCCCGAGGGTGGACTACTCCTTCCTCACCGTGGTGGCCGCCGGGATGATGAAGATGGGCACCGGTGATGACCCCCCCCCTCCGGCAGGGTGCCGGAACGGGGTCCCGATTGGTTTTCGGTGGCTACAGAGGCTTTCGGCGGCGGAACTTCCGATCTAGGGTCTCCCCGAGGGTTTTCGGAATATTTGGGAATCTATAGGGCGAAGAAGGGGTACGGGAGGCCACCGAGGTGGGCACAACCCACCGGGCGCGCTGGGGCCAGGCGCGCTGTGGGTTGTGCCTCTCGGGCACCCCCTGTGCTGCTCTGGCCCAATGGTTCTCTTTTGGTCCATAAAAAATCCACAAAAAGTTTCAGCTCACTTGGAGAACTTTCATTCTACACAAAAAAATAACACCACGGTAGTTCTGCTGAAAACAGCGTCAGTCCGGGTTAGTTCCATGCAAATCATACCAAAACCATATAAAATTGTTGTAATCATGGCATGAATACTTCATAATTATAGACACATTGGAGACGTATCAGCATCCCCAAGCTTAATTCCTACTCGTCATCGAGTAGGTAAATGATAAAAGAAATAATTTATGAAGTGTGAATGCTAGCAAAGTGCACAAGTTTGATCAATGACAATTTCAATCACTTTTTCTAGCATCATAACAACAATTCTTTCTTATAAAACTTCTCATGTTAAAGTAGCAACCAATTCATATGTTAAGGTTCAAACGATGAATTCTCTTGAAACTCAACAACCTATGTTCTCAGTCACCAAGCAATTGCAATTGATCTTATTCAACAGAGTCTAAGTGAGCTCCACATACTCAACCATCATATAGACTTCTATGATTGCTAACACTCACCGCGTACACATGAGCAAAATGTTTCAACTGGACACATAGAAAGATAGGGGCTTATCATTTCGCCTCCCAACGTATTCACCTCAAGGGTGATGTCAACAATAATAACTCATGCTACCCATATCCAACTGGATATATGTGCCTAGATCTTTCCTCACCACATGATGCTTGCACAAAAGAGAAAAATAAAAAGGAATAGAGATAAAAACTTTGACTCTTTGCACAAAAGTAAATACTGAAAAGTAAAAGATAGGCCCTTCGCAGAGGGAAGCAGAGATTGCCATGTGCTTATTTGTTTGTATGCTCAACCCCCTAGTGCAAAAGAACGTCATGTTATATTGCCCCTTATGATAGCAACCTTTATTATTCAGTCTATCTCTTTTATTCTTTGCATCACAAGTTCGTACAACGCTCAATTTTCTCTTACACTAAATGATCTAACACTTTTAGAAGCAATTTTTATTGCCTTATTGCACCGATGACAACTTACTTGAAGGATCTTACTCAATCCTTAGGTAGGTATGGTGGACTCTTCAAACTAAGATTTGGGTTTCAGGGTTTTTTGGATGCACAGGTAGTACCTCTACTTGGTGCGGAATTTTGGGGTAGCAAAGATGGGGGGCAAGCACAACATGTTGAAGGATCTATGGCAACATAACTTCTATGTGAATATGAGCAAACATAAATCATTACGTTGTCTTCCTTTTCCAACTTCAACAATTTTGGCATATAATATTTTGATGGGGGCTCACAATCACAAAATATTTCCAGGATAGTGTATTTGCATGTGAAAGTTCTCTTCCTTCTACTAATCATTCATGAATTGCTTGTATGACCAATATTGTGATTGTCAAGCTTCAAAAGATTTCACTTTCTAAACCCAATGTGAAGCGACCACTAGGCATGATATGAATATCTAATTTCAACTTCATTACATTCAATTTATTCAACAATTTACTCATAGGATATAAGTGAAGCACAAGAGTAATTGACAAACTACTCCAAAAAGATATAAGTGAAGATCATGTGAATAGTTATGTAAATGGGTAGCTATTTGAGGACTCTATTTTATTTAAAACTTTCAGATCTAAGTATCTTATTAAAATAGCAAGAAAAACAAAACAAAATGACATTCCAAGAATAGCACAACTCATGTGAAGAAGCAAAAACTTAGGCTCAACCGATACTAACCGATAATTGTTGAAGAAGAAAGGTGGGATGCCTGCTGCAACATCCCAAAGTTTAGATGCTTGAGACTTCTTGGAATATTAACTTGGGATTCCTTGAGCATCCCCAAGCTTGAGATTTTGTGCCTCCATAATTCCACTTATATCATGGTTTCCCTAAATCTCAAAAACTTCATCCACACAAAACTCAACAAGAACTCGTGAGATAAGTTTGTATAAATCAATGCAAAACCTTATCATTCTCTACTGTAGCAAATTACTAAAATTATTATTCGACTTTGTATACTAAATGCCTTTGCATATTTAATACTCCTATCCTCAAATAGAATCATTAAACAAGCAAACTTATGCAAACAATGCAAACATAACAACAATCTACCAAAACAGTACAATCTGTAAAGAATGCAATATTCATCGTACTTCCCTAAGTCCATTTTTTTTGAAAATATTACCACACTTTAGAATTATTTTGTAAAAAAATTCAGCATTTTATCACATTCTGACTTTTGTAGGGAATTTTTGCAACAACGATAAACTTTCTGTTTTGAAACAGCAACATGTATACTTGCAAAATAAGCATGGCAAAGGGTATCATTGCCACTTTTATTGAAATAGAAGATGAAAAACATTATTCTAAATAACAGCAAGCAAATCCTAACAAAAAAATTGATGCTCCAAACAAAACACATATCATGTGACGAATGAAAACATAGCTCCAAGTGAGGTTACCGATAATGTTTGAGACGAAAGAGGGGATGCCTTCCGGGGCATCCCCAAGCTTAGTTGCTTGGATCTTCCTTGAATATTACCTTGGGGTTCCTTGGGAATCCCTGAGATTAGGATCCTGTCACTCATTATTCTCCTCATATCGACATCTCATCGAAAACTTGAAAACTTCAATCACACAAAACTTAACGGAACTTCGTGAGATAGGTTAGTATGATAAAGAGCAAACCATTTCACTTTGGTACTGTCAAATACAAGATTCATAATTGTTTCCACACAATGTCTACTGTAGCATATCATTTCCCCAATTTATATTTAGCAATATAATCCATAAAAACAAGGAAACAAGCAAACTATGCATTGAAAACAGAATCTGTCAAAAACAGAACAGTCTGTAGTAATCTGTACTCAAACCATACTTATGCTACTCCAAAAATTATGAAAAAATTAGGAACAAGTGAGAAATTTGTATATTAATCTTCTGCAAAAAGATTCAACTCAAAATCACTCCTCTTTTAAAAATGAGAGTTATTTTCGTGAGCGCAAAAGTTTCTGTTTTTCAGCAAGATCAAATCAACTATCACCCAACATGATCCCAAAGGCTTTACTTGGCACTTTATTGAAACAAAAACAATAAAAAATGATTAATACAGTAGCGTAATCATGTGAACACACAAAAACAGTAGATAAAAGTGTTGGGTTGTCTCCCAACAAGCGCTTTTCTTTAATGCCTTTTAGCTAGGCATGATGAGTTCAATGATGCTCGCATAAAAGATAAAGATTGAAACATAACAAGAGCATCATGAATCATATGACTAGCACATTTAAGTCTAACACACTTCCTATGCATAGGGATTTTATGAGAAAATAACTTTTGGGAGCAAGAATCAACTAGCATAGGAAGGCAAAACAAGTGCAACTTCAAAACTTTCAACACATAGAGAGGAAACTTGATATTGTTGCAACACCTACAAGCATAAGTTTCTCCCTCATAATACTTTTTAGTAGCATCATGAATGAATTCAACAACATAGCTATCACATAAGTCATTATTTCCATGATCCACAAGCATAGAAATTTTATTACTCTCCACATAAGCAAATTTAGTCTCATGAATAGTAGTGGGAGCAAACTCAGCAAAATAACTATCATGGGATTGAAAATTAAAATCATCATGACAAGTTTCATGGTTATCACTATTCAATATAGAGTACATGTCATCACCATAATCATCATAGATAGGAGGCATGCTTTCATCATAGTAAATATTCTCATCAAAACATGGGGGACTAAAAATATCATCTTCATCAAATATAGCATACCCAAGCTTGTAGCTTTGCCTATCATTAATATCATGGATATTCAAAGAATTCATACAAACAACATTGCAATCATGCTCATCATTTATGCCAAACATTTTATTGAATTATTCTTCTATCAATTGAGCACAATTTTCCTTTCCATCATTTTCAAGAAAGACATGATAAAGATGAACAATATGAGACCACCTCAATTCCATTTTTTTGTAGTTTTCTTTTATAAACCAAACTAGTGATAAAAAAAGAAACTAAAAGATTCAATTGCAAGATCTAAAGATATACCATCATGCACTCACCTCCCCGGCAATGGCGACAGAAAACAGCTTGATGTCTACTGTGCAACTTTATTCTTGTAGACACGTGTTGGGCCTCCAAGCGCAGAGTTTTGTAGGACAACAACAATTTTTCCTCAAGTAGATGACCTAAGGTTTACCAATTCGTGGGAGGCGTAGGTTGAAGATAGTCTCTCTCAAGCAACCCTACAATCAAATACAAGAAATCTCTTGTGTCCCCAACACACACAATACAATGGCAAATTGTATAGGTGCACTAGTTCGGTGAAGAGATGGTGATAAAAGTGCAGTACGGATAGTAGATATGAGATTTTCTAATGCGAACAATAAAAAACAGCAAGGTAGTAAATAGTAAACGGAGCACAAACGATATTTCAATGATGGAAAATGAGGCCTAGGGTGCATACTTTCACTAGTGCAATCTCTCAACAATGCTAACATAGTTGAATCATATGATTATCCCTCAAAGTGCAATAAAGAATCATTCCCGAGTTCCTATTAGCGGAGAACAAAAGATACGAATTATTTGTAGGGTACGAAACCACCTCAAAGATATTCTTTCCGATCAATCTATCCTAGAGTTCGTACTAAAATAACACCAAGCTATTCTTTCCGATCGATCTAATCAAGAGTTCGTAAAAATAACACCATATGATGCATATCAACCAACTCTAATGTCACCTTGATACCCCAATGTCACCCGGAGTACCCATGAGTTAATTATACGATATGTATGAAACAACTTCAGATTCATAATACTCAATCCACACAGAGAACTACAAGGAGACCCCAAAGTTTCTATCGGAGAAAATATAATAAAAACGTGCATCAACCCATATGCATAGATTACCCCAAAGTTACCTCAGGAATCCGCAAGTTGAGTGCCATAACATATATCAAGTGAATCAAAATAATACCCCATTGTCACCACGGGTATTCATATGCAAGACATACATCATGTGTTCTCAGATTTGGACATTCAATCTGACAAGACAAAACTTCAAAGGGTAAAGACTCAATTCATCACAACAAGTATAGAGGGAGAAACATCATATGATCCATCTATGTTAACAAAGCCCATGATATATCAAAGAGGGGAGAAACATCATATGATCCATCTATGTTAACAAAGCCCATGATATATCAAGATGGTGACATCTCAAGATCATGCGCGAGAGAGAGATTAAACACATAGCTACCAGTACAAACCCTCAGCCCCGAGGGTGGACTACTCCTTCCTCATCGTGGTGGCCGCCGGGATGATGAAGATGGGCACCGGTGATGATCCCCCCCCCTCCGGCAGGGTGCCGGAACGGGGTCCCGATTGGTTTTCGATGGCTACAGAGGCTTGCGGCGGCGGAACTTCCGATCTAGGGTCTCCCCGAGGGTTTTCGGAATATTTGGGAATTTATTGGGCGAAGAAGGGGTACGGGAGGCCACCGAGGTGGGCACAACCCACCGGGGCGCGCCTGGGGGGCCAGGCGCGCCCTGGTGGGTTGTGCCCCCCTCGGGGCACCCCCCACGTGCTGCTCTGGCCCAATGGTTCTCTTTTGGTCCATAAAAATCCACAAAAAGTTTCAGCTCACTTGGAGAACTTTCATTTCTACACAAAAAAATAACACCACGGTAGTTCTGCTGAAAACAGCGTCAGTCCGGGTTAGTTCCATGCAAATCATACCAAAACCATATAAAATTGTTGTAATCATGGCATGAATACTTCATAAATTATAGACACATTGGAGACGACAAGATCCCTGTTTAATTCCTACTCACATCGAGTAGGTAAATGATAAAAGAAATAATTTATGAAGTGTGAATGCTAGCAAAGTGCACAAGTTTGATCAATGACAATTTCAATCACTTTTTCTAGCATCATAACAACAATTCTTTCTTATAAAACTTCTCATGTTAAAGTAGCAACCAATTCATATGTTAAGGTTCAAATGATGAATTCTCTTGAAACTCAACAACCTATGTTCTCAGTCACCAAGCAATTGCAATTGAATTTATTCAACAGAGTCTAAGTGAGCTCCACATACTCAACCATCACATAGACTTCTATGATTGCTAACACTCACCGCGTACACATGAGCAAAATGTTTCAACCGGACACATAGAAAGATAGGGGCTTATCATTTCGCCTCCCAACGTATTCACCTCAAGGGTGATGTGAACAAAAATAACTCATGCTACCCATATCCAACTGGATATATGTGCCTAGATCTTTCCTCACCACATGATGCTTGCACAAAAGATAAAAATAAAAAGGAATAGAGATAAAAACTTTGACTCTTTGAACAGAAGTAAATACTGAAAAGTAAAAGATAGGCCCTTCGCAGAGGGAAGCAGAGATTGCCATGTGCTTATTTGTTTGTATGCTCAACCCCCTAGTGCAAAAGAACGTCATGTTATATTGCCCCTTATGATAGCAACCTTTATTATTCAGTCTATCTCTTTTATTCTTTGCATCACAAGTTCGTACAACGCTTAATTTTCTCTTACACTAAATGATCTAACACTTTTAGAAGCAATTTTTATTGCCTTATTGCACCGATGACAACTTACTTGAAGGATCTTACTCAATCCTTAGATAGGTATGGTGGACTCTTCAAAATAAGATTTGGGTTTAAGGGTTTTTTGGATGCACAAGTAGTACCTCTACTTGGCGCGGAATTTTGGGGTAGCAAAGATGGGGGGCAAGCACAACATGTTGAAGGATCTATGGCAATATAACTTCTATGTGAATATGAGCAAACATAAATCATTACGAGTTGTCTTCCTTTTCCAACTTCAACAATTTTGGCATATAATATTTTGATGGGGGCTCACAATCACAAAAGATTTCCAGGATAGTGTATTTGCATGTGAAAGTTCTCTTCCTTCTACTAATCATTCATGAATTGCTTGTATGACCAATATTGTGATTGTCAAGCTTCAAAAGATTTCACTTTCTAAACCCAATGTGAAGCGACCACTAGGCATGATATGAATATCTAATTTCAACTTCATTACATTCAATTTATTCAACAATTTACTCATAGGATATAAGTGAAGCACAAGAGTAATTGACAAACTACTCCAAAAAGATATAAGTGAAGATCATGTGAATAGTTATGTAAATGGGTAGCTATTTGAGGACTCTATTTTATTTAAAACTTTCAGATCTAAGTATCTTATTAAAACAGCAAGAAAAACAAAACAAAATGACATTCTAAGAATAGCACAACTCATGTGAAGAAGCAAAAACTTAGGCTCAACCGATACTAACCGATAATTGTTGAAGAAGAAAGGTGGGATGCCTACCGCAACATCCCAAAGCTTAGATGCTTGAGACTTCTTGGAATATTAACTTGGGATTCCTTGAGCATCCCCAAGCTTGAGATTATGTGTCTCCATAATTCCACTTATATCATGGTTTCCCTAAATCTCAAAAACTTCATCCACACAAAACTCAACAAGAACTCGTGAGATAAGTTTGTATGAATCAATGCAAAACCTTATCATTCTCTACTGTAGCAAATTACTCAATCCACACATTGGTTCCTACATATTCTACGAAGGTCTTTATCGGTCAAACTGCATAACAACATACGTTGTTCCCTTTGTCATTGGTATGTTACTTGCCCGAGATTCGATCGTCGGTATCATCATACCTAGTTCAATCTCTTTGCTTGCAAGTCTCTTTACTCGTTCCGTAATACTTCATCCCGCAACTAACTCATTGGTTACAATGCTTGCAAGGCTTATAGTGATGAGCATTACCGAGAGGGCCCAGAGATACCTCTCCGAAACACGGAGTGAAAAATCCTAATCTCGATCTATGCCAAACCAACAAACACCATCAGAGACACCTGTAGAGCATCTTTATAATCACCCATTTACATTGTGACGTTTGATAGCACACAAGGTGTTCCTCCGGTATTTGGGAGTTTCATAATCTCATAGTCTGAGGAACATGTATAAGTCATGAAGAAAGCAGTAGCAATGAAACTGTAACGATCATAATGCTAAGCTAACGGATGGGTCATGTCCATCACATCATTCTCCTAATGACGTGATCCCGTTCATCAAATGACAACACATGTCTATGGTTAGGAAACATAACCATCTTTGGTTAACGAGCTAGTCAAGTAGAGGCATACTAGGGACAATATGTTTTGTCTATGTATTCACACATGTACTAAGTTTCCGGTAAATACAATTCTAGCATGAATAATAAACATTTATCATGAAATAAGGAAATAAATAATAACTTCATTATTGCCTCTAGGGCATATTTCCTTCAGTATCCCACTTGCACTAGAGTCAGTGATCTAGATTACATAGTAATGATTCTAACACCCATGGAGCTTTGGTGCTGATCATGTTTTGCTCATGGAAGAGGCTTAGTCAACGGGTCTACAACATTCAGATTCGTATGTATCTTTCATATCTCTATGTCCCCCTCCGACACTTGATGACGGATGGAATTGAAGCGTCTCTTGATGTGCTTGGTTCTCTTGTGAAATCTGGATTCCTTTGCCAAGGAAATTGCACCAGTATTGTCACAAAAGATTTTCATTGGACCAGATGCACTAGGTATGACACCTAGATCGGATATGAACTCCTTCATCCAGACTCCTTCATTTGCTGCTTCTGAAGCAGCAATGTACTCTGCTTCACACGTAGATCCTGCCACGACGCTCTGCTTGGAACTGCACCAGCTAACAGCTCCTCCATTCAATAAAAAAAATATCTGGTTTGCGACTTAGAGTCATCTGGATTAGTGTCAAAGCTTGCATCGACGTAAACATTTACGACGAGCTCTTTTTCACCTCCATAAACAAGAAACATATCCTTAGTCCTTTTCAGGTATTTCAGGATGTTCTTGACCGCTGTCCAATGCTCCACTCCGAGATTACTTTGGTACCTCCCTGCTATGCTTATAGAAAGACACACATTAGGTCTGGTACACAACATTGCATACAAGATAGAACCTATGGCTGAAGCATAGGGAATGACTTCCATTTTCTCTCTATCTTCTGCAGTGGTCGGGCATTGATTCTGACTCAGTTTCACACCTTGTAACACAAGCAAGAACCCTTTCTTTGAATGATCCATTTTGAACTTCTTCAAAACTTTATCAAGGTATGTGCTCTGTGAAAGTCCAATTAAGCATCTTGATCTATCTCTATAGATCTTGATGCCCAATATGTAAGCAGCTTCACCGAGGTCTTTCATGGAAAAACTCTTATTCATGTATCCCTTTATGCTATCCAGAAACTCTATATAGTTTCCAATCAACAATATGTCATCCACATATAATATTAGAAATGCTATAGAGCTCCCACTCACTTTCTTGTAAATACAGGCTTCTCCAAAAGTATGTATAAAACCATATGCTTTGATCACACTATCAAAGCGTTTATTCCAACTCCGAGAGGCTTGCACCAGTCCATAAATGGATCGCTGAAGCTTGCACACTTTGCTAGCACCCTTTGGATCGACAAAACCTTCTGGTTGCATCATATACAAGTCTTCTTCCAGAAATCCATTCAGGGATGCAGTTTTGACATCCATCTGCCAAATTTCATAATCATAAAATGTGACAATTGCTAACATGATTCGGACAGACTTAAGCATCGCTACGGGTGAGAAAGTCTCATCGTAGTCAACTCCTTGAACTTGTCGAAAACCTTTCGCAACAAGTCAAGCTTTGTAGATAGTAACATTAACGTCAGCATCGTCTTCTTCTTGAAGATCCATTTATTTTCTATGGCTTGCCGATCATCGGGCAAGTCCACCAAAGTCCACACTTTGTTCTCATACATGCATCCCATCTCAGATTTCATGGCCTCAAGCCATTTCGCGGAATCTGGGCTCATCATCGCTTCCTCATAGTTCGTAGGTTCACCATGGTCTAGTAACATGACTTCCAGAACAGGATTACTGTACCACTCTGGTGCGGATCTCACTCTGGAAGACCTACGAGGTTCAGTAGTAACTTGATCTGAAGTTTCATGATCATCATCATTAGCTTCTTCACTAATTAGTGTAGGAATCACTAGAACTAGTTTCTGTGATGAACTACTTTCCAATAAGGGAGAAGGTACAATTACCTCATCAAGTTCTAATTTCCTCCCACTCACTTCTTTCGAGAGAAACTCCTTCTCTAGAAAGGATCCATTTTAAGCAACAAAGATCTTGACTTCGGATCTGTGATAGAAGGTGTACCCAACAATTTCCTTTGGGTATCCTATGAAGACGCACTTCTCCGACTTGGGTTCGAGCTTATCAGGTTGAAGCTTTTTCACATAAGCATCGCAGCCCCAAACTTTAAGAAACGACAACTTCTGGTTTCTTGCCAAACCACAGTTCATAAGGCGTCGTCTCAACGGATTTTGATGGTGCCCTATTTAAAGTGAATGCAACCGTTGTCGGTGTCAAAACCGGCCGATCTCGGGTAGGGGGCCCCAAACTGTGCGTCTAAGGCTAATGGTAACAGGAGGCGGGGGACACGATGTTTACCCAGGTTCGGGCCCTCTCTATGGAGGTAATACCCTACTTCCTGCTTGATTGGTCTTGATGATATGAGTATTACAAGAGTTGATCTACCACGAGATCGTAGAGGCTAAACCCTAGAAGCTAGCCTATGATTATGATTGTTCTTGTCCTACGGACTAAAACCCTCTGGTTTATATAGACAACAGAGGGGGCTAGGGTTACATAGAGTCGGTTACAGGGAAGGGAATCTACATATCTGAATTGCCAAGCTAGCATTCCACGCAAAGGAGAGTCCCACCCGGACACGGGACGAAGTCTTCAATCTTCTATCTTCATAGTCCAACAGTCCGGCATAAGCATATAGTCCGGCTGTCCGAGGACCCCTTAATCCAGGACTCCCTCAGTAGCCCCTGAACCAGGCTTCAATGACGATGAGTCCGGCGTGCAGATTGTCTTCGACATTGCAAGGCGGGTTCCTTCTCCGAGTACTCCAAAGTAGATCTTGAACACAAGAATCGTGTCCGGCTCTGCAAAACAAACTCCACATACCACACAGAGAGCACAATATTCCACGAGTCTAATATGCTGATAACTTTTACCTAGCGTGACATCACGCTGCGGCCTGATTATTATTCAAACCGTTTTCCCAACCTGGCACTACACGTCTTGTGAGGCGGTTTTATTGGCACGTCTTGCCGAAGCAGAGATCGTGTCCCCCTTATCACGGGATTCTCATCAATACGGGTGTGGGTAACCCAACCGCTCTATTGGTACGACTCCTCGGTTTAGGCAAGTTCCAAACGGCCACGAGGAGGACGCTTGACATTATTCCTCTATATAAAGAGGTCAAGACCTGTCTTTTTCTTTCCACGCCTGATCCTTCCCCTCCCTTACCTCAAGTTCCAACACCCAAGGTTCAGTTCACGCGCTCTGGACCTCTAATCATGTCTGGATCCAACCTTCAAGGCCAGTGGATGGCCTCTTCCGTCACAGAGGAGGACATCAAGAAGCTTAGGAAGGCTAGATATTTGACCACCGAAATCCTTCACAGGCTTCCTGCTCAAGGGCAGGTTATTCCTACTCCCAAACCCAACAAGAGCATCGTATTCGTCTCCCACTTCCTCCGAGGGCTAGGCTTCGGTCTTCATCCCTTTGTTAGAGGGCTCATGTTCTATTATGGGCTAGATTTACATGATCTAGCTCCAGATTCCTTCCTTCACATCTCAGCGTTCATCGTCGTGTGTGAGGCCTTCCTCCGCATTACCCCACACTTCGGCTTATGGCTCAAGACCTTCAATGTGAAGCCGAAGATGATCGACGGGCGGCACACGGAGTGCGGAGGCGCTATAATAAGCAAAGGTGTCGATGCTTTATGGCCAAAGGGTTCTTTTCTGGAAGTTTCTGATCTGTGGCAACGGGAGTGGATTTACATCACAGCACCTCGAGGGAGGAAGTGGGCGGCCGCCCCGGCCTTCCGCTCTGCCCCTCCGCCACAGCTTGCATCATGGGTCAACAAGGGGTTGGACTGGGGGTCGGTTGATGATGTGCGGACATTGCAAAGCCGCATTCGGGATCTCCTCAAGAAGGATATCAGTCTTGTCAAAGTAATTCAAGTAATGCTAGTTCGTCGGGTCTTGCCGTGCCAACGTCGACCTCTTCGTATGTGGGAGTTCAACCCGGAAGGACCGCGAACTGTTCAGCACTTCTTCGGCAGGATGCTCGAAGGAATGTATCAATTATTCTTCGGATCACGAATAAAGTGTCTGGTCACCATAGAGGATGCGGGCCTCAACTGCAACCGTCCAGATACCCAGGTAAGTCATTCCACGACCGAACATGTTTTCATTATATTTGTCACAACATTACTCTGAAAAACTACCCTCGGCTAGGACTGGATAAGAAAGGCAGAGAGGATCAGGTGTTCGGCCCCTCTTCCCGAAGATTAGCCGGATCCTGTACTAACCAGGATGCTGGCTCGCGCACCTTATCAAGTGCCATCAGGGGAGGACAAGGAGAAGAATTGGGAAGCCAAAAGCGGACTTCATGCTGGAGGTATGTTACGCATCCTAACCGGGGAAATTAGTACCCCCGTGTTGGAGGATGAACGGGGAGGAGAATCTAGCGTCCCCTCTCCCCACGGGAAGAAAAGGACCGCCCCTGAAGACTTGGAAGCAGAGGTCTCCAAACGAGGGAAGAAACCTTCATTAGGGGGCCCTGCCCCGGAGGGCACATTGCTGCCCAACGCCCACAGGGGGGCCAGCCGTTGACCGAGCCATAAGTGAACAAAGGTGCTTAGTAAGCATACCCTATTCTTTTCCTGAGAATAATGATCGAGACATATGTTTTGCAGTTCGGCTCATAGCCTCCCTCCACAATGTTCGTCCTCGGGGGATCTTCTTCCGTAGATGATGGAGAGGGAAACGCCTCCTCATACTTCTCCGCCTCATGAGGCGGACGACCCTGAGGTGTCGTCCCGGAGGTTCTCTCCCGATCCGCAAAGGCCGGAAGGTAACACTTCGGCCGCCCGAAGTCCGGGGTTCTCAGCTCCTAGAGAGACCGACAGAGAAAACCCCGGACTGTTAGACAAACAACCGGACACATTGACGGGTCTTCTGCGGCAAGCGGCTATCTCAGAGGCACATCGTACCTTAATGGGTACGGTGATTGAGAGGATTTCATCTGCGAAAAGCGGGTTGGATGAAGCTCTTACTAGCCTGCTAAAAGGCTTTGAGGTACGCAAAGTGATTTTCTTTGATTGTGCCATAAACGCAAGGTGCACTTTGTATAGATAGTAGCCCCTGAGACTCTGGTTGCCATCCGAATGAGGCGAATAGAGGATCATAGTCTCTGGTAATGATGGTGCCAATTTTGTGTGCAGGCGGCTGCAGCTCCGGCGGCTGACCGGACTGCTGAATTTGCTGAACTGAGGCGGCAACTTGACGTGGCGGATGCAGACATCACGCTTGTGAACAAGCGACTTGACAAGGCATAGGGTATGTATATTTGGGTTGTCAGCAAATATTAATAAGAGCATGATGCTAGGATTTATAATATGCTTTGACTTCAGATGGTTCTGCCGCCATGGAGACCCTTCGGGCAGAGCTTGCCCGGGCAAAGGAGCAAGCCAGGAGAAGCAATGCGACCGCCCTGAAGGCAACTGATGAATTAAATGCCGAACAGGCTGCTCATAGCCAAAGTGAGGATAAAATAGCCAACATGGCTCTTGAGCTACAAAATGCCTCCAGCCGATATGAACTTCTCGAGATGGAAAACCAAATGAAAACGGCTGACCTAAAGAAGGCCTTACAAGCAGCAAAGGAAACTCGCTCTGAGATTAGAGCAGCACGGGAGGAGCTTCGACAAGCCGGTGATATCGCGGCTGGGAAGCCCTTTTTATTGCAAACGAAATTCAGCGATCCGAAGTATGCCCCTCTTGATCAATTGTGGAGTTCATCAGACGCATACTTGGATTTGGCAAAGGATGCTGCTGATGCGATGCAGTATTTCAGAGATCGAGAAGATCATGAGGTGGAAAGATTGTTCTGGTCACAGTTCAGTACTCCAAGGAGTCCGCTGCTGTTGTATAAGCAAATGGCCGAATGAGCCGAGCTCCATAGGTTATCCGGGCTTGCCATGAGGGTCGTCGTGGATCACTTGTGGCCGAAGGAACCAAGTCCGAATAGTTATTTTGGTCTGGTGCAATGATTTATTCGTGTTGTGCCGCATATCGATGCTGTCAAGAGGTCGACGTGTATAGAGGGTGCGCGGATGGCCCTTGCCTGTGTTAAGACATATTGGGTGAAGATGGAGGCCATCGATATTGCAACCAGGGGTCCGCTCGGGGGCCAGGACTCGCCCGAGCACTATTTTGAAGAAGTCTTAGAAGGTGCCCGTTTAATAAAGGCTCAGTGCTCAAAGAATACCATGTTCGAATGACATGTATCTTGATTGTAAAAACAATGCTTTTGATAACAAAGGCTATATTTATACTTTTGCCCGTAAAGTATTGTAATGCCTCCTGTGCGGCCGCTTATGTATATATGTATATAACTTAAAAGTTTGCAGTCGTCGGCTTCAGCCCCCTCGCATATAATGCGTGGTTGTTTGGCAAAGCGCGTAATCACACTTGATCCAACGTCTTGGTCCGTCAAGGAGGTGGTAGCACAGCAAACGAGGCAATCGGACTATATAGCTTTAACACTTGGTATGTCCGCGTTCGTCTGAATATGGTGCGTGTACATACGTGACCGGAAAACCGGTCCTTCGTTAATGCGGAGGAATCGCAAAGATTCCGCAGAGTCATCGAGTGGTTGACCAGTCTCTCGCTTTATCATGACAGTTAGTTTTCGGCTTTCTCTACTGAGGTGCTCATCCGGATGAATCAGGGCACAATCGCAGTAGTTCTCCCGGTGCCACCTTAGCCAATAGAGCAGAACGTAAGGTAGCAAAACACGGGAGCCGGGCAAACCCAACTATTGACCCAAGACATGATTCGGTGCTGATGCATATAAGGCCAAACTCATGATGTCGAACACTCCCGGAGGTATTCGGACTTCACAGCATATACTGGGCTGAGTACCGCCCTCGATAATGAACCCAAAGTTTCAAGGTACAATCCGGCATGATGAAAGAGCGCTTGTGGTGAGAGCATAGATCTCAAAAACACACTGGTTGCTGTCTTTGTAACATCTATTTTAGAACCGCGGATCATAAGGTCGCTGGTAATGCCGGTATCCCTCTTGGTCATTTTAATTGCCAGGAGGGTGTAAGACAACAAGAGACAATAAAAAAGGTTTACACAGGGTCTTAATCTAAAAATAAACCTTTGGACGGGGCCCTACTGCACGTTTGCGCCTTTGTCACTGTTGCGTCGTATCCTTGGGGGGTATAGCACGATGGTCATCTGTAAAAAAGAAAAACCCAGGTGAAAGAATCTGGTGTGACCATGCGTAAAGTCAAATATTCTTAATGAACCATGAGAATTCAATCTCTTGAGTGTAAATATGGTCGAGCCGAACTATGGACATTTTACATGCGGGTAACCCCTAGCACCACAGATGGGGGGAATAGCCGTTAATCAAGCTCAAGGTTTATGTGGGCTACGACAACTAGGTGTGCACCGAACACGTCTAGCCGTGTCCGTGGTCTCGAAGACCGATGAGTTACTTGGGTTGGAGGGGCCATTCAGTGGTTCGGCTCCTAGTAGAGCCGCCACGTAATCTTCCGCACGAAGAGAGCGCTCTGTGTTACTGCTGATTGTGATGACGCCACGTGGACCGGGCATCTTAAGCTTGAGATAGGCGTAATGTGGTATAGCATTGAAATGAGCGAAGGCCGTTCTTTCGAGTAGTGCATGATAGCCGCTTCGGAACAGAGCGATGTCGAAGATTAGTTCTTTGCTTCGAAAGTTGTCGGGAGAACCGAATACAACCTCTAATGTCAAAGAGCCCTTGCAGCGGGCCTCTACGCCTGGTATTACTCCTTTAAAGGTAGTGTTGCTTTGTTTCATTCTTGACGGGTCTATCCCCATCTTGCAGACAGTGTCCTGATATATCAGATTAAGACTACCGCCGCCGTCCATGAGGACTCAGGTGAGATGGTATCCGTCAATTATTGGGTCGAGCACCAAGGCGGCCGAACCTCCATGCCGGATACTAGTCGGATGATCCCTACTATCGAAAGTTATCGGGAAGGACGACCATGGATTGAATTTAGGGGCGACTGGTTCTATAGCGTATACGTCTCAGAGTGCGCGTTTGCGCTTCCTCTTTGGTATGTGAGTGGCATAGATCATGTTCACTGTTTTGACGTCCGGTGGAAATTTTTTCTGTCCCAGTGTTCGGCTGGCGAGGTTCGTCCTCATCTTTGCTTGGCGGCTCCCTCCCTTTGTGTTCGGCGTTTAGCTTGCCGGCCTGCTTAAAGGCCCAGCATTCTCTGTTGGTGTGATTCGCATGTTTCTCGGGGGTGCCATGAATTTGACAGGACGTGTCTAGAATTTTATTTAGGCTGCACGGACCATCTCTGCTGCCTTTAAATGGTTCTTTCCGTTGACCGGGTCTATAGCCCCTGAATCCGGCGTTTACTGCTGTATTGTCTGGGCTGTCTTCATTATTTTGACTCTTATTTTTATTGCGTCGTGGTTTTCCATTGCCATCCCTGATTTTGGATGTGCCTAGATCGCTGGTGCCGTTGCGGGCCAACCAACTGTCCTCGCCCGCGCAAAAGTGGGTCATAAGAGTTCTCAGGGCTGCCATTGTCCTTGGCTTTTCCTGGCCAAGGTGTCTGGCAAGCCATTCGTCCCGGACACTGTGTTTGAAAGCTGCTCGGGCTTCGACATCCAGACAGTCGACAATTTGGTTCTTCTTGGCGAGAAATCTATTCCAAAGTTTACGGGCTGACTCTCCGGGTGGTTGAACTATGTGACTTAAATCGTCTGCATCCAGAGGTCGGACATATGTCCCTTGAAAATTATCCCTGAACGCGTCCTCGAGTTCCTCCCAGCTTCCAATGGAATTTTCGGGGAGGCTTTTCAACCAGTGCCGAGCTGGACCTTTCAACTTGAGGGGCAGGTATTTGATGGTGTGGAGATCATCTCCGCGAGCCATATGGATGTGAAGAATAAAGTCCTCAATCCAGACTGCAGGGTCTGTCGTTCCGTCGTATGCCTCGATGTTTATGGGTTTAAACCCTCTCGAAATTCATGATCCAAAGACTCATCGGTGAAGCACGGGGGTGTCTGCGCGCTGCATTTCTGGATTTGTCGCGGCGTGGGTCCGATGCCTGTAGCGTTTGGTGTTGACTCTGAGCTGGTAGTCGATCAATATAGTTGGTTTGGTGGTCGTGATCCTGCGTCAGAACACGTTTCCTAGATCCATAGATGGACCTGGCCATACTAGCTCTTTTATCCAGGTGCTCGCGTAGATCGTGTGCTGACTTGTGTGCGGCGTCATTAGCCACTCTATCTCGGCCACGGGGTGTCTGTCCGGCAGGTCGGCAGTATTCTTTTTCGGCGGAATGGGCGCGATAGCCTCGTCGTCGAATTCGGGCAGCATCTTGCATTTTGGGTAGCTCTTTGTGTGGCGATCACCGTCGTATATTTCGTCAATGTCGAGCACTTTGTTCCATCTGTGGTTGAGCGTATCCTGTGCGGCTTTAAGCCATTGCTTCTGCTTCTTCAAGCTCCTCGCGGTGGCAATAAACCTTTTGTGGAGGTGCTCTTGTCCCAAGTGCTTTTCTGGGATGATGTGTGCATCGTCGTTCGGATGTTCTCCTCTCCGGAGACATGTTTATAAGTTTTGTCTTCGGTATCGCTGTGATCGGGCAGCGGCCCCGAACTATGTTTGCCGTCCCCTCGCTCGCCCAGCTCCATCGCTGGGTCTACGGGGTTGTCGTTATCTCTAGCGTCGTTCGGGGTATTATTCTTTCTCGTGTCGGTATCGCTATTTTTGCTATGGCGGGGTTTAGAGCGGCGCCGTTGACGTCGGTGCTTTATTTGCTTCTCAAGGGGATTATCCTCCATTGCATCATCACCATTGCTTTCTTTGGGTGTGTCCGCCATATATATATTATATGATGAGGTGGATGTCCAGCGCCCTGAGGGCGGTGGTTCCCGTTCTTCTCCGGCATCATCGTCCACACCGCTGATGTCTTAGGAGTCGAGATCAAGCATATCGGTTAAGTCGTTGACAGTGGCTATTAAGTGGGTGGTGGGTGGGTAACGAATTCCTTCGTCATCCGCTTCCCACTCAAGCCAGACATAGTTCGGCCAAGAGTCTGTTGACAAGGAGAGAGATTTTAATGAGTTTAGCACGTCGCCCAAGGGTGAGTGCTGGAAGATATCCATGGAGCTAAACTCCATAATCGGTGCCCAGATAGATCCGATGGGCACGGATGCACGCGGTTCAGAGCCTATGCCCGGAGACGAGTCCGATGGTCTGATGATGCAGACGTCATTGGAAGTGAAACCTGTGTTTGGCTCTATCGCCGCTGAGTGTGAGGCCTTCGTGGCGGGGTCCATCCTCCCATCCTCGGATGGCGCGATCTGCACCGGATTTAAAGCCAGGGCCACTGCAAGTGAGATTTCTCGAACACCGTCCGATGGCAGATCTAAGTCACGCTCATCGTGGCTGTAGGGTGCACCTGTCATGGGCTCGAACCCGTCGAAGATCAAGTCTCCACGGATGTTGGCAGTGTAGTTCAGGCTTCCAAACCCGACCTGATGGCCAGGGGTGTAGCTATCGATCTGCTCCTGTGGCTGCAAGTTGGCCGCAGCAGCGGCCGCCCGAATACGAAGATCTGTCTGGGGAGGAAAACCACACCCCAGACCGCATCATTGTAGATGATTGGAGGAGCCATCAAGCCTTATGGTGACGACACTGTGGAACTCTCAATGGAAGCACCAATGTCGGTGTCAAAACCGGCGGATCTCGGGTAGGGGGTCCAGAATTGTGCGTCTAAGGCTAATGGTAACAGGAGGCGGGGGACACGATGTTTACCCAGGTTCAGGCCCTCTCTATGGAGGTAATACCCTACTTCCTGCTTGATTGATCTTGATGATATGCATATTACAAGAGTTGATCTACGACGAGATCGTAGAGGCTAAACCCTAGAACCTAGCCTATGATTATGATTGTTCTTGTCCTACGGACTAAAACCCTCCAGTTTATATAGACATCAGAGGGGGCTAGGGTTACACAAAGTCGGTTACAGGGAAGGGAATCTACATATCCGAATTGCCAAGCTTTCCTTCCACGCAAAGGAGAGTCCCACCCGGACACGGGACGAAGTCTTCAATCTTGTATCTCCATAGTCCAACAGTCCGGCATAAGCATACAGTCCGGCAGTCCGAGGACCCCTTAATCCAGGACTCCCTCAACCGTCTCTAAAGCATAACCCCAAAACGATAGCGGTAAATCAGTAAGAGACATCATAGATTGCACCATATCCAATAAAGTACGGTTACGACGTTCGGACACACCATTTCGCTGTGGTGTTCTAGGTGGCGTTAGTTGTGAAACTATCCCATGTTGTTTCAAATGAAGACCAAACTCATAACTCAAATATTCTCCTCCACGATCAGATCGTAGAAACTTTGTTTTCTTGTTACGATGATTTTCCACTTCACTCTGAAATTCTTTAAACTTTTAATATGTTTCAGACTTATGCTTCATTAAGTAGATATACCCATATCTCCTCAAATCATCTGTGAAGGTAAGAAAATAACGGTACTCGCCATGAGCCTCAACACTCATTGGACCGCATACATCTGTATGTATTATTTCCAATAAGTCAGTAGCTCGTTCCATTGTTCCAGAGAACAAAGTTTTAGTCATCTTGCCCATGAGGCACGGTTTGCAAGCACCAAGTGATTCATAATCAAGTGATTCCAAAAGACCATCAGCATGGAGTTTCTTCATGTGCTTTACACTGATATGACCCAAACGACAGTGCCACAAATAAGTTGCACTATCATTATCAACTTTGCATCTTTTGGCTTCGATATTATGAACATTTGTATCATCACTATTGAGATTTAACAAAAATAGACCACTCAGCAAGGCTGCATGACCATAAAAGATATTACTCATATAAATAGAACAACCATTATTCTCTGATTTAAATGTATAACCATCTCGCATCAAACAAGATCTAGATATAATGTTCATGCTCAACGCTGGCACCAAATAACAATTATTCAGGTCTAAAACTAACCCCGAAGGTAAATGTAGAGGTAGCATGCCGACGGCGATCACATCGATCTTGGAACCATTTCCCACGCGCATCGTCACCTCGTCCTTAGCCAATCTTCATTTAATTCGTAGCCCCTGTTTCGAGTTGCAAATATGAGCAACATAACCAGTATCAAATACCCAGGCGCTACTACGAGCATCAGTAAGGTACACATCAATAACATGTATATCAAATATACCTTTCACTTTGCCATCCTTCTTATCCGCCAAATACTTGGGGCAGTTCCGCTTCCAGTGACCAGTCCCTTTGCAGTAGAAGCACTCAATTCCAGGCTTAGGTCCACACTTGGGTTTCTTCCCTTGAGCAGCAATCTTTTTGCCATTCTTCTTGAAGTTCCCTGTCTTCCCTTTGCCCTTTTTCTTGAAACTAGTGGTCTTGTTGACCATCAACACTTGATGCTCCTTCTTGATTTCTACCTCTGCAGGCCTTAGCATCGTGAAGAGCTCGGGAATAGTCTTGTTCATCCCTTGCATATTATAGTTCATCACGAAGCCTTTATAGATTGGTTGTAGTGATTGAAGAACTCTGTCAATGACACTATCATCAGGAAGATTAACTCCCAGCTGAGTCAACTGGTTATGGTACCCAGACATTCTGAGTATGTGTTCACTGACAGAACTATTCTCCTCCATTTTGTAGCTGTAGAACTTGTTAGAGACTTCATATCCCTCAACTCGGGCATTTGCTTGAAATATTAACTTCAAATCTTGGAACATCTCATATGCTCCATGACATTCAAAACGTCTTTGAAGTCCCGATTCTAAGTCGTAAAGCATGGCACATCGAACTATCGAGTAGTCATCACTTTTGCTCGCCAGATGTTCTTAACATCATCGGTAGCATCTGCAGCAGGTTCGGCACCCAGCGGTGCTTCCAGATTTAATTCTTACAGGCAAAGAATGAGGATAATCCTCAAGTTGCAGACCCAGTCCATGTAGTTGCTGCCATCATCTTACAACTTAGCTTTCTCTAGGGACGCATTAAAATTCAAAGGAACGGTAGCACGAGCCATTGATCTACAATAACATAGACATGCAAAATAACTATCAGGACTAAGTTCATGGTAAATTAAAGTTCAATTAATCATATTACTTAAGAACTCCCACTTAGATAGACATCCCTCTAGTCATCTAAATGATCACGTGATCCAAATCAACTAAACCATGTCCGATCATCACGTGAGATGGAGTAGCTTTCAATGGTGAACATCACTATGTTGATCATATCTACTATATGATTCACGTTCGTCCTTTCGGTCTTAGTGTTCTGAGGCCATATTTGCATATGCTAAGCTCGTCAACTTTAACCCGAGTATTTTGCATGTGCAAAGCTGGCTTGCACCCATTGTATGTGAACGTAGAGCTTATCACACCCGATCATCACGTGGTGTCTCGGCACGACGAACTGTAGCAACGGTGCATACTCAGGGAGAACACTTATACCTTGAAATTTAGTAAGGGATCATCTTATAATGCAACCGCCATACTAAGCAAAATAAGATGCATAAAAGATAAACATCACATGCAATCAAAATATGTGACATGATATGGACATCATCGTCTTGTGCTCATGATCTCCATCACCAAAGCATCGTCATGATCTCCATAGTCACCGGCGCGACACCTTGATCTCCATCGTAGCACCATTGTCGTCTCGCCAACTATTGCTTTTACGACTATCACTACTGCTTAGTGATAAAGTAAAACAATTACATGGCGATTGCATTGCATACAATAAGGCGACAACCATATGGCCCCTGCTAGTTGCCGATAACTTTGTTACAAAACATGATCATCTCATACAACAATTTATATCACATCATGTCTTGACCATATCACATCACAGCAAGCCTTGCAAAAACAAGTTAGACGTCCTCTACTTTGTTGTTGCAAGTTTTACATGGCTGATATGGGCTTCTAGCAAGAACTGATCTTACCTATGCATCAAAATCACAACGATTTTTTGTCAAGTGTGCTATTTTAACCTTCAACAAGGACCGGCCATAGTCAAACTCGAGTCAACTAAAGTTGGAGAAAAAGACACCCGCCAGCCACCTATGTGCAAAAACACATCGGTAGAACCAGTCCCATGAACGCGGTCATGTAATCCGGTCCGGGCCGCTTCATCCAACAATACCACCGAATCAAAGTAAGACTTTCGTGGTAAGCAGTATGATTATTATCGCCCACAACTATTTGTGTTCTACTCATGCATATAACATCTACGCATAGACCTGGCTCTGATACCACTATTAGGGAGCGCGGTAATTTCAAAAAAAAATCCTACGACCACGCAAGATCTATCTAGGTGATGCATAGCATCGAGAGGGGAGAGTGTGTCCACGTACCCTCATAGACCGAAAGCAGAAGTGTTTCAATAACGCGGTTGATATAGTCGAACTTCTTCACGATCCAACCAATCAAGTACCGAACGTACGGCACCTTTGCGTTCAGCACACGTTCAGCTCGATGACGTCCCTCGTGCTCTTGATCCAGTTGAGGACGAGGGTGAGTTCCATCAGCACGACGGTGTGGTGACAGTGATGATGATGCTACCGGCACAGGGCTTCGCCTAAGTACTATGATGGTATGATCGAGGTGTGTAACTGCGGAGGGGTGCACCGCACACGGTTAAGAGAAACTTGTGTGTATTTGGGGTGCCCCCTGCCCACATATATAAAGGAGCGAGGGAGAGAGGCCGGCCCCCTAGGGGTGCGCCTAGAGTATGGAGTCCTACTAGGCTTCCAAGTCCTAGTAGGAATCCCTTTCCCTTTTGGAGTAGGAGAGAAGGAAAGAGGCAAAGAGAGAGGGAGTAGGAAAGGGCAAGGGGGGCGCCGCTCCCTTCACCTAATCCAATTCGGACCCATGAGGGGGGAGGGCTCGCGCCACCTCCCCTTTTTTGGCTTGCCTCCTCCTTTCCCGTATGGCCCAATAAGGCCCATTACTTCTCCCGGTGAATTCCCATAACTCCCCGGTACTCTGAAAAATACCCGAATCATTTGGAACCTTTCCGATGTCCGAATATAGCCTTCCAATATATCAATCTTTATGTCTCTACCATTTCGAGACTCCTCCTCACGTCCGTGATCATATTCGGGACTTCGAACAAACTTCGGTCATCAAAACACATAACTCATAATACATATCGTCATCGAACGTTAAGTGTGCGGACCCTATGGGTTCGAGAACTATGTAGACATGACCGAGACACACCTACATATTCTACGAAGATCTTTAATGTTCAAACCGCATAACAATATGCGTTGTTCCCTTTGTCATCGGTATGTTACTTGCCCGATATTCGATCGTCAATATCATCATACCTAGTTCAATCTCGTTACCGGCAAGTCTCTTTACTTGTTCCGTAATACTTCATCCTGCAACGAACTTAGTAGTTACAATGCTTGCAAGGCTTATAGTGGTCAGCATTACCGAGAGGGCCCAGGGATACCTCTCTGAAAAACGGAGTGACAAATCCTAATCTCGATCTATGCCAACCCAACAAACACATTCGGAGACACCTATAGAGCATCTTTATAATCACCCATTTATGTTGTGACATTTGATAGCACACAAGGTGTTCCTCTGGTATTCAGGAGTTGCATAATCTCATAGTCCGAGGAACCTGTATAAAGTCAAGAAGAAAGCAGTAGCAATGAAACTGTAAAGATCATAATGCTAAGCTAACGGATGGGTCATGTCCATCACATCATTATCCTAAAGTTGTGATCCCGTTCATCAAATGACAACACATGTCTATGGTTAGGAAACATGACCATCTTTGATTAACGAGCTAGTCAAGTAGAGGCATACTAGGGACAATATGTTTTGTCTATGCATTCACACATGTACTAAGTTTCCAGTTAATACAATTCTGGCATGAATAATAAACATTTATCATGAAATAAGGAAATAAATAATAACTTTATTATTGCCTCTAGGGCAAATTTCCTTCAACCGGAACGGGGTCCTGATTGGTTTTCGGTGGCTACAGAGGCTTGCGGCGGCAAAACTTCCGATCTAGGGTCTCCTCGAGGGTTTTCGGAATATTTGGGAATTTATAGGGCGAAGAAGGGGTACAGGAGGCCACCGAGGTGGGCACAACCCACCGGGGCGCGCCTGGGGGCCCAGGCGTGCCCTGCTGGGTTGTGTCCCCCTCGGGGCACCCCCCAGGTGCTGCTCTAGCCCAATGGTTCTCTTCTGGTCCATAAAAAATACACAAAAAATTTCCGCTCATTTGGAGAACTTTCATTTCTGCAGAAAAAAACAACACCATGGTAGTTCTAGTGAAAACAGCGTCAGTCCGGGTTAGTTCCATGCAAATCATACCAAAACCATATAAAATTGTTGTAAACATGGCATGAATACTTCATAAATTTTTAGATATGTTGGAGACGTATCAGGGCATGTGCAAATGATCCCACTTCCCCATGTTTGAGCCTTGGCTTATAAATCGGGGGGAGGTGGGCTGTGGAGATCATTCTCCCTCGCACTTCCCATCTTCTTCCTCCTTCCTATGCTCTTGCAACCACCGTGTGCCGTGATGCTCCGCCGCTCTTCGAGCAAGACTCTGCATCAATCCTTTCTCATTCTCTCTGCTCTGCGCCGCATCGGTGATGGCGCTGCTGTTAGGCTCGTGGATGGGCTCCACCACCACCGCCACGGATATCCAGTATCTATGCACGATCTAGCTCCTGCCGAGGAAGACAGACGTCGCCGTGCGGCTGCCGGAGGGTGAGCAGGAGCCGCGGTTGGAGGGGACCGAGCGCGTGGTCTTCTTCACACACTTCAAGTGCGGGTTCGGCCTTCCCGCGAGCAATTTATTTTGCACCTTCTTGGAGTTCTTCGGGCTCAACCGCATCATCTCGGTGCGAACACCATCTTGCAACTCTCCAGCTTCGTCACCCTATGTGAGGGGTACCTGGGGGTCGAGCCCACATCGACCTCTAGGTGCGCCTCTTCTTCCTGAAGCAGTAGGGACCGACCGCCGGGGAGATGTCTTCTTGCAGGGCCACCATCATCTCTACATGTACGTGCAGAGAGCGAGGGGGTGCCCCAAGATGCCGCTAGAGGACTCTGCCAAGAAGTGGCAGAACTGCTTCTTCTACGTCTGCAACCTCGACACGGATCGGATCAACCTGCCACCCTTTATCGACGTGATGCCGCAGGAGAAGCAGAACTGGACCTACTTCACTAGGCACCCGTTGCAGGAGGTGCTCAACCTGTGCCAGCGGGCGGTGGAGATGAAGGAGCAGGAGGGGCTCAGCGGCACGGATCTCATCGTTGCCTTCATCGTGCGCCAGGTGCTGCCGCTGCAGCACTGCTCCCACATCATTGGCCTGATGATGGGCCTCCAAGACCCCACCAGGATGTCGAACTTGCGCCTGGGGACGGATCTGGTTGCCTACCGGGTCAATGATATCTCCAAGGCCGGGCTGATGGAGGACTGGGAGTTCGGAAGCCTCCATACATCCACACGCGCCCGGCACCACTGGTGAGTCCTTGGTCTTCGTATTTTGCTCCTGCCCATCTTCTCATCCGCCCCGACGCTACGAGGGAGGTGCTACTGAATGCCATTCGGCATCCATATGACCGAGCGCCGACGTAGGTGGCGCGGGCCAGCTCGGAGGAGCCGGAGGTGGATGACGCTGATGTTGGCGCGGGGCGCCATGCGGGTAAGTTTTTGCGTTTGACTTGTTGAGGTGCCGGCCAATGGTGGATGTGTTGATGAAAACCGTCGATGCAGTGGCGGCGAACGGAGGAGCCGACTACGTGGCTGCGGCCGGGTCTTCTGGCGAGCGTCGACGGCTAGCCGGCTGCATGGGAAGGGGGACGTGGCACCCCGAAATCCGGGGCGGATCTGGCGGCCGGCACGAAGCCGCCCGCCAAGAAGAGGCGGCGCGGTCCACAGGCGACATCGGAAAGGCCACCTGCTCCGATGATACCCGGGTAAGCTTTCTTCTACTATATTCCACGAGCCGCCGAGCGGCTTCTCTTGGTTCTTGCTTTTTTACTCTGTTGTGCTTCAGCCGCAGGTATCGCTGGCGCTGGCAGCGTCGGAGGCCGCGTCCCTCAGGGGTGCTGTGTTTCGGAAAACCCGGTCCAGCATCATCAAGAGATATGAGGAGGTGGCCGATCCGGACCTTGGCCTGGACTCGGCCAATGCCGCGGGCTGGGCCTGGCTGGACCGGAACAGGGCCGAGGCAGAGCTGGATGCAGCGTCGGCGTGGGCTTGGGCTAGTGCCGCCGTGACGTGGGCGCGGGCCGGCGAGGAGCCAGCGTGCCCCGAGATGCTGGCGGGCATGGAGCCGGCGGTGACGGTCTTCATGCCACCGTCGAAGGGGGAGCACGGCTAGGACGGCCGCGCGAAGGTGGTGGACCTTGACCGGGAGGTCATGGTGATTGGGGACGACACCCCGCCACGGGCCGACATGGTCGAGCGGGTGGAGGTCGAGCGCGGAGGTGGCGACACCGTCTTGGAGGAGGCGACGCGGGTGGCCCAGAGAGGGGTCTCGGGCGCCGATGGGTGGGGCGCCGCAGCAGGTGGCACAGCAGGCGTCTTCGGTCGTCATGCCGGAGAGGATGCTGGAGAGGACACCAGCCGCGGGGGAGGCGGTCAGCAGCGAGTACGCCCTGGTCTTCAGGCCGAGAGGCTGTGAGGCCGCCAGGTCGCAGCCGGCTTGGGCTGGGCCCAGCAAGGTCTTCTTTGGGCCCTTGACCCGAGAGTAGGCGGCGATGGCCGCCGTGGGCCAGGGCCTTCGTGGGCGCACGGAGAGGGTCCAGGCCTTCGCCCAGGCCGAGACGGAGTGGGCGCGGGAGCTGGAGCACGTCGTGCGCTTTTCCCTTTACCTTCTTATTTTTTTCTTCTTGCTGCTCTCTAGTGGAGGCGCGCTAGCGCACCCACTGGGTGTAGCCCCCGAGATTGTGGCCAACTACGTAGTAGTTGGTCCAAATCTTAAATTGTTGTCTTGTGCCGATCGTTGTTCCTCCCAGCAACTGGACTCCTACCGGGTCGGTGTCATCAACCGGCTCGTGGAGAAGCCCCGGCAGCTCAAGGCGCGGCTCGCCTCCAAGGAGGAGGCGCTCCGTGTTGCCAAAGGTAACTTTCCTGCATGCTCTTTTAGTGGTTGCACGCTAGCGCATCCACTGGGTGTAGCCCCCGAGATTCGGGCCAACTACGTAGTAGTTGGGTCGAATCTTAAAGTAGTATTTTCTTCTTTTGTTTCTAAGTCTTCATCGCCCAGCCGCCGCGGCCAAGGTGCCGTCCTGGCGAACCCGGTTGTTTTGAGCCGGCTATCAGTATGACCAGGTCCTTGCTGACGTCGGCCGGCTCCGGGCCGAGGCGGCGGAGCTGAAGGTGGAGGCGGAGGGGGCCCAGCGGGCGCTTGTCAAAGCCGGCCAGCTGCAGGAGCGGCTGGCTGGCGACAAGAGCCAGCTGCAGGCCAAGGTGGACCGCCTCAAGACGGAGGCGGGCAAGGCGGAGGAGGCCCAGCATGCCCTTATTGAAGCCGGCCAATAATGCAACAGGCTGGCCGATGACAAGGGTCAGCTCTAGGCCGAGGTGGAGCGTCTGAAGGAGCTGGGGGCCAAGCTGGGGGAGGCCCATCAGACGGAGCTCCACCGCTGCAAGGAGTACGAGAAGGCGGCCGTGGCCAGACGACGAGTTGAAGGCGGCCCTTGCCAAGGTCGCCGATCTGGAGAAGGCGCTTCAGGACCGTAAACCTGCCATCACCAGGGAGCGGCACAGTACGTTGCTTGAAGCGCAGCACCTGGACGAGACCTTTGCCAGTAAGTGCTTTCTTTGGGTTCTGCCAGGTTGAGAAGACGGCTTTCTTTGCTTTGTTGCTGACTTTGTCTTGCTCTTCTTTTGATAGGGCACTTTTCAAAGACACGCCGGGTGGCGGAGGAGGCTATCTACTTCCAGCAGGATCCGCAGGGGGTCGTGGGCTGCAGGACCAACCCACAGGTCGCCTCGACCTTCCCGGAGATGATGGACGCCGCCGAAGCTCGTCTGCGAGTCTTGGGCGAGTAGATGGCGCGGATCTACAAGGCCGGCACGGGGATGACGGCGGCTCTCTGGCCTGGCGCCGTCGTGTCGAACAGCTTCTCGCGGCTGGCGTGGTGGCTGGAGGCAGGTCCGGAGCGTCTTCACGCGTGGCGGGTCTCCGCCGCTCGTGCTGGCGCTAAGATGGTGCTCCGATTTGTGACGTCTTGGCACCTAGTTCTGCGCCGATCACCGATGGGCGGCGAGCTGGCTGAGTCTAGCTGCAGCGGAAGCGACGACGCATTGCTGCGGGCGGCTACATTGCCGGGTTTGCCATCCACGGCGAGTTCTAGCCAGAGCGAACGGATGATGGAGGAGTCGTTCTTGCTGACGACTTTGGCCTGCTTCTAGACGATCCAGAGGGCAACTCCGAGGAGAAGGGCGTCTACGAGGACGAGGACGCCGAGGTGGGAGATACCGACACCTCGATGAACCCGGAGGCCACCAAGGGGGAGCCGGCAGCTGTGCAACCCGACGCTGGAGATGCCTGAAGCCAAGGCCGTCCTATCTTTATCTTTGCCACAATTTCTATTAGGTAGCAGGTCCACCTACCCACTGGGGTTTTTTGGGTGTAATGTAATGAACTCTAGCCTTGGGCCTGTTTTAACTTGCGATGTAAATATTTTGTGAGTGTTTGCACTTTTTCTTCTGTCTCTTGAGCCGTTTTCTTGCTTGCTTCCCTTCTTGCCCCCCCGGGAGTCGAACGGCCGGGCTCCGGTCCGTGAAAAGGAGTTCGGCCCTTGAAATGGGTGTGCAATACTTCGGCTTTTCAAACTTGGAACTAGAACATGAAGGCGCGCGTTGCCACGCCAGTCCATCTTGAGAAAAGAAAGATATGTAATCAAGATGGTTGAAACAAATGATTCTATTTGAACAGTTCAAATTAGTAAGGTTTATCATTAGCAGTATATTTGTTTTTGAAGAATTAAGCATTTTTAGTGTAAAACTTGTCTGGGTGGTTATGCTAAACCATATCTTTCAGATGAAATTTTATGGACAATAAATCAGGAGTTGAATAAACAGACTAAGAGCAACTGTTACATTTTTGTTTTTATTCGATAACAGTCACAAATATTAATGATTAAATTACATGTCAAGCACCATGTGCAAAGCACGACTAACACCGACGACTTGTTTGTGGTGATTAAATTCAATCTTATTCAGACCAAAAACAACTACAACCTTCCGTAGTTTTGTCTCAACGATGGTTTTAAATAGCCTAAGGCCAAAAACAACCATCTATATACTTCACACCCATCACACATGATGCTACATGCCTTGATCACAAATGTGAAATATGAAAATACTTCTTAGCTGGACCATGTTGTTTGAAACCTTCGATGGAAGACTAACAATTACATTAATAGCAACACATAAGAACAAATAACAAATTATCCATACAGAAAGGACTCGAGAGAAATCAAACATATTACTATAATCCTGTTTTCCTTGTAAGATGCATACTATGTCTCTCCATGAGAGCATGTTTGCCAGCAATAGAGGGAGGGATATGGATATTGCTAGATATTAAAAAATATGGGCAAATAAAGTCTTGTAAAAATCTAACCATTCGAATCTAAAAATTGAAGAAAATAAGGGCACCGTGCCACGGTCGTAAAGATTGGCTAAAGGGAGCAGCAAGCAATAGATCAACCCTTATTATGAACAGTTCGTGTTCATATTTTGATTGGACTAAATAGATCTATATCCTTCAAATAAGAATGCCTTCTCTTGAAGATGATAGCCATATACTTGATCAGAGACTTGAATATTTCATTTTACGATGAATATGATGTAGGAAGGCCTAAAATTTCTTCTCCATAATAAAACATGTATAGGAGCATCTTGTTTCTATAGTTTTCTATTGAGGACAATTAATTTTTTACCATGTTTTGCTTCTCTTTAACAGGAGACTAAAGAGATATGCATAGATATCTTTTTTTTTGGGGTAATATGCATAGATATCTTAACAAATACATCCTACCCGCAGCTATAAAGGAACGCTCATATGCACCAAAACAGCATGTCAAGAATGCTTTGAGAGTTCATGGATATGCAATAAGTAGTTCAAGACTAATACAAGATGATATGTTGGAAACATATGAAGATGACTGTGTTACCTTGCTGGTGGCAACATAATATTTGTTCTGCTGAAAATAGAAATGATTGGCAGTTATCCGCTAAATTACTTTGTTAAACACATAGCTACAGATTACGCACATTATAGGAAAGACATGTGGTTTACCTAAGTACCCTTGGCCACTTCACATAGAGAAGAAAATCAAAAATAATAATATGGGAGAACTAAAATATGCTTCGTGTGTTGTGTCTGCCGCTCTGCCTCACACTCACGGTGCAAGTGTTGATAGTATATACCCCTATGCTCTTTCCAGCTACTCTGATTACTCCTGATGAGACAAACATGGACCATGGCCATGCGGAAAAAAAGGAAAAGAAAGCTAGGATCTTGGAGCATCAGTATCTCTTCTTTGTGTGTACCGCCAAGGTTAAACAAGTGTGTTAACCATGATACTCTTAGTCTGGTGAAATTATGTATGCATTGATAATTAGAGATTAAAGAGCAAAGCTAGCAAACCACATATCTTGCCGGACGCCTGACATGCCGTGTCATGACCATGGATCCAGATTTGTTCCATGCATAATTCATCTTCATCCTGGCGCAGCTCACCGACACTTGCATTCTACCCTTCTTCTTTGTCCCTTAGCTTTGATATTCTCTTTCCTAATAACAATAATATAAAGATTCCATGGTTTTGATGCTGAGATTTTATTAAACATAAACATACTTATGTGCCAAAAGATTGCACATGGTGAATATGCATATATCGTACATTTCTAGAAAGCTAGGTACATGAGAAAATTAATCATGCATCACTAAGTAGGTGAATAAAATTCCTGAGAGAATTGAGCATAATCATTAGATAAATATGTTCAATGGGAATTGTCGATCAGGTTACTTACATAGTTCTGCATAAGGGGTAGTGCAGCAGAGATATATTGTAACACTACTCCCCTACTCCCACCTCCCCCTGTTAGAGAGAGAGAGAGAGAGGGCTTCTTCACCAAACGTGCTAGGTTTGATGCAGCCATGAAGGTGAGGGGAAAGGAGTTGAGAAGTTGTGGATGCGCCTCCACGGAGGCCACCTCTGAATCTGGATGCCGCTGCACAGCCGGCGAAATGGTAGGACAAGATGGCCACGACGGTGGATGGGTGCAGATCGTATTGCCGTCTTCCATGGATCTAGAGAGACAGCTATTTCTCCTCTTGCGTTCTTGTGCCGCCACATCCTTCCCTCCTCTTGTGATCTCGTCTTTGCTTTGTCATATCGCACGGATGCAGCCAAGAACAGAGAGCATCGAAGGTGGGCTACGGAAAGGCATGGTCGCGGCATCGGTGACGGGAGGAGCAGCTAGCACAAGGGCATGGCAGAGGCGGCGGCGACGACGCATAGGGTTCGCTCGATCTCAAGGAGATTAACAGGAAAAGGAGTACGCATTTGTAGGTGGGGATTTTTAGGTGGTCGATAGATCGGACTGGGCCTACTACCTTCAGCCCAATTATGGACGAAAAACGTAGCTCTTTCATGGAGCAATGCCCGCTAAACGGTGGCGAAGCGCGTGGCGACTGGGACGACGAGCTGAGCTCGATCGTGCGTTCGAGGGATCTGATGGCTAAGAGTTTCAAAGCGCCGTGGAGGCTCGTAGCTAGCTGTGTTATACTGTTTTTTAATGATATGTCTCCAACGTATCTATAATTTTGATTGTTCCATGCTATTATATTATCTGTTTTGGATGTTTAATAGGCATTTATATGCTATTTTATATTATTTTTGGGACTAACCTATTAACCGAGGCCCAGTGCTAGTTTCTGTTTTTTGCCTATTTCAGAGTTTCACAGAAAAGGAGTACCAAATGGAGTCCAAACGGAATGAAACTTTCGCGATGATCTTTCTTGGACCGAAAGGAAACTAGAAGACTTGGAGATGAAGTCGGAGACGCAACGAGGCGGCCACGAGGCAGGAGGGTGCACCTAGGGGGTAGGGCGTGCCCCCTACCTCGTGGGCCCCTCGTAGCTCACTGGACCTAGTTCCTTCGCCTATATATACTCTTATACCCTAAAAACATCCAGGAGAGCCACAAAACCAGTAGGGGCAGCAAGGCACGTATTGTATTATTGCCATCAAGGAAAAAAAAGATGGGGGTTTCATCATACTGCTTGAGTTAATTCCTCCAAATCATGTCATCTTACTTAATGCGTTACTCCGTTCTTTGTGGACTTAATACTCCAGATGCATGCTGGATAGAGGTCGATGTGTGGAGTAATAGTAGTAGATGCAGAATCATTACGGTCTACTTGACACGGACGTGATGCCCATGTTCATGATCATTGCCTTAGATATCATCATAACTATGCGATTTTCTATCAATTGCTCGTAGTAATTTGTTCACCCACCATAATATTTGCTATCTTGAGAGAAGCCACTAGTGAAACCTATGGCCCCCGGGTCTCTTCTCCATCATATAAGTTCTCTTTTACATCTTACTAGTTTCCGATCTACTATTTTGCAATCTTTTACTTTCCGATCTATAAACCCAGAAATACCAAAAATATTTAGTTTACCGCTTATCTATCTCTATTAGATCTCACTTTTGCGAGTGACCATGAAGGGATTGACAACCCCTTTATCGCATTGGGTGCAAGTTGTTGATTGTTTGTGCAGGTATTCGGTGACTTGTGCGTTGTCTCCTACTGGATTGATATCTTGGTTCTCAAACTGAGGGAAATACTTACGCTACTTTTCTGCATCACCCTTTACTCTTCAAGGGAAAAACAAACACAAGCTCAAGAGGTAGCATGGAGCATGAGAAAAACACCCACTAGGCTGGCTGGCGGCAATCCGGCAAAGCCGGTTGGTGATCAGTTGGTCATGTGGCAAAGTTAAGGTGGCGGGGCCAGGACAGCCAACCCGGCCGACCTGACTTAGAATTCGTGGCGTGCTGGTGCTTTGGCCCAATGTTTCTTGCCATCCAACAGCCGAAGCCGGTTCTGTGGTGTAGGGCGAGGTGTAGGGCCACGGCGACCTGACCACGCCAAGGTGTGCTAAGGAAGGCGGCGGGTGGTAACCGAGCCAGCCAGCCCCCGAGGCCCCGGGTTTCAGCGAGTCAACCCGATGATGGGGGTTTTTGAGAAAAATAGCACAAGTATGTGAGACACAATAATTTGGTCGGCAAGGGCAGCCACCGAGCATCGTTCGGGACCCCATAGTTTTCATGCGGTTACAAAAGGTAGTGATACACACGTGCACACAGCTAACTGTAAAATGGGTGGAGGAGTTCTGCATTACACGACCGGGTTGTCTCTTCGCCGGCGGTGTCTCTCTTGCACTTGTTGGACTTGCGAGCCTCGATGAGGTGGTACGCGTTGCAGTCACACAGGGCTTTGTTGACAATGAAGGGGCCTTCCCATGGGGAGGACAACTTGTGCTGGCCGGCTTGCTGCTGGACGAGTCGGAGGATGAGGTCTCCCTCGCGTAATGCGAGGGGCTTGACCTTCTTGCTATGGTAGTGCCTCAGGCCTTGCTGATAGATGGCTGACCGGCTGAGCGCCAAGAGGCGTGCTTCTTCGAGTAGGTCGATGCCGTCTTCGCAGGCTTCCTTGGCTTCGGCTTTGGTGTACATAAGGACTCGTGGCGAGTCGAACTCGACATCGATCGGGATGACGACTTCGACTCCATAGACTAGGAAGAACGAGGTGAACCCGGTTGATCGGTTTGGCATTGTGCGGCGACTCCAGAGGACAGCCGACAACTAATCGAGCCAGCTGCCGGGTGAACGGACAAGAGGCTCCACGAGCCTTGGGTTGATGCCGGATAGAATGAGGCCGTTGGCCCGTTCGACCTGGCCGTTGGACTGTAGATGTGCCACGGAAGCCAAGTAGAGGCAGATGCCGGAGATGGAGCAATACTGCGCAAGCGCGCCCTTGGCGAAGTTGGTGCCGTTGTCCATGATGATGTTGTTCGGGAAGCTGTAGCGCATCGTGATATCCTTGATGAACCAGACGACTGTCGGCCCGTCTAGCTTCTTGATTGGTTGTGCTTCGATCCATTTGGTGAACTTGTCCAGTGCCACTAGCAAGTGCTTCATGTCGCCTTGGGCGGTCTTGAAAGGTCCCACCATGTCGAGCCCCCAAACCGCGAAGGGCCAGGTGATTGGTATGGTTCGCAGGGCTGAGGCCGCCTGGTGGCCGTGCTTGCTGAAGCGCTGGCATCCCTCACATTTGAGGACAAGCGACTTGGCGTCTTGGAGGGATGTAGGGCAGCATAAACCATGGCGGAAAGCTTTGGCCACCAAGGACTTTGAGGCGGCATGGTGCCTGCACTCACCCAGATGTATGTCGAGGAGGATCTCTATCCCCTTGTCTTGCCCAACGCAGCGCTAGAAAACGCTCCTTGTGTTGTGCTTGACGAGCTCGTTGTTGATGATGTTGTAAGCGAACGCTCGGCGTTGGAATTGCCGGGCCTCGGTCTCATGCATGGGGAGAACCCCGTTCTCCAGGAAGTCCGAGATGGGCAGGGCCCACGACGGAGCCGTCACTATGACGAAGATGGCCATGATAGCGGGTTCCGGAGCGGCAGCCCCCGCGTTGGGGACGACGATGGCTGGGTTGAGGGGGCAGCCCTCGAAGCCGGGTTGGAGTCGACGTCAGCCAGATCGGTCATGCCAGCCCCCAGGCCGGGCTCGGCAGCCCCCAGGCCGGGTTCAGCAGTCCCCGGGCCGGGTTCGGCAGTGTCTGGGCCGGGTTCAGCAGTCCCAGGGCCGGGTCGAGGTGTTGTTGGGTCATCCGGGAAGAAGATGGATTCTGAGTATGGAGACGGCTTGACGGACGGCTTGTACAGGTGCTCGAGGGAGACGCCGGGCGGGATGGCCTGCCAGGATGAGCTGATCTTGGCTAGCGCGGTGGCGGCTTCGTTTTCTGCGCGCGGGATGCGGAGGAATTCGCAGCTGGCAAAGTAGCCGGACAACTGCTGGACGAGGAAGCAAGAACTGGCCATGTTTGCGTCGCGAGCGTCCCATTCATCAGAACACTGCTGCACCACCAGATCCGACTCACCGTAGCACAAGATGTGTCGGATGCCAAGTTCCTTAGCAAGCTGGAGGCCATGCACAAGGGCTTCTTACTTGGCAACATTGTTGGAGGCGGTGAAGTAGATCTGGAGCGCGTAGCGAAGCCGGTCGTCCTTCGGGGAAGACAAGATGATGCCGCCCCCCAAGCCGGAGCACATCTTGGAGCCGTCGAAGTGCATGCGCCAGTGTGTCGAATCTGGCGGCGGCGGTAGGTACTGGGTCATGGTCCAGTTGAAAGAACATGCGGTGCCCCCATGTTTGGTTTTGGCAATTGATGACAATCTCTATGGACTAATGGTTGCCTTGAGTTATATTTGAAGGGTTTGTCCATAGGCTTTTCTTGGAGTCCATTTGTTGGTCTCAAGGAGAGTTTGTGATGACCATGGTGCTATTAAGGAATTATCCAAAGATCAGTCATGTGAGTGTTGACCTTATTGCAAGCATGTCTTGAAGAAGAAGATTGTGTGATCATTCATGTTTACCTTCAAGACATCATCCAAATGAAGAGAGTTGGAAAGATTCAAGGTTGATCAAGACTAAGTCAAAGAATGAATCAAGTTCATCAACACACAAAGCATAGAAGATGTACCGAGAGAGATCAAGCAATCCCATGGTATGGTAAGCATGGTAAATTACGCTTTGTGTACTAACCCATGGTCTTTGTGAGAGTTCTTTGTGGGGTTAGGTTGCGGTGTGCATGTTCAAGTAGGATCATCACGAAGAGATCATATGCTTGAAGCTTGCCGTCCATTGTGGCGACAATGGACTTGTGAAGATGTGCAGAAGAGTGGCTCACCCATAGTGGAGTATGGGGGATCAATCTACTAGTCTTCATCAAGGCAACGCAATCAAGAAAGGTGGTGCATCTTGAGGAGGAGAAGATCGTCATCATCTAGCTCAAGTGTATCATGTGCAAGGCAAAGGTTTGCCCTTGATAGGTTTACTATTTTACCGGTCTCACGGTAGTTGTGGGAGGCCGGGTTATAGGATCGATTGCCGTGCTATCAAGGGGGGCTCTCGATGAGTTTCTTGATCGTATCGTTCGTAGAGAGCTCAAACCATTGCATCCTTGCATCATCTTTATTGGTTATTGTTTGGTTCTTCTCCTTGTGAGATTTGGAGCTCTTTGTCTTTTTTATGACAAGCTCGAGTTCATCGAAAACGGAGTTCACTTGCATCTTCTATGATGTTTTCGATGTTGGAGGGTATGCCGGTTCTTCTCTGTTGGAGGTTTCACTCCTTTGTTTGTTAGGCATACCTCCTCTGCTGTTTTGATGCTACTCGTTGTCTTGTATCCAACAAGCTTGAGTTTGCTCAATTCGGAGCTCATATGAAGAAGTTATGCCATTTCTGTTTTTCTCCCTGCTTTGGTGCGGCGGTAGTACCATGATAGGAGCGGTAGTACCGCTTGGATGCTATAAGCGGCAGTACCGCTCCACAGTGGTAGTACTGCTTGTAGCCCCAGTCGTAGTACCGCTGCGGTTTCGTGCTAGTGCCGCGTCGATTCGAGGGCTCATTTTTCGTGTCGGACTTTCCGGTACCAGTCACGGCAGGAGTGGCGGTAGTACCGCTCTGGAGCGGTAGTACCGCGAGAAGGAGCGGTAGTACCGCAAGAAGGAGCGGTAGTACCACTGGCCTAGCGGTAGTACCGCTCTCTGCGGGACAGGTAGGGGGGTAACGGTTGGTTTCCCCCCTCCTATAAAAGGGGGTCTTCTTCCCCAATGAACCTTATCCTTTGAGCTCGTGTTCTTCCCCCATTGTTGACCTTCTTCGAGCTTGCTAACTCTCAATCCCTCCAATGATTCTTGCTAGTTCTTGAGGGAAAAGAGAGAGGAGATCTAGATCCACGTTTCCACCATTCACTTTCTCCTCTAAGTGAGGGGAACCCCTTGGATCTAGATCTTGGAGTCTTCGTGTTCTTCTTTCGTTCTTCCTCTCATTTTCCTCCCTAGAATTAGTTGCTTTGGTGGGATTTGGGAGAGAAGGACCTGGGCACTCTGTGTGCCCTTGCCATTGCATTTGGTGCATCGGTTTGAGTTCTCCACGTGATACGTGGAAGTTACAAGTTGAGAAGCTTATTACTCTTGGGTGCTTGGTGCCCTTGAGCTTGTTCCTCTTGGGTGCTTGGGCGCCCTAGACGGTTGGTGGTATTCGGAGCTCAATCATTGTGGTGTAAAGCTCCGGGCAAGCATCGGGGTCTCCAATTAGGTTGTGGAGATCGCCCCGAGCAATTGGTCGGGTACCGGTGACCGCCCCCAAGGGTTGCCAAAGTGTACGGGTTCGGTGACCGCCCCCAAGGGTTGCCATTTGTACGGGTTCGGTGACCGCCCTCAAGGGTCCCTTAGTGGAATCACGGCATCTTGCATTGTGCGAGGGCGTGAGGAGATTACGGTGGCCCTAGTGGCTTCTTGGGGAGCATTGTGCCTCCACACTGCTCCAAACGGAGATTAGCATCCGCAAGGGTGTGAACTTCGGGATACATTGTCGTCTCCGCGTGCCTCGTTTATCTCTTACCCGAGCCCTTTACTTATGCACTTTACTTTGTGATAGCCATATTGTTTCTTGTCATATATCTTGCTATCACTTAATTATTTATCTTGCTTAGCATAAGTTGTTGGTGCACATAGGTGAGCCTAGTTGTTGTAGGTTTTGTGCTTGTCAAATTAACCGCTAGGTTTATTCCGCATTCGTCCAAGCCTAAACAGTAATTATTTTAAAGCGCCTATTCACCCTCCCCCCTCTAGGCGACATCCACGATCTTTTACCAGTCAACGAGGAAATCAGTCAAAGCTTGGGACTTGATCATGGTGCGGGGCTCATAGATGATGGTGTGGCCGGCTAGCTCTATCGCCCTCTTGGCAACCTGGCCAGAGGCATCCCGGCAACCCATGATCTCGCTGATGGGGGCCGTGCTGACAATGGTGACAACATGCTCTTGGAAATACCACTTCAACTTCTTGGTAGTAAAATATACACCGTGACACATCTTCTGGTAGTGCGGGTAGTTCTGCTTGGAGGAGGAAAGCACGTCGCTCAGGTAATAGACCGGGCGCTGGACGGACTGGATCTTGCCCTTCTCTGGTCGCTCGACCACCATCACCGTGCTGATCGACTGCGAGGTGGCGGCTATGTAGAGCAACAGCGGCTCCTTCTCGGTCGGTGCGGCTAGGACGGGTGCGGTGGAGAGCATGCGCTTGACATCTCGGAAGGCTTCGTCCGCCTGGTTGTTCCACTTGAACGACATCACTCCTTCATCAGCTGATACACGGGCAAGGCCCTCTCGCCCAGCCGGCTGAGAAACCAGCTGACCGAGGCCAACCAGCCGGTGAACTTCTGGACATCGTGTAGCCGGGCCGGCTGGCGCATGCACTCGATGGCCTTGATCTTCTCCAGATTTGCCTCAGTGTCGCGCTCCAAGACGAGGAAACCGAGTAGCACTACAAAAAAATACACTTCCGTGATGATACGTGTTTGTCACAGTAGGTCACATTTTTTGTCATGCATGTACATCCATGACGATTTTATGACAAAATCAAAATAGTCATACCTGTGTTGTCGTAGAAGTGTTCCATGACATTACCAAAATTATCATCACGGAAGTGTCCACTTCCATGACGATAAATCGCGTGTCATGGAAGTGCTTTCATCAAGGGTGACCGACACATGGCATCCACCATAATGGGTCGCCGTTAAGCTATCGGGTCCGGTTTTGGATCTGATAAATAGCTAACAACCACGACCAATGGGTATTTTCCACGTTTAAATTTTCATTGGCCGGAGGAACCACGTGTCGGCTCACCGTTGGGATAGATGTCCTCCACTCGTTGGACCGAAGGCGCTATGATACATCGACACATGGCACGGCCCAACAGAGGCCCATTCCTGTGAAAAGGCCGGCCCGTTTGACTTGGTCAAAAGGTTGCAGGCCGGCCCACGAAAAGCCTGTTAACGGCTTGTTCGCATATAGCCCATTTACAGCCTGCTAACCTAGGGCACGTTAAGGCCTATCCGAATTAGGCCCAGTAGCGTCATCTGGGCCATCCAATATGATTCCAGCCCGTTTTAACTTCCGGCCCATGTATGACTCATGACGTCTTTCGGCCCATATGAGGCCCTTTGTTACTCTTTGCCCATTAACGGCCCAAGGTGAAGCTGGCCCATAATGAACAGTGTATCACTTTGTACCCATTAACGGCCCATTATTCCATTGGGCCGTTTCCAGCCCATGTTATCTTTCAACCTTCTTAGGTCCCATTTATTCTTGGGCTCATTTCCAGCATTCGGTTACTTACGGCCCATTACTGTCCCTTTGTGCTTGTGGGCCAAATTCAGCCCGTGGTTATAGTCAGCCCGTTTGTGGCCCGTTAATCCGTTGGGCCGTTTTCATAGCATCTTCAAATACGACCGATTAATGATGACCCGATATAGTCGGCCCTTGAACGGACGATTCCAACTCTAGCCCGCTCACGGCCCATAATGCAGTCTGTTATTGGCCCATAGAAGGCCCATTGATGATACAGCCCATTGAAGGCCCATTGTTTCTATGGCCCATAGAAGGCCCATTGTTTCTATGGCCCATAGAAGGCCCATTGTTTCTACGGCCCATAGGAGACCCAGGGTCACTATAGTAAATATGTATCCCATGGTTACTATGGCCTAGTTTTTAAAAATAGGTTATTGCGGCCACTAGCAAACCGTGGAAAAATAATTGCACTGACTACAAGCAAAGAAATAAACAAGACAACAAGGAAATAAATAAGTAAGCAACTTACGCTACGATATCACAACTATTACACATATTACATCCACTAGGCATCAAAGTTCGCCACCAGTGCAAATATAGGGAGCAAAGCAGCATATCACATATACTGGTTGTCAAAGTTCGTAACCAATGCAAATAAACGCCGCAACAAAACAAGTCCAGAACTGAAACCACTTCAGAAGAGCTCAAGAAACAATATCATGGGTACCCATAATGCTGGAAAGATGCTTAGCAAGCTTATTAACTTTCTCTTGTTTGGCGCTTAAATCCTCCAGTACTTGCTGTTGCACCAGAAAGTATGCATATGAATTCTGCAGGGACTTCCTCAGTCCTTCGGCCTCCTATCACATAACATCTGATCGATGTCTTTCAACTAGAAGTTGAGACTCAAGAAGGCGAACTGATTCAGGCAGTGAGTTTGATGGTGTACAAAAGTATGGGTACTTCTGTACCCCTTACTTGTGCACGGACGGTCGTAGCCACGCCTACAACAGAGCTTGACAAAGCAGAGGAGGATGGCAGGAAGCAAGACGGGTACAAAGAATATCAAAACAGACGCTCAAAGTGACAAGCAGCAGAAGGCTGTCAGGGCCACGCCCGGCAACAGGCCTTGCCAGGGCGACCCGCCGGCCCCTCGGCAAGCTCCTTGCCGGGGCAGCTTGCGAAGAGACCAGCAGGGCCGCCACCTTTTGGGCTGAGAGCTCAGACACCATCGACAATGTTAAGACCAAAGGTCTGGAAAGCACATGCCTGATAGCATGCAGCCCCTCATGAAGTTTAGCAGCCCACGAATCCACGCGGGATCAGAAGACGAAGACCCCCAGCAGGACCCTTGCCGGGGACAACTCCAAGGCCCCCGGCAAGGCCGCTGGGCCACGGCCAGACCCGCGCCTGACAAGGTTTCGCCACCTCACCACCACTCCAGTGCGACAAGCGTGCCACCTAAGCAGGCGCCTATGTAGCGGCATGCAGATCTTCGTGGAAGCTTGCCATTCCGCCAACACAGCAGCTGGTTGGCTAGCGTGGCGCTGCATGCCTCGTCGGCTCGTACGCGTGGCAAGGTGAGGAGGAGCGGTGAAGTATGAGATGGCTTCTATTGCCGTCCCCAATAAAGCGAGAGGACACATAGGCAACGCATAAATGCGCTTGTCCTACGTTGATCGAGCGATAAGCTCGTACAACTGTAGCTTACCACCTTCTGTGTGCCATTGTGGCAACCCCTTTGTGTATAAAAGGAGGCCCAAGGCGCATAGAGAGAGGATTCAGACTTTTGGACAAAGCACGCATCATAGCTAGTTCAAAGGCTCAAGAACACACATATAACTAGACAAAGCAGGACTAGGGTATTACACATATCTGCGGCCCGAACCTGGATAAAAATCCCTGTGTGCTAATGGCTCGACCTGCTCTTCGTGCAACTAACCCCCCGCCGAACGTAGAAGGGATCCTTGTGACCCCATAGGTTATCAGTTTCCCCGACATCTTTGGTGCGCCAGGTAGGGGGGCCTTAGTTGTGAGAATCTGGTCTGTTAGTTAGTATAGTAGTTTCTTCGTTGCCATGGCGCCGAAGAAGAAGACGACCGCGACGATCGATCCGTCCGGGGCTGCTCCGCCCGCACCCACGTGAGTAGGTGACGGGCGGGCGCCAGTGGTGGGGGAGATTGAGATCGTCCACACCATCCGAATACAAGAAGCCAGGCCGCCGGCGTCCTACGCAACAACGACGGTGGTCGGCGCGCCGCCGTGCCCAGGGATGGAGCTGTGCCACTTGCGGATGGTGCGGGGACCTCCAAGGTAAGAAGATCGACCTCGCCAACGCACGCTCCGTGGTCCTCTCAACTCGTGCGCGAAGAACCGTGCCGCGATGTTGAGGACCCCGGGCGGCGCCACAGCAAGAGCCCTTAGCGTCACTCTCAAGACACGCTGATACGTCTCCAACGTATCTATAATTTTTGATTGCTCCATGCTACTTTATCTACTGTTTTGGACTATATTGGGCTTTATTTTCCACTTTTATATTATTTTTGGGACTAACCTATTAACCGGAGGCCCAGCCCAGAATTGCTGTTTTTTGCCATTTTTAGTATTTCGAAGAAACATAATATCAAACGGAGTCCAAACGGAATGAAACCTTCAGGATCATGATTTTCCAACCGAATGTGATCCAGGAGTCTTGGACCCTACTCCAAGAAGCTTCCGAGGAGGTCACGAGGGGAGGCGCGCCTGGCGCGCCTACCTGTGGGCCTCGAGCTCCACCGACATACTCCTTCCTCCTATATATACCTCGTATCCCGAGCGATCGAGCAGGGCCAAAACCTAATTCCACCGCCGCAACCTTCAGATCCACGAGATCCCATCTTGGGGCCTGTTAGGAGCTCACTGGAGGGGGCATCCACCATGGAGGGCTTCTACATCAACACCATAGCCCCTCGATGAAGTGTGAGTAGTTTACTTGAGCCTTCGAATCCGTAGCTAGTAGCTAGATGGCTTCTTCTCTCTTTTGGATCTCAATACAATGTTCTCCCCTCTCTCGTGGAGATCTATTCGATGTAATCTTCTTTTTGCAAAGTGTTTGTTGAGACCGATGAATTGTGGGTTTATGATCCAAATTATCTATGGAAAATATTTGATTCTTCTCTGAATTCTTTTATGTATGATTGAGTTATCTTTGCAAGTCTCTTCGAATTATCTATTTGGTTTGGCCAACTAGATTGGTAGTTCTTGCAATGGGAGAAGTGCATGGCTTTGGGTTCAATCTTGCGGTGTCCTTACCCAGTGACAGAAAGGGTTGCAGGGCAGGTATTGTATTGTTGCCATCGAGGATAACAAGATGGGGTATTTATCATATTGCATGAATTTATTACTCTACATCATGTCATCTTGCTTAAGGCATTACTCTGTTTTTAACTTAATACTCTAGATGCATGCTGGATAGCGGTCGGTGAGTGGAGTAATAGTAGTAGATGCATAATCGTTTCGATCTACTTGTCATGGACATGATGCCTATATACATGATCATTGCCTAGATATACTCATAACTATGCTCAATTCTATCAATTTCTCAACAGTAATTTGTTTACCCACCGTAGAATACTTATGCTCTTGAGAGAAGCCACTAGTGAAACCTATGGCCCCCGGGTCTATTCTCATCATATCAATCTCCATCACTTTATTTATTTGCTTTGCTTTTACTTTTTTACTTTGCATCTTTATACCAAAAATACCAAAAATATTATCTCTATCAGATCTCACTCTCGTAAGTGACCGTGAAGGGATTGAAACCCCTAATCGCGTTGGTTGCGAGTAGCTATCATTTTGTACAGGTACGAGGTGTTGGGGAACGTAGTAATTTAAAAAAATTTCCTACGCACACGCAAGATCATGGTGATGCATAGCAACGAGAGGGGAGAGTGTTGTCTACGTACCCTCGTAGACCGGAGCGGAAGTGATCACAACATAGAGGAAGTAGTCGACGATCTCCTGGCGATCCAACCGATCCCAGCGCCGTTACTCGGCGCCCCAGTTCTTGACACACGTACAGCTCGATGGCGCTCCTCGGGCTCCAATCCAAGAGAGCTTGGGAGGAGAGTTCCGTCGGACGACGGCGCGTGGTGGCGATCTTGATGTTCTATCGGCGCAGGCTTCGCCTAAGCTTTGCGACGCTATGACCGAGGTGGAATATGGTGGAAGGGGGCACCGCACACGGCTAAGGAACGATCCGTAGATCAACTTGTGTGTTCATGGGGTGCCCCCTGCCCCCGTATATAAAGGAGGGAGGGAGGAGGAGGCCGGCCTAGGGAGGAGGCGCGCCATAGGGGAGTCCTACTCCCACCGGGAGTAGGATTCCCCCTTTCCTAGTCCAACTAGGGATCCTTCCATGTATTAGGAGTAGGAGACTAGGAAGGGGAAGAGAGAAGGGAAGGAAGGAGGGTGCGGCCTCCCCCAGCCCACCCGGACTAGGGCAAGGGGGCGCTGCCTGCCTAGGGCAGCCCTCTCTCTTTCCCGTATGGCCCATAAGGCCCAATACTTCTCCCGGCGAATTCCGTAACTCTCCCAGTACTCGATAAATACCGAATGACTCGGAACCTTTCGAACTCCGAATATAGTCGTCCAATATATCGATCTTTACGTCTCGACCATTTCGAGACTCCTCGTCATGTCCCCGATCTCATCCGGGACTCCGAACTCCTTCGGTACATCAAAACTCATAAACTCATAATATAAGCATCGCCATCGAAACCTTAAGCGTGCGGACCCTACGGTTCGAGAACAATGTAGACATGACCGAGATATGTCTCCGGTCAATAACCAATAGCGGGACCTGGATGCCCATATTGGTTCCTACATATTCTCGAAGATCTTTATCGGTCGACCGCATAACAACATCGTTGTTCCTTTGTCATCGGTATGTTACTTGCCCGAGATTCGATCGTCGGTATCAATACCTAGTTCAATCTCGTTACGCAAGTCTCTTTACTCGTTCCGTAATATATCATGTTGCAACTAACTCATTAGTTGTAATGCTTGCAAGGCTTAAGTGATGTGCATTACCGAGAGGGCCCAGAGATACCTCTCCGACAATCGGAGTGACAAATCCTAATCTCGAAATCGCCAACCCAACATCGCCTTTGGAGACACCTGTAGTACTCCTTTATAATCACCCGATTCGTTGTGACGTTTGGTAGTACCAAAGTGTTCCTCCGCAAGCGGGAGTTGCATAATCTCATAGTCATAGGAACATGTATAAGTCATGAAGGAAGCAATAGCAACATACTAAGCGATCGTGTGCTAAGCTAACGGAATGGGTCATGTCAATCAGATCATTCAACCAATGATGTGACCTTGTTAATCAAATAATAACTCCTTGTTCATGGTTAGGAAACATAACCATCTTTGATTAACAAGCTAGTCAAGTAGAGGCATACTAGTGACACCTTGTTTGTCTATATATTCACACATGTATTATGTTTCCGGTTAATACAATTCTAGCATGAATAATAAACATTTATCATGATATAAGGAAATAAATAATAACTTTATTATTGCCTCTAGGGCATATTTCCTTCAGTCTCCCACTTGCACTAGAGTCAATAATCTAGATCACATCACCATGTGATTAACATCGATAGTTCACATCATCATGTGATTAACACCCATAGTTCACATCGCCATGTGACCAACACCCAAAGGGTTTACTAGATTCATAATCTAGTTCACATCGCTATGTGATTAACACCCTAAGAGTACTTAGGTGTGATCATGTTTTGCTTGTGAGAGAATCTTAGTCAGCGGGTCTTTCACATTTAGATCCGTTATGTATTTTGCAATTTTCTATGTCTACAATGCTCGCACGGAGCTACTCTAGCTAATTGTTCCCACTTTCAATATGTATCTAGATCGAGACTTAGAGTCATCGGATCGGTGTCAAAACTTGCATCGGCGTAACCCTTTACTTACGAACCTTTTTTCACCTCCATAATCGAGAAACATATCCTTATTCCACTAAGGATAATTTTGACCTCTGTCCTGTGATCTACTCTTAGATCACTATTGTACTCCCTTGCCAAACTCATTGCAGGGTATACAATAGATCTGGTACACAGCATGACATACTTTATAGAACCTATGACCAAGGCATAGGGAATGACTTTCATTCTCTTTCTATCTTCTGCCGTGGTCGGGTTTTGAGTCTTACTCAATTTCACACCTTGTAACACAGGCAAGAACTCTTTCTTTGACTGTTCCATTTTGAACTACTTCAAATCTTGTCAAGGTATGTACTCATTGAAAATCTTATCAAGCGTCTTGATCTATCTCAATAGATCTTGATGCTCAATATGTAAGCAGCTTCACCGAGGTCTTTCTTTGAAAAACTCCTTTCAAACACTCCTTTATGCTTTGCAGAATAATTCTACATTATTTCCGATCTACAATATGTCATTCACATATACTTATCAGAAATGTTGTAGTGCTCCCACTCACTTTCTAGTAAATACATGCTTCACTGCAAGTCTGTATAAACTATATGCTTTGATCAACTTATCAAAGCGTATATTCCAACTCCGAGATGCTTGCACCAGTCCATAGATGGATCGCTGGAGCTTGCACATTTTGTTAGCACCCTTTAGGATCGACAAAACCTGTTGGTTGCATCACATACAACTCTTCTTTAATAACTCCATTAAGGAATGCAGTTTTGTTTATCCATTTTCCAGATTTCATAAAATGCGGCGATTGCTAACATGATTCGGACAGACTTTTAAGCATCGATACGAGTGAGAAAATCTCATTGTATTCAACATCTTGAACTTTGTCAAAACCTTTTTCGACAAGTCTAGCTTTGTAGATAGTAACACTACTATCGTCGTCCGTCTTCCTCTTGAAGATCCATTTATTTTCTATGGCTTGCCGATCATCGAGCAACTCCACCAAAGTCCACACTTTGTTCTCATATATGGATCTCATCTCGATTTCATGGCCTCAAGCCATTTCATGAATCTGGGCTCATCATCGCTTCCTCATAGTTCGTAGGTTCATCATGATCTAGTAGCATGACTTCCGAACAGGATTACCGTACCACTCAGTGCGGATCTTACTCTGGTTTACCTACGAGATTCGGTAGTAACTTGATCTGAAGTTACATGATCATCATCATTAGCTTCCTCACTAATTGGTGTAGTAGTCACAGGAACAGATTTCTGTGATGAACTACTTTCCAATAAGGGAGCAGGTACAATTACCTCATCAAGTTCTACTTTCCTCCCACTCACTTCTTTCGAGAGAAACTCCTTCTCTGGAAAGGATCCATTTTAGCAATGAATAACTTGCCTTCGGATCTGTGATAGAAGGTGTACCCAATAATTTCCTTTGGGTATTCTATGAAGACGCACTTCTCCGATTTAGGTTTGAGCTTATCAGGATGAAACTTTTTCACATAAGCATCGCAGCCCCAAACATTAAGAAACGACAACTTTGGTTTCTTGCTAAACCACAGTTCATATAGTGTCGTCTCAACGGATTTAGATGGTGCCCTATTTAACGTGAATGCAGCTGTCTCTAATGCATGATCCCAAAATGATATTGGTAAATCGGTAAGAAACATCATAGATTGTACTACATCCAATAAAGTACGGTTATGACGTTCGGACACACCATTATGATGTGGTGTTCCAGGTGGCATGAATTTGTGAAACTATTCCACATTGTTTTAATTGAAGACCAAACTCGTAACTCAAATATTTGTCTCCGCGATCAGATCGTAGAAACCTTATTTTCTTGTCACGATGATTTTTCCACTTCACTCTGAAATTCTTTGAACCTTTCAACTATTTCAGACTTATGTTTCATCAAGTAGATATACCCATATCTGTTCAAATCATTTGTGAAGGTCAGAAAATAACGATATCCGCCACGAGCCTCAACATTCATCGGACTACATACATCTGTATGTATGATTTCCAACAAATCTGTTGCTCTCTCCATAGTACCGGAGAACGGCGTTTTAGTCATCTTGCCCATGAGGCACGGTTCGCAAGTACCAAGTGATTCATAATCAAGTGGTTCCAAAAGTCCATCAGTATGGAGCTTCTTCATGCGCTTTACACCGATATGACCTAAACGGCAGTGCCACAAATAAGTTGCACTATCATTATTATCTTTTGGTTTCAATATTATGAATATGTGTATCACTACGATCGAGATCCAATGAACCATTTTCATTGGGTGTGTAACCACATAAGGTTTTATTCATGTAAACAGAACAACAGTTTATTCTCTTACTTAAATGAATAACCGTATTGCAATAAACATGATCAAATCATATTCATGCTCAACGCAAATGCTAAATAACATTTATTTAGGTTTAACACTTATCCCGAAAGTATAGGGAGTGTGCGATGATGATCATATCAATCTTGGAACTACTTCCAACACTCATCGTCATTTTCCCTTCAACTAGTCTCTGTTTATTCGTAACTCTGTTTGAGTTACTAATCTTAGCAACCGAACAAGTATCAAATACTCAGGGGCTACTATAAACACTAGTAAGGCACACATCAATAACCTGTATATCAAATATACCCTTGTTCATTTTGCCATCCTTCTTACCCACCAAATATTCAGGGCATTTCCGTTTCCAGTGACCATTCCCTTTGCAGTGTAAACACTCAGTTTTAGGCTTTGGTTCAGCTTTGGGCTTCTTCATGGGAGTGACAACTTGCTTGTCTTTCCACTTGAAGTTCCCTTTTCTTTCCGTTTGCCCTTTTCTTGAAACTAGTGATCTTGTCAACCATCAACACTTGATGCTCTTTCTTGATTTCTACCTTCGTTGATTTTAACATCACGAAGAGCTCGGGAATCATTTTCATCATCCCTTGCATACTATAGTTCATCACGAAGTTCTACTAACTTGGTGATGGTGACTAGAGAATTCTGTCAATCACTATCTTATCTGGAAGATTAACTCCCACTTGATTCAAGCGATTGTAGTAACGAGACAATCTGAGCACATGCTCACTAGTTGAGCGATTCTCCTCCATCTTTTAGCTATAGAACTTGTTCGAGACTTCATATCTCTCAACTCGGGTATTTGCTTGAAATATTAACTTCAATTCTGGAACATCTCATATGGTCCATGATGTTCAAAACATCTTTGAAGTCCCGATTCTAAGCCATAAAGCATGGTGCACAAAACTATCAAGTAGTCATCATATTGAGCTAGCTAAACGTTCATAACGTGCGCATCTGCTCTGCAATAGGTCTGTCACCTAGCGGTGCATTAAGGACATAATTCTTACATGCAGCAATGAGGATAAACCTCGGATCACGGATCCAATCCGCATCATTGCTACTAACATTTTTCAACACAATTTTCTCTAGGAACATATCAAAATAAACATATGAAAGCAACAATGCAAGCTATTGATCTTACAACATAATTTTGCAAAATACTACCAGGACTAAGTTCATGATAAATTAAAGTTCAATTAATCATATTACTTAAGAACTCCCACTTAGACAGACATCTCTCTAGTCATCTAAGTGATCACGTGATCCAAATCAACTAAACCATAACCGATCATCACATGAGATGGAGTAGTTTTCAATGGTGAACATCTTATGTTGATCATATCTACTATATGATTCACGCTCGACCTTTCGGTCTCCGTGTTCCGAGGCCATATCTGCATATGCTAGGCTCGTCAAGTTTAACCTGAGTATTCCGCATGTGCAAAACTGGCTTGCACCCGTTGTAGATGGACGTAGAGCTTATCACACCCGATCATCACGTGGTGTGCGGGCACGACGAACTTTGGCAGCGGTGCATACTCGGGAGAACACTTCTTGATAATTTTAGTGAGAGATCATCTTAAAATGCTACCGTCAATCAAAGCAAGATAAGATGCATAAAAGATAAACATCACATGCAAATCAATATAAGTGATATGATATGGTCATCATCATCTTGTGCTTCGTGATCTCCATCTCTGCAGCACCATCATGATCACCATCGTCACCGGCGCGACACCTTGATCTCCATCGTAGCATCATTGTTGTCTCGCCAATCTTATCTTCTCGACTATCGCTACTACTTAGTGATAAAGTAAAGCATTACGAAGCGATGCATTTCATACAATAAGCGACAACCATATGGCTCCTGCCATTGCCGATAACCGGTTACAAAACATGATCATCTCATACAATAAAATATAGCATCACGTTTTGACCATATCACATCACAACATGCCCTGCAAAAACAAGTTAGGCGTCCTCTACTTTGTTGTTGCAAATTTTACGTGGCTGCTACGGGCTTTAGCAAGAACCGTTCTTACCTACGCATCAAAACCACAACGATACTTCGTTAAATAGACTCGTTTAACCTTCTCAAGGACCGGGCGTAGCCACACTCAGTTCAACTAAAGTGAGAGAGACAGACACCCGCCAGTCACCTTTAAGCAACGAGTGCTCGTGGCGGTGAAACCAGTCTCGCGTAAGCGTCTGGCGTAATGTCGGTCCGGGCGCTTCATCTCACAATACCGCTGAACCAAAGTATGACATCTTTGGTAGGTAGTATGACTTGTATCGCCCACAACTCACTTGTGTTCTACTCGTGCAAAACATCAAACCATAAAACCTATGCTCGGATGCCACTGTTGGGGAACGTAGTAATTTCAAAAAATTTCCTACGCACACGCAAGATCATGGTGATGCATAGCAACGAGAGGGAGAGTGTTGTCTCGTACCCTCGTGAGACCAAGCGAAGCGATCACAACGTAGAGGAAGTAGTCGACGATCTCTGGCGATCCAACCGATCCCAAGCACCGTTACTCCAGCGCCCCGAGTTCTTGACACACGTACAGCTCGATGGCGCTCCTCGGGCTCCAATCCAGAGAGCTTGGGGAGGGAGAGTTCCGTCGACCTGACGGCGTGGTGGCGATCTTGATGTTCTACGGCGCGAGGCTTCGCCTAAGCTTTGCGGCGCTATGACCGAGGTGGAATATGGTGGAAGGGGGCACCGCACACGGCTAAGGAACGATCCGTAGATCAACTTGTGTGTTCATGGGGTGCCCCCTGCCCCCGTATATAAAGGAGGGAGGGAGGAGGAGGCCGGCCTAGGGAGGAGGCGCGCCATAGGGGAGTCCTACTCCCACCGGAGTAGGATTCCCCTTTCCTAGTCCAACTAGGATCCTTCCATGTATTAGGAGTAGGAGACTAGGAAGGGAAGAGAGAAAGGAAGGAAGGAGGGTGCGGCCCTCCCCAGCCCATTCGGACTAGGGCAAGGGGGCGCGCGGCCTGCCTAGGGCAGCCCTCTCTCTTTCCCGTATGGCCCATAAGGCCCAATACTTCTCCCGGCGAATTCCGTAACTCTCCGGTACTCCGATAAATACCGAATGACTCGAACCTTCCGAACTCCGAATATAGTCGTCCAATATATCGATCTTTACGTCTCGACCATTTCGAGACTCCTCGTCATGTCCCCGATCTCATCCGGGACTCCGAACTCCTTCGGTACATCAAAACTCAAAACTCATAATATAAGCATCATCGAAACCTTAAGCGTGCGGACCCTACGGTTCGAGAACAATGTAGACATGACCGAGATCGTCTCGGTCAATAACCAATAGCGGGACCTGGATGCCCATATTGGTTCCTACATATTCTCTGAAGATCTTTATCGGTCGGACCGCATAACAACATCGTTGTTCCCTTTGTCATCGGTATGTTACTTGCCCGAGATTCGATCGTCGGTATCCAATACCTAGTTCAATCTCGTTACCGACAAGTCTCTTTACTCGTTCCGTAATATATCATCTTGCAACTAACTCATTAGTTGTAATGCTTGCAAGGCTTAAGTGATGTGCATTACCGAGAGGGCCCAGAGATACCTCTCCGACAATCGGAGTGACAAATCCTAATCTCGAAATACGCCAACCCAACATCTGCCTTTGGAGACACCTGTAGTACTCCTTTATAATCACCCAGTTACATTGTGACGTTTGGTAGTACCCAAAGTGTTCCTCCGGCAAACGGGAGTTGCATAATCTCATAGTCATAGGAACATGTATAAGTCATGAAGGAAGCAATAGCAACATACTAAACGATCGTGTGCTAAGCTAACGGAATGGGTCATGTCAATCAGATCATTCAACCAATGATGTGACCTTGTTAATCAAATAACAACTCCTTGTTCATGGTTAGGAAACATAACCATCTTTGATTAACAAGCTAGTCAAGTAGAGGCATACTAGTGACACACTGTTTGTCTATATATTCACACATGTATTATGTTTCCGGTTAATACAATTCTAGCATGAATAATAAACATTTATCATGATATAAGGAAATAAATAATAACTTTATTATTGCCTCTAGGGCATATTTCCTTCACGAGGGACTTGCGCGTGACCTCCTACTGGATTGATACCTTGGTTCTCAAAAACTGAGGGAAATACTTACGCTACTGTCCTGCATCATCCTCTCCTCTTCGGGAAAACCAACGCAAGCTCGAGACATAGCAAGAAGGATTTCTGGCGCCGTTGCCGGGGAGGCTTACGCAAAAGTCAACATACCAAGTACCCATCACAATCCCTATCTCTCTGTGGGGACCCCGACTCATAAGTCGTGATCACCGAATGCACGTGTACAGTGATCCCAGAGATCAATGCTCACTGACCACACAAAAGCTGAATAACAAGAGTCTTACATCCATACATACCGTATTACACAAGTAGGACCATTATGGTCGAGTCTTGAGTATAACATCGCAGCGGAAATCTTCGTCGATAACTTGGACCCATGCCATCTGCCTTAACCCTACAGGCATTCTGACTGGGAAGCGTCCTAGCTCGCATGTTCGTCATCGAAGTATTCTTCATCACATCCTGTTCTTCCATGCAGTCAATTAAATAACCAAGGCAAGCCAATGAGTACTTTGAATGTACTCGCAAGCAACCCATGTTTTGGTTCAAGATGTAACAATGCATGATATAGGTAAATTTTTGCAGAAAGCTAGTTTTGAGTGCAATGACTTGTTCAACAACTTGTAAGACATGCATCAAGAGAATTCAAGTAACCATGAGGACAGGTTACAGATATCAACATAAGTAGAGTGGGCACCAACCCATCATAAATAGAGTGGCACCAACCCATCATAAATAGAGTGGGCACCAACCCATCTCAAACATGTCAAGTCCTTTGACTTGACCCAAGTAGTTTTATCATCATACACACACACGGTTGAAAACTCTGGACGTAGTTTAAGCAGCACCACCCAACTGTCCTTGACCGTGGACACGGCTATTCGAATAGTTTTACACTCTGCAGAGGTTGCACACTGTACCCACTAGATCCGGGGAACTTCCGTGTCATCCATGACCCGCGGTACCTCAAGTACCCGGGGTAAGCACCCGATCACTACCTTTCCCTAGACGACACTAACATGGAGTCCACTCGATTGGCAGTATCCCCCGTGCCCAACATTTCACATAACATTTTCGCGGAGCCTTGCTCCCATTCTTATCACATACCACTGGCACGGGGTACCAACGGTGTGTCCGGTGCCCCATAAAGATGGTCATGGCCGCCCTACCTGGCACGACCCCGTCCCGAGAGAGAGCACCAACTCTCCCCCGTCACTAGTAATGCGGGCTCCAAGCTAGTATCGACCTAGGTAATCAATAATGCCCTTTCCCATATAAGGGTAGAGTGGTTGCGCATGTAAGGTTGGGTCAGTCGACAAATCTTAAATCTAATCCGTTTTCGAAAACAACACACACACTTGCCTCGGTACACCACTTCGTCATCAAGTGGTTACCAATTTCATCATCTCCCTCGGGCATAAATGGCACCCGACGGGGTTTTCGAAAAAGTCTTTTGAAAATACTTTGCCTCCTTCACCATGCATATACCCGTCCCTTTTTGCGTAGCACTACCTTGGCATCCTATCTACTCCCACCGACATAACCCTCATAAGAAGGTAGGGCCATGCACAATGCAAGTATCAACAAGGAAATAACAGAGGCAACCAACCCACGTGGTTCACCATCTCATCATGATTCCGATGCAACAATAATAAAGAGCTATATGGCATGCATAAAAAGGTTTCATAGACATGGTCAAAGGGCTGCTTGCCTGCATCATCAGAGTCTTGAAATCTTCTGGTCCTTCTCCAAGTACTCCGTCTACTTCGTCAACTAACGTCGGAAACAAACACAATAAGCAACACAACAAGGCAAGAATAAATGTGCTCTAAAAATGTGAAGTTGACTTTTATTGGATACCTCTGGTCATATGAGGAATGACCAAAGTGATTTCATTGGAAATGGATCAATGGATATTTCTAAACATTTTGATATGATGAAATCAAGGGTTTTATGGAATTGCAAGAAGTGTACAGAAGAATTATTTTTAAAAATGAGAAAAGGCACCCATTTAACAAAGGATGATTTTAGAAGCATCTAGGAATTGGTTTCACTGGATTTGGAGTTCAAATGAATTTCCTATGAATTTGCAAAGTTGACAAATATGAAGAAATGGCTCAATAATTTATGTGGTACAGAAAGTATCAAGAAAATGTTCATCAACTAGGTTATGAGCTTAGATTCATCTAGGAATTGGAATCATGGCATTTGGAGCAAGTTTGAGCCTTTTGTGATTTTCTAAAGTTTATGACAGAAATGAAAAAAATGGGATTTGATAAATGTTTATGAAGAGAAAGTTTCTGGAAAAATGTGCAAATAGCACCATGTGAAGTTTCAAGATTTATGGAGTCATAAGAAATTTGAATCATCAAATTTGGACTTAGAATAAATAATCTATGGATTTTACAAGCTGTCTGTAAAAGAAAAAAGGGAAAGGGGTTTTACCGGATGGGCTGGATCTGGCGGCGTGGCGCACCGGCAGGCGAGGCTTAGCGGCAGGCGCCATCGGGCCGACCAGTGGCTCGCCGCCTGTGAGGAGCCACGACAAGGCGGTTTTTGAAACACGCCTTGCCAGCGGGAAAAGCGATAACGGCGAAGCGTCTCCACTTAAGCGGTGGGGCCCACCCGCTGGTCGCCGACACGCTGGCCCCCACGCCACCGGCGGGCGGTCGTCCTCTACCTCCCGCCGAGACAGAGCAGGGGAGGCAGAGCGCACGCCGGCGCTCGTCCGGCGATAGCCGGCGCCTCCGGCCGTCTCCCACGGTGCTCTGCCTATGGGCGAGCTCAGCGCGGAGCGGCGCATCCGCTGGTGCAGGTCACGGCCGCCGGAGGGGGCCGAGGTGACCGCAACTTTGACGGTGGCGGGGGGGGGGAGGTCGTCGGCCCTCCGTGGCTCTTGGCGTTCGAGCATCCCCGCGACGGTTCGAGGAGGTGGGGAGGTTCACCAGACCTCGGGGAGTCTCTTCGTGGAGGAAAGGGAGGGAGGTGAGCTCGGCATTGCTCGAGTTTGAGCAAGCCGAAGCGGCGGCCATGCGGTGGTAGGAGGAGGAGGGAGGCACGGGAGGAGGTGTGGATTGGTCTAGGGGGTGCACGGGAGAGAGGGAGAGCAAATGGAGCAGAGAGGAGGGCCTGGGACGGCCTTTAGTAGAAGGGGCGAGGTGCACCGTGAGCACATGCGCCGGTGAGATTGTTGCCGTCGCTACAAGCCACGGGGGCTCACGTGGGCGTGTCCGGGGTGTTTGTAGGGGTGGTCTACGCCCAGAGAAAGGGAGAGGAGGAGCGGGAAAGGGCCAGGTGCACAGCATGTGAGGCGCTCCATTGGCCTTCGGGCGGCCTCTGTTCACTAAGCGCGAGCCGGGAGGAGGAGAGAGGAGGGGCCAACCGCGTGGCGTGTTGCGGACGCCGAGGCACCTCGGCCCTTGCGAGGCTCGAGGTGGGCGGGGCGCGCCGTGTCAGCGGTCGGGAGCACGTTGGCGTGCTCGAGCGCGTCTTTGGCGGGCGTGACATGCCTTTTTATGGAATGGGCGCGCCACTTGTGTCTGGAAGCTGCAGGGGAGTAAACAATGGGAAAGTGGCATTGGATGCCTGGAACATGCCAGAGTGAGAGAGAGATGAGAAAGGAGGGAAAAGTGGCTGTCGGAGGAGAAAATGGGCCTTTCACCCCTTAATCATGGCTTCTTGGGCAGGGAAAGATGCAGGGGTTAGAGGAGGACCAGATGGGGCCGTGGTAACAAGTTGAGCTCATGGAGAATAGTGGAAGTGGTCAAAATGATGATTTCGGAAAAATGGCAGAAGGTGTTTGTTGTTGGTTTGGGCAAGAAAATGGACTTCCCTTGTCATGAGGCTTGACAGGGTTAAATGGCATGAGAAAATAAGATGTTCCACCAAGATTGAGCTCATTTGGGCAAAGTTGCCAATGTAGAGTTGTTCAAATTTGATCCTGGTCAGAGAGGGTTTTGGGGCACTTTGATAAATATAACTTGTTCTCCAACTTGTGCCACTTGGTCTAGATGTATAATTAGACCATTTGAGAATGTTCACAAGGTTTGAGAATATTTGGAAATGTTTGGCAATGTAAAGTTGCTCAAACTTCAAAATGGACAGAAATGGTTTTGAGGGTATTTGATGATGCTATCTTGTTCTCCAAGTCATGAGACTTTGCAAGATCATCTAATATGTCATATGTGACATGCTAGAATTTCCTTGGGAATTTTGGAGAATATTTCATTTGTAAATATTTCAAAAGCTTGAAATATCCAGAAAGGATTTTTGAGGGATTTGACCAATATTTTGAACATGACCATGTGTTGAAACTCTTATATATGGTCCATATATGTCCACTGAGTTTCCCTAGGTTTTTGTCAAATATTTTTAAAGTAATAAAATAATTTTTCCCTATTAAAGACCATTTCTGGCCTTAAGAAAAAGCTTTTAAATAAAATAGTAAAATAACCTTTAAAATTATATTTTTGTGTTTTATGGGTATCCTATATCTAATAGGATTCAAATATATTTTTGGAAAGATTTTTACTGCCCTTAATTAAGTACTTGCAGTGCAAACCTCAATTCAGGGGTTTTTGGAAAACTACTTTTTGAAAATACTATTTGGCCAAATATTTTTGTAAGAAATTATTTTTTGTCCTATACACATGGCATGATCATTGGTTCAAGATTTTGGAGCAAGGAGATGAAGTATAGGAGTTGGAGGATTTATTTGATTTTTAGAGCACTTGCAAACAGCAGACAAAAATCAAATCAAGCAAAGTCCAAAACACTCAAATTTTTTTGTTAAACCACATTTTAGCATGATTTATTGACTTAAGTGTTGTGCCATGAAAATCAGGGTGTGACAGACCTACCCCCCTTACAAGAATCTCGTCCCCGAGATTCCCAGACTAGGCGCGGAAAGGAAAAGCGAAAAATTGGATCCGGGTATTCTTCAAGTCTTCATGTTATACGCTTACATTTGGTGCTCAATGAACTTGAAGTACTTGATGGTGTGGCTTCGTATGACGTTCTTCTCGATCCAGGTTTCTAAGGGGTTTCTTGCGGTGGTCATATTGGACTGGAGGTCAATGGCTCGGTGATCGATTTCCTTGTTAGTGATTGGGCTAGTTAGGAAGTCGAAAACACTTCCGGAGTTGTGTCGTGTGGAAAAACATTGTGCACAGTGGGCGAGTCAGGTGGTAACTCCAGCTGGTAACTGCCTTCTCTTCGTCTCGTAGCAATCTTGGAGGGGGTTGTTAATTCTTGGAGTGATCTTGAAGAAGGCTGATGAACCCTGGGGCGAGCTTTCCTTGACATGGAAGAGCTGGGTTCCTATGAGAGGGGTGACCCGGAGATAAACATGGTCTCCAACCCGGAAGGTCATGTCTCGACGACGTGAGTCAGCGTAGCTCTTTGTCTTGACTTGGCAGTCTTCAAACACTCTCTGACAAGATGGACTTGCTCTTGACTTTACGGAGGATATCGGGCCCAAAGACAAGTCCTTCTCCGGTTCGACCAATTGAGGGTGTGCGGCATTTCCGTCCGTATAACACCTCAAATGGTGCCATCTAAAGGCTTGACCGACATTTGTTGTTGTAAGAGAACTTCGGCGAGAGGAGGCAATCCTCCCACTTAGCTCCATATGCTAAGACACGGGCTCGGAGCATGTCTTGAGTATCCGATTCCCTCGTTCATCGACCTCCGGTCTATGGGTGGAAAGCGATCTTTGAAGGACAACTTGGTCCCCATGGCCTCCTGGAACTTCTTCCAGAACCTTGAGGTGAATTGGGTTCCTCTATCCGACACAATTTCCTTGGGAACGCCATGAATGCTCACGATTCGGTTGATGTAAAGACTGGCTAACTGGTTCCCCTTGTAGGTCTTCTTGACAGGAATGAAGTGGACCACCTTGGTCAAATGGTCAACAATGACCCATATGGAGTCATGTCCCTTGCTTGACCTGGGTAAACCGGTGATGAAGTCCATCCCGATTTTGTCCCACTTCCATTCGAGCACCTTGAGGGGTTGCAACAATCCATGGTCGTGATGCTCAGCTTTGACTCTCGGCATATGTCACACTTTGCAACATAGGTGGCAATCTCCCTTTTCATCCGTGCCACTAGAATCTTTCCTTCAAGTCTTGATACATCTTGGTGTGGATCTCCTTGTGATGGAAATGCTTGGTTCCTTAGAGAGAAGTGGCTTGCAGATACACCTGGTCTTCGACGCGGATGTCTACTTCTTGATGATGGTGGTAGGTGTAGTTCCTCCTCCTTGGCATGACGATCTACAAATGTTCCTTGACTAGCTGAACGGCTCTTCTTCTGTCTTCAGGTAGACAAGTATGTCATCAAAGAAAGATGACAACTAACTTGTCCGAGCACTCCATGAAGTCTATGGGGTACGTAAAGTGAGCGGGGGAATTAGTGGTGGCCTTGTTGAGTGTGGGTCAAGGTCTTATCGATCTAGAGCCAAAGCTCAAGGTCAGGATCCGACCATGTTGTGGCTTGGTGGGGCTTGAGGGTTTCAAGGATTCTAGGGTGCGAGTGAACGTTTATCCTTGAGCACCATTCCTGAGATGCCAATTGATCTACTTAGTCCTCCAAACAGATCACCTTATACTACTGAAAGCATCATTCGTATAGGTCAACTCTAATCATCACTCATGTGATTCATATCCTCATGGCTCTCGAGAGGAGGTCTAACAAAATCATATATGTCTACAATCCCTAAACTCATATGTATGTCTACCCCTAAAAATCCATGGGTAGAAAATATAAGCTGCTAAGCTTGAACGTGACAATCCAAGTGCTCAACCTGTTCTTCCAAGGTCTAAGATAAATCATCTCTATCCTAAGGAAACACGTCGTAAGCCACTCCAAGTTCTTGTTTCCTTCCTATGAATCAACTCCAAAACCCATTAACTTCCATCAATCACTACATAATTCCATTTATTCCACAAATCCAAAGTCTATGATGTTCCACATGGTCTTCTAAAGTCCTATAATCCCCAAATGCTTGAAAAGGCTATCTCTACCATAGTCAGTCCACCAATTTCCATTATCATGGTCAAGTAATCTCCAAGGTCAAGTTTATATCAACTCCGACAATTAATCCAAATCTCCTAGTTTATTGTCCACCGAGAAACATGGTATCACGATCAAGATCATCAGCCTAAATCCAATTTACTCCGAACCATGTAGACATACTCAGCATCTATATTCAACTAGAATCTGCTACTTAAATCCAAATCTCTTGTCCAACGGGAATTCCTACATGTTCCCCCAAGTCATTTACGTAATATCAACTGTCTCCTAACAATCTCCCATGGCTAAGTTAAATCCAAATACTTCCAAGAATTCAAGCTTGCGATCATGATTGTCATATAAATCCAATTTACTCAGGGGTAACGAAAGCTATGCTACTCTATATTCATGATCCCACCAAGTTCATCTACCAACATCTAAGCCTCATAATCCACCAAATAGTCTCATATAATTCCTCAAGTCATTGATATAAACTCATCAAGTCATTTGCCCTCTGTTCCTATATCCCCAAATCGGTATTTCCTATGGCATCGTCAGTTCTGGTGCTACCTTAGGATGGTAATGTGCTCATTCACTATGTCCACTAGTTCCATAATGAACCCAGTGATAAGGAAGGCTTACTGTAGCTTAACTTGTTCTCTTGTGATTCCGTGGGTTAAGCACATGGTTAAGGACTCGAGCTGGGGTATCTTATGAAGTCTTGAAGGGTCTAGGAATAGGGTTCTAGTCTTGAGGTGTACACATAATTCTACGGGGTTGCACTTGGTCGAGGAGGCTGTAGCAAAAGTCTTCAACGCTTGTTGGTCGCCAAGGTGGAATCCTTGGTGCATATTGTCTTGCTTGTCTTGATTGAGAAAGAGATGAGAGGAAAGCTAGCATAGAGGAGGGAATGCCTAAAGGGGTTCTATAGTGCAAGTGCAAACAAACAGGTGCAAAAGGGCCAAACAGAAAAAGCAAGGTAAGGAAGGTGATATAGTCGCATACTTGTCGCCTAGGGCAAAAGTGCGACCTATATCAAAACACAAACAAATAAAAACAAGCAACACACAATCATGGTTCTATTCGAACTATCGTACGGCTCAACTGCGCATAGGGGGTACACGACTCATCCTACCCTAGGGGTTCTCGGACTCCATAGTCGTGCCTTGTGCCTCGTGCAGTCTCCCGGGTTTCCTCAGGTGCTGCTACGTCTCCTGTAGTTGTTTGATGAAACGATCCCGGTTGAGCTTGAAGAGTCTTCAACAACTTCTTGCCTGTTGAAGTGATGGGGTGAAGGTGGCTCCTCATAATTGGCATTGACTTGGTCTTCTATTGTCTTCTTAATCACGACGATCCCTTTTTGTCTTCTAAGCCGTTGATGGTACCAGGTAGGTAATCCTTTATGCAATGACATTAACAAGGCATAATAGAGGTCCATCATGTCGGTTACGTTGATGACAACATCGACACCAAGAGCGGGGGATGAGGAGAACCGTTTTCCTGCTCACTATGGTGAGGCGGACCAAATGGCGAGGTTCTCATCCGCCGGTGGTTGCCGATACAACAACGGTAGTGACAGGGTTACTCTATTAGCGATGTATATCATGATCTTGCATATCCTATGCCCTAATCATCGTAGGCTAAGGTTGCATCATCTTGGGGCAGTGTCAAGGGTGTCACCATCTACTGAGTCTTCAGGTCCTCATTCCTCGAGGATGTATCTTCTGTCGTTGTGATGTCGCCAATCTTGTGTTCAGGAGATGTGGGTGAATGTCTGGCAAGGCATCTTCCTTATAGATCATCCACGAGGATTACAAGGAATCCAGTGGTCAGGGGCATAAGGGTTCTAGCGACCAACGGTTTTGAAGGGGAAGAGGTTAATAAGGAAAGTATACCCTAGTTTTCGAAAAACTCTGAAGGGGAAGAGAAGTATAGATAGTTTTGAAAACTAGTAGTAGCTTTGGAAATAGTTTTACCCTAACTAACGACCATGCTAACTAAGGCTTCCTACAGTCAAGATGGCTCTGATACCAGCTCTGTGGGGACCCCGACTCATAAGTCGTGATCACCGAATGCTGCGTGTACAAAGTGATCCCGAGATCAATGCTCACCGAACACCACGAAGCTGAATAACAAGAGTCTTACATCCATACATACCGTATTACACAAGTAGGACCATTATGGTCGAGTCTTGAGTATAACATCGCAGCGGAAATCTTAAATCGATAACTTGGACCCATGCCATCTGCCTTAACCCTACATGCATTACATTGAAGCGTCCTAGCTCGCATGTTAAATCATCAAGTATTCTTCATCACATCCTGTTCTTCCATGCAGGTCGATTAAATAACCAAAGGCAAGCCAATGAGTACTTTGAATGTACTACAAGCAACCCATGTTTTGGTTCAAGATGTAACAATGCATGATATAGGTAAATTTTTGCAGAAAGCTAGTTTTGAGTGCAATGACTTGTTCAACAACTTGTAAGACATGCATCAAGAGAATTCAAGTAACCATGAGGACAGGTTCTGAGATATCAACATAAGTAGAGTGGGCACCAACCCATCATAAATAGAGTGGCACCAACCCATCATAAATAGAGTGGGCACCAACCCATCTCAAACATGTCAAGGCCTTTGACTTGACCCAAGTAGTTTTATCATCATACACACACACGGTTGAAAACTCTGGACGTAGTTTAAGCAGCACCACCCAACTGTCCTTGACCGTGGACACGGCTATTCGAATAGTTTTACACTCTGCAGAGGTTGCACACTGTACCCACTAGATCCGGGAACTTCATGTCATCCACGACCAGCGGTACCTCAAGTACCGGGGTAAGCACCGATCACTACCTTTCCTAGACGACACTAACATGGAGTCCACTCGATTGGCAGTAGCCCCCGTGCCCAACATTTCACATAACATTTTCGCAGAGCCTTGCTCCCATTCTTATCACATACCACTGGCACGGGGTACCAACGGTGTGTCCGGTGCCCCATAAAGATGGTCATGGCCGCCCTACAGGCATGACCCGTCTGAAGAGAGAGCACCAACTCTCCCCGTCACTAATGTCGGGCTCCAAGCTAGTATCGACCTAGGTAATCAATAATGCCCTTTCCCATACAAGGGTAGAGTGGTTGCGCATGTAAGGTTGGGTCAGTCGACAAATCTTAAATCTAATCCGTTTTCGAAAACAACACACACACTCGCCTCGGTACACCACTTCGTCATCAAGTGGTTACCCATTTCATCATCTCCCTCGGGCATAAATGGCACCCGACGGGGTTTTCGAAAAAGTCTTTTGAAAATACTTTGCCTCCTTCACCATGCATATACCCGTCCCTTTTTGCGTAGCACTACCTTCGCATCCTATCTACTCCCACCGGCATAACCCTCATAAGAAGGTAGGGCCATGCACAATGCAAGTATCAACGAGGAAATAACAGAGGCAACCAACCCACGTGGTTCACCATCTCATCATGATTCCGATGCAACAATAATAAAGAGCTATATGGCATGCATAAAAAGGTTTCATAGACATGGTCAAAGGGCTGCTTGCCTGGTTCATCAGAGTCTTGAAATCTTCTGGTCCTTCTCCAAGTACTCCGTCTACTTCGTCAACTAACGTCGGAAACAAACACAATAAGCAACACAACAAGGCAAGAATAAATGTGCTCTAAAAATGTGAAGTTGACTTTTATTGGATACCTCTGGTCATATGAGGAATGACCAAAGTGATTTCATTGGAAATGGATCAATGGATATTTCTAAACATTTTGATATGATGAAATCAAGGGTTTTATGGAATTGCAAGAAGTGTACAGAAGAATTATTTTGAAAAATGAGAAAAGGCACCCATTTAACAAAGGATGATTTTAGAAGCATCTAGGAATTGGTTTCACTGGATTTGGAGTTCAAATGAATTTCCTATGAATTTGCAAAGTTGACAAATATGAAGAAATGGCTCAATAATTTATGTGGTACAGAAAGTATCAAGAAAAATGTTCATCAACTAGGTTATGAGCTTAGATTCATCTAGGAATTGGAATCATGGCATTTGGAGCAAGTTTGAGCCTTTTGTGATTTTCTAAAGTTTATGACAGAAATGAAAAAAATGGGATTTGATAAATGTTTATGAAGAGAAAGTTTCTGGAAAAATGTGCAAATAGCACCATGTGAAGTTTCAAGATTTATGGAGTCATAAGAAATTTGAATCATCAAATTTGGACTGAGAATAAATAATCTATGGATTTTACAAGCTGTATAGAAAAGAAAAAGGGGAAAAGGGGTTTTACCCAAATGGGCTGGATCTGGGCGGCGGCGGCACGCACCGGGCGAGGCTTAGCGGCAGGCGCCACTGGCCGCCCAGTGGCTCGCCGCACGCCTGCAGGGCCTAACGGCGGTTTTAAAACACGCCTTGCTGGGAAGGCGGTAACGGCGAAGGCGTCTCAATTAAGCGGCGGGGCCCAGCCACTGGTCGCCGACACGCTGGCCCCCACGCCACCGTGGCGGGCGGTCGTCCTCTACCTCCCGCCGAGACAGAGCGGGGAGGCGAGCGCCGCCGGCGCTTCGTCCGGCGATAGCCGGCGCCTCGGCCGTCTCCATGGCGCTCGCCTATGGGCGAGCTCAGCGCGGAACGGCGCATCCGCTAGTGCAGGTCACGGCCGCCGGAGGGGGCCGAGGTGACCGCAACTTTGATGGTGGCGTGGGGGGGGGGGGGAGGTCGTCGGCCCTCCGTGGCTCTTGGCGTTCGAGCATCCCCGCGACGGTTCGAGGAGGTGGGGAGGTTCGCCGGTCCACGGGGAGTCTCTTCATGGAGGAAAGGGAGGGAGGTGAGCTCGGCATTGCTCGAATTTGAGCAAGTCGAAGCGGCGGCCATGCGGTGGTAGGAGGAGGAGGGAGGCATGGGAGGAGGTGTGGATTGGTCTAGGGGGTGCACGGGAGAGAGGGAGAGCAAATGGAGCAGAGAGGAGGGCCTGGGACAGCCTTTAGTAGAAGGGGCGAGGTGCACCGTGAGCTCATGCGCCGGTGAGATGTTGCCATCGCTACAAGCCACGGGGCTCACGTGGGCGTGTCAAAGGTGTTTGTAGGGGTGGTCTACGCCTGAGAAAGGGAGAGGAGGAGCGGAAAGGGCCAGGTGTGCAGCGTGTGAGGCGCTCCATTGGCGCGCTCGGGCGGCCTCTGTTCGCTAGCGCGGAGGCGCGGGGAGGAGGAGAGAGGAGGGGGCCGACCGCGTGGCGTGTTGCGGACGCCAGGCACCTCGATTGGCGCGAGGGGGAGGCTCGAGGTGGACGGGAGCGCCGTGTCAACGGTCGGGAGCACGCTGACGAGCTCCAGAGCGCGCCTTTGGCCGGCGTGACATGCCTTTTTGCGGAATGGGCGTGGCCACTTGTGTCTGGAAGCTGCAGGGGGGAGTAAACAATGGGAAAGTGGCATTGGATGCCCTGGAACATGCCAGGAGTGAGAGAGAGATGAGAAAGGGAGGGAAAAGTGGCTGTCCAGAGGAGAAAAATGGGCCTTTCACCCCCTTAATCATGGCTTCTTGGGCAGGGAAAGATGCAGGGGTTAGAGGAGGACCAGATGGGGCCGTGGTAACAAGTTGAGCTCATGGAGAATAGTGGAAGTGGTCAAAATGATGATTTCGGAAAAATGGAAGAAGGTGTTTGTTGTTGGTTTGGGCAAGAAAATGGACTTCCCTTGTCATGAGGCTTGACAGGGTCAAATGGCATGAGAAAATAAGATGTTCCACCAAGATTGAGCTCATTTGGGCAAAGTTGCCAATGTAGAGTTGTTCAAATTGTTCCTGGTCAGAGAGGGTTTTGGGGCACTTTGATAAATATAACTTGTTCTCCAACTTGTGCCACTTGGTCTAGATGTATAATTAGACCATTTGAGAATGTTCACAAGGTTTGAGAATATTTGGAAATGTTTGGAAATGTAAAGTTGCTCAAACTTCAAAATGGACAGAAATGGTTTTGAGGGTATTTGATGATGCTATCTTGTTCTCCAAGTCATGAGACTTGGCAAGATCATCTAATATATCATATGTGACATGCTAGAATTTCCTTGGAATTTTTGGAGAATATTTCCTTTGTAAATATTTCAAAAGCTTGAAATATCCAGAAAGGATTTTTGAGGGATTTGACCAATATTTTGAACATGACCATGTGTTGAAACTCTTATATATGGACCATATATGTCCACTGAGTTTCCCTAGGTTTTTGTCAAATATTTTTAAAGCAATAAAATAATTTTTCCCTATTAAAGACCATTTCTGGCCTTAAGAAAAAGCTTTTAAATAAAATAGTAAAATAACCTTTAAAATTATATTTTTGTGTTTTATGGGTATCCTATATCTAATAGGATTCAAATATATTTTTTGAAAGATTTTTACTGCCCTTAATTAAGTACTTGAAGTGCAAACCTCAATTCAGGGGTTTTTGGAAAACTACTTTTTGAAAATACTATTTGGCCAAATATTTTTGTAAGAAATTATTTTTTTGTCCTATACACATGGCATGATCATTGGTTCAAGAGTTTGGAGCAAGGAGATGAAGTATAGGAGTTGGAGGATTTATTTGATTTTTAGAGCACTTGCAAACAGCAGACAAAACTCAAATCAAGCAAAGTCCAAAACACTCAAAAGTTTTTGTGAAACCACATTTTAGCATGATTTATTGACTTAAGTGTTGTGCCATGAAAATCAGGGTGTGACACTCTCGCATTACATTATTTGCCATTTGCCTCTCGTTTTCCTCTCCTCCACTTCACCGTTGCTGTTTTATTTGCCCTCTCTTTCCCAATCTCCTCCTCTCTTTCCGTTGCCTTTTCCTCATCCTTTTGTTTGCTCGTGTGTTAGTTTGCTTGCTTGTCGTGATGGCTCAAGATGGCACCAAATTGTGTGACTTCACCAATACGAATAATAATGATTTACTTAGCACTCCGCTTGCTCCTCTTGCCAGTACTGAATCTTGTGAAATCAATACTGCTTTGTTGAATCTTGTTATGAAAGATCAATTCGCCGGCCTTCCTAGTGAAGATGCCGCTACTCATCTGAATAGCTTCGTTGATTTATGTGATATGCAAAAGAAATAAGATGTCGATAATGATGTCGTTAAATTGAAGCTATTTCCTTTTTCGCTTAGAGATCGTGCTAAAGCGTGGTTTCCATCTTTGCCTAAAAACAGTATTGATTCTTGGAACAAGTGCAAAGATACTTTTATCTCTAAGTATTTTCCTCCCGCTAAGATTATCTCTCTTAGAAACGATATTATCAATTTTAAGCAACTTGATCATGAACATGTTGCACAAGCTTGGGAGAGAATGAAATTAATGCTACGTAATTGTCCTACTCATGCTTTGAACTTGTGGATGATTATACAAAAATTTTATGCTGGATTGAATTTTGCTTCTAGAAATCTTTTAGATTCCGCCGCGGGAGGCACTTTTATGGAAATCACTTTAGGAGATGCTACTAAACTCCTAGATAATATTATGGTTAATTATTCTCAATGGCATACTGAAAGATCTACTAATAAAAGGTGCATGCTATAGAAGAAACCAATGTTTTGAGTGAAAAGATGGATGAACTTAGGAATTTATTTGCTAAGAGTGTTTCTTCTGATCCCAATAATATTCCTTTATCTACTTTGCTTGAGAATAATAATGTATCTATGGATGTGAATTTTATTGGTAGGAATAGTTTTGGTAACAACGCATATAGAGGGAATTTTAATTCTAGGCCTTATCCTAGTAATCCTTCTAATAATTATGGAAATTCCTACAACAACTCTTATGGAAATTTTAATAAGATGCCCTCTGAATTTGAGAGTAGTGATAAAGAGTTTATGAATTCACAAAAGAATTTCAATGCTTTGCTTGAAGAGAAATTGCCTAAAGTTGATGATTTGGCTAGGAACGTTGATAGAATTTCTCTTGAGATTGATTCTTTAAAGCTTAGATCTATTCCTCCTAAGCATGATATCAATGAGTCTCTCAAAGCCATGAGAATTTCCATTGATGAGTGCAAGGAAAGAACCGCTAGGATGCGTGCTTCCAAAGATGATTTTATTAAAGCGTGTTCTTCCAATCCCTATGAAAATCAAGATGAACATCTAAAATTTATTGATGTGTCCCTCATTAAGTCTTTGTTTTGCAATATGAATCTTGATGAAACTGAATATGATCTTCCTTTACCTAAAAGGCGTTCTAAGAATTCTGAGTTTTTGGATCTTGATGATGAAATTGATGAAAGTGGGATTGAAATAAATAGAAACCGTGATGTTGCTAAACCCACTAGTTTGGATCTCAAGGAATTTAATTATGAAAATTGCTCTTTGATTGGTTGTATTTCCTTGTTACAATCCATGCTAGAATCTCCTCATGCTTATAGTCAAAATAAGGCATTTACCGAACATATCGTTGATGCCTTGATGCAATCTTATGAAGAAAAACTTGAGATGAAAGTTTCTATCCCTAGAAAACTCTATGATGAGTGGGAACCTACTATTAAAATTAAGATTAAAGACTTTGAGTTTCATGCTTTCTGCGATTTGGGTGCTAGTGTCTCTACTATTCCCAAAACTTTATGTGATTTGCTAGATTTCCGTGATTTTGATGATTGCTCTCTAAACTTGCATCTTGCGGATTCCACTATTAAAAATCCTATGGGAAGAATTAATGATGTGCTCATTGTTGCAAATAGGAATTATGTGCCCGTAGATTTTATCGTTCTTGATATAGATTGCAATCCTTCATGTCCTACTATTCTTGGTAGACCTTCCCTTAGAACGATTGGTGCAATTATTGATATGAAGGAAGGGAATATTAGATTCCAATTTCCCTTAAAGAAGGGTATGGAACACTTCCCTAGAAAGAAAATAAAATTACCATATGAATCTATTATGAGAGCCACTTATGGATTGCCTACCAAAGATGGCAATACCTAAATCTATCCTTGCTTTTATGCCTAGCTAGGGGCGTTAAACGATAGCGCTTGTTGGGAGGCAACCCAATTTTATTTTGTGTTTTTTGTTTTTGCTTCTGTTTAGGAATAAATAATACAACTACCTTCTGTTTGGATGTGGTTTTATGTTTTAATTAGTGTTTGTGCCAAGTAGAACCTATAGGATAACCTACGATGATAGTTGATTTGATTCTGCTGAAAAACAGAAACTTTGCACGCACTAATTTAGTTATTATAAATCACAGGAACGTGATTTTGCATTGATTATTTTTGATGCTGATCAATAAGAAAATTTTCCATGACTTCCTATTTTGGTAGAATTTTTAGAGTTCCAGAAGTTTTCGTTAGTCACAGATTGCTACAGACTGTTCTGTTTTTGACAGATTCTGTTTTTCGTGTGTTGTTTGCTTATTTTGATGAATCTATGGCTAGTAAAATAGTTTATGATCCATAGAGAAGTTGTAATACAGTAGGTTTAATACCAATATAAATAAATAATGAGTTCATTATAGTACCTTGAAGTAGTCTTTTGTTTTCTTTCTCTAACGGAGCTCACGAGATTTCTGTTGAGTTTTGTGTTGTGAAGTTTTCAGGTTTCGGGTGAATTATTTTGATGGATTATGGAACAAGGAGTGGCAAGATCCTAAGCTTGGGGATGCCCTTGGCACCCCCAAGATAATACAAGGACACCAAAAAGTCAAAGCTTGGGGATGCCCCGGAAGGCATCCCCTCTTTCGTCCACTTCCATCGGTAATTTACTTGGAGCTATATTTTTATTCACCAACATGATATGTGTTTTGCTTGGAGCGTCTTGTATTATTTGTGTATTTGCTTGTTAGTCTACCACAATCATATTTTCTGTACACACTTTTTGAGAGAGCCATACATGAATTGAAATTTGTAGAATACTCTATGTTCTTCACTTATATCTTTTGAGCTTGATAGTTTTGCTCATAGTGCTTCACTTATACCTTTTGAGCTTGATAATTTTTGCTCTAGTGCTTCACTTAGATCTTTTAGAGCATGGTGGTGGATTTTTTTTAAAGAAACTTGATCTCTCATGTTTCACTTAGATTATTTTGAGAGTCGTTAATAGCATGGTAATTTGCTTAATGTTAATATACTTGGTATTCAAGATATGTGAAACTTTCTTTTGAGTGCGTTGAATACTAAGATAAGTTTGATGCTTGATAATTGTTTTGAGATATGGAGGTGATAATTTCAAAGTCGTGCCAGTTGGGTGATTATGAATTTGAGAAATGCTTGTGTTGAAGTTTGCATGTCCCGTAGCATGCACGTATGGTTAAAGTTGTGTAACAAATTTGAAACATGAAGTGTACCTGGCTTGTGCATCCTTATGAGTGGCAGTCGGGGATGAGCGATGGTATTTTCCTACCAATCTATCCCCCTAGGAGCATGCGCGTAGTACTTGATTTTTGATGACTTCTAAATTTTTGCAATAAGTATATGAGTTCTTTTGACTAATGTTGAGTCCATGGATTATACGCACTCTCACCTTTTCGCCTTTACTAGCCTCTTCGATACCGTGCATTGCCCTTTCTCACCTTGAGAGTTGGTGCAAACTTCGTCGGTACATCCAAACCCCGTGATACGATATGCTCTATCACACACAAACCTCCTATTATCTTCCTCAAAACAGCCACCATACCTACCTATCATGGCATTTCCATAGCCATTCCGAGATATATTGCCATGCAACTTCCACCATCATCATCGTGACATGCATTACTTTTGTCATATTGCCATTGCATGATCTTGTAGTTGACATCGTATTTGTGTCAAAGCCACCATGTATTATTTTCCATACATGTCACTCTTGATTCATTGCACCATCCCGGTACACCGCCGGAGGCATTCATATAGAGTCATATCTTGTTCTAAGTTTCGAGTTGTAATCCTTATGTTGTAATCAATAGAAGTGTGATGATCATCATTATTAGAGCATTACCCAAAAAAAAGAGAAAGGCCAAAAAAAAAAAAGAAAGGCCTAAAAAATAATAATATAAAAAGGGCAATGCTACTATCTCTTTTTCCACACTTGTGCTTCAAAGTAGCACCTTGTTCTTCATGTAGCGAGTCTCATATATTGTGCTTCAAAGTAGCACCATGTTTTTCATATAGTGAGTCTCATAAGTTGTCCTGTTCATACTAGTGGGAAATTTTCATTATAGAACTTGGCTTGTATATTCCTACAATGGGCTTCCTCAAAATGCCCTAGGTCTTCATGAGCAAGCAAGTTGGATGCACACCCACTAGTTTTCTTTTGTTGAGCATTCATAGCTCTAGTGCATCCGTTGCATGGCAATCCCTACTCCTTGCATTAACATCAATCGATGGGCATCTCCATAGCTCAATGATTAGCCTCATTGATGTGAGACTTTCTCATTTTTTGTCTTCTCCACACAATCCCCATCATCATATTCTATTCCATCCATAGTGCTATATCCATGGCTCACGCTCATGTATTGCGTGAAGGTTGAAAAAGTTTGAGATTATTTAAGTATGAAACAATTGCTTGGCTTGTCATCGGGGGTATAGAAGTTGGGAACATCTTTGTGTGACGAAAATGAAGCATAGCCTAACTATATGATTTTGTAAGGGATGAACTTTCTTTGGCCATGTTATTTTGAGAAGACATGATTGCTTTGATTATTATGCTTGAAGTATTATTATTTTTGTGTCAATATGAACTTTTGTCTTGAAACTTTTGGATCTGAATATTCATATCACAATTAAGAAGATTTACATTGAAATTATGCCAAAGTATCACTCCGCATCAAAAATTCTTTTTTATCATTTACCTACTCAAGGACGAGCAAGAATTAAGCTTGGGGATGCCTGATACGTCTCCAACGTATCTATAATTTTTGATTGCTCCATGCTACTTTATCTACTGTTTTGGACTATATTGGGCTTTATTTTCCACTTTTATATTATTTTTGGGGCTAACCTATTAACCGGAGGCCCAGCCCAGAATTGTTGTTTTTTGCCTTTTTCAGTATTTCGAAGAAACAGAATATCAAACAGAGTCCAAACGGAATGAAACCTTCGGGATCGTGATTTTCCAACCGAATGTGATCGAGGAGACTTGGACCCTACTCCAAGAAGCTTCCGAGGAGGTCACGAGGGTGGAGGGCGCGCCCCCTGGGCGCACCCCCTACCTCGTGGGCCCCTCAGAGCTCCACTGATGTACTCCTTCCTCCTATATATACCTACGTATTCCCGAACGATCAGAACAGGAGCCAAAAACCTAATTCCACTGCCGCAACCTTACAGATCCACGAGATCCCATCTTGGGGCCTGTTGCAGAGCTCCACCGAGGGGCATCCACCACGGAGGGCTTCTACATCAACAACATAGCCCCTCCGATGAAGTGTGAGTAGTTTACTTCAGACCGTCGGGTTCATAGCTAGTAGCTAGATGGCTTCTTCTCTCTTTTTGGATCTCAATACAATGTTCTCCCCCTCTCTCGTGGAGATTTATTCGATGTAATCTTCTTTTTGTGGTGTGTTTGTTGAGACTGATGAATTGTGGGTTTATGATTCAGTATTATATATGGAAAATATTTGATTCTTCTCTGAATTCTTTTATGTATGATTGAGTTATCTTTGCAAGTCTCTTCAAATTATCTTTTTGGTTTGGCCAACTAGATTGGTAGTTCTTGCAATGGGAGAAGTGCTTAGCTTTGGGTTCAATCTTGCGGTGTCCTTACTCGATGTGAAAGAGTTGCAAGGCACGTATTGTATTGTTGCCATCGAGGATAACAAGATGGGTTTTCTATCATATTGCATGAATTTATCCCTCTACATCATGTCATCTTGCTTACGGTGTTACTCTGTTTTTACTTAATACTCTAGATGCATGCTGGATAGCGGTCGATGAATGGAGTAATAGTAGTAGATGCAGAATCATTTCGATCTACTTGTTTTGGATGTGATGCCTATATACATGATCATTGCCTAGATATACTCATAACTATGCTCAATTCTGTCAATTGCTCAACAGTAATTTGTTCACCCACCGTAGAATACTTATGCTCTTGAGAGAAGCCACTAGTGAAACCTATGGCCCCCGGGTCTATTCTCATCATATCAATCTATATCACTTTATTTACATGCTTTGTTTTTTACTTTGCCTTTACTTTTTACTTTGCATCTATCTATTAAAAATACCAAAAATATTATCTCTATCAGATCTCACTCTCGTAAGTGATCGTGAAGGGATTGACAACCCCTAAGCGTTGATTGCGAGTTGCATATAGGGTGTGTTTGGTTGTGTTCTCGTCTCAGCATAGTTGTTTTATACATCTCCAACGTATCTATAATTTTTGATTGCTCCATGCTACTTTATCTACTGTTTTGGACTATATTGGGCTTTATTTTCCACTTTTATATTACTTTTGGGACTAACCTATTAACCGGAGGCCCAGCCCAGAATTGTTGTTTTTTTGCCTTTTTCAGTATTTAGAAGAAACATAATATCAAACGGAGTCCAAACGGAATGAAACCTTCGGGATTGTGATTTTCCAACCGAGCGTGACCGGAGACTTGGACCCTACTCCAAGCAAAGGCGCGAGGAGGTCACGAGGTGGAGGTGCGCCCACCCCAGGCGCGTCCCCTACCTCGTGGGCCCCTCGGAGCTCCCCCGACGTACTCCTTCCTCCTATATATACCTCGTATGCCCGAACGATCGAGCAGGAGCCAAAACCTAATTCCACCGCCGCAACCTTCAGATCCACGAGATCCCATCTTGGGGCCTGTTAGGAGCTCACGGGGGGCATCCACCATGGAGGGCTTCTACATCATCACCATAGCCCCTCCGATGAAGTGTGAGTAGTTTACTTCAGACCTTCGGGTCCATAGCTAGTAGCTAGATGGCTTCTTCTCTCTTTTTGGATCTCAATACAATGTTCTCCCCCTCTCTTGTGGAGATTTATTCGATGTAATCTTCTTTTTGCGGTGTGTTTGTTGAGAGCGATGAATTGTGGGTTTATGATCCAGTATTATCTATGGAAAATATTTGATTCTTCTTTGAATTATTTTATGTATGATTGAGTTATCTTTGCAAGTCTCTTCGAATTATCCGTTTGGTTTGGCCAACTAGATTGGTAGTTCTTGCAATGGGAGAAGTGCATAGCTTTGGGTTCAATCTTGTGGTGTCCTTACCCAGTGACGGAAAGGGTTGCAAGGCACGTATTGTATTGTTGCCATCGAGGATAACAAGATGGGGTATTTATCATATTGCATGAATTTATTCCTCTACATCATGTCATCTTGCTTAAGGCGTTACTCTGTTTTTAACTTAATACTCTAGATGCATGCTGGATAGCGGTTGATGAGTGGAGTAACAGTAGTAGATGCAGAATCGTTTCGATCTACTTGTCACGGACGTGATGCCTATATACATGATCATTGCCTAGATATACTCATAACTATGCTCAATTCTATCAATTGCTCAACAGTAATTTGTTTACCCACCATAGAATACTTATCCTCTTGAGAGAAGCCACTAGTGAAACCTATGGCCCCCGGGTCTATTCTCATCATATCAATCTCCATCACTTTATTTATTTGCTTTGCTTTTAATTTTTACTTTGCATCTTTATACGAAAAATACCAAAAATATTATCTCTATCAGATCTCACTCTCGTAAGTGACCGTGAAGGGATTGACAACCCCTAATCGTGTTGGTTGCGAGTAGCTATCGTTTTGTGTGGGTACGAGGGACTTGTGCGTGACCTCCTACTAGATGATACCTTGGTTCTCAAAAACTGAGGGAAATACTTACGCTACTGTGCTGCATCATCCTCTCCTCTTCGGGGAAAACCAACGCAAGCTCGAGACGTAGCACATGCAGGGCCGACATGCACGCCATGATGCAGGCGAAAAGAGCATGCGGCTACGGAATCATGATTGGACTACTTCTAACATCATTGGAAGTCCGAGTTCCTCCAATTCCTCACGCCTGTCGCTGCCACCCACACGAGTGGAAGCGCTGTCGCGAGCGCAGCTGCTCCTCAACCTTCCTCCCGCCTTGGAGAAGCAAGAAGAGTGAAGTGCTGCTATCCAAAGCCTTATTGGCCATGCCAACGGGGATGGCCACCGGGGAGCAAGCCCCTCACGGCACCGAAATGACGAGCCGAGGCGTGCAGGCAGTGGAAGGGTCGAGGGCTCCACAACCACGGTGCACTCCCCTCTGCCACGGTCAGCCCGTCGGGGTGATGCTCGGGCAACGTGTCCACGGCGTCATCAGACCCACGGACACGCCGTGACCAACGTCAAGTTCTTCGAAAGCACCTCAAGGAGGACGGCCGGACTACTATCGAGCGGCGACGAGAAGCATGTCCCCAGTCTGATAGGCGTGTTGGACCCGCTGAGTACAGGCCTGCGGCAGGGGATGCTAGCGACTTGCCATATGCAATCACTTGTCCAACATTCACCTACGAGCTGCAACAGTTCCAGTGGCCCAACACCCGCACGTTCAAACCAGAGGTCCCAGAGAAGTACGACGGCAAGACCCACTCATCTGAGTTCCTGAGCGTTTACACTATCACAATGCAAGCTGCCGGAGCACGAGACGATAAGATACTCGCCAACTATTTCCAGTTGGCACTTAAACCCAACGTCACGTCATTGTTGATGCATCTGCCGATATATTCCATTGCTTCTTGGTCCGACATGTGCCACGAGTTTGTTGGTGCCTTCACGGGCGACCACGCAGCTCCTTGACAGGCAAGTGACTTTCACGTGATCCCTCAAAGAGACGGCGAATCCTTGTGCAAGTACATATAGAGGTTCAGCCGTGTGCAGTACAACATCCCCGATGTTCATCCCGCCGCCGTCATCAGCACGTTCCACTAGAACATGCACAATCGAAAGATGCGTGAAGAGTTGGCCATGAACAAGGTCACAGAAGTTGCTGAGCTGTATGTTCTGGCTGACATATGTGCCCGAGCGGAGGAAGGAAGGAAATGCCCCGGCGAAGACACTGATTTGGGAAGTGACTCTGAAGACGAAGATGTCGTCCCCCCCAGCAAAGAAGGGCCGACGGCGTAACATGAAACACAAGGGCAAGACTGTGCTTGCTGTCGAGGAATCCGGTGACCCCGACACCGCCAAGAAAGCCAAGGTTGACGACCCCGGCAAGGGGGTTCCCGGGTGTGACGCCTGCCGAGCCTTGGCGGCTGCCAGCAAGTCAGAGGGCTCTGACAAGCAGTACTGCAAGATTCACCATACCAATGGCCACAACCTCCAAAACTGCCGCCAAGTGGAGTTGCTAATGGAGAAGCAAAGGGCTGAGTACGAGAGATGAGACAAGGAGAAGGGCCAAGTAGGCGCCGACGGGTCCGGCAAGAAGCGCAACAGCCAAGGAGGATGCAGCAACAAGGAAAAGCAGCAAGAGAGGCCCGCTCGAGGCCGCGACAAGAAAGAAGAGGACGACGATCATGACGATGATGGTGACAAATCCATCAAGCATGAGTTCCAGAAGGCGACAGAAGTCACGTGTGTTGACGGTGGTGCTTCGTTGCATTCTTCCCACCGCCAACTGAAACAGTGGGCGCATGAGATTAATGCAACAAAGCCAATGGTCAATGCCCAGAAGCCGTCGAGGTGGTCCCACACGCCTATCATCTTTGACACCGAGGATTACCCTGATCACACAACTGCGGTTGGGTGTTTGCCGTTGTTGGTATCCCCAACAATACGCAACCTCAAGGTGACAAAGATGTTAGTTGATGGTGGGGCCGGCCTTAACATGATCTCGCCCAACATGATCAAGAGATTGAAGATCCCTGATGAAGACCTCGAGGAGACGGGCACGTTCCAAGGGATCAGTCCGAGGAGGAGCCAACCCAAGGGAAAGGTCACGCTACCGGTTACGTTTGGTGGCGACCTCAACTCCAGGACGGAGAGGATCGTTTTTGATGTTGCCGAGATCCCGTTGCCATATAACGCGATCCTTGGCTGCACAACGCTGGCCAAGTTCAAGGCGGCATTGCACTATGCATACAACAAGTTAAAGATGCCTGGCCCGATGAGCATCATCACCGTCGGTTGCGACAGGAAGGATGCGCCCATCTGCGCCGATCGGCTCTATCGAGAGGTGGTTGTAGCATCCGCCGTCAAGGCACCTGCTCCTGCCACCAAGAAGAGTACCAGTAAGGCCTCGGCCGCCGGCAAGACTTCCGGCTCCGGCAAGGGCTCCTGTACCCTCTCCGGCAAACGCACCTCCTCGGAGTGTTGCATTCCCGCTGGAGACGTACCAGAGAGCTCTACCAGCAAGAGTAAGAAGTCCAATGTGGCCCCACCGGAAACCAAGAAGGTGCCCGTCAATGAAGATGGCACGGGCGAAGCTTTTACCATAAGCTCCACCCTTGACAGCAAATAGGAAAGCGCGCTCGTCACCTTCCTGTGGGCGAATGTCAACGTGTTTGCATGGGAAGCATCTGACATCCCCGGCGTTCCTAGGGAGGTGATTGAGCACCATCTTGCTGTCTGCCCTCATGCACGGCCCGTCAAGCAAAAAGTTAGAAAGCAAGCTTTGGAGCGACAAGAGTTTATCATCAAGGAGATCAGGAAGTTGGAGGCAGCAGCTTTGGTCAAGGGAGTTCTCCACCCAACATGGTTGGCCAATCTAGTAGTAGTACGTAAGGCGAATGGGAAGGGGAGGCTATGTATTGACTATACTAATATCAATAAAGCCTATCCAAAGGATCCCTTCCCATTGCCACGTATTGACCAGATAGTGGACTCGACTGCTGGGTGCGACCTGCTGTCATTCCTTGATGCTTACTCAGGATATCATCAGATCCTCATGACAAAAGAAACGAAGAGAAGACCGCGTTCATCACCCCATGTGGTATGTACTGCTTCGTACGGATGCCTTTCGGGTTGAAGAGCGCTGGTTCGATGCTCGCTCGTGCGGTCCAAATTGGTTTTGAACCCCAGCTCCATAGAAATATGGAAGCCTACATGTATGACATAGTGGTCAAAACCAAGAATAAGGCCACGCTCATGCAGGACCTGGAAGACACTTTTCAAACTTGCGCAGGATCAACCTCAAGCTCAATCCAGAGAAGTGAGTGTTCGGCGTTCCATCCGGCAAGCTTCTTGGGTTCTTGTTGTCTGAACGCGGAATCGAAGAAAATCCCGACAAGATCAAAGCAATCAAGCAAATTGAGGCACCAAGACGGGTCAAAGATGTCTGAAGGCTTGCCGGCTGCATCGCCGCCCTAAGAAGGTTCATCTCTAAATTTGCTGAGCGTGCCCTCCCCTTTTTCAAGATTTTGAAAAAGGCGGGTCCAATGAAATGGACCCTGGAGGTAGAGGCAGCACTGCAGGATTTGAAGAGATATCTCTCCTTTACGCCAATACTGGTCGCGCCCAGGCCACTAGAGCCGTTGCTGCTATACTTGGCGGCAACGAATCAAGTGGTCAGTGCTACGCTAGTAGCACGGATAGAAGTTGAGGAAGAGGTGACAACAGCGGCAAGGCCCTCAGGTGAAGAGTTGGACCCGGCAGGATCTGATCCTGGCAAGGGGAGAGCCCCCGGCGGGATCCGATCCCGGTAAGGGAGAGCCCCCGGCAGGATCCGATCCCCGCAAGACAGCATCTGCGCAATCAAACAAGGTAAAGCAAAAGAAGAAGGTGATGCAGCACCCAGTCTATTTTGTCAGCTCCCTCTTGTAGGGGGCGAGGTCAAGGTATTCTGGGATGCAGAAGTTGCTTTTCAGCCTCCTTATGGCCTCGAGAAAGCCGTGTCATTATCTCCAAGCACATGAAGTCACCGTCGTCACACGCCTCCCTTTGCAACGGATCTTGCATAACCCAGATTCAACTGGGAGGATTGTGGAGTGGGCGTTGGAGCTGTCATGCTTTGGCCTTAAGTTCGATAGCACCTCAACGATCAAGAGCAGAGCCTTGGCGGAATTAATAGCAGAATGGACATCCATGCCCAATGAAGAAGTTCAAGAAACCACCCTTCCCTGCAAAGAGGCAAGTAGTCATTGGATTATGTACTTCAATGGAGCTTTCTCGTTACAAGGTGCAGGTGCCGACATGTTGCTCATCGCGCCCACCGGAGAACGCCTCAACTATGTGATCCAGATGCGCTTCCCCCACGAGAGGTCGACAAACAACACCATAGAATATGAGGGGCTGCTTGCTGGTCCCAGGATCGCGGCGGACCTCGGTATCAGGAAGCTTATTATTAGAGGAGATTCACAACTTGCCGGCGGGCAAGTTATGAAGGATTATCAGAGCCTGCTGATGGAGGCTTATGTGGACGAGGTGAGGAACTTGGAAGAGCGCTTTGATGGCCTACAAGCAGAGCATGTTCCTCGAGCAGAGAACAACATTGCCGATGACCTGTCAAAGCGCGCTACCCTCAAGCTACCTGTGGAACCAGGTACCTTTGTGCTTCAATTAACTCAGCCATCCATCAAGCCATCAACAGAAAAGAACAAGTGAAGGGAGGTTAGCCCCAGCAAATACTTTCCCGCAGAGCTCCCAGGAGCCGCCGGCAAGGAAGTTGCTGGGTACCCTGAGCTTGCCCAGGAGCAGCAGCCTCCAGCAGGGCCTTAGGCCCCTTCCGTCGAGGCGGCTGCCCCGCAGCAGAGAACATGCCTTTGGTCCTTGCCGTCGAGCCTCAGGCTCCAGCATGGGCACACCATACATTCTGTTTCCTCCAAACAGGGGAGCTCCCTGAGGAGCAGGAAGAAGTAGAGAAAGTAGCCTGTCGGTCTAGCATGTACCAGTTTGTGGATGATGTCCTTTAAAGAAGAAGGCCGAACGACGTGAAATTGAAGTGTATTCCTCGGGAGGACGGACTGGAGCTGTTGGCAGAGATACACGGAGGCATATTTGGCTCCCACATAGGGTCAACAGCCCTTGCCGGAAAAGCATTCCGGCAAGGTTTCTTCTGGGCCACTGCCCTCCAGGATGCAACGACACTTGTAACCAAGTGTGAAGCGTGCCAGTTTCATTCAAAGAAGATTCATCAACCAGCTCAAGCCCTTCAAACAATCCCCCTCTCCTGACCATTTTCAGTCTGGGGGCTCGACATACTGGGCCCCTTTCCCCATGCTGTCGAGGGCCTTGAGTACTTGTACATCGTGATTGACAAGTTCACAAAGTGACCGGAAGTGGACCTGGTGAGGAAGGTGACATCGCAGTCAGCCGTCAAGTTCTTCAAGGGACTTGTTTGCCGTTTTGGTGTGCCAAAACCGACAATGGCACACAGTTCACGAGCTGCACCTTCATGCAGTATATCCAGGACCTTGGCAGCAAGGTATGTTTTGCTTCAGTTGCTCACCCAAGGAGCAATGGCCAAGAAGAAAGCATAAATGTTGAAGTGTTACGAGGTCTCAAAACAAGAACCTTTGACAAGCTGCGCAAGTGTGGAAGGCGCTGGATTGATGAATTGCCAACGGTTCTTTGGTCAATCAGAATGACACCAAATCAAGCCACTGGCCAGACACCCTTTGCCCTGGTTTACGGGGCAGAAGCAGTTCTCCCCACTGAAATCCTATACTGGTCACCTCGAGTGCTCGCTTATGATGAGCTTGAGCAAGAGCAGTTGCGCTAGGATGATGCAACGCTCCTCGAGGAAGATCGTCTTCGAGCTGCTGTGCGAGTCGCTTGCTACCAGCAAGCCTTGCATTTCTATCATAGTCGCAAGGTTCACGCCCGAAGCCTTGAGGAAGGTGATCTTGTTCTTCGGCGCGTTCAGTCCACCAAGAATTCAAACAAGTTGACGCCAAAGAGGGAAGGCCCCTATCGGGTAATACGAGTCACCAGGCCCGATGCAGTCCGCCTGGAGATGAAAGATGACATTCCAGTGAGCAACTCCTGGAATATCGAACATCTTCGCAAGTTTTACCCATAGAAGCGCGGTTCTTCAGGAGCTCCGCAACCCGTTTGTACTAGCCTTGCCGGCAAGGCATGTAACCTATGTACAGAGCCAGGCGCAGACCCTGCACGCAGCTAGATAGTTTTTTAGCATGTATAGTTTGCTGCTAGTTTCCATGTGTGTATATATATATATATATATATATATATCTGTGTGTGTGTGTGTGTGTGTGTGTGTGTATGCATGCGTACTTGTCCAGGATATTGTGCTACCTTAGATTCTAACAGGTGCTGGGAAACCGCCAAGGCTCCATGCCCCCATCCTCTCCTCCTTCCGGCCGCAGTAACAACGCCCCGACAAGAAGTTGAGAATATTGCTTGGCGCGGCATCTCCACCAACAACTCAACCAGATAAAGTTCTTTCCTAGCCCATTCATGTTCGTAACTTGTGACTTGCGCATTATAAAGCCTCATCACTCTATTTAAACTTGGGTGCTCCCATCCCTGACTCAAACGTTGCTTCGGTCGGGGTAGTTGCAGTAACCTTGGGTAAAAAGAGTCTGGCAGGGGGGTTGGACCCTGCGCCTGTAACCCGGCAGATGTGATTCTCTCACAGGCACAGGAGTGCCGGCAAGGTAGCTTGCCAGGGAGACTCATTTATTTTCATTAAAGGGGCATTTTGCCTCTGCACGAACGCATACGTGCATGAGTTCCCGATAAAGGCTTATCTTTTTCATTGATATGCTGATGCAAGTACAGATATTACAGAACATGAGCATGGGCTCGGTAGATTACATTTTCCTAGAAAGTTAAAATTTGGCAAGTACCTACAGATTAAGAAAAAAGACAAGTGCCCCATAATCCCTATTCTTGCCGCATTCCTCCCCAGGCACGGCAGGCCGCGCAAGGTGACGGGCATGGGGAACTAGGCGATGGAGAGCTTGACGAGGAAGCCCGCCAACCACCATCGCCGGGGATAGCAAGACAAGGCCCCCGGCAAGGCGTGTTGCCGGGGAAGGAGACGAGCGAGATGATGGTGCGGCCACTGACAGTCAGCCGGAGTCAGAGTCGTCATTCGCCCGCCCGCTGCTGTCGTCGTTGTTGGCGCTGTCCTTCTCGCCGCGGTCGCTCGAGGAGGAGCTTTCGTCGTCAGTAAAGCTCTCCATCCAGCACCCTAGGCAAATTCCGGAGTTACCGAAGACCTTGACGGAGAGAAGGCCACTCTCCATTAACTTAAAATGGAGAACGTGCCCCTCCGTCAAGTTGTGGGCACGTGCAAAAGTGTTCCACCCCTGACGAAGATACATGACGTGAGGGCGAGGAAAGTCAACGTCAGCTCATACGCCGTTGTTCCCGCTGCCCCTCATGTGAACCCTCAAGGACCGCGGGGCCTCCTACTCCATCACCCGGGCGAACGGGGTCGGAAGCCGGAGGCGACTGCACACAGGCCTATACAGCCTGATCAATAGCTTGTAGGGCTGGTCCCCGATGAGGCCGCCCATCGGAGGTGGGGCCGCCGGCGGAGGCGCGGCTGGAACACCGCCCTGTCCACCTCCTCCCCAGGCACCACGGCGACCTCGACCTCGTCCCCTTCCTCTTCCCCTCATGGCGGGTTCTACCACCAGAGGCTCCAGAGGAGGAGGGGCGCGCTGTCAAGCAGAAGCCCTCATCGCCGCCGCCGAAGCGCCAGCACGCCCTTTCACCATGGCGAGTCAGAGGAAGATGGTAAGCAAGAGAGGGAAAGGAGGGCGAGGTGGAGAAGCACCATCCCTCTCCCCTTTTATAGAAGAGCAAGGCCGAGGCTTGGCCACCCAGCCCAAGGGGCGGCCGCCCCGCACGGCCAATGCGGCCTCTTGAAGCACGGGGAATCGGAACCGGCCTGCTCCACCAATTAACAAACGCCTGGTTTTCCGCCTCGGCATCCTCCACGCCTGCCGCCTACCCTTCCCGATGCATGGAGGGTACATGGCAAAGTGGAAGGGGGTGTGAGGATAGGTGGGACGACCGGTTCCCACCCCGTGACCGTGGGGGACGGTGCCATGCAGGCTGCGACCCGAGTCCACCTAGTAAATGAGTAGCGCCCTTGCAGATTCTTTCCTTTTAAACAAGGAAAACACGGGCCGCCTCTTTGCTACCTAATATGGGATGACGCAAGCATGCTAAGGCCATCCCACGCATGACCCCCATGACACACACTCAGCGCGGGACATGGGGAAGTGCAACTGACGGAATGATCATGATGGTTTGCCTCTGCTACGCCCGCCCGCGCAGTGCTTTAGGCCTGGCCCAACCACGCCTTGCACTTATGTGTGGCCCAGGCCGGGGGGCTCCTGTTGGTGTACAAAAGTGTGGGTACTTATGTACCCCTTACTTGTGCACGGACGGTCGCAGCCACGCCTACAGCAGGGCTTGACAAAGCAGAGGAGGACGGCATGAAGCAAGACAGGTACATAGAATATCAAAACAGATGCTCAAAGTGACAAGCAGCAGAAGGCTGGCAGGGCCATACCCGGCAACAGGCCTTGCCAGGGCGACCTGCGTGTCGGGGCAGCTTGTGAAGAGACCAGCAGGTCCACCAACTTTGGGGCTGAGAGCTCAGACACCATCGATAAAATTAAGACCAAAGATCTGGAAAGCACATGCCTGATAGCATGCAGCCCCTCATGAAGATTGGCAGCCCACGAATCCACGCGGGATCAGAAGACGAAGACCCCCGGCAAGACCCTTGCCGGGGATGACTCCAAGGCACCCAGCAAGCCTTGCCGGGGACGATCGCTGGGCCGCGGCCAAACCCGCGCCCGGCAAGGTTTCGCTACCTCACCACCACTCTAGCGCGAAGACATGCGTGCCAACTAAGCAGGCGCCTGCGTGGCGGCATGCAGATCTTGTGGAAGCTTGCCATTCCGCCAACATAGCAGTTGGTTGGCCATCACTCAGACGCGTGGCAAGGTGAGGAAGCAGCGAAGGATTAGATGGCCTCTATTGCCATCCCCAATAAAGCGAGAGGACACGTAGGCAACGCATTAAATGCGCTTGTCCTACGGTGATCAAGCGATAAGCTCATACAATTGTAGCTTGCCACCTCCTGTGTGCCATTGTGGCAACCCCTTTGTGTATAAAAGGAGGCCCAAGGCGCGCAGAGAGAGGATTCGGACTTTTGGACAAAGCACGCATCATAGCTAGTTGAAAGGCTCAAGAACACACATATAACCAAGCAAAGCAGGACTAGGCTATTACGCATCTCTGTGGCGCGAACCTAGATAAAAATCCCATGTGTGCTAACGGCTCAACCTGCTCTTCGTGCAACTAACCCCCAGCCGAATGTATAAGGGATCCTTGTGACCCCATAGGTGATCGGTTTCCCCGATAGAGTTCGAAGAGCTGGTGCCAGCAGTAGTAGCAAGTAACTCGAACACTGTCTAAGTGTCTTCAATATAGGTTTTATCGGCTTTCTTGGAGACCAACAGGGATGTCTCACTATCTTGAACCTTATCTGTGTTACTTACTTTAGCATTGCATAACGGGTTTGTTGGAAATATGCCCTAGAGGCAATAATAAAATGGTTATTTTTATATTTCCTTGTTCATGATAATTGTCTATTGTTCATGCTATAATTGTATTAACTGGAAACCGTAATACATGTGTGAATACATAGACCACAACATGTCCCTAGTGAGCCTCTAGTTGACTAGCTCGTTGATCAATAGATGGTTATGGTTTCCTGACCATTGACATTGGATGTCAATGATAATGGGATCACATCATTAGGAGAATGATGTGATGGACAAGACCCAATCCTAAGCATATCACAAGGTCGTGTAGTTCGTTTTGCTAGAGCTTTTCTAATGTCAAGTATCATTTCCTTAGACCATGAGATTGTGCAACTCCCGGATACCATAGGAATGCTTTGGGTGTACCAAACGTCACAACGTAACTGGGTGGCTATAAAGGTGCACTACAGGTATCTCTGAAAGTGTCTGTTGGGTTGGCACGAATTGAGACTGGGATTTGTCACTCCGTATGACGGAGAGGTATCTCTGGGCCCACTCGGTAATGCATCATCATAATGAGTTCAATGTGACTAAGTAGTTAGTCACGGGATCATGCATTACGGAACGAGTAAATTGACTTGCCGGTAACGATTTTGAACGAGGTATTGGGATACCGATGATCGAATCTCGGGCAAGTACCATACCGATTGACAAAGGGAATTGTATACAGGATTGCTTGAATCCTCGACATTGTGGTTCATTCGATGTGATCATCGTGGAACATGTGGGAGCCAACATGGGTATCCAGATCCCGCTGTTGGTTATTGGCCGGAGAGATGTCTCGGTCATGTCTGCATGGTTCCCGAACCCGTAGGGTCTACACACTTAAGGTTCGGTGACTCTAGAGTTGTTATGCGAAATAGTATGTGGTTACCGAAGGTTGTTCAGAGTCCTGTATGAGATCCCGGACATGATGAGGAGCCCCGGAATGGTCCGGAGGTGAAGATCGGTATATTGGACGAAGGGTATTGGAGTCCAGAATTGTTCCGGGGGTACCAGGTGATGACCAGCGTGTCCGAAAGGGGTTTCGGAGGCCCCGACAAGTGTTGGGGGGGCCTTATGGGCCAAGGGGAGGGGGCACATCAGCCCACTAAGGGGCTGAGCGCCCCTCCCACCCCATCTCACGTAACCTAGAGAGGTAGGGGCGCCACCCCTAGGGCAGTCTCCCCTCCTGGCTTGGGGGGCAAGTTTCCTAGGGGGTGGGGGCGCCCATACCCATCTAGGATTTCCCCTGGCCACCGCCCCCTCCTTTAGATCCATCTAGAGGGGCCGTCTCCCTCTCCCCTTCTCCCTATATATAGTGAGGGGGTGGGAGGGCAGCCACACCCTTCCCCTGGCGCAGCCCCTCCCTCCTGCAACACTTCCTCCTCCTCCGTAGTGCTTAACGAAGCTCTGCCAGAGAACCACGAGCTCCATCACCACCACGTCGTCGTGCTGTCAGAGTTCTCCCTCAAATTATCCTCTCCCCTTGATGGATCATGAAGGAGGAGACGTCCCCGGGCTGTACGTGTGTTCAACACGGAGGCACCGTCCGTTCGGCGCTAGATCGGATCTTCCGCGATTTGAATCGCCGCGAGTACGACTCCATCAACCGCGTTATAGTAACGCTTCCACATCGCGATCTTCAAGGGTATGAAGATACACGCATCCTCTCCCTCTCTTGTTGCTAGAATCTCCATAGATTGATCTTGGTGATGCGTAGAAAATTTTGAATTTCTGCTATGCTCCCCAACAGTGCCATCATGAGCTAGGTCTATTGCGTAGATTCTATGCACGAGTAGAACACAAATAGTTGTGGGCGTTGGTTTGTTCAATATGCTTACCATTACTAGTCTTATCTTGATTTGGCGGCATCGTGGGATGAAGCGGCCCGGACCGACCTTACACGTACGCTTACATGAGACAGGTTCCACCGATTGACATGCACTTGTTGCATAAGGTGGCTAGCGGGTGCCAGTCTCTCCCACTTTAGTCGGATCGGATTCGATGAAAAGGGTCCTTATGAAGGGTAAATAGCAATTGGCATATCACCGTTGTGGCTTTTGCGTAGGTAGAAACTTTCTTGCTAGAAACCCATAGCAGCCACGTAAAACATGCAACAACAATTAGAGGACGTCTAACTTGTTTTTGCCGGGTATGCTATGTGATGTGATATGGCCAAAAGAATGTGATGAATGACATATGTGATGTATGAGATTGATCATGTTCTTGTAATAGGAATCACGACTTGCATGTCGATGAGTATGACAACCGGCAGGAGCCATAGGAGTCGTCTTAATTTATTGTATGACCTGCGTGTCATTAAAAATGCCATGTAATTAGTTTACTTTATTGCTAACCGTTAGCCATAGTAGTAGAAGTAATAGTTAGTGAGACAACTTCATGAAGACAGGATGATGGAGATCATGATGATGGAGATCATGGTGTCATGTCGGTGACGAAGGTGATCATGACGCGCCTCAAAGATGAAGATCAAAGGCGCGAGATGATATTGGCCATATCATGTCACTCTATGATTTGCATGTGATGTTTGTCATGTTTACATCTTATTTGCTTAGAATGACGGTAGCATAAATAAGATGATCCCTCATAAAATTTAAAGAAAGTGTTCCCCCTAACTGTGCACCATTGCGAAGGTTCGTTGTTTCGAAGCACCACGTGATGATCGGGTTGATAGATTCTAATGTTCGCATACAATGGGTGTAAGCCAGATTTACACATACAAAACACTTAGGTTGACTTGACGAGCCTAGCATGTACAGACATGGTCTCGGAACACAAGAGACCGAAAGGTCAAACATGAGTCATATAGCAGATACGATCAACATGAAGATGTTCACCGATGATGACTAGTCCGTCTCACGTGATGATCGGACACGGCCTAGTTGACTCGGATCATGTATCACTTAGATGACTAGAGGGATGTCTATCTAAGTGGGAGTTCATTAAATAATCAGATGAACTTAATTATCATGAACATAGTCAAAAGATCTTTGCAAATTATGTCGTAGATTACGCTTTAGTTCTACTGTTTTAAGATATGTTCCTAGAGAAAATTTAGTTGAAAGTTGACAGTAGCAATTATGCGGACTGGGTCCGTATACTGAGGATTGTCCTCATTGCTGCACAGAAGGCTTATGTCCTTAATGCACCGCTCGGTGTGCTGAACCTCGAGCGTCGTTTGTGGATGTTGCAAAAGTCTGACATACACGTTTTAATGACTACATGATAGTTCAGTGTGTAATGTTAAACGGTTTAGAATTGAGGCACCAAAGACATTTTTGAAACGCCGCAGAACATATGAGATGTTCCAAGAGCTGAAATTAGGATTTCAGGCTCGTGGCCACGTCAAGAGGTATGAGACCTCCGACAAGTTTCTTAACCTGCAAACTAAGGGAGAAAAGCTCAATCATTGAGCATGTGCTCAGATTGTCTGAGTACTACAATGACTTGAATCGAGTGGGAGTTAATCTTCCAGATGAGATAGTGATGGTTCTACATAGTCACTGCCACCAAGCTATTAAAGCTTCATGATGAACTATAACATATCAGGGATAGACATGATGATCCTTGAGCAATTCGCAATGTTTGACACCGCGAAAGTAGAAATCAAGTAGGAGCATCAATTGTTGATAGTTAGTAAAACCACTAGTTTCAAGAAGGGAAAGGGCAAGAAGGGATACTTCATGAAACGGCAAATCGATTGTCGCTCTAGTGAAGAAACCGAGGTTGAACCCAAACCCGAGACTAAGTGCTTCTGTAATGAGGGAACGGTCACTGAAGCAGAACTACCCTAGATACTTGGTAGATGAGAAGGCTGGTGTCGGTGTCAAAACCGGCGGATCTCGGGTAGGGGGTCCCGAACTGTGCGTCTAGGCGGATGGTAACAGGAGACGAGGGACACGATGTTTTTACCCAGGTTCGGGCCCTCTCGATGGAGGTAAAACTCTACGTCCTGCTTGATTAATATTGATGATATGGGTAGTACAAGAGTGGATCTACCACGAGATCAAGGAGGCTAAACCCTAAAGCTAGCCTATGGTATGATTGTTGTAATGTATGTTGTCCTACGGACTAAAGCCCTCCGATTTATATAGAGGAGGAGGCTAGGGTTACACAGAGTCGGTTACAATGGTAGGAGATCTACATATCCATATTGCCAAGCTTGCCTTCCATGCCAAGGAATGTCCCATCCGGACACGGGACGGAGTCTTCAATCTTGTATCTTCGTAGTCTTGGAGTCCGGCGGACGATGATAGTCCGGCTGTCCGGACACCCCCTAGTCCAGGACTCCCTCAGTAGCCCCTGAACCAGGCTTCAATGACGATAAGTCCGGCGCGTATATAGTCTTCGGCGTTGCAAGGCGGGTTCCTCCCTTGAATAACCCAAAGAAGATCATGAACACCAGGATAGTGTCCGGCTCTGCAAAATAAATTCCACATTCCACCGTAGAGAGACTAAAATGTACACCAGTTCAATCTGCTGACGTATTATGCGGCGTGACATCACACCGCTACCAAGCCACTGTTTGAATTGTTTTTTACTTATACCACCTCAACACGTTTAGCGAAGCGGTTTCCTTGGCACGTCTTGTCGAAGCAGAGATCGTGTTCCCCTTATTCCGGTATTCTCATCAATACGTGCGTGGGTAACCCAACCGTGCCCGTCGCCATGCCTCCTCTATCGAAGGTGAATCCCAAACGGTCACGGAGACGACTCTTGGTGTTTTTCCCCTTTATAAGAGGACCAATGCTCGTTCTTTTTCTTCAATCTCGCATCGAATCTCCTCCTCGCTCCCGGTTCCAACACCCAGAGCCTCATTTGGCGCTTCAGATTCTCAACCATGTCCGCCCGACCTCCGGGTCGGTGGATGCCCTCCTCCGTCACGGAGGAGGACGTGTGAAGCTGCATGAGGCCAAGCACATCCCCACGAGATTTCGCAGACAGGTTGCTGCCCAAGGGCAGGCCGTGCCCGCCCGAGCCCGGCGAGTACGTTGTCTTCAGATCCCACCTCCGTCGGGTTTAGGCTTCCAGACGGACCCCTTCGTGAGAGGGCTCATGTTCTACTACGGGCTAGATTTTCACGACTTGGCTCCGAGTCCATCCTCCATATCTCCGCATTCATTATCGCTCATGAAGCCTTCCTCCGCATCACTCCCCACTTCGCCCGTGGATGAAGACCTTCAATGTGGGCCAAGATGATCGGGCGTCAGCGGAGTGTGGCGGGCGGCCATAAGCAAAGGGCCGATGCCCGTGGCCCGAGGTTCCTTCCAAGAGGAACTCGGATCGTGGCAGCGAGGAGGTTCTATATCACCGCTCGAAGGGCAGCAAGCAAAAGCCGCCGCCTTTGTTCCGCCCGGGACCTCCATGCCGACTGATGTCGTGGGTCAACCAAGGGCTCAATTGGGGGCCATCTGAAGACGTGCCCTTATTGCAGGGCCGGATTCGAGACCTCCAGGCGAGGGAGGTCGATCTGGTCATGGTGATGCAGGTTATGCTAATCAGGCATCTTCTGCCCTGCAAACGCCGTCCTCTCCGTCTATGGGAGTTCAATCCGGAGGGACCCCGAATTCTCCAGCACTTCATGGGTGCGACACCCGCGGAGATGTACAGGTTGTTCTTCGGACCGCAGGTAACGTGTCCGGAATTGACCGAGGACGCAGGCCTAAGCCGCAATCGCCCGGATACTCAGGTAAATAGCTCAGAGTCCGGACGTTACTGCTTATCTGCTTTTCTAGAGTTCGCCTCCTGACCCATTACTCTTCACAGGAGTGGGTAGCGCGATCGAGGCTGATAAGGTGTCCGGCTCCCCTCCCAGAGACCGCACTGGAGCCCGTGCTGGTCAGAATGTTGGAGGTCGCGCCCATAGAAGGGAGCGATGGGGAAAATAGAGGAGCTATTATTTCGCCCAAAGGGGCGTCTGGAGAGGGGGGAATCAAAAACCCCTCCTTCCAGGGGGAGAAGAGGACCGCCTCCGAAGATCCCGGGGCCAAAGCCCCTAAACGAGGGAAGAAATCTTCACCGGAGGGTCCGGCGTCCGGGGAGAATCCGGACGTACAATCATCGCCAAAGGATCAGCCCTCCAGCGAGCCGTGAGTATGAAAAGGGGAGTTAATTAGTAAGGAAATACCTCCATTTGTGCTTCTGTGGGTAACCGAAATTTTTATCTTGCAGTTCGGATCTGCAGCCTTCTCAGATGAGTTCGTCTTCGGGGGACCTTCTTCCGGAGATGATGGAGAGCGAAACGCCTCCGTCTGCTGCGCCGTCGGATAAGGCAGATGAGCCTGAAGTATCGTCATGGAGGGCATCCCCGAGTTCGGAGGGGCCGGAGAGTTCGGCGCCCGCTAGTATTCGGCCGGGAGAACTGAAGAATCTGCTTGAGAGGGCGTCCATCTCAGAAGATCACCGTGCGTTGATGCGTATGGTGATTGGAAGGATTTCGTCCACCGAGAGCGGATTAAATGAACGCCGCTCTGAGTTTGTTTGGCGGGATTTGAGGTACGCGAGAATGACGCACCCCCTTTTTTTGACAGTTTTGCACATAAAAGTGCGCCCTGTATAGATAGTAGCCCCTGAGACTCGGTAGGTTGTCGAGAACGACAGCGTGCCGAGGATCAAAATCGCAAGTAATGAATGTTGTCATTTCTATGCAGGTGGCGGATAGTCCGAGGGCTAGCCGGACTGGTGGAGTTGCCGAGTTAATGCGGCAACTTGACGTGGCAGATGCGGACATCCCACTTGTCAACCGGCGACTTGACGAGTCGCAAGGTAAATAAGTTCTCCGCAGTCGCTTTATTAAGGGGGTCAAAGCCCTCCTCTGATAAGTTATACGTTGTGGTACAGACGGTGCTGCTGCTGTGGAGAGCCTTCGGGCCGAACTTGCTCAAGCTAAGGAGCAAGCCCGAAGGAGTGACGCGCTGCCTCGAGGGCGCCGAGGAGTTGAAAGCGAAAAGGCTGCACACCGCCTAAGCGAGGGAAGAGATGGCGAATTGGCCGTGAAATTAAAAGATGCTTGCCGACCGCAATGAGGCTCTTGAAAAGGAGCGCTTATCGGGCGGGAAGACTTGAGGAAGGCCACCGCCGAGGCCAAGGATGCCCGCTCGCAATGCGGGCCATGAAGGAGGAGCTCGCCAGTCGGAGATATCGTGGTGGCAAGCCTTTTCTGCTGCGTCGCCGGTTTATGGATCAAAAGTATGCTCAATTTGGCCAGCTGTGGAGTCCGGAGGATCCGTATATGGACTTAGCGGCAAGTGCGGCTGATGCCATTGAGCACTTCCGGAGCCAGAAGGATCACAAGACGGAAGAGCTATTTTGGTCTCAATTCCATAGTCCGGATCGCTCACTTCCGTTGACCGACCGGTTGGCCGAATGGGCCGAGCTAAATAGATTGTCCGGACATGCCATGACTAACATCGTGGCTCATGTCTGGCCGGAGAGGCCCAAGGCGACGAGCTACTTCGGCTTACTGCAGCAATTTCTTGGAGCGGTGCCGCATATCAAGGAGATGAAGCGGTCGGCCTGCATCGAAGGCGCGCGGAAGGCTCTTGCCCGTGTGAAGACGCATTGGACAGAGATGGATGCCACTGTTGTTGCCGCCCAGGGTTCGGATGAAAGCCGGCTCCCCGCCGAGCATTATTTCGGGGAAGTTATGCGTGGCGCTCGTGTAATAGAGTCGCAGTGCTCAAAAAATGTCACGTTCAAATGAACGTTTTACTTGTAAAACGATGATTATGCTATAACTGCTTTTTATACTTGTGCATCCCAAGTAGTAAAACTTCTCCTATCTGACCGTTTACGATATCGCTTGTATAACTTCGAAAGATTGCAGTCTTGGCTTTAGCCCCCACGCACAAGGTGCGGGGGTGTTCGCAAAAATAGCGCGTTTTCACCCTTAATCCGATGTCTCGGTCCTGTTAAGGAGGTGGTAGCGTAGCAAACGAGGCAATCCGGACTATAATGCTTTATCACTTTCACTTAGCGATGGAGTTCGAGGGTGGGGCTACGATATAGCCCCCAGGGCACCGCACTTCTCCGAATTCGGCGCTGTGTGTGCTGACCGAAAAGGTCCTTCACAAAGCGGGAATTCTAAACATTCGGTGGTCGATCGAGTGGTTGACGGTCTCTCGCTATATCATGACATCGGTTTTGGCTTTCTCTCTCGAGGTGCTCGCCCGGTCAAACCTGGGCACAATCGCATAGTTCTCCGGTGCAGCGTTAGCCGATGATACGGAACGTAAGGCAGCAAAACACAGGAGCCGGGCAAACCCAACATTTGACCAAAGACATGATTCGGAGCTGATGCATATAATGCCTAACTCGAGACGCCGAACACTCCCTAAGGTGTTTGGTCTTTATAGTAATGGGCAGAACAATGCCCTAAGCCCCTAGTGTCCAGGTACGGGCATTATCTTCTAACGCGGCCGATGCCAAAACGTCAGGTTCCGCTTTGGTTATAGGAAGGAACCAAGGGAGAATAACAACAAGAGACAGTAAAAAAGGTTTACGCAGGGTCTTAATCTGAAAAGAATCCTCGCAACGGGTCCCTACTGCACGTCTGCGCCCGTGTCTCCGTTGTGCCGTTATCCTGGATGGGTATGCACGTTGTTCATCTGTAAAAAGAGAGGAACGCTTAGTTTGAAAACAATTCGTGCGAAAAAGGTATGTGTGAAAGAAGAAATATAAATGAGTAAAGCGGGGTTTGTATGAACTCGCGGTTGTTTGTGCGCGCAGCCCTTTGTGAAGAGGTGTGCGGCTAGGGAACCCCTAGCCTACTGAAGCCGGACTCGTCTATCCGAGTCCGGGGTCTTTAAGTGACCCTCGCACCGAAATGATGCCACGTGGACCGGGCATCTTGAGTGTAAGAGACGCGTAATGCGGTATGGCGTTGAAACGGACAAAAGCCTTTCGTCCCAAGAGTGCTTGATATCCACCTTTAAATGGGGCGATATGAAAGATTAGTTTTTCGCGCCAAAAATTGTTCGGTGATCCGAACACGACTTCTAGTAATAGGGAGCCTGTGTACTTGGCATAAGGGCCTGGCGTCACTCCTTTGAAGGAAGTGCGGCTGTGTCGAATTTTGGTAGGGTCTATCCCCATCTTGCGGATTGTATTTGAATACAGCAGGTTTAAGTCGCTGCCTCCGTCCATTAGGACTTTAGTAAATTGTAGTCCGTCGATTATGGGATTCAATATCAGGGGAGTCCGTCCCGCGTTTCGAACGCTTCTGGAATAGTCCAGGTGGTCGAAAGTGATTGGTTTTGATTCCAATCTCTATGGTCTGCTGGGTTGGACCGCGCGAGGCTCTTTTTAGAAAGTGCCGCACTATTTTTCCGTATTATCACATGAAGTGAATTTACTGCTTTGACCTCTTGTGGGAAAGTCTTTTGTTTTCCGGTGCTCTGCTGGTGGGGTTTATCGTCTTTGCTTGACGCGTCGAGCCCCTTGTGTTCGTGTTTAGTCGGCCGGACTGTTTAAAAACCCAACAATCCCGATGGGTGTGGTTTGCAGGCCTTCCGGGGGTGCTGCGGATTTGACATATCCGACCCAAAATCTTGTTTAAGTTGGACAGCTCATCGCCGTCATCCTTAAGAGGCGATGTTTTGTTGTTTGGCCGCGAGCTTTTGAATCCGGCGTTGACTGCCGTGCTCTTTGGGATTTTCTCTTTATTCTAGCGCTGCTCTTTTCTGCACCGTGATTTTCCGTTTCCATCTCTTATCTCGGATGTACTTGGGTCGCTGGTGCTTCATGTTGCTAGCCAGCTATCCTCTCCCACACAGAAGCGGGTCATGAGTCTTGTTAGCGCGGACATTGTCCTCGGTTTCTCTTGGCCGAGGTGTCTGGCAAGCCATTCGTCTCGGACATTGTGTTTAAAAGCTGCTAAGGCTTCGGCGTCCGGATAGTCGACTATTTGGTTCTTTTTGGTGAGGAACCTGTTCCAGAATTTGCGCGCTGACTCTCCAGGCTGTTGAGTTATATGACTTAGATCATCTGCATCCGGAGGGCGGACATAAGTCCCTTGAAAATTTGCTCTAAACGCTTCCTCGAGCTCTTCCCAACTTCCCACAGTGTTTTCTGGGAGGCTTTTAAGCCAATGACGGGCTGGCCCTTTGAGCTTGAGGGGTAGGTATTTTATGGCATGGAGATCATCTCCTCTGGCCATGTGTATATGTAGTATGTAATCTTCTATCCAGACTCCAGGGTCTGTTGTTCCATCGTAGGCCTCTATGTTTATGGGTTTAAATCCTGCTGGGAATTCATGGTCCAGCACCTCATCGGTGAAACATAGTGGGTGTGCGGCACCCCTGTATTTGGGTGTGCCACTATCTTGGACACTTGACGTGTTGCCTTGTTTCTGGGGCCCTCTTCTTTGGGCGGTAGATGGACTGGCTGGGCCAACTGCCTTTCCGAGTTCATTAGTTGGTTTATGTCTTGGCGCCGCTTTGAATTTGGCCTATCATCCGCCGTCTATCCAGCCAGCAGCCTCTTTATTTTTTGACGGTGGAGGCTCTTTGGCCTCCTCGTCAATTCTCGTAGCGCTTGCGCTTGGGTAGCTCTTTGATTGGTGGCCATTGCCGTATTTATCCGCGGTTTTGAGCACTTTGCTCCACCTCATTCTGAGTGTGTCTTCCACTGTTTTGAGCTTCCGCTTTTCCTTCTTCAGGCTTCTTGCAATATTGACGAGTCTTTTCCGAAGGTTTTTGCTCTCCGGCGGTGTGTCCGGCATGAGATTGTCCGGACTGTCGTTTTCGCCGGGCCTGGACTGATTATCTGACTCGTCGTGTTCGGACGGTTGCTTGTCTGCATGTTCGTCGTCCACTTGTGAGCCCTGCTGTATTGTGGGGTCCTTAGGAGTGTTGTTGTTGTCGAGGCGGGACTTAGGGCGGCGTCTGCGCCGCTGTTTTGGTTGTTTATCGGCGGGGTTATCTTCTGCCGCGGCCCGTTGGTCCTCATTATCGCTCTCTTTTGGGGTGTCCACCATGTATATGTCATATGACGGGGTGGTCCTTCCGTGCCCTATAGGCGCTGTTTCTTGTTCGTCTCCGGCATCGTCGTCTATATCGTCGATGTCTTCGGAGTCATAGTCTAGCATGTCGGTTAGGTCGTCGACAGTGGCTACAAAGTGGGTGGTGGGTGGGCTCTGAATTTGTTCATCGTCCCTTTCCCGACCATCCTGGCCATAGTCCGGCCAGGACTCTCCCGATAACGAGAGATGCTTTAGTGAATTTAGGATGTCGCCAAAGGGCGAGTATTGGAAGATGTCCGCGGCAGTGAATTCCATAACCGGCGCCCAATCCAAATCGATTGGTAGGGGCGTGGGAGGTTCGGAGTCCAGTAAGGAGTCCGGCACCTCGGAATCACGAGTTTCGCGAGGGACAAGATTAGTGTTCGGCTCCATCGCCGTGGAAGTTGAAGCCCCCAAGGCGGTGTCCATCCACCGATCCTCGGTCTGGGCGATCGGCTCCGGACTAATGGCCGAAGCGGATTCGTGTGCGGCCACCAAGGCACTGTCCGACGGCAGAGCTAGATCATGCCCATCGTAACAGTGCGGCTCGCTTGGCTATGGCTCGAGCCTGTCAAAGATCGGGTCTCCGTGGGCGTTGGCCGTGAAGTTTAGACTTCCGAATCTGACCTGACGGCCGGGGGCGTAGCTTTCGATATGCTCCAGATGGCCAAGCGAATTAGCCAGCAATCTTGAAGCCGCCGAATCTGAAGATCTGTCCGGGAGAAAAGTCTCACCGAGGACAGAGTTGTTGGTTGAAGATGCCATCGGGCCTATCGGTGGCACGCATGAGGAACTCTCAATGAAAGCACCAATGTCGGTGTCAAAACCGGCGGATCTCGGGTATGGGGTCCCGAATCTGTGCGTCTAGGCGGATGGTAACAGAGACGAGGGACACGATGTTTTTACCTGTGTTCGGGCCCTCTCGATGGAGGTAAAACCCTCGTCCCGCTTGATTAATATTGATGATATGGGTAGTACAAGAGTGGATCTACCACGAGATCAAGGAGGCTAAACCCTAAAGCTAGCCTATGGTATGATTGTTGTAATGTATGTTGTCCTCACGGACTAAAGCCCTCCGGTTTATATAGACACAGAGGAGGCTAGGGTTACAGTAGTCGGTTACAATGGTAGGAGATCTACATATCCGTATTGCCAAGCTTGCCTTCCACGCCAAGGAAAGTCTCATCCGGACACGGACGGAGTCTTCAATCTTGTATCTTCGTAGTCTTGGAGTCCGTGGACGATGATAGTCCGGCTGTCCGGACACCCCTAGTCCAGACTCCTCACCGGCAAGGTTGATGTATATATTGGATATACATTGTATTAAATGTGTACTTTACTAGTACTCCTAGTAGCACCAGGGTATTAAGATACCGGTTCGGTTGCTAAGTGTTAGTAACACGAAATAAAAGAGCTACGGAATAAACGGAGACTAGCTAAAGGTGAGATGACTATGTGTGTTGGAAGTGTTTCCAAGGTTGATGTGATCAAGCATCGCCTGCTCCCTCTACCATCGAGATTGGTGTTAAACCTAAATAATTGTTATTTGGTGTTTGCATTGAGCATAGACATGATTGGATTATGTTTATTACAATATGGTTATTCATTTAAGGAGAATAATGGTTTTATTTGAATAATACCTTCAAAGGTCTTGCACCTAAAATGAATGGTTTATTGAATCTCGATCGTAGTGATACACATGTTCATGCCAAAAGATATAAGATAGTAATGATAGTACCACATACTTGTGGCACTGCCATTTGAGTCATACTGGTATAAAACGCATGAAGAAGCTCCATGTTGATGGATCTTTGGACTCACTCGTTTTTGAAAAGGTTGAGACATGCGAACCATGTCTATTGGTATATATGCATGAAGAAACTCCATACGAATGGATCGTTTGGACTCACTTGATTTTGAATCACTTGAGACATGCAAATCATACCACATGGGAAAGATGACTGAAAGGCCTCATTTTTCAGTGAGATGAAACAAGAGAGCAACTTGTTGCAAGTAATACATTTGATATGTGCAATCCAATGAGTGCTGAGGCACGCAGTGAATATTGTTATGCTCTTACTTCACAGATGATTTGAGTAGATTCTAAGTATATTTACTGATGAAACACGAGTCTGAATTATTGAAAGGTTCAAGCAATTTCAGAGTGAAGTTGAAGATCATCATGGCAAGAGGATAAAATGTCTATGATACGATCATAGAGATGAATATCTGAGTTACGAGCTTGGTACACAATTAAGACCTTGTGGAAATTGTTTCATAACTAATACCGCCTGGAACACCATAGTGTGATGGTGTGTCCGAACATCATAAATGCACCCTATTGGATATGGTGCATACCATGATGTCTCTTATCGAATTACCACTATCATTTATGGGTTAGGCATTAAAGACAACCGCATTCACTTTAAATAGGGCACCACGTAATTCCGTTGAGATGACACCGTATGAACTATGGTTTAGAGAAATCTAAGCTATCATTTCTTAAAAGTTTGGGACTGTGACGCTTATGTAAAAAAAAGTTTTGCCTGATAAGCCCGAACCCAAAGCGGATAAAATGCATCTTCATAGGACACCCAAAAACAGTTGGGTATACCTCCTAATTCGGATCCGGAAGCAAAAGTGATTGTTTCCAGAAATGGGTCCTTTCTCGAGGAAAAGTTTCTCTTGAAAGAATTGAGTGGGAGGATGGTGGAGACTTGATGAGGTTATTGAACCATCACTTCAACTAGTGTGTAGCAGAGCACAGGAAGTTGTTCCTATGGCGCCTACACCAATTGAAGTGGAAGCTTATGACAATGATCATGAAACTTCGGATCAAGTCACTACCAAACCTCGTAGGTCGACAAGGATGCGTACTACTTCAGAGTGGTACGTACTCGTGTCTTGGAGGTCATGTTGCTAGACAACAATGAACCTACGAGCTATGGAGAAGCGATGGTGGGCCCGGATTCTGACGGATGGCTCGAAGCCATAAAATCCGAGAGGATCCACGCATGAAAACAAAGTATAGACTTTGGAAGAACTACTTAATGGTCATAAGACTGTTGGGTACAGATGGATTTTAAAAGGAAGACGGACAATGATGTTAAGTATCACCATTCAGAAAGCTTGACTTGTTGCTATAATGTTTTACGACAAGTTCAAGGAGTTGACTACGATGAGACTTTCTCACTCGTAGCGATGCTAAGAGTCTATTGGAATTATATTAGCAGTTACTGCATTAGTTATGAAATCTTGCAGATAGGATGTCAAAACATTGTTTCCTCGACGATTTTCTTGAGGAAAGGTTGTATATGATACAACCAGAAGGTTTTGTCAATCCTGAAAGATGCTAACAAGTATGCAAAGCTCCAGCAATCCTTCTAAGGACTGGAGTAAGCATCTCGGAGTTGGAATGTACGCTTTGATGGGATGATCAAAGATTTTGGGTTTATACAAAGTTTATGAGAAACTTGTATTTCCAAAGAAGTGAGTGGGAGCACTATAGAATTTCTGATAAGTATATGTTGTTAACATATTGTTGATTAGAAATGATGTAGAATTTCTGGAAAGCATATAGGGTTATTTGAAAAGTGTTTTTCAATGGAAAACTTGGATTAAGCTACTTGAACATTGAGCATCAAGATCTATAAGGATAAATCAAAAACGCTTAATGATACTTTCAAATGAATACATACCGTGACAAGATTTTAAAGGAGTTCAAAAGATCGGCAAAGAAGGAGTTCTTGGCTGTGTTATAAGGTGTGAGTATTGAGTAAGACTCAAGACCTGACCACGGTAGAAGAGAGAGAGAAAGGACGAAGGTCGTCCCCTATGCTTTAGACGTAGGCTCTATAGTATGCTATGTTGTGTACCGCACCTGAAGTGTGACTTGCCATGAGCCAGTCAAGGGGTACAAGTGTGATCTAGGAATGGATCACACGACAACGGTCAAACTTAACCTTAGTAACTAGTGGACTAAGGAATTTTCTCGATTATGGAGGTGGTAGAAGAGTTCGTCGTAAAGGGTTACGTCGATGCAAACTTTGACACTAATCCGGATGACTCTGAGTAGTAAACCAGATTCGTATAGTAGAGCAGTTATTTGGAATAGCTCCAAGTAGCGCCTGGTAGCTGCATCTACAAGATGACATAGATATTTGTAAAGCACACACGGATCTGAAAGGTTCGGACCCATTGACTAATAAACCTCTCTCACAAGCGAGATATGATCAAACACCATGGGTGTTGGATTCAATACAATCACATAATGATGTGAACTAGATTATTGACTCTAGTGCAAGTGGGAGACTGTTGGAAATATGCCCTAGAGGCAATAATAAAATGGTTATTATTATATTTCCTTGTTCATGATAATTGTCTATTGTTCATGCTATAATTGCATTAACTGGAAACCATAATACATGTGTGAATACATAGACCACAACATGTCCCTAGTGAGCCTCTAGTTGACTAGCTCGTTGATCAACAGATGGTTATGGTTTCCTGACCATGGACGTTGGATGTCATTGATAATGGGATCACATCATTAGGAGAATGATGTGATGGACAAGACCCAATCCTAAGCATAGCACAAGATCGTGTAGTTTGTTTTGCTAGAGCTTTTCTAATGTCAAGTATCATTTCCTTAGACTATGAGATTGTGCAACTCCCGGATACCATAGGGATGCTTTGGGTGTACCAAACATCACAACGTAACTGGGTGGCTATAAAGGTGCACTACAGGTATCTCTGAAAGTGTCTGTTGGGTTGGCACGAATCGAGACTGGGATTTGTCACTCCATATGACGGAGAGGTATCTCTGGGCCCACTCGGTAATGCATCATCATAATGAGCTCAATGTGACTAAGTAGTTAGTCACGGGATCATGCATTACGGAATGAGTAAAGTGACTTGCCAGTAACGAGATTGAACGAGGTATTGGGATACCGATGATCGAATCTCGGGCAAGTAACATGCCGATTGACAAAGGGAATTGTATACGGGATTGCTTGAATCCTCGACATTTTGGTTCATTCGATGTGATCATCGTGGAACATGTGGGAGCCAACATGGGTATCCAGATCCCGCTGTTGGTTATTGGCCGGAGAGATGTAACGGTCATGTCTGCATGGTTCCCGAACCCGTAGGGTCTACCCACTTAAGGTTCGGTGACGCTAGGTTGTTATGGGAAATAGTATGTGGTTACCGAAGGTTGTTCGGAGTCCTGGATGAGATCCCAGACATGACGTGGAGCTCCGGAACAGTCCGGAGGTGAAGATCGGTATATTGGACGAAGGGTATTGGAGTCCGGAATTGTTCCGGGGGTACCAGGTGATGACCAGTGTGTCCGAAAGGGGTTTCGGAGGCCCCGACAAGTGTTGGGGGGGGGGGCTTATGGGCCAAGGGGAGGGGGCACATCAGCCCACTAAGGGGCTGAGCGCCCCTCCCACCCCATCTCACGTAACCTGGAGAGGTAGGGGCGCCACCCCTAGGGCAGCCTCCCCTCCCGGCTTGGGGGGCAAGTTTCCTAGGGGGTGGGGGCGCCCAAAACCATCTAGGATTTCCCCTGGCCGCCGCCCCCTCCTCTGGATCCATCTAGAGGGGCCGGCCCCCTCTCCCCTTCCCCCTATATATAGTGACGGGGTGGGAGGGCAGCCACACCCTTCCCCTGGCGCAGCCCCTCCCTCCTCCAACACTTCCTCCTCCTCCGTAGTGCTTAGCGAAGCTCTGTCGGAGAACCACGAGCTCCATCACCTCCGCGCCGTTGTGCTGTCGGAGTTCTCCCTCAACTTCTCCTCTCCCCTTGCTGGATCAAGAAGGAGGAGACGTCCCCGGGCTGTACGTGTGTTGAACACGGAGGCGCCGTCCGTTCGGCGCTAGATCGGATCTTCCGCGATTTGAATCGCCGCGAGTACGATTCCATCAACCGCGTTCTAGTAACGCTTCCGCATCGCGATCTTCAAGGGTATGAAGATACACTCATCCTCTCCCTCTCTTGTTGCTAGAGTCTCCATAGATTGATCTTGGTGATGCGTAGAAAATTTTAAATTTCTGCTACGTTCCCCAATAGGGTTACGCTTCTCCAATATTTTATCCACATTCTAAAAGAGAAACAAACAGACACATCACAGGTTTACCATGTTGTATACGAAACTCATTTTGGTAAACTAGTTCAGTAGTAAGGTGGACCGGATAACAGCATGAAACAAACATATATCTATGTAGTATGGTCACTGTATGGTCTATATCATTCGAGTTTATGTTGCCAAATCAAGATAGAGACAGTTCAAATCATATCTATTTAAGACAAAGCAGCATAGACAGAATATAAGTGTGGGAAACTACACGAATATAACAACACTTGTAATGTGCATGACATGAGAACATAACTGTTTATTCAATCAAAATTGAAATCAACACAGAGCAAGTTACAACAGCAAACACATTAAAGAGATATGTTTAAAACATACCTATTGCGCCATTGGAGTTACAATTGCATCCTTCAAATTTGAAATTAGTTGGTATGAGTAAATACAGTGATGCAAGAGCAAAGGAGTATGAACCATAGCTATGGAACCTGACCTAAGAACAATTCTTCTTCTGCTTTAAGCATTGACTTGGGGTTTGGAGTGGTGGTCCTCGTGCTATGGGCACTGCATTTGCCTTACTAACTGCTCGTGTTTGGGTGCTCTGTGGTGGAGACGGTGTTGTGTCAACTGGAACTGGGTTACTATCTGTAGGGGTTGGGGTTAGAAGGGGTGAAGCTGGTTCTCTGTCCAATTGGGTAGGGGTACAATCTGCGTGAGTCTGGGTTATGTGTGGTGGGGCTGGTTCTTGGGCAAGTACAACCGTGGTTCTATCAGCATCGACTAGTAGCATGATCTTTTCTGAAGACCGTGTTTTTACCCCCACAGATACTGCCATCACCCCCTCCAATTCAAATGGCTAGTAAACAAGAAAAAACTTGAATAAACAGACATTGTAAGATAGACAGGTGCAATGGATAGTAGGGAAGAAAATAGGGCATGAAATAATTCACATTTGTGTTGTCTAACCAAACAGAATAGCATGACATAATTTCACATATATGATGGCTAATTAAACAAGATAGCATGACACAATTTCACATGTATGATGGCTAACTAAACAAGATAGAATGACATACTTCAAAATATGATGACTATGTAAACAAGATGACATGATATAACTATACTATGTGTCTACTAAAGTGGTTGGCATGCCATAATCCACAAACATGCCGTTGATGGAAACATGATGGCATGATATAATTCACGGATAGAATGACATAATTCAAAATATGATGACTATGTAAACAGGATGAGATGATATAACTATATTATGTCTTTAGAAAATGGGTTGGCATGCCATAATTCAGATACATGTTGTCTATGTAAACATCATGGCATGATATAATTCAAATATATGAACTATATACTAAGCAAGTGAGCAGAGGGCGATCGCATATATGATGTGTCAACTAAGGAGATGGCATTCAATATTGTGTATATGATGTAAAACCTAAGCATTGCAATACAACATATGCATGATATGAGTAATATAACCCTGCCAAGTTTGAGCATGCACCTCACGGGGATAATAGGACTGGTTCTGCCTCTGAATCCTCCTCTGAGGAGCTATCTGTAACCAGCAAGATATGTGCTTCAGTGGGTAGCATTGTCTGCTCTAAAGACCTTGTTTTCACTCCAAATTTCTCCATCACCAATTCAAATGGCTGATGCATAGGAAGAGCAGTAGAATATACAAACATTGTCGACAAATGCAATGAGAAATACAAAAAAAGGACGACATGATATAATTCACATATATGACGCTTGGCTAAACAACATGGCATTGCATAATTCACATATATAATGCCTTGCAACAAGATAGCATTGCATAATTCACATATATAATGCCTTGCAACATGTTGGCATTGCATAATTCACATATATGGTAATTAGACACTAAACAGGTGGCATTCACACAAAGCATGTTTAAACTAAGCAAATGACATAGCAATGCAAGACACCATACGCACGATATGAGCAACATAACCCTGCCAAGTTTGAGCATGCACCTCGAGGGGGGGATAGGACTAGTCATCTATCTCTGAATCCTCCTCTGAGGAGCTATCCGTAACCAGCAAGACATGCGCTTCGTCAGCTAGCATATTCTGCTCTAAAGACCTTGTTTCCACTCCAGATTTTTCCATGACCGTATCAAATGGCTGATGCACAAGAAGAGTAATTGAATGTACTAAAATTGTTGACAAATGTAATACGTATTAAAAAGTTGATGGCATGATATAACTCACATATAAGATGACTAGCTAACTAGGGTGGCATTGCAAAATTCACATATATGATGTCTGGCTAAACAATATGGCATTGCATGATTCATATATACGATAAAGAAACTAAACAGATGGCATTCACATAGAGCATGTCTAAACTAAAAGGATGAAATATTTGATGTATAAAGTAAGCAATTCAAGGCACCATATGCATGATATTACCAACATCAGCATACCAAGTTAGAGCTAAGACCTCAGGGGGTAAATAGGAGTGGTCTTCTCCTTCTGAACCCCCCTCGGAATAGTTATCTTACTCTTGATTACAATCCGAAATGGGTGAAGGGGGTGCTGCCTTTGCGCCCACCATGGAGCGACGTCTGCATGAAATTTTATTGTCATGCAAGGCTCATCTCTTTTGCTCTACATGTTCAGTTCCATTGTGTACAATAACTGACCTGCACAGGAATAAAACATAGTGAGATTATGTAAGAGTGCATGCAAAAATCCAAAGTGATGGTAGCAAACTGTGGATAGACCCAAAACCAATGATAGCAGGCAGATAATAGCTTTAGTTAAAAAATGCGGATAATGGCTTTAGTTAAAGAATACAGATAATGGCTCCTTTAATGTTTGTTTGCACCCAACATGAAACTCCTAGTAGACACCCGAGATTAACTAGATAGTAGACAGATAGTACTGATTGTTGCCCCAATATGTACCCCACAACCATTTATTAACTCAAGTTTCAGCATTAATTTGGACCTGACTCGGAGTCTAATAGGTGAACAGGATGATAAAGTAGCATGTCATCATATTAAGCAATGCATAACGTAAGCAGACACGAAACAGTGTGACCTCTGTTGCGGACCCGTGTAGTCCTCAGGGTCATCTGCTCAGTTGATGATGGTAATGTAGTTGTCATGGCTGTCGGCGGTGGGGAAGAAGATCTGAGGCGGCGAAAGACAGTCTGGAGAGTGGATCCCTTTTGTGGTGAACCCTTCCATGGTTGGAGCAGCTGAGCTGTGGTGGAACACATCACAGCAGGAGGGAAACAAACCACACAAGGTTTTCTTTGACACATATCTGTAACAGAAGTAATTGCGCAAGGGCTTGTTTCAATTCGAGGATTCTAACAATGCAGGGATAGGAAATACAAAGGAATAGGATAGGAATGCACGTGCGAAAACAGAGAATTTAAAAACACGGGATTTCTGCCAATCTCGGTGTTTGGTTCACAAGAATTGGAAGATCACAGGATGCAAAGAAGCATGGGGAGATTAAGTCAAACCACAAGAAAATGTATGGTTATAATGCTATCATGCTACTATCTCTTAGTCTTGTGCTTCATGAATAGGAATTTGAAAAGGAGGACAAGTGGATATTAAATTTCCTACGTTTTTTTCTTTCAAGGAGACACTAAAGGAACAAATCCTACAGTTTTCCTTTGCTCCATTCCTTTGAACCAAATGCATGAATAGTAATACCATAGGAAATGTTCCAATTCCTATGTTTTTCCTTCACTTTTTCTTTCAAGCACTAGCGATTCTAGTAGGCGGGCTTGAGCAAGGAAAAGCCTACACTCAAAAAAATGTTTTTCTGCTACTTCTACTACTTTGGACCCAGGCCACTACCCTACTGGCTCAACTCCCAAGCCCATCTACAAATGCACAGCTCAAGCACGCAGAGATAAATAATGATGGCGTTCAAGAGAGTCAATCATGGATAGCTAAGTTGCCCGGTACCTCACTGCTTGTCATATAGTAGGAGAAATAATTGTATTTCACGTTACTACTTGTGCTCAGTGGACAATATATATAACATGTTGTCGTGGGAAATGAACACCTATGGGGCAGGGCCCCTTTCGGTCCGGCGGGGGGCGGAGATCGCACGAAGAGCAGATCGAGGCGAAGCACACGAGCGATTTACCCAGCTTCGGAGCTCTCCAGAGAGATAATACTCCTACTGCTGCTTGTCTAATTGTATTGTGTTCTTGCTCGGGAGCGCGGAGTGCTACAGTACACCTCAGCTGCTAACGAGACCGAGCGTGAGTGCTTTCTGGTTTCCAACCCCCTTTACGTTGCGCATGGGCCTCCTTTTATACGCTCAAGGGGTCACCGACAGGTGGCAACGCATGCAAGGGTAGAAATGGAAAAGAGGTGCGGTTGGTACACCTACTTGTACAGTGCATCCTACCTAATCCTGACGGCACGGGACAAAGGCATTAAATGCCCGTCTGCGTCGCCCAAACAGTGCAGAAAAGCGACCGTTAGGGGCGCCACCGCTTGGCACGATGGCCATCTTGTCATCTCCGCTTGCCACCTTGCACCACTAGCTGCACAGCCTCTCGCCACGCGCGCCTGGAACGGCCCTAGGGCGACACGTTGGTGGATGTGCTGGAGCGCGGGTGCAAAGTGGAAGCTTGCCGCGGCAAGCGCCTTGCCGCGGTCGTTGTCTTGTCGCGACTGGAAGCTTGTCGCTCACCGGGCCTTGCCGGGACGCGCGGTGCGTCGCGCCAAGTTCCTTGGAATGCCTTGGTCGGCCTTCCCGGCAAGCTCCTCTTACCGGGGCCTTGTCCTTTCCCGGCAAGCTCCTCTTACCGGGGCCTTGTCCTTTCCCGGCAAGCTCCTCTTGCCGGGGCCTTGTCTCCTTGGTTTGAACACTTTGTTCTTGAATGGCTCCAAGGGAACCACGGAGGGCCATGGCGGTCACCCGGCAAGCCTTGCCGCGGGGTGCTGGGACTGTGCGTGCATAAGTTCGGGATACTAAGGTACCCCTACTCTAGTACACCGACAGGAGCCCCCGGGCCTGGGCCATACACGGTGCCGAAGCGCCAAGGCTGACCCAAAAGCAGAGACGCGCACGCACGGCCTGGGTTACGCCGTATCTCACTCCATATCCACCGCGCCCTCCCCTAACGGCACGCGTCGAATGTGGCGTCGTGGGAGAGATCATGGGTGGTTCTTTATTCGGAAAAGCGGAACGTCCGCCCCCTCCTACTTTATAAGCAGGGGAAACAGGGGCAGTTCCCCCATCTCGCCAGTTGCTGTCCCAATCTCAGAAATCTCCGCCGCTCTCCCCTTCTTCCAAAGCCGAAAGAGAGCAGTGCTCCGCCCCCCATCGCCACCGTTGCCACCAACGCCGTCGATCTCCCCCACCACCTCCGCCATGGCTCCGAAAGCCGGGAATGGCATGAAGTCGGCCGAGGCGCTGCGGCTTGAGGCGCTGCGAAAGGAGCGGGCAACTTTCCCCCCCGAGCTCACCGCGAAGGAGCTGAGGGAGTGGTACTACCTCTTCTGGTCGACGGAGACGCGGGCGCATCCGCGCACGAAGGTACTCTTTGCTGCCGCTTCAAAACGGGCTCCAAATGGATATCCGTTCTTCGCACTGTTCTTCTACTGCGGGCTCTGCCCGCCCTTCTCTGAGTTCTTCTGCGATATCATGAACACCTACGGGTTCCTCCTCCTTGATTTCACCCCCAATGATGTTCTGACCATGGCAGTTTTCGCACATCTCTGCGAAAACTTTGTCGGAGTCCACCCAAACGTAGCCCTTTTCCGCCACTTCTTTATGCCTCGAGTTGAGAGAGGGGAGCCCCTATCCGGCGGAATCGCCTGGATCTCGAGGGCCGGCAAGAAGGAAGCGTATCTGGAAGGAGAGCTCCCCAGCAAGTGGGATGAGTGGAGAGCAGAATGGTGCTGGATCGTCGAGGAGAACCCGCAGCCATTCACTGCCTAGCACCAAGCCCCAGTAGTGTGCGGCGGTGATTGGAGCAGCTTGGCCGCGGAAGACGACAAGTTGAAGATTTCCACCACCCGGATCTTGCGCCTCAGGCTTGCCGGGCTCACTGTAGGCGCCGTTGGTGCGGATTTTCTCCGCCGCCGCATCGCCCCCCTGCAAGAGAGGAGGAGACCCACCTGGGAGTTCGGGGGTCCAGCGGATATCATGAGGTTGCGCCCGGGCCTCAACTTCAATTTCACTGTGCTGGAACTGGATGCGATGCTCAAGGAGTTGTTCAAGCACGACCCTCAGCATCCCGAATGGTTCAGGTTGCCGGCGGGTGTCGTTCCGCTATGCAACAATTCCTCGCTCGACCGCATCCGTGCAATGATGCCGCTGTGCGACTCGCATGGTCTTGTCCCAACTTGGCAAGAGCCTGCGGACGATGTTGTGCAGCAGTTCTTCCACGGCCTGGTGGAGGTGGCGATCCGCTCCGACGAGCAGAGAAGCCTCACCCGCGACACCACCGATGCGGAGATGCGGCGTATCGCCACCAGGGCAGAAGAGGCGGCGGCAGCCGGTGCCGCGGGCGAGTTCGGATTCACCGTGGAGGAGGCAGAGGCAGCAGAGGCGGCAAGCCTTGCTGATCGAGATGAGCTTGCCGGAGAGCTTGCCGGCAAGGGAGAGCTTGCCGAGCCTGAAGCTGAGTCGAGCGAGCCCGCCGAGGACGCGAGCGGCCCGCCATCTTCAAGTGGCTTGCCGCAGGCAGAGCCCCCAGCGCAGCCCCCAGCTCCCCCAAGAAGGCGTCTCCGCAGGGCCGGGGACGTAGCAGGGCGGCAGACGGGTCAACAGCCGTCGCGCCGCGCGACACGCTCCACCGCGACAAGCGACGTTGCCGCGGGAGCGCCTCACGTCGCTGCGGCAACTGGAGCGGGGTCTTTCCGGACCACCGCCACTATCCCCGCCAAGCGGTCAAGGGAACCTACTCCTCCGCCTCGTCGCGCCGAAGGTGGACCGGACTTCGACCTCTCCGCGCTCAGCTCTGACGAGGAAGAAGAAGAAGAAGAGTAAGAATCTCTGTTGTACTTGTTTTTCTTCAATTCTTGTTGTTTCTGTCTTGTTTCTGATTTGCTTTACTTTGAACCCATTCCCTTTTCAGGACTCTGGCCCAGAGAGCGGCGAAGAGAGCCAAGGCCCCGGTGATTGTCATCGAGGACGAGCCCACCATGACAGCAGGGGGCGCGCCCGAGACCACCTTGCCGGACCCGGCAATCATTCCCCAAAGCAGCCCCCAGCGCAGCCCCCAGCGTAAGTATATGGTTTACTTCCCATTGTTGGCCGCAGATGGGTGCTCTTTTACTTCTGCCGACATCTCGATGTTGGTTTGTATAGGAGCAGAGCAGCCTCACCAGGAGCCTCCGGAAGCCGCCCCCGAGATGCTATCTGCTTCGACTACACCGCCAAGGGAGGATTCCCCGACAAGGGAGCGCTCTCCGGCAAGGGAGAAGTCCCCGGCAAGGGAGGAGTCTCTGGAAAGGGAGGAATCTCCGGCAAGGGGCAGCACCAGCGACCCCCCGTTGGCGGAGCCCATGACTGTAGATCCCAGTACAGGTAATCCCCTTGCTTGAAACTTCCCTTGGGTTCTTCTTCAGATTTTCTTTTTGGATATTTGCTTGACTTTTCTACCTCTTCCGGCCTTCAGATCCACCTTCCACGCAGCCGATGGAGACCGAGGCCACCGGCAAGGAGAGCGTGCGCGGCAACACTGACGACGCCGCCGCCACCGAAGAAGAGGCCGGCGCTGATGATCCTGCCGGCGAATAGGCCGCCAAAGCTGCTGGCGCGGGAGCTGGCGAGGGTTCGGCGATCGCACTGACGACCCTGAGGCCGCAGGAGCGCAAGACGCTACGCCGACCGCTGATCCCTCTGCCGCCGAAGCAGCGCCAAGCTCCGAAGAGCCCCAGCCCGGCGCCTATTTGAAGGCCGGCGATGGTGTCTTCATCAAGCTCCCCTGGGCTTCAAGCTCCAGGGCGCCGGTCGAAGGAGAAACTTTTGACGGGGAGGTGCTCGCCTCCGCTGGGTTGACGCTAGTTGACGTGCCGAGCAGCAGCGGCGGCGAGTCTGAGGAGGAGCAGTTGCTGCGGAAGCTGGTGTCGCTCTACCGCGCCCGACAAGCCAAGGTGGAATCCCGGGAAGCGCTTGTCGCGCAGGCGGGAGCGGACATCGAGAAGCGCGCAGAGGAGCTCCGGAGTCGCAACCAGGAAGCTCTCCGGTCCTTGGCAGAGGAGCGGAATCAACTCGCCGAGGAGCGGAAAGCTTTCCTCCTCGAGAAGGCCGGAGCCGAAGAGCAACAGCGGCTTGCCGCTGAGGAGCTGTTTGCGTGGGAAGGTATGTTGGCGCAGCGGAAGGTCAATCTTGACAGCCATTAGGAGGATCTTGCCGTGCGCGAGCAAACACTCGGCGGGGCTCTCAAAGAGGCAAAAGATGCTGCCGCAGCTGCCGAGGCCGCCAAGAAGGAGCTAGAGACGAAGGTGGCGCGGCTGGAGGCCGATCTCAAGGCGAGCGGCGAAGAGCTTGCCGTGCTCAAGCGTGAGCGCGAGAAGGACGCACACGCCCATGGCGAGCTGTAGGGTCGTCTCATCGAGAAGGGCAAGGAGCTTAGCGCCGCCAAGGACTCCAACGCCGATCTTGAATTGAAGCTGGCTACTCTGACCGAGACGCTGGACGGCGCCAAGGAGCGGGAGGTGGCCCTGAAGGATGAGATCAAGGCCAACGAAGCGCTGCTGACGAGGGCCGCCGAAACCCAGAACACTTTTAGGGAGACGGTGGAGCTCTGGACAGAGGGCCTCGTGAACATCGCTGCTGTCATTGACGGGGAGCTGGTGCAGGTGGGGGTGGAGGATCTCAGGTACTCCTCCGATGGGAACCTCCAACCCAGCGCCAAGCTCACTCTGTTCTTCAAAGGCGTGGTGACGGCCCTCCAGCAGCTCCGGGAACGGATCCCAAAGCAACTAGCCGACGAGTCGGGCACGATCTGCGCGAGAGTTCTGCAAAAGGTGTTGGTGAAGGTGGCCTTCCGCAATCCAGGCCTCAACCTCACCAACGTCCTCAAGAAGCTGCCTCCGGATGCTGATCTGGAAGCGCTCAAGGCCCTTGTCGCACCCATTGTGGGCAAGGTGAACGAGGTCAAGAGGGTTGATGGTGGCCAGCGTAGATTAGGCCGTCCGTTTTCTTCTTTTCTTGCCGCTGCTGGTCATGTTACGAGAACAATCCATTAGAGCTGCGACAAGCTATCTTGTAATATAACTTTATTTTGGGTATCAATTGCTATGTTATTTCCTTTACTTGATTCCTTCCTTTGTATGTTTTTGCCCTACGCTTTTTAGGGAACTTGCCGGTGCAGCCACCTTAGGCGCGAGCGCTGAGTGCGGAACGTCAGCAGCCTGCTGGCGGTGCCACTACTGACAAGAAACCTTGTCGGAACTAGTCGCAGCACACTTAAGTTGTTGAGCGGACTCGAAACAAAATAAGGGCGCAACTAGCTGCGAGTTGGTTCCTCCGCGCACAGGTTTTCCGTACAAAGCACGGTCGTTCGAGGAAGATAACTTAAAAAATTTTAAAACTGATTGCTCAAACTTTGGCAACTTAGCTTTTCTGTCGTTTGCTTCCCGATAAGGCGAAACTTTCTTGAACGGCGCCTGGTCCACACCATTATCTTCTCCTTCCCCCCCGGCAAACTTGTGGGCGAGGGAACCTTCCCTTTCTTTGAGAAAAAGAAAGAAGAGAAAATAAAGATACGGAGCCTTATGGCTCATTATTGCTTACCGGTGGTAGGTGCTACACAAAGTGTCAGATAATACATGCAAAAAATAGAAAGCATGAAATTGACAGGATGTGCAGAGAACATGAGCTTTATTTATGCAATGAAGGCTGCGCCCGCTTTGTACAAAGGATTACATGCAACAACGGCAAGACTTCAGATAAAAGGTGGTTGCTTTAACAGGTTCCAAAGAACCGCGCTTTATGGGTAAAACTTACGAAGATGCTCAATGTTCCAGAGTTGCTCACCGGAAAGCCATCTTCGGTCTCAAGGCGGACAGCGCCGAGCCTAGTGACTCGCTTCACCCGTAAGGGCCTTCCCACTTCGCATCAACTTGTTGGAATTCTTGGCGGATCGAACGCTACCAAGAACAAGGTCGCTTTCCTTGAGACTTCGCATTAACTTTGCGGCTATGGTAGCGGCACAAAGCTTGTCGGTAGCGAGCAGCTCGACAAAGAGCAACAAGACGGTCTTCCTCAAGGAGCAGCGCGTCATCTTGTCGTAGCTGCTCTTGCTCAAGCTCATCATAGCGAGCACTCGAGGCGACCCGTGATACGAAGTTCCGTGGGGAGAACTGCCTCGCTCCATAGACTAGAGCGAAGGTGTCCGCCGCTGGCTCGATTTGGCGCCGCCCCGATCGACCAAAGAACCACCGGCAGCTCGATCCAGTTCTTTCGTGACTTGTGCAGCTCGTCGAAAGTCCTGGTCTTGAGCCCGCAACACTTCAGCATTTGCCCTCTCCGCTTGACCGTTGCTTCTCGGTGAGCAATGCGAAAGGCACCTTGGCGCCAAGATCTTGGACGCGTCGCATGAAGGTGCGGCTCGTGCATTGCGTGCCTTGTCGGTGATGACCTGTTAGGGACCCCAAACGGCAAACAATCGACCAAGAACTTGATCGCCGACCGTCTGTCACCTTCCTCATCGCTTCCACTTCCGCCACTTTGTGAACTTGTCGATGGCAACGCATAAGTACTCAAAGCCCCGACAGCTCGGGAAAGGGGCCGAGGATGTCGAGCCCCTGCACCGCAAATGGCCGTGATAAAGGGATCGCCCGGAGAGCTTGAGCTGGCTGGTGTATCTGCTTGGAATGGAACTGGCACGCTTCACACTTGGTTACTTGTGCAGTTGCATCCTGGAGGGCTGTTGGCCAAAAGAAACCTTGCCGGAATGCTTTGCCGGCAAGTGCTCTTGCGCCAATGTGGTGACCACATATGCCTCCATGTATCTCTGCCAACAGCTCTTGTCCGTCTTCCCGGGGAATACACTTCAATTTCACACCGTTGAGTCTTCTTTTGTACAGTGTGTCATCGACAAACTGGTACATACTTGACTGCCGGGCTACTCTTTTTGCTTCTTCTTGCTCTTCGGGAAGTTCTCCCGTCTGAAGGAAACGGACAATCTGCTGTGCCCATGCTGGAGCTTGCGGCTCGACAACAAGGACTAAAGGCACATATGCTGCTGCGGGAACATCCGCTTCTATGGCGAGAACTTGCGGCTCACCCGGAGCTTGACGTTCCCCGGCAAGCTTGCCGGAGCAAAACTTGTCGGGAGCGTCTGCTCCAACGGAACAAACCCTATGGCTTGCCGGAGCAGACTACTCCTCAGCACCCTTGGTGTTGATCTTGGGGACCTTCTTGGCGGCGGCTTCGGGGAGCTCTGCCGGAAAATAGTCATCGGAAATCAACTTTCTCTTCTTGTTTTGTCTAGTTGATGGCGTTACAGACGGTTGAGTCAGTTTGAGCACAAAGATCCCTGGTTCCACAGGTAACTTAAGTGCAGCGCACTTTGACAGGCCATCGGCAATGTCGTTCTGAGTTCTCGGGACATGTTCCATCTGTAGGCCGTCAAAGTGCTCTTCTAACTTTCTCACCTCATCAACGTAAGCTTCCATCAACGGACTCTGGTAATTCTTGTTCACTTGGCGGAAGACAAGCTACGAGTCACCCCTGACAATGAGCTTCTTGATCCCAAGGTCCGCCATGATCTCGAGACCGCAAGCAAACCTTCATACTCTGCGGTATTGTTCGTTGCTTGCTCCTTGGGAAAGTGCATCCGACTACGACTTGAGGTGCTCTCCGGTTATGCGACAAGCAAGACGCTCAAGATCGGGCGCTTTGCAAATGAAAAGGCACCATCAAAGTACATGAGCCACTCTTTGCTTGCTTCCTTGACGGGATGCTCGCTTCGAATTTCTTCATCCGTGTTGGCGCCCACTCGCTATGAATTTCGCCAATGCTCGCTTTGGATAGTTGAAGTGCTCTCGAACTTGAGGCCAAAGCTTGACAGCCCAAAGGCCCACTCGACAATCCCGCCTTGCTTCGGATTCTCGCAAGATCCTCTTCAGCGGAAAGCGAGTGACAACAATGATCTCATGTGCTCGAAGTAATGGCGCAGCTTTCGAGAGCCATGAGAAGGCCGAAAAGCAACTTCGCACACCGAGTACCTCGATCTAGCCCCGCAAAGGGAACTTACAAAGTAAACCGGCGCTGCACCATTCTCTTCATTCCTCACACGCTCAAGCAGATCCATCCTTGTCGGGACCAGAGCTTGTCGGTGAAGCCCCCTGCTTGTCGCTGGATGCATCTGTCGCGGTTGCTGGCTCATCGTCCGCTTCCCTCTCCGCTACTAACGCAGCACTAACCACTTGATTGGTTGCCGCTATATACAGCAACAACTTCTCTTGTGGTTTAGGTGCGACAAGTATTGGAGTGGTGGACAGGTACCTCTTCAAGTCCTGCAGCGCAGCCTCCGCTTCCGGAGTCCATTTCATTGGACCTGCCTTTTTCAATATTTTGAAAAATGGCAGGGCGCGCTCAGCAGACTTAGAGATAAACCTACTGAGAGCAGCCACGCAACCGGCAAGCCTTCGTACATCCTTGATGCGCTTTGGTGCTTCAATCTGCTCAATGGCCTTGATCTTGTCGGGATTGGCTTCAATTCCCCGCTGAGACACGAAGAATTCGAGAAGCTTGCCGGAGGGGACTCCAAACACACACTTCTCGGGATTCAGCTTGAGGTTGATCTTGCACAGATTTGCAAAGGTTTGATTCAAATCCTGAATCAGAGTTGCTTTGTCCTTGCTCTTGACCACTATGTCATCCTTGTAGGCTTCCACATTTCTGTGTATTTGTGGCTCAAAAGCGTCATGAACTACTCTTGCAAATGTTGAACCAGCATTCTTTAATCCGAAGGGCATCCGTACAAAACAGTATGTGCCACATGGAGTGATGAATGCGGTCTTCTCTCATCCTCTTCGCCATGAAGATCCGATGGTATCTCGAGTATGCGCCAAGAAATGAAAGCAAATCACATCCGCCGTGGAGTCAATAATCTGGTCAATGCGTGGCAAGGAAATGGGTCTTTGGGACAAGCTTTATTAACATCGGTAAAGTCGATAGAAAGCCTCCATTTCCGCTTGCCTTGCGATGACTACAGTGATTGGCCACCACGTAGGATGGAGCACTCTCCGACAAGGCCCGCCGCTTCCAACTTCTTGATTTCTTCGCAATGAATTCTGGCACTCCACCGCTTGTTTCCTCGACTTTCGCTTGACGGGCCGCGTGAGGACAAACGGCAAGATGGTGCTCGATTATTTCCAGGAACACCGGGATGTCGACGGTTGCCATGCAAACACGTCGACGTTCGCCCGCAGGAAAGCAACAAGCGCGCTTTCCTATTTAGGGACGAGCGTGGCACTGATGGTGAAGGTACCACCAGTGCCGTCCTCCTTGGCGGACACCTTCTTGGTCTCTGGTGAAGCTGTCATCGTCTTCTTACACTTGCCGGTGGAGCTCGATGGTGCGTCCTCAACGGTAGCGCAGCACTCCGAAGAGGTGCGCTTGCCGGAGTGGGCATCAGAGCTCTTGCCGGACTTGGTCTTCTTCTCCCCCCCGGGAGCTTCAGCGGCAAGTGTCTTGCGATCTGCTGCGGCTGCTGCATCCCGGTAAATCTTGTCGGCGCAGATAAGAGCATCCTTCTTGTCGCCAGGGACAGAGATGATACTTATCGGGCCTGGCATCTTCAGTACGTTGTATGCATAGTGAGAGGCCGCCATGAATTTGGCGAGTGCTGGACGGCCGAGTATCCCATTGTAAGGCAATGGAAAGTCAGCAACGTCAAAAGTGACCCTCTCACTCCTCAAGTTCAACTCACTGCCAAATGACAACGGCAACGTGATCTTCCCCTTCGGCTTGCTCCTTCCCGGGTTGATTCCTTGGAATGTGCCGGTCTCTTCAAGCTCGCTGTCAAGGATCTGGAGTTTTTGGAGTACCGCGGAGGAGACCAGGTTCAAGCCGGCCCCGCCGTCAACTAGCATCTGTTGGGGAACGTAGTAATTTCAAAAAATTTCCTACGCACACGCAAGATCATGGTGATGCATAGCAACGAGAGGGGAGAGTGTTGTCTCACGCACTCGTGAGACCAAGCGGAAGCGTTGATGCAACGTAGAGGAAGTAGTCGACGCCTCCCGGTCCAACCGATCCAAGCACCGCTACTCCGGCACCTCCGAGTTCTTGACACACATACAGCTCGATGACGCACCCCGAACTCTGATCTAGTAGAGGTACGGGGAGGAGTTCCGTCAGCACGACGGCGTGGTGACGATCTTGATGTTCAACTGTCGCAGCGCTTCGCCTAAGCACCGCTACAATATGACCGAGGTGTAATATCGTGGAGAGGGAACCGCACACGGCTAAGGAGCGATCACGATGATCAACTTGTGTGTCTATGGGGTGCCCCCTACCCCCGTATATAAAGGAGTGGAGGGCCGGCCCTCTTCTATGGTGCGCCCTAGCGGAGTCCTACTCCCACCGGGAGTAGGATTCCCCTCTCCTAGTCCAACTAGGAGTCCTTCCATGTATTAGGAGTAGGAGACAAGGAAGGGAAGAGAGAAGGAAGGAAGGAGGGGTGCGGCCTCCCCTAGTCCAATTCGGACTAGGCCATGGGGGGCGGCCTTCCCTAGGCAGCCCTCTCTCTTTCCCTGGCCCAATAAGGCCCAATACTTCTCCCGGCGAATTCCTGTAACTCTCCTCGAAAAATACCCAATCACTCGAACCTTCCGAACTCCGAATATAGTCGCCCAATATATCGATCTTTACGTCTCGACCATTTCGAGACTCTCGTCATGTCCCCGCCTCATCCGGACTCAACTCCTTCGGTATATCAAAACTCATAAACTCATAATATAACTGTCATCGAAACCTTAAGCGTGCGGACCCTACGGTTCGAGAACAATGTAGACATGACCGAGACACATCTACGGCCAATAACCAATAGCGGGACCTTGATGCCCATATTGGTTCCTACATATTCTACTAAGATCTTTATCGGTCAGACCGCATAACAACATACGTTGTTCCCTTTGTCATCGGTATGTTACTTGCCCGAGATTCCATCGTCGGTATCCAATACCTAGTTCAATCTCGCACGCAAGTCTTTTACTCGCTCCGTAATACATCATCTCACAACTAACTCATTAGTTGCAATGCTTGCAAGGCTTAAGCGATGTGCATTACCGAGAGGGCCCAAAGATACCTCTCCGACATTCGGAGGACAAATCCTAATCTCAAAATACGCCAACTCAACAAGTATCTTCGAGACACCTGAGAGCACCTTTATAATCACCCAGCTTACGCCAGACGCTTTGGTAGCACACAAAGTGTTCCTCCGTAAACGGAGTTGCATAATCTCATAGTCATAGGAACATGTATAAGTCATGAAGGAAGCAATAGCAACATACTAAACGATCGGGTGCTAAGCTAACGGAATGGGTCATGTCAATCGATCATTCAACTAATGATGTGATCTCATTAATCAAATAACAACTCCTTGTTCATGGTTAGGAAACATAACCATCTTTGATTAACAAGCTAGTCAAGTAGAGGCATACTAGTGACACTCTGCTTGTCTATATATTCACACATGTATTATGTTTCCGGTTAATACAATTCTAGCATGAATAATAAACATTTATCATGATATAAGGAAATAAATAATAACTTTATTATTGCCTCTAGGCATATTTCCTTCAGCCTCCCACTTGCACTAGAGTCAATAATCTAGATCACATCACCATGTGATTAACATCGATAATTCACATCATCATGTGATTAACACCCATAGTTCACATCGCCATGTGACCAACACCCAAAGGGTTTACTAGATTCAGTAATCTAGTTCACGCCGCTATGTGATTAACACCCAAAGAGTACTAAGGTGTGATCATGTTTTGCTTGTGAGAGAATCTTAGTCAACGGGTCTTTCACATTCAGATCCGCTATGTATTTTGCAATTTTTCTATGTCTACAATGCTCGCACAAAGCTACTCTAGCTAATTGCTCCCACTTTCAATATGTATCTAGATCGAGACTTAGAGTCATCCGGATCGGTGTCAAAACTTGCATCGACGTAACCCTTTACTTACCTAACCTTTTGTCACTTCCATAATCGAGAAACATATCCTTATTCCACTAAGGATAATTTTGACCGCTGTCCAAAGGATCTACTCCTAGATCACTATTGTACTCCTTGTCAAACTCAAGTGCAGGTATACAATAGATCTGGTACACAAGATGGCATACTTTATAGAACCTATGGTCAAGGCATAGGGAATGACTTTCATTCTCTTTCTATCTTCTGCCGTGGTCGGGTTTTGAGTCTTACTCAATTTCACACCTTGTAACACGTGCAAGAACTCTTTCTTTGATCTGCTCCATTTTGAACTACTTCAAAATCTTGTCAAGGTATGTACTCATTGAAAAACTTATCAAGCGCCTTGATCTATCTCTATAGATCTTGATGCTCAATATGTAAGCAACTTCACCGAGGTCTTTCTTTGAAAAACTCCTTTCAAACACTCCTTTATGCTTTGCGAATAATTCTACATTATTTCCGATCTACAATATGTCATTCACATATACTTATCGAAATGTCAGTAGTGCTCCCACTCACTTTCTAGTAAATACAGTGCTTCACCGCAAGTCTCAGATAAACTATATGCTTTGATCAACTTATCAAAGCGTATATTCCAACTCCGAGATGCTTGCACCAGTCCATAGATGGATCATTGAGCTTGCACATTTTGTTAGCACCTTTAGGATTGACAAAACCTTCTCGTTGCATTATATACAACTCTTCGTTAATAAACCCATTAAGAAATGCAGTTTTGACATCCTTTTGCCGATTTCAAAAATGTGGCAATTGCTAACATGATTCGACAGACTTTTAAGCATCGATACGAGTGAGAAAATCTCATTGTATTCAACATCTTGAACTTTGTCAAAAACCTTTTTCAACAAGTCTAGCTTTGTAGATAGTAACACTACTATCAGCCCATCTTCCTCTTGAAGATCCATTTATTTTCTATGGCTTGCCGATCATCGGGCAACTCCACCAAAGTCCACACTTTGTTCTCATACATGGATCTCATCTCGATTTCATGGCCTCAAGCCATTTCATGGAATCTGGGCTCATCATCTTCCTCATAGTTCGTAGGTTTGTCACGGTCAGTAACATGACCTCCGTAACAGGATTACCGCATACACTGTGCGGATCTCACTCGCTTTACCTACGAGGTTCGGTAGTAACTTGATCCGAAGTTACATGATCATCATCATTAGCTTCCTCACTAATTGGTATAGTAGTCACAAGAACAGATTTCGTGATGAACTACTTTCCAATAAGAGAACAGTACGCTTACCTCATCAAGTTCTACTTTCCTCCCACTCACTTCTTTCGAGAGAAACTCCTTCTCTAGAAAGGATCCATTTTAGCAACGAATATCCTGCCTTCGGATCTGTGATAGAAGGTGTACCCAACAATTTCCTTTGGGTATTCTATGAAGACGATTCTCGATTTGGGTTCGAGCTTATCAGGATGAAACTTTTTCAGATAAGCATCGCAGCCCCAAACTTTAAGAAACGACAACTTTGGTTTCTTGCCAAACCACAATTCATATTGTGTCGTCTCAACGGATTTAGATGGTGCCCTATTTAACGTGAATGCAGCTGTCTCTAATGCATGATCCCAAAACGATATTGGTAAATCGGTAAGAAACATCATAGATTGTACTATATCCAATAAAGTACGGTTATGACGCTCGACACACCATAACGCTGTGGTGTTCTGTGGCGGAGCTGTGAAACTATTCCACATTGTTTTAATCAAGACCAAACTCAGAACTCAAATATTCGTCTCGCGATCGATCGCAGAAACTTTATTTTCTTGTTACGATGATTTTTCCACTTCACTCAAATTCTTTGAACCTTTCAACTATTTCAGACTTATGTTTCATCAAGTAGATATACCCATATCCGCCAAATCATCTTGTGAAGGTCGAAAATAACGATATTTGCCACGAGCATCAACACTCATTGGATCGCATACATCGATATGTATTATTTCCAATAAGTCAAGAGCTTGTTCCATTGTTCCGAGAACGGAGTTTTAGTCATCTTGCCCAAAGGCACGGTTCGCAAGCATCAAATGATTCATAACCTAGTGATTCCAAAATCCATCTTTATGGAGTTTCTTCATGCGCTTTACACCGATATGACTCCAAACGGCAAGTACACAAATAAGTTGCACTATCATTATTAACTTTGCATCTTTTGGTTTCAATATTATGAATATGTGTATTACTACGATCGAGATCCAATGAACCATTTTCATTGGGTGTGTAACCATACATGGTTTTATTCATGTAAACAGAACAACAGTTTGTTCTCTTACTTAAATGAATAACCGTATTGCAATAAACACGATCAAATCATATTCATGCTCAACGCAAACACCAAATAACTTTTATTTAGGTTCAACACTAATCCCGAAAGTATAGGGAGTGTGCGATGATGATCATATCAATCTTGAAACTACTTTCAACACACATCGTGACTTCACCCTTAACTAGTTTCTGTTTATTCTGCAACTCCCGTTTCGAGTTACTACTCTTAGCAACTGAACCAGTACCAAATACCGAGGGGTTGCTATGAACACTAGTAAAGTACACATCAATAACATGTATATCAAATATACCTTTGTTCACTTTGCCATCCTTCTTATCCGCCAAATACTTGGGGTAGTTCTGCATCCCGTGACCAGTCCCTTTGCAGTAGAAGCACTTAGTCTCAGGCTTAGGTCCAGACTTGGGCTTCTTCACTTGAGAAGCAACTTGCTTCCCGTTCTTCTTGAAGTTCCCTTCTATCCCTTTGCCCTTTTCTTGAAACTAGTGGTCTTGTTAACCATCAACACTTGATGTTTTTCTTGATTTCTACCTTCGTCGATTTCAGCATCACGAAGAGCTTGGGAATCACTTACGTCATCCCTTGCATATTATAGTTCATCACGAAGTTCTAGTAACTTAGTGATGGTGACTAGAGAATTCTGTCAATCACTATCTTATCTGGAATATTAGCTCCCACTTGATTCAAGCGATTGAAGTACCTGCACTATCCGAGTACATGCTCACTAGTTGAGCGATTCTCTCCATCTTTTAGCTATAGAACTTGTTGAAGACTTCATATCTCTCAACTCGGTATTTGCTTGAAATATTAACTTCAACTCCTGAACATCTCATATGGTCCATGACGCTCAAAACGCCTTTGAAGTCCCGATTCTAAGCCATTTAAGCATGGTGCACTAAAATATCAAGTAGTCATCATATTGAGCTAGCCAAACGCTCACAACGCCCTGCATATGCTCCTCGCAATAGGTCCATCACCTAGCGGTGCATCAAGGACATAATTTTTCAGGCAGCAATGAGGATAAACCTCGATCACGGATCCAATCCGCATCATTGCTACTAACATCTTTCAACACAATTTTCTAGGAACATATCAAAATAAACATATGAAAGCAACAACACAAGCTATTGATCTACAATATAATTTGCAAAATACTACCAGGACTAAGTTCATGATAAATTTAAGTTCAATTAATCATATTACTTAAGAACTCCCACTTAGACAGACATCTCTCTAGTCATCTAAGTGATCACGTGACCCAAATCAACTAAACCATAACCGATCATCACATGAGATGGAGTAGTTTTCATGGTGAACATCTTATGTTGATCATATCTACTATATGATTCACGCTCGACCATTCGGTCTCCGTGTTCCGAGGCCATATCTGCATATGCTAGGCTCGTCAAGTTTAACCTGAGTATTCAGCGTGTGCAAAACTGGCTTGCACCCGTTGTAGATGGACGTAGAGCTTATCACACCCGATCATCACGTGGTGTCTGGGCACGACGAACTTTGGCAACGGTGCATACTCAGGAAGAACACTTCTAGATAATTAGTGAGAGATCATCTTAAAATGCTACCATCAATCAAAGCAAGATAAGATGTATAACAGATAAACATCATATGCAATCAAAATATGTGACATGATATGGCCATGATCATCTTGCGCCTTTGATCTCCATCTCCAAAGTACTGTCATGATCTCTATCGTCACCGGCATGACACCATGATCTTCATCATCTTGATCTATATCAATGTGTCATCACATGGTTGTCTCACCAACTATTGCTATTGCAACTATTGCTATCGATAGCGATAAAGTAAAGCAATTATTTGGCATTTGCATCTTATGCAACAAAGAGACATCCATAGGGCTTCGCCATTGCCGATAACTTCAACAAAACATGATCATCTCATACAACAACTTATATCTCATCATGTCTTGACCATATCACATCACAACATGCCCTGCAAAAACAAGTTAGACGCCCTCTACATTGTTGTTGCAATTTTACGTGGCTGCTACGGGCTGAGCAAGAACCGTTCTCACCTACGCATCAAAACCACAACGATAGTTTGTCAAATAGACTCGCTTTTAACCTTCGAAGGACCGGGCGTAGCAGTGCATTTTAGTTCAACTAAAGTTGGAGAAACCGACACCGCTAGTCACCTGTGTGCATAGCACGGCGGTAAAACCAGTGTCGCAGAAGCGTCGCGTAATGTCGGTCCGGCCGCTTCATCCAACAATACCGCTGAACCAAAGTATGACATGCCGGTAAGCAAGATGACTTATATAGCCCACAACTCACTTGTGTTCTACTCGTGCATATAACATCAAACCATAAAACCTAGGCTCGGATGCCATCGTTGGGGAACGAGTAATTTCAAAAAATTCCTACGCACACGCAAGATCATGGTGATGCATAGCAACGAGAGGGAGAGTGTTGTCACGCACCTCGCTGACCAAGCGGAAGCATTGATGCAACGTAGAGGAAGTAGTCGACGCCTTCCCGGTCCAACCGATCCAAGCACCGCATTCGCACCTCCGAGTTCTTGACACATACAGCTCGATGACGCACCTTGAACTCCGATCTAGCAGAGGTACGGGAGGAGTTCCACAAGACGACGGCGTGGTGGCGATCTTGATGTTCAATCGCCGCAGGCTTCGCCTAAGCACCGCTACAATATGACCGAGGTGTAATATCGTGGAGGGGGCACCGACACGCTAAGGAGCGATCACGATGATCAACTTAGGTGTCTATGGGGTGCCCCTACCTCAGATATAAAGGAGTGGAGGGCGGCCCTCTTCTATGGCGCGCCTTAGGGGAGTCCTACTCCCACCGGGAGTAGGATTCCCTTTCCTAGTCCAACTAGGAGTCCTTCCATGTATTAGGAGTAGGAGACAAGGAAGGGAAGAGAGAAGGAAGGAAGGAGGGTGCGGCCCTCCCCTAGTCCACCCGGACTAGGCCATGGGGGTGCGCGCCTACCCTAGGCAGCCCCTCTCTTTTCCCCTGCAAGGCCCAATAAGGCCCAATACTTCTCCCGCGAATTCCGTAACTCTCCCACTCCAAAAATACCCAATCACTCGGAACCTTCCGAACTCCGAATATAGTCGTCCAATATATCGATCTTTACGCCTCGACCATTTCGAGACTCTCGTCATGTCCCCGATCTCATCTGGGACTCAACTCCTGCGGTACATCAAAACTCATAAACTCATAATATAACCGCCATCGAAACCTTAAGCGTGCGGACCCTACGGTTCGAGAACAATGTAGACATGACCGAGACACGCCTCCGCCAATAACCAATAGCGGACCTGATGCCCATATTGGTTCCTACATATCTACGAAGATCTTTATCGGTCAGACCGCATAACAACATACGTTGTTCCTTTGTCATCGGTATGTTACTTGCCCGAGATTCGATCGTCGGTATCCAATACCTAGTTCAATCTCGCTACGCAAGTCTCTTTACTCGCTCCGTAAGATATCATCTCATAACTAACTCATTAGTTGCAATGCTTGCAAGGCTTAAGTGATGTGCATTACCGAGAGGGCCCAAAGATACCTCTCCGACATTCGGAGTGACAAATCCTAATCTCAAAATACGCCAACCCAACAAGTATCTTCGAGACACCAGAGAGCACCTTTATAATCACCCGCATGCCAGACGCTTTGGTAGCACACAAAGTGTTCCTCCGGTAAACGGGAGTTGCATAATCTCATAGTCATAGGAACATGTATAAGTCATGAAGGAAGCAATAGCAACATACTAAACGATCGGGTGCTAAGCTAACGGAATTGGTCATGTCAATCAGATCATTAAACTAATGATGTGATCTCATTAATCAAATAACAACTCCTTGTTCATGGTTAGGAAACATAACCATCTTTGATTAACAAGCTAGTCAAGTAGAGGCATACTAGTGACACTCTGTTTGTCTATATATTCACACATGTATTATGTTTCCGGTTAATACAATTCTAGCATGAATAATAAACATTTATCATGATATAAGGAAATAAATAATAACTTTATTATTGCCTCTAGGGCATATTTCCTTCAAAGATCTTAGTGACCTTGAGGTTGCCGATAGTTGGTGAAACCAACATCGGCAAGCACCCGACCGCAGCTTATGCGATCGTGGTGGTCCTCAATATCAAAGATGATAGGCGGTTGGACCATTTCGAGGCTTGCGTGACTCAACAGTGGTTCTCGCAGATTGACTTTCCGCACCCATCGCTTGAGCTGGCGGTGCGGCATGCATCTGAGAAGCACCGCCACAACGCACAGACCTCTGTGGCTTTCTCGAACTCCCGCTCATCGGCCTCGGCTATCATCCATATCTTCATCTTCGCCGCCGTTTTCATCCTTGTCGCGGCGCGGGAGGCCTGTCTCCTTGCCGCTGCTTGGCTTGTCCGCGAGTCCTCCCCGCCGGACGTTTCTTGCCGGATCCTCCAGTACCTTCTTGGGCCTTCTCCTTGTTGCGTCGCTCGTACTTAGCCTTTTGCTGCTCGACAAGCTGCTCGACCTTCTTGCAGCTTTGGAGATCATGGCCCTTGGTGCGGTGGATCTTGCAGTACTGCTTGTTGGTGCCGTCCTGCTTGTCGGCGACCACCACAGCCTCGCCGGAGGTACCAGCTTTGGCTTTCTCGGCGCCACCTCCGTTGCCGGACTGCTCAACAACTAGTACGTCATTGCCTTTCCTCTTCCTGTCGTTCCGCCGATGGTTTCTCTTTGCCGGGGCAGCATCTTTGCTATCAGATCCTCCTGCTCCTGTACTCTCTCCGGGGAGTCTCCTCCCTTCTTCAGCACGTGCACACTTGTCGGCCAGGGCGTATAGCTCACTGACGTCTCTGATCTTGCACATCGCCATCTCCTCTCGCATCCTGCGGTTACGCACGTTCTGATGGAATACGCTGATGACCGCGGCGGGGTGGACATCTGGGATGTTGTGTTGTACACTGCTGAATCTCTGAATGTACTTGCGTAGGGACTCTCCTTCCTTCTGGATGAGTATATGAAGGTCGCTCTCTTGGCCATGAGGTTTGTGGCCGCCTGTAAAGGCGCCGACAAACTGATGGCATAGATCTGCCCATGAGGATATGGAGTTGTCCGGCAAGTGCATGAGCCAGGATCTGACATTGGGCTTGAGCACCAGCGGGAAGTAGTTGGCAAGGATCTTGTCGTCTCGTCCCCGGGCAGCTTGCACCGCAATGGTGTAGATGCTGAGGAACACCGATGGATGCATCTTGCCGTCGTACTTCTCCGGTACGTCTGGCTTGAAGTTCTTCGTGCTGGGCCACTGGACTTGCCGCAGCTCACGAGTGAACGCAGGGCAACCTACCACGTACGGCAAGTCGCCTGGTTCCCCTGGCGCATGCATGTCGACAGCGGGCCCAGCGCGCTGGTCCGATTGACGCCGCGCTTCTCTTCGGCGCTCGATGCGAGTACGAGCGTCCTCTTGTTGTCGTTCGTGAAGAACTTGGCGCTGATCGCGACGAGCTCGCGGATCTGATGATGCGGTGGAGTCGCTGTCGGGGTGGATCCGACGAGTCGGCGATTCTGGCCTTCGAGGCGGAGAGTGCACGGTGGTTGCACCCCCATCGGTCTTGTCGCCATCGGCTCGCGCTCGACAACCTTGCCGCTGGATGCGGCGTGGGAACCAACACCTTTACGGCAGGCCCTTCGTCCGGCGGGGCGGAGATCGCACGAAGAGTGGATCGAGGCGGCACACGAGCGATTTACCCAGCTTCGAGCTCTCCGGAGAGATGGATAAAGACCTGTTGGTTGTCCGATTGTATTGTGTTCTTGCTCGGGAGCGCTGGAGTGCTAACCTACACCTCACCTGGGGGAACGACCGAGCGTGAGTGCTTTCGGTTTCCAACCCCTTTACGCTATGCATGGGCCTCCTTTATACGCCAAGGGTCACCGGCAGGTGGCAACGCATGCCACGGTAAAATGGAAAAGAGGTGGTTGGTACACCTACTTGTACAAAGGCACCCTACCTAATCCCGACGGCAGGGACAAAGGCTCGCCATGCGCTGCTCTGCCGCCCAAACAAGGCGTAAATGCTGATCGTTATGTGCGCCACCGCTTGTGCACGATGGCCATCTTGTCATCTCCGCTGCCTTTGCCTCTGCACCGCTGGTTGCTTAGCTCGCCATGCGCTACCGAACGCCCTAGGGCTACACGCTGGTGCCTTGCTGGAGCGCGGGCTGTCAAGCAAGTATCCTTGAATGCGCTGCAAGCGCCTTGCCAAAGAAGTCGCCGTCTTTGTCGGGACCGTCCTTTGTCGCAAGCTCCTCCTTGCCGGACGCGCTTGGCTCCGCGGTTTGAGTTCCTTGAATGCCTTGAATGGCCTTCCCAAAGAAGCTCCTCTTGCGGGTTTGTCCTTTCCCCGCAAGCTCCTGCTCCGGTGAGTTGTATGACAACGAGGCTGAAGCAGGGCAAGAGAGACAACGTTAACCTGAGTGGAATTCTAATAGCATCTCCAATAGATGACGTAAAATACATAACCGCAAAGTGCTAGATGTAAAATACATCAGCCGCTCATCTCTGAACTTAACTGCCAAAACTAAATTTAACTATCAAAACTAAATTTTGCTGTCGAAACTGAATTTTACTGTCAAATCTGAACGCACTAGTAGCAGAAAGGTAGTAGCAACAGCAACATCGCCAGGAGCAGCAGCGCGTGCGAGAGTCGGGGCGGCTGGTCATGTAGCAGCATCTCGGGTAGCAGCTGCAGGGGCTCGAGCGAGAGCGATGTCATTACTCGTCGCAGCGAAGCGTGCGCAGAAGTGGAAGCGGCGAGTTGATGACTTTTTCATCTCTGGCTAGTCGATTTTCTAGCCGTTGGATACGAAATCAAGGGCATGCAATCCATCTTCAACCTCCACCCGCTTGAGCCGCCAGCCACCACCGGCCAAACCGCCGGCCGACGGTGCTTCCGTGCCGCCTCGCTGCCCCACCTGCCCTGAAACCACTCCCCACCGCCGGTCCACCTCCGCCCCGGCCATCCCTCTTGGCCCCCTTGCACCGAGCTTTTTCTCCGGCGATCCCCACACCACCGCCCCACCACCGCCGGCCACGACCGCCCACACACAGAAGCCTAAGATAGATAGTGGGGTACCTCTCCGACGAACCCCCCTCCCCGCTGCGGCTGGTTCTTCTTTAACTCCGGCGAGGCCCCCCACCCCCTGAAAATCGACTGACCAAAAAGTCAATTCAGTCGACTGAAGTGTAGCTAAATTGTAGCAGCAGCGCAAGCAAGAGCAAGAGCGAGAGTAGCAGCGCAAGCAAGAGCAAGAGCGAGAGCAGCAATGCAAGCAAGAGCAAAACAGACCAGGCAGGGAACCGATAGCAAGAGCAGAGCAGTAGTGCGAGCGAGAGCCAAAGCAGCAGCAGGTCTTATTGATGTGGACGTCGCCACCAAGGGAGCGACGCCATGGAGGAAGTGGTCAGCGACGCCGCCGTGGATGGAGCCACGCCATGTCGGCTCGGGACCGTGCGCCAGCAGCACCTTGAGATTGAATCAAGAAGAAAACATGGCGATTAGTGTAGAACCTCTTTGGTAGCGCCGATTCGGCCTCAGCTTCATCCGAGGAATCGGTGATGATGCTGCTCTTCCGATGGTGTAGGTGACGACGGCGGTGTGGGAATGGAGGTGACGCGAAAGACAAGGGGAACATCGGGGCAACTCCTTGGAGGTGGAGGGACGGGGTGGCTGAACCGGCGGGATGACGAGATCGACAACAGATCCTCATCTGGTGCGGTGGATCAGGGACGTTGAGGTGTTGCTGTGGACGACGTCCTCGGGGAAGAGGCTCCGGCTGGGTGGAGGACAGAGGAGGGTGTGGGGCTTCGCGGGTTTTTGCGGCCTCGGTGTTCGAATGGGTTGACGAATGGGATGGGGGGGACCATGGCTTAGGGACACGCTTGTCTAAAATGTTGGGTAGGTTACGAAAGTATCCCCACCGATTTGATCTAGGCGGTTCTTTCGGTTCAGGGGTATCACGGGCATTTCGCATGTCAGGATTTCGCAGGAGGTGGGAGTTTTCGTGCGCGTTTTAATTTTGGGATAGCAAGGCGCGGGTTGAGATGGAGGGAGTTTTCGGATCGGAGCACAATGAGACAAAGATATATCTTAAATATTTCAGGGTAACAAGGTGCGGGTTGAAGAGACGGGAGTTTCGCAGCACGATAGACAGAGATGCTAGGTTGAAACTTCGGCATAACAAGGCGCGGCTTGAAATTTCAGGAGAACAAGCTTAACATGTACAACAACAAAAAGACAATTCACACCTCATCACTAGAGAGAGCCACGTCCCGTTTTACTATATTACTAGAAATTCATTCAAATACAACAACAAAAGACTAAAAAATCGGGACAACAAACATAACTTGTACAATACCAAATCAAGTTGCACTTCCTTCAACAATAAAAAAACAATTCGTGTTTTCTAGCATATGGACTAAATTTGAGTGCATTTTCCCTGTTTGAATGGGATTGTACTCAGGTTAGTTGTACAACCATCTAAATATTATCTTCACAACACATGATATAAATATAGAAGTAGTAAATTCCTATATAAATACGAACTACATGTACATACGATCTCAAATTCAAATATATATATATATATATATATATATCCATTTTATGTTGAATTCAAATCATAGTACATGTACTCTAGCTAGATGTTCGGAATCTAAACCATGTATGATACTACATACAATGTGTTTAACACGCACAACACACACACAAACACCATTTAGAGTAGTAAGGTACACGTGCATTGCGTGCATGAGGTTTGGCAACCAAATTATGAATAAATACCATATTATAGCATGTAAGCTTTGAGTCATATATGCATGATGTAGATGTTCGTTTAATTCTTATGATTCATCTCATTCAATATCGTCTAGTTTTTACAAGAAATTAAAGCTAATCTATTTTTAGATTCATGGAATTGTGCATTGTAAAGCATAAAGTAAAAAACAAATAATGACAAATCATGTAGAAAAACATTTGGGCAATTATGACACAGAAGATTCTATAACAAAGAAAAACTGCTTGTGTTTTGAGGTTATTGCATTATGCTTAAGTTCAACCATGGAGTCTTCTAGATTGTACATGTGGCTGGTGGAATGTAGATGCTATCCAACAGACAGTAGTGCTCGAGTTTGCCATCTCTGCACCATCGGGTTGGCTTCATCCAATGACCATCTTTCAAAGTTAAAGTTATTCGCACACTACATAAGAAATATATAATATAATATAATATAGGGGTATAGATATAGATATGTGATGCGAAAGCCACCCATCATCTCCAATTAGAATAGTGTGTACATGCATGGACGCAATGTGGCAAAACAATGTCTGCCAACAGTATCTCAAATTCAAGTCATTTGACCTTGTTCAATGTGTATACAGTATATCATGCTCCCTTCGAAACCACACCGCGCATATCTCAGTTATATTCATGCATGCATGGGTTTCAAACATCATGATCTCTTATTCAAATATTTGAATTCAACTTTACATTGATTATGACCTCACTTACTCGTTTACACCCACACAATCGTCTTCTCTTTATAATTGTACCACTAACTTTCTCTCGTGCACGCATGCACACACACTACCAATCGGCATTATCCATCGCACACATGCAATCTTTTTCTTCAGGTCGGTCTCCCATGCACACACACACACCCCTCTTCATCATATCGGGCATTCTTTTATCTCCCATGTGCATGCGCAACGATCAATGTTCCTCTATGTGTGTGTATATATAGCTATGTCTTTCCCAGTTTTCCATACAAACCGATCAATCCATATATCTAGTGAGGTCTCACCCTCTTTCCCACATACACATAAATCAATCTATACCTCTCTATATAGGATTACATATATAGCTAATACACCCACATTAATTATATATCCATGCCTTCCGCTTCATCTCTCAGATGCGCGCACAGTGGCGAAGACAAGGGGCAGCAAGGGCCCTGCCCCCTTACATCACTATATATTGAGGCTAATATGAATGTGATCGGTAGATTAATTGTTGGTAAAATGGTTTTAGTTGATGAATTGGCCCTCCTCGTAAAGGATTAGCAATGCTTGGCCCCCTAGCTCATTTATTTTTCATGGCTCCGCCACTGCACGCAACAGCGCACGTTCTTGCCCCCTCTCTTTAAATATCAATCTCGCACTAGTGCACTCCTTCATAGCTAGCCTCCCTCCACTTTTCCCCTTGCACCATCTTCGAGCCCCCACCGGATTTTGCCACATGTACAATCTAGCAGACTCCATGGTTGAACTTAATATCATAATGCACAAACCTCAAAACACAAGTGCTTCTCCTTTGTTCTAGAATCTTCCGTATCATAACTGCCCAAACATTTTTTTCTAGTTGAATTGCCATTATTTGTTTTTAATTTATGCTTTACAACGCACAATTCCATGAATCGTAAAATAGATTAAGGGCTTCTTTGATTCAAAGGATCCTCAAAGGAATTTTGGAGGATTCTAATCCATAGGAATTTTTCCTATCTTGGTTGTTTGATTCGTAGGATTGTAAACCATAGGAATTTTTCCATAGGATTGATTTGCACTAGGTTTCATATGAAACTTTTCATCCACTCAAACCACTTTGAAAGAATCCTTTGTTTTTTTCTATGCACAATCAAACACTCGTACAATCCTGTAGGATTCAAGACATTATTCCACTCTAATCCCATGTTTTTCCTATTCCCGCGGTTTGGAAATCCTACGCATCAAAGAGGCCCTAACTTTTTTATAAAAACTAATTGATTTTGAATGAGATGAACTATAAGAATTAAACGAACGTATAAATCATGCATATATGACTCAAAGCTTACGTGCTATAGTGTGGTATTTATTCATAATTTGGTTGCCAAATCTGATGCGTGCAATGCACATGTACCTTACTAGTACATCCAGTATGTGCAAAACACGTAAATTAGAATTCCAATGGCATGCTACATAGTGTCTCTCTTTCAGTTCATGAAGCCACATGGCACACGTGGAGGTGTTGTCGTGACCTCCTTGTGTGGATTGATCACAGTGACGTGCTGCTGGTTCCAGAAGAATGTACTTGTCCTCTCTCAGGCACACTGGCAGTACATGCACGAAGCGAAGATGTGCACGCACGCACACGCGGGTACATGATGGGACGCATTTTTGTATGAAGATCCACCCCATGTGATAATTTGACGCAAGTAAAGTCCTTCACTTCATTGATGGTCATTAATACAGCGCATGCAAATTGAGTGGACGTGAGGGAGGAAGTTGTTGAGAAAGACATTACTACTCCACTACATGCATGCGAGTAGTTAAATCATGGGTTTCTACTTCCATTGGTCTCCTTCATATTTTGTGCCAATTTTTGACCATATTTTTAAGTACTAACATAATATTTATGGATGTCATAAAAAGTGGCACAAAAAAAGGGGGCCAATAAACTAGGACGCATGCAACATGATCAACTTTTGCCAGGACTACTGTTGGTGGCCTTTGTATTTAAATATGGACGGAGTGCAGTAGTACTATCTTTATCTTAGCCTTGTAGGGAGCTCCCAGCGCTTAGGCTCGCCTCTCCGCCTCGCCCACCGGATCCCGCCATGGAGGATTCCGCCATGGATAATCCCTTAGATCCCAGGATCCCATGGGCTGCCCTTTCGCTGCGGCCCGCAGCACTGCCGCCTTTGAGAAAAACCCACATGTGTTTTAGAGGGGATCCATTGCTCTGGAATCACAGATCAGTGGCGCCAGAGGACATGCCAGGGCTGCATTTCAGGTGGTGGGCTTCAAGGGAAATCGGATCGAGGAAGCGTCGCATCCATTGGAGAGAAGTTCGAAGGAGCTACGCCTGGCACAACACAAGGTGGAGGCGCAAGTCAATCTCAGGGGAGAGATGCTGAGGGATGTCAGCATCTGGCAGCGTCGCATTGATTTCGAGCTAGGGCTAATGGCAGAGATCATATTCACGGAGTCAACTGCGGAGGAAAGAACACGCATGCCTGCGGAATGGCATGAGCAGCCGATGCAACTGTTCAAATGGGCGGTAGGAGAAGCCAAATCACAGGGCCAGCTGCAGCGTTGCCACTGGACATGCATCGTAGGCAAGGTGAGCTGCCCTACTTCCCCGTCGGCGATGCAGTGACCTACTCAGTTGCTACTGTAGTGATCTTGTGGTGCCATGGTGGTTTGCAACCATGACAATCAATACATCTGTATGTATTGTATTCCTGTGAAAATACTTGGTCATTTGGAAAAAGATGGTAATTGATTTATCACTAGTTTTTGAATGCTATTTTTTGAATTAACTAGTTTTTGAATGCTTGGTCGTGACAATTACCCAAAGCCACAACCAGAAGTCTCCATCGCATAATACTTACGGTGGGTCGCACCAATAGACGGTCGGTCAGAACCGCGACATGCATCGGCTTGGTCTGAGATGTACGACCAGTTACATCACTGACTTGTGCGACTGTATTTGAGCAGTAGTACTTGAAATTTGTGTTCTAGGAAACTCATCGGGAGCCATTTTGGGCCTCAAAACCAAAACCATCAATTAATCTTTAGCTTGTTCCCATCACATTCCAAAGTGTATATTATACTTATAATGCAAACCTGCTCACACCTAGTAGTAGTATGTATCAAACCCGAACGTGTTTCCACTATGCAGGTTTTAGTACTAGTGCTAGTACTAGGTTATAAAAAGGGGAACTAATGCCTAGCCGAAAATCACTCTACCTCTTCCTCCTCATAAGTCTTTCTTGTTCGTCCGTCCTTGCCATGGCCGGTGTGCACAACTCTAGGTCGAGAACTACTCGTAACAAGGGAGTGGCAACCAAGGCCGCGGAAAAAAGAGGGCTCGCCACCTGGCAGAGACAGGCGAGGGCTCGCAGGAGCGCCCTAGACGCGGAGGCGAACATGCCGAGCTGGCGGTGCTCGAGTCATTATCCCTCGACGACATGCCCGATCACCTTAATAACCGGAAGGAGTTCATCGACGGCTTGGTGGAGCTGCTGAAGGAGAGCCTTGATGACATGCCCGCTGAGCTCAATGAGCAGGGGGAGTTGACCGCCGGCTTGGTGATGCTGCTAAAGAATAGCATTGCGTTGGATAAGAAGGCGACCGGCAAAATCCTGCAACTTCAGGAGGGCAAGGAGAAGCTCTGCCACGAGCTCGACCTGCTGAAGGAGAAGAACGCCGGCTGGAAGAAGCTGCATGAGCAGAGTAATTCCTCGATGAAGATGCTGCAGGCCCTCAACATGGAATAGAAGGAGGAGTTGGTGAAGCTCCGCATCGAGCACCTAGCTGCTGTCAAGGTATGTAATGCGGCCGTGGAACAGATGATGAAGGCTCGGGTCAAGAAATCCCGCGTCATGGACAGAATGAAGAAGATGGCGGAGGAGACCCGCAAGTAGATGGAGGTCATGGAGGCGATGAAGAAGCGGTTACGACTTTGCGGCCAGCAACCCTTCATGTACTAGTAGAGAGCAGCGCCCCAGACGTGTGTGTGTGGGTCTTCCTTCTTTTTTGGGGGTGATAATCTTCCTTCTTTTGCTCCTGTGTTTCTTCTTTTGCTTCAGGTGTTTCGCCGCACGTGTCGCATTCTCTGTGAGGCATGAATAGAACAATTCTAATGATGAGCGGCCCTGTGGGATCGATGACTGGCAAATTAGATCATTTTTTATCGCCATATCGCACTGGGCTGCCTTGTTTCATGCTCCTCCGTCGTACTAGTACTCCAGTGGAAAACTTGAGTATACCGCACGATTCTTTGCTCCTCAGGTCATCGGCAACATTTATACGAGCAGTCAAATCACAAAGGCCCCGCCTTCTAGCAGTAATGAGCCGTCAAATCACAAAGGCCCTCGCCTCTCGTGAAACCGACCAAGTGAGACTGCCCCACCCTCTAGCCTTTTAAAAAATGTATACTTTTGTGCAGTAGTAGTACCGATGGATTGCGCCATGGATGAAATTAAAGAAAAAAGGAGGTACATATAGAGAGCATATGCATATAGTTATATTGAAAAAGCTAGTGCATGTTTAAATGGGGTGCTAAATTCTATTAAAAAATTAGCATACCTATTTAATTCTTGGGTTCTTATTATTTATGCCACTAGTTGTGTATCACTATTCTGTTTTGCCATTAGAAGTTACAACTACTCAAAAATGCCATCGATCCATGAGATGCTTGCTCAAAATGCAATTAGATATCTCAAAAATGCCATCGTTCCATTAGATGTTTGCTCAAAAATGCCATTAGACATTGTTATTTTCACGTCAAACCCGCTGTCGGGGAAACGAACACCTATGGGACCTCGAGGATCCCTTCTACCGTTGGCGGGGAGAGAGCTGCGTGAAGAGCAGGTCTAGTGATCAGCGCAAGGGATTTTACCCAGGTTCGGGCTGCACTGGTGCGTAAAACCCTAGTCCTGCTTTGGTGTATATTTAGTGTTCTTGAGTTCTTTAACTAGCTGCGGTGCATGCCTAGTCCAAAGAGTCTGAATCCTCTCATAGTACGCCTCGGGCCTCCTTTTATATGTCTAAGAGGTCGCCAAAGTAGCACGCAGGAGGTGGAAAGTATGTATCTACAGTGCTTAAGCTTATCGCTGACATCGTAGGACAAACGCATTTAATGCGCTGCCTACGTGCCCTCTTACTTTATCGGGGATAGTAACAGAAGCCGTCCCGTCCGTCGCCGCCTCTCCTTGCCTTGACATGCTGATGTCGCTTGAACCTACGTCGGTATTTCCCCAAAGAGGAAGGGATGATGCAGTATAGCGACGGTAGGTATTTCCCTCAGTGATGAGATCAAGGTTATCAAATCAGTAGGAGAACCTCCTCACACCACGTAAACAACACCTGCACACAAATAACAAATACTAGCAACCCGACGTGTTAAAGGGGTAGTCAATCCCTTTCGGGTACGATGCCTCTAGTGGGCAAAAACGTGAGGTAAAAGTGGTAGATAGGATAAATAGATCGCGGAGCAAATAAATTGCAGCAAGGTATTTTTGTATTTTTTTAATAGATCTGAAATAAATGCAAGGGAAAATAGATCGCAAAGGCAAATATGATGAAAATAGACCCGGGGGCCATAGGTTTCACTAGTGGCTTCTCTCGATAAAAATAGCAAAAGGTGGGAAAACAATTACTATTGGGCAATTGATAGAACTTCAAATAATCATGACGATATCCAGGCAATGATCATTATATAGCCATCACGTCCAGGATTAGTAGACCGACTCCTGCCTGCATCTACTACTATTACTCCACACATCGACCACTATCCAGCATGCATCTAGTGTATTAAGTTCATGAGAAAACGGAGTAATGCAATAAGAACGATGACACTGCTACGCGTCGGTGCTATATAAACGGTTTTAAACCCCTTTCCGTGACGGCATTTGGAACCGTCACCTAGTGAGTGTGGGCGATTAGGGGGTCCTTCCCACACGACCCAGAAACCGTCGGGGATAGGCCCTCCTGGGACACCAAATGAGTTCGTGTGCGATCTGGTGACCCACGGAAACCCAATAATTCCGTAGGTATGTACATCCCACACGGTGAATCCCAGAAAACATTTCCATAGGTATGTACATCCCACATGGTAAATCCCAGAAAACATTTCCGTAGATATGTACATCCCACACGGTGAATCCCAGAAAAACATTTCCATAGGTATGTATATCACACACAGTCAATCCAAGGAATACGTTTCCATTCTTATGTACACCCCACACGGTCAATCCAGGGAAAACGTTTCCGTTCATATGTACACCCCACACAGGTTTATGTATAGGCTCGTGTGTGATACGTGTAACTATCACACACGCTCTGCCTTGGTTAACCGTTTGCTTTTATCAACTACATCACACACGATTTGATGAATAAAACTGTGTGGCATTGAGCTATCCATCACAAGCGTTTTTACTGCTAGAACCGTTTGCAAAGTTCTATGGCCCATTTAGCAGGTTTATTAGTCTACAATTAATATTTCCATTATTACACAAATTCACATTTCATATCGAACAGCTGTTTGCCTATTTCATATCGGGCACATAAATATATTTTAACATCACAGTACAATAGCTACCTGAAAACAGCACAATACAACATATAGCTAGTTCAGCTTCATAAGAACAATATTAGAAAAATATATTCATTTCCCTAATCAAAATCATCCAGGCTCATCTTATCCACCTCTCCTTTGAGTTCAGTAAGAACCTGTTTTGCATTGGCCAACTGGGAAAGTGCCACCTCCTTCGCCAACACCATCTTAGCAAAGTCTAATTTAAAAAATCTGAGCTCATTCTCCACCTTCCTCTTTTTATCCTGCATCTTCAAATATTCTTCAGCATTGACAACACTTTCTCTAAGCCTACCTCTGTTCTCTTCCTCATACATGCTCTAGAGCTTTGCAAGGCACATCTTCAAAGACTGTGGCCACTCTTGATCAACCCACTTCAAGTAAGAACACTTCCGTTCATCCTATAATATTTAAAACTAGATCAGTAACAATTGTAGGGGAAATGGGTTTATAACAACATAGAAAATCACCAAATGCTTATTTTGAAAAACTAAAGAAACAGGTTAATTATGACATATCTTCTCAAAAAGATCAATGTGCAAATGAATTATTTGCTACTGAGACAACAACAAAATTCTGAGACATCAGAAGCTATAATTAACTACAACAATGCTACAAGTTATTACTCATGTACTATAAATAACAAATTGAACATTTTATGAGGAAGGTAAATATAACTGCAACAGCATAGCGACAGTTTTGGGTGACAGCAAATTGATACTAACAGGTGTGTACATGCACAAATTTAGTAACATAGAACTAATAGCACTAAGGCGTCCACTATGTATGCCAAAACTGGTGTAAAGACAATTGTTGCTACATCTAGCACCGGTGCCCTGAACTAGCGAGCCGATGCAGCAGAAAAAAATTACGGACCCGAACTCCGGAGCACCTAGTTGCTCCGACGCCCAGTTCCTTCGTGGCATAAAGATTTAGTATTTTGTTGCTTGGCTGCTCGGATGTGTGGATAAGTTGGCTCCACAAAGCGCTGAAGCAGTGCCAAATAATTTTCTAATGGCACCGCTGATGAGATGGCAACATTTTTAGATACTAGGTACAAACTGTGACACTGTCTTAGAATGTGTTTGGTTGAAGGTGTGGTATGAATGGGTTGGGACCGTGACAGTGTCTGAATCACATCTAACAAATGATTTGTAACAACGAAAGAGGATCTAACCTTCTCTGCACATGCCAGAAACTTCCTCCCACTGTCCACAGATTCAAATGCAACTAGCTTCACGCATGGAGATTGATGGTGAGAACGAGCAGACAGATCTTCAGCCACCCCACTCCATTCGTTGCAACTGAAGGTCCTAGGGAACTACAAGAGGAAGAAATGATTCAAATCGACTGCCGGGTAAAAATCCTTCATTCAAAGTCATAGACTGAGAGAGAGAAGGGAGGCATACCTGGGTGGTGGAGTCGTCGGAGGAGGAGGAACTGCTGGAGAGGTCTTTGAAGATGACCATGGCGACCCCGGCGGTAGGATGCGAGACGGCGAGAGCGAGGAAGCAAGCGAGGAAGCGGTTGTAGCTTAGGAAGGAAGGAAGGAAGGGGGAAACAGGGGAAATGTGACTTGTGGTCGGGGAGAAAATGGGATGAGGAGGGGGAGGGTAGATATCGGCGGTAGGCCAAAAATATCGAAATGTGGAGGGAAACTTTGCGCGCGGTGCCGCCGGACACCATTCACTTTGAATGATAGTGTGCATCGCAAACGATTCTTCTACTTAACACGCATGGGATGAGTTTGAAAATTGAAATTTTGGTGGAAATTTCCCCGCATACGTCATTGCATAATTTAACATAGCTTGCTAATTTGGGCACACAAAAGAGCGTACAACACACAGACCAGACTTACTGAATCGAGCAATTTTAGTGATTAAACAAAGATAGTTCACCTAAACATTGCTCTAACAAAAGACCAGCATTAAAAACAAAGCCTAAGTACGAATAATTTTAACAAATCCGCCGCCGCGCCGGCCTATGCATCGCCGGTGTGAGATGAGATGTCGATGACTTGTCCTAGTGACATGCCACCGTTGGTGGACTCCGCGTCCCCCCTGCTGAAGTCGACCGCGTCCTCGTCCTCGGTGCCGCCCTCAAGGTTCTAGTACTCGTAGTAGTGGCTGTGCCAGAGCTCGCGTTGGTACTCCATCACCGATTCCTTGACGAACAGACTCTTCTCTACCTCGACTTGGGCCATGCGCAACTCCTCCTCCCGACGCTCCTCGATCTCCGCTGCCTCATGCATCTCCAGCTCCCGCTCGACGACCTCATGAGGAAGCAGGTGCTCCATGGCCATCGCAGCCTTTTCGGACATGGGTTGCGTGCTGGATTCTGAGGTGGCCTGGAATATCTTGGTGTGGATGGCCTCGACCAGGGCCAGGGCGACACCAGCGACACGGACGGCAGTTCGAGCGCTCTCGACGTTTGCAGCCACCATCACAGCAGCAGTTGCAGCCGTCTTGGCTGCTGCAGCTGCCCTGTCGGCTGCCGCAGACGCCCTCTCCACGGAAGCGGCCGCGCTCAATGCGGATACGGCTACACTCTCGGCATAGGCGGCCGTGCTCTCGGCGCGGGCTGCGGTGCTCAGGGGGACGCAGCCATCGTACGGGCCTTCACGAAGCGTTTCCACTGCGTCATCTTTGCAAGAAGGGGGTGCAGGAATGGGGATCGGGATTTGTGGATTCGGGGGCTGCCGGCACTGGAGCAGACGAGCCAGCGAAGCTTAAGGAGGAAGACTTAAATAGACCCAGATATTTTCGTCACAAACGATTCCTACAAAACAACTGGTGTGATGTTGCAGATATTTTTTATTAGCTGTGAAAGACGAATTTGGAGTAAAGTGGCAACGGATGCTGTTTTAAATGTACGAGAAAATTTGTAGTACTAATACAACTGTCATGTCAAATTTTGGAAAATTTCAGGGGTCATTTGACCTTTTAAGACATTTAAGTGATTTTCTAGCCATTTAATGACTGTATTTTAAGATTTGAACTACATGTACATGCAGCAGCTAACCAAAACGGTTTGAAAAGTCATATTTTGTGTACTTGTGTGTGATTTAATTCCACGTGCAATAAATAGGAAGGAATTTTCAAACATATTGGTCTAACGGCTATGACACAATTAAGCATGGAGTGCCATGGCATTCAAATTGCAAAAAAATAAAAACATTTGCTTGAGGTAATGTCATACCACCAAGATGATGTGGTAAAAATATTTGTCTGTTTGACGAAAGTTTGGACGCACACCCCTCACAAACCGGAGTAACTCACTAGAAGGCTCGTGGTTCCGAGAGGGAACAATGCTTGTTTGCTGATGAATGGCAGATAGCTTCCTCTTACGGCCTTCAAAATATTTCTACGTGTAATGTGCACTGATACTAACTGTCATGTGAAAATTTGGAAAATTTCAGGGGTCATTTGCTAGCCATTTAATGACCTTACATAATTCAAAATTGAACTAGATGTACATGCAACGGCTAACAATAACAGTTTGAAAAATCACATTTGTGTACTTGTGTGCGAGTTAATTCCATGTGCAGTAAATTAGAAGGAATTTTCAAACATATTGGTCTTACGGAATGGACACATGCATGGAGTGCCATGGCATTATTATTCCAAAAAATTAAAAAATGATCAGAAAAACATGAAACCTTGCTTAATGTAATTTCATGCCACCAAGATGATGTGGTACAAAAATTGGCTTGCTTGACAAAAGTTTGGACACACACCCCTCACAAACCGAAGCAACTCACTAGAAGGCTCGTGGTTCCGAGAGGGAACAATGCATGTTTGATGACGAATGGCGGATACCTTCCTCTTACGGCCTTTAGAAAATTTCTACGTGTAATGTGCACTAATACTAACTGTCATGTGAAAATTTGGAAAATTTTAGGGGTCATTTTGACCTTTTAAAGAGATTTGAGTGACTCCCTAGCCATTTAATGACCGTACGTAATTCAAATTTGAACTAGATGTACATGCAACGGCTAACCATAACGGTTTGAAAAATCATATTTGTGTACTTGTGTCCGAGTTAATTCCATGTGCAGTAAATTAGAAGGAATTTTCAAACATATTGGTCTCACAACATGGACACATGCATGTACATGCATGGAGTGCCATGGCATTGTTATTCCAAAAAATTAAAAAATGATCAAAAAACATGAAACCTTGCTTGATGTAATGTCATGCCAGCAACATGATGTGGTACAAAAATTGGCTTGCTTGACGAAAGTTTGGACACACACCCCTCACAAACTGGAGCAACTCACTAGAAGGCTCGTGGTTCCGAGAGGGAATAATGCATGTTTGATGACGAACGGCAGATAGCATCCTCTTACGGCCTTTAAAAATTTTCTACGTGTAATGTGCACTGATACTAACTATCATGTGAAAATTTGGAAAATTTCAGGGGTCATTTGACCTTTTGAAGACATTTAAGTGATTTCCTAGCCATTTAATGACTGTAATTCAAATTTGAACTACATCTACATGCAACGACTAACCATAACAGTTTGAAAAATCACATTTGTGTACTTGCGTGCGAGTTCAAAAATCATCAGACGATGTAAATATCTGGTGTTCAAAAAAGAAAATCTAAAATCTGTCAAGACAATTGGCCCCATACAATTAGCACTCTATTTTGCGCCTCAAGTTTTGTAAGGCGGGTGGCGGGCTTTATTAATCAGACACGGTTCCGCATTGGAAACCATCAGCTATTATGTTCACACACGGATTTTGCTGCGGGAATCGTGTGTAATTCACACTACAGTACTCATAAATTCCGGCGACCGGCGCGTGTACTGTTCCCGACGATCTAGATTCTGGCCTTCAATAAATACTACCTTACTGATGTCGTCCTGCCTGCATTCTCATCTAGATCCTCCCCTTGCTCACTGTCTCTCTCTATCTCAAATCTCTGCCATGGCGCCGCCGGTCTGCCCACGCGCCGACGAGGAGTCGCCACCCCCTGAGGAGGCTCACTCGAAGAGCAACGACGAGGACACCTACGCGCCACTGGCGAGGTTGCGCCGGACCCCCCAACTTCGGATTGGTTTGGGGCCAGTACGATCTTTGTCTTTGGAAGTCGTTGCCACCGGCTGAGAAAGCCAGGCAAGTGGCTTTCAAGAAGGAGATGGCGGAAGAGGATGCCAGGTACCAGGCGGCCTGTGAAGCCCATGATGCTGCCTGGAAAAAGGAGGCGGCGGAGCTTTGGGGGCGGGCGTGTCATCATGCGGAGGAGGTGTATGAAGACGGGTACTTCGCGAGGAAGGCCATAGGCGCTAGCCGCCTCGTCGCTGCGTGGACCTGGGCCGATAAGCTCCAGCGTGCCACCAACGAGGAGCTCCGGTGGGCGCCCAACGAAATGGCAAGATCGTTCGCGCGCGTCTGCCTGCAAGAGGCAGATCGGCACGTCAAGCGCTGCAAGGCGGAGGAGGCAGAGTACTGCCTCCACTCTGGGAAGACGCCACGCACCAGGGAGATGCTGGCGAGGGGCTGCCGGAATACTAGCCCCAGGAGGGATTATTAGTTTTAGTATTGTTCATTTTCAATTTTATGCATTGTACCTAGTAGTTTAGTATCATAACGTATATGTGATGATATTATATATATTCTGTGATGAACTAATGAACAATTAATATTATATATATTATGAATTCCATTTTCTATCTGTTTTTGTATACTAATTTGAATCTATCTATTAACATACACATATACAGAATGGAAAGCGTATAAACACACATTGAAACAGAACATATAAGAACGGAAAACAGAGTACACACACTAAAACAGAGCAATAAAGAGAGCAATAGTATGATTGCTGTGAATACATAGCTATCCATGTCAAAACGACTCAACAAAATAAAACGCAGCCATGAGACCATGACCAGCAGCCCTTGCCTACGGTAGCTCTTGGCTCTACCTGAACTCGTGCAGGCGTTCGTCCAAGCGGTCGACACGCTCGCGATACATCTGGAGCGAGATCTCGAGCTCCAAGGTGGCTATTTCATCGGAGACCACCACCTCCAGGACGCGACGACCATGTTCCTCTACTGCACCCAGGTGGACACCTGGGCCAAGGAGGCGGTCGAGCCTACCGACCAGCGTGTTGGCATCGAGCGAGCTGCGGACAAGGCGAACGGCATGACCCATGCGAACAGCATGGCAGGCGTCCGGTGCAAGTACGACGCGGCCGGCCTCAGGTGCAAGTACGGTGCAGAGGGCATGTGCCCACTCCTGGCGAGGAATGGGGGTACTGACAGGACGTGTATCCAGCTGTGACGCCCTGTCGACATCAGGCAAGCGCCAATGGATCCGCTCTTGCTGTGCGGCGTGCCGCGCCTCTCGCTCCGCGGCGCTCCAACACTCTCGCCGTGCGGCGAGCCACAGCCTATCGGTGCGGACGCGCCTAGCTTGCTCTGCGACGCACCATCAATCATGTTGTGTAGCGAGCTGCATCCTCTCGGCGGTGACATGCCAATCTTGATCCGTGGCACTGAAGCGCCATGCGCCAAAGGTCTGCTCAACCCTAGCGACGATGCGCATCACGGTGTCGTCCATCATGTTGGCGGGGAGCGCCGCGGCCTCGACGGGCCGTGGCGCCTTCTAGTTTTCCTCATCGACGAGGTTGATGGCAGAGGCGGCTCTTTGGTGCGTTAGCATGCTTAGAAAAGGTGGATGCGCTACAGATTGTGCTTGTTGTCTCCGTGCGTCAAGCCGTGCCTAGGTTTATGTGCAATATCGCTGGGTGGCGGGAATAGGTGAGGAAATGGCAGGAAACGGTGGCATGTTCATAGAACGCCATCAATTAATGGAAACTTACAATATAAAGGAACATCGAGCTAGCACAAGAAGTAGATAATGATGAGATCAACACGGACCACGCTAGGGAACTGTCGGTGATGAATTCATCAATCGCAAACGGTTGTACACTAGCAAGTGTTTGCCCACAACACACACGGCTTATTCCATCACAAACAGGTCGGATGGATCAAATGTATGTCACGTATACACATTGTCAAAAAGTAATGCGGTAGACCTTCTTTAACATATGTTAAAAAATAAAATAAAAATAAAAAACAAGGACCTCAAGGTTAAACTAGCTAAGGGAATGGGTCATGTTGGTCAAATGACCAATATGACCCATCCTATAAGTTAATTTAACATCAACACAACTTCCCATCCAGTCGCCCATCCCATGGCTAATCTAGCCTGAGCACACTTAACTTGAGAGTTCTCTTAGATGAGCTACTGGTGGAACAACTAGTCCTTGCTGATATAGGATGCCTCTTTGCATCCTTACGGCGTATCTGGATGACCGCCCGTCCCCCAATGGACAATACATGTTGTGCAGATAGAGCATATGACATACGTCTTACTAGAAGCAACCATCTGTGTTATTATCAGTCTTCGCACACATTTCTGATTACAGACCTGTTTGCCACATATAACACACATCTTGTTATATTGAACCGTTTCTGTTCTCTTGTCTCAACACAAACAGTTCATCCGAGTGAACCGCATGTCGTATATCGCACACACCTTGATCTGCCTGACTGTTTCTTTTGTGTTGCCTAATCACAAACAGTTCATCCTAGTGAATCATATGTTGTGTATCGCACATGCCTTCATCTGGCTGCCCGTTTCTTTTGTTCCACCTCATCGCAAACAGTTAATTGAACTGAACCATATGCCCTACATCACACACGCAACTAAAATCTGAACCGTGTTTGATGCATTCGTCATCGCAAACATTTTGGACATTTTTGATGGTTCTCTGACACCACCTTTTGCGATTATTGCATCGCACACAGTTTCAAGAAGGGTCTCTGATCGTAGTGTCGCGTTAGCATCGTTCTGCAGTAGTGTGACATGATGTAGACGGGATTCGTTTATCTATTGCGGCAGATATAGATCTCATATTGTTATCCTTAGTAGCAATGATACATATGTGTCGGTTCCCTTTCTATCACTGGGATCAAGCACCGTAAGATCGAACCCACTACAAAGCACCTCTTCCCATTGCAAGATAAATAGTCAAGTTAGCCAAACAAAACCCAAATATCAGAGAATAAATACGAGGCTATAAGCAATCATGCATATAAGAGATCAAAGAAGACTCAACTAACTTTCATGGATAAAAACATAGATCTGATCATAAACTCAAAGTTCATCGGATCCCAACAAACACACCGCCAAAAGACTTACATCATATGGATCTCCAAGAGACCATTGTATTGATAATCAAGAGAGAGCGAGGAAGCCATCTAGCTACTAACTACGGACCCAAAGGTCCTCAAAGAACTACTCACGCATCATCGGAGAGGCACCAATGGAAGTGGTGAACCCCTCTGTGATGGTGTCTATATTGGATCTGGTGGTTCTGGACTCTGCGGCGGCTGGATGAATATTTCATCGATTCCTCTAGGGTTTCTGGAATATTTGGGAATTTATAGAGCAAAGAGGCGGTCTCGGGGGCACCCGAGGTGGGCACAACCCACCAGGGCGCGCCTTGGCCTCCTGGCGTGCCCTGGTGGGTTGTCCCCTCCTCGGGACTCCCCCCAGGTGCAAACAGGGCCCAACTTCTTCCTTTTGGTCCATAAAAAATCATCCTAAAGTGGTGTGGCATTTGGACTCCGTCTGATATTGATTTCCTGCGATGTAAAAAACATGCAGAAAATAGCAACTGGCACTTGGCACTATGTCAATAGGTTAGTACCAAAAAATGATATAAATGACTGTAAAACATCCAAGAATGATAATATAACGGCATGGAACAATCAAAATTTATAGATACGTTGGAGACGTATCAGCATGAAACACACTCGAATATTAGCTACACTGTAGGATCGAAAGTATGTCTAGAGGGGGGGTGATTAGACTACTTGACAATATAAAAGTTTAGCCTTTTGATTAGGACAAGTTTTTTGCAAGTTCACAATGATGATCAAGTCAAGTATCACCCTACACATGCAATTCTAGAGTATTGGCAGCGGAAAGTAAATTGCACATGTAGTAAAGAAGAGGTGGAGAAGAGCAAAACGCAATTTGGAGACACGGAGATTTTTCTCGTGGTTCCGATAGGTGGTGCTATCGTCAATCCACGTTGATGGAGACTTCAACCCACGGAGGGTAACGGCTGCGAGAGTCCACGGAGGGCTCCACCCACGAAGGGTCCACGAAGAAGCAACCTTGTCTATGCCATCATGGCATCGCCCACGGAGGACTAGCCTTACTCGGGTAGATCTTCACGAAGTAGGCGATCTCCTTGCCCTTACAAACTTCTTGGTTCAACTCCACATCTCGTGGAGGCTCCCAAGTGACACCTAACCAATCTAGGAGGCACCACCCTCCAAAAGGTAATAGATGGTGTTGTTGATGATGAACTCCTTGCTCTTGTGCTTCAAATGATAATCTCCCCAACACTCAACTCTCCTCACTGATTTGGCTGTGGTGGAAGAAAGGATTGAGTGGAAAGCAACTTGGGAAGGCTAGAAATCAAGTTTCATATGGTGGGAGTGGAGCAACTTGATCTCAACACAAGGGTAGGTAGTTTTCTTCTCGAAATGTAAGGTAGGAGTGGTAGTTCTTTTGATGGCTCTCTCCACGAATGAAGAGGAGGTGGAGGGTATTTATAGCCTCCACACAAAATCCAACCGTTACACACATTTGACCAATCTCGGTCGGACCGAAGTTGACAACCCGGTGAGACCGAAAGTTCAAATCTTGTGAGCGTTGGGATTTTCGTGGGACCGAAAATACAATCTCGGTGAGTCCGATTCTTCCAAAGACTAGGGTTTGCCAATCTCGGTGGGACCGACTTTATCATCTCGGTGACACCGATATGATGACGAAGATTCTGAAGCTTGGCAACACTAGTTTCGGTGAGACCGAGTTTGGAATCGGAAAATCCGAAATTTCTAGGGTTTGGGTATATGGTGAGGTGGTTCATCTCGGTGTGGTGAGTTTATGGAATCGGTGGGACCGAGATTACTTATGAGTGTATGTTGGAATGAAAGATTGCTGATGGTTTGAGAGATAGATCACTAAGCACTTTGAGCAACCAGATCATTATCATAACCTCATCCCCTTTTAATAGTATTGGCTTTCCTATAGACTCAATGTGATCTTGGATCACTAAACCAAAAATGGAGTCTTGAGCTTTTGCCAATGTTTTCCTTAGCATTTGAGGGGTCCACATCTTTAGTCATTGCCATACCCATATCACTGAACTTTCTGAAATGATTCTCAAGAAACTATTAATTCAATGATATATATGTTGTTATTAATTACCAAAACCACCCGGGGATTAGTTGCACTTTCAATCTCCCCCTTTTTGGTAATTGATGACAACATATAGATCAAAGCTCGACAAATGATATAATCAATGAATAATATAAATCGCTTTGAGAAGTATGTGATAAGCAAGAGCTCCCCCTAAATTTGTGCATTATTTAAGATTTGCGTTTGAATGCAAATGCACAATCGATTAGGATCATGGGTCACTCTTCCATGTCACATACATCTTGGTGGAGCGCACAAAATGATAAAAATGAATAGCATGCACCCAATCACCAAGACATGAGTAAATGATCATACAAGATATGAATAGCATATGATAAGCATTAAGCACACATTAAGGCATAGTATGATCAAGCACTCATCAAAGTAGAAACAAGCGTAGTATCAAACACACGGAATGTCTCGAAAAACTCAAAAGTATCTCAAAAGACCGCAAATGAAATGAAAGAGCAAAAGCGAGCACTCTCTCTCGAAGTCCTATGATCTATACAATTTCTCCCCTTTGGCAACAAGTTACCAGAAAGTTCGAAAAGTATAGAGCTAAACGTCACTAGGGACTCTGCTGGCGGCTCCTGTGCAGGTTGATGGAGTCGAGATAGCTGCTTCGCAAAGGCTTCGCTGATGTCTGTGGAGCTGGAGGAGGGACACTTTGGGAGGGCTGGAACCGATGGTCTTGTGGGAGGTGCCTTGTGCTTGTAGTCCCAGTGTCTCATCCTTTGGAATAGCAGCTGATCTGGGTCTTGTGGGAACCGGAGCAGGCTGCTCATAGTCATCCTGGACAAGGTCATCCTGCATCTCCTGCATGAGCTCTGCCTTCTCCCTCTTAGCTTCCTCGATATCTGCCTCAAGCTTGTTGACAGTGACTTGCACTTGATCGACTTGACATCCAGAGCATGGAACTTGTCTTCAACAATCCTCTCAAGACTCTCCCGAGGCGCACAATGCTGGCAGGCGTTGTTCAATTCTCTCGGTAGCTTCAAGGAGCTGCTCTCCAACGCTCTTGGGTTTAGGCTGCTGCTGCTCTTGCTTCCTTCTCAGCTTTGGCTTGTTTGGCAGCTTCAGACTTTGCTTGACCTTCAACAGACGTGGGATCATCCTCAGTCATCACAACTTCATTGTCCTCATGTTCAGGGCTGCGTGGCAAGTGGGGTCTATCCAACAAGTAGGTGCCGTGCCAAACTTGGCATTGATAAGCATCTGAATGTGCGGGCAAAACCACATGACCTCTTCAGTCTGCTGCAGTCCTCTTGATAGTCTCAACTATCGTGTCCATCACCTTGAAAGGTGCCTTCGATCTAGAATATGCAGCATGTTGATAGAATAGCCTCTTATCATGCGATGATCTCCAGACTTGGGCATCAAGGTATGCCTCAGAATTGTGTTCGTGGTAGGGAGACCTGCCTGAAGATGATACACTGAGCCAAGCTTCCAGATCTCCACATCCTTGGCTGGTACCTCATTGTACATATTTTTCATAGACTCATGGTTTTTCTTGGGAATTCCATAGACATCAACATCATCATCTCTCTGCACTGGAGCATTCAGCAGTGCAGCCCACTCTTCAACAGTTGAAGAGAATCTCTGACCTTCAGTCATCCATACAATCCTGCCATCTGGATAGAAAATGAGCTGTGGCATAGAATTGCATGATCATCTCATCATTCCAAGCTGTCAATTTCTGACCAACGAACTCAGCAACACGACATGCAGTAAAGCTCTCATGCACATGTGGAAAGTAGTCTCTGTGCTCTTCACTGTCAATGTGTGCCCAGTCAACATAGCGAGTGTCTGCAACAATGGGCTTCTTGTCCATAAGCACAGTCTCATAGAAATCTTGCTGCTCTCTGGTGTGGAACCTTGGGTCAACAGCAGTCCTTCTCCTTACAGCATATGGATCAGCTTGTCTCCATAGCCTGAGACCTTTGTCCTTTCTTTCCTTCATGTTTTCTGCTCGAGGATGAGCATCATTGTGAATTGGCAATCTCTGACGGAGCCACACAGGTGCCTCATCATCTGACTCAGCTGGTGGCACATTGTCTTTCTTCTTCTCTGAAGCAGGAATGTTTCTCACTGTTTTCTTGGGCTTGGCAGCAGGCTTGGCTTGAGCTGCCTTTGCTGGAGCAGACGGCTTAGACTTTGTAGGTGCTCCTGCCCTGATGGCATCGCCCATGAACTTAGGCTTCTGAGGAGGAGGCTGTGGAGCTTCCTCATCCTCATCAGAATCTGCTGCTTCATCATGCACAATCCTCTTCCTCTTGGAAGTTTTCTTCACCTTGCTCGAGGTTTCTTCCATGCTCAGCTTCTTGGCAACAGTGGACTTCTTCACTTTACTGGTGCCTTTCTTGGTTTGTTGCCCTTGATGCTCTTTGGCAACCACTTTCCTCTTTGGCTTAGATGTGATCTCTTCCTCAGCTATGAAATTAGAATCTTCTTCATCAGAATCCTTCTTCTTCCTGGCCCTGGTGGCAGCTGGAGGCAAACCACTTGGTGTGCTCCTCTCACCATCATCAGAAAAGCTGCTGGCTTCAGGACTAGTGCCTGCCTCTGGAATCTCAGCTCTTGGTGATTCAGACCTGTTCGCTGTCACTTGCATCGACATGGTGACAACTTTGTGAATAGATTAGGTATAGGCAAAAAGAAGAGTTATCACAAACTGCGAGAAGATTTTGCAAAAAATGAGTTCAAATTTCAGTTTTAGGTTTTCACGGAATGCATTTCGGTCGACCGAGTCTAAAATTCGTGAATCCAAGTGTCTAAACAGAACCATTCACACCACTTTCGGTTGGACGAAATGGGTTTCGTCTAGCCGAGAACACTAGGGTTTCACTAAATCCTCATTTCGGTCACACCGATTTGCACAACTTCGGTTGGACCGAAAAGTGCGAAGGCAATGGCGGAGGCCAAATCGGTCATACCGAGAATGTAGAATCGGTCACACCGAGATGTGTTCGTGGAAACCTAACCCTAAAACTTTTACTCGAATTTCGTTCTAAGAACAAATCTGCTGGATAGGAAGATCTCAAACGTGGCAAGAAGCTAGGCAAGCCTATCGTGCATTGAATCGGAGGTTGAAGCACGAGAGGGATCGAAACTCACCCTAACTTGGTAGAGTTTCTCTACGGCGGCAACGGCACGGAGAGATAGTCCGTTGACGGCGGCGAGACTGCGGCGAGCGCGACAAAGCGACAACGGAGGCGATCCGGAGACCACGGCGGCGGCAAAGAAAGGGTTTGGGGCGGCGTTTTGAAGAAGGAATCAGCGCTGCCCTCGGTATATATACCCTTCAGCTGTCGGTGGGACCGAGTTGTAAAACTCGGTGGCACCGAGATGGTTAACTGCAAGCAGTTACACACTTCGATCACGCCGAAATTTGCAACTCGGTTTCACCGAGGTGAAAACCTAGATCAATCCAAGTGATTTCGGTCTGTCCGATTTGAGTGGGTTGGTTTGACCGAAAATACTTAGAAGGTTTTGGAAGTTAAGTTTTTGACGGATCAGTGGCTCCGAGTGCTCCTCACTCGGTGGGTCCGAAAAAGACTTGATCAAAGTTTGTGATATAAGCATGAATAGAGTTTGAGACAAGAAAGCATAGATAGCTAGGGGAGGAACTTAGGCATTCTTGTCCATCCATTTGGTCAAAAAGAAAAATCCAAGAGACCAAAGCAACAAATGGATGTCCTCGAATGGGTAAAATCATGCATCCAACATGCTCACACAATAAGATAGCAAATGAAATATGTGTCAAACATGCACAAACAAAGCACTCGCTACTATCACACAATTTGTCGATGACTAGGTCATCTATATATGAGTATATTGACTTAGGAGTCAAATGAGAACATTTGATCATAGGTCATACTCATTGTTTAAGCACAAGTGGGGTTACCACTTTTACATAAAGCATTAATGTGTTCACATCATTTGAAGATGCTTTAGCTCAAATCTTTAGAGCAAAGCTCCCCCTTGATGTGAGAACCCCTTTTAAAGGGTCAAACTAACCTTGGGTTGTCGTAGAAGACTTCATGTAGATGTTGAAGATGTGGATGCTCAATGTTGATGAAGATCATCAAGAGTTGGGAGCAATCCTTTGGATTCGGCACTTTCAATACCTACATGGGTTAGTCCCACAAGGAACAAACAAGGATATCCATGGACATAGATTGAAGTACACAAGAGATGATGTCCATGAAAGCAATGATTACCTTGTCCCTTGACTTACCAACAAGAGGGTTTGTGACTCCATGAACTAGTGCAAGATGTGGAAGTTGATTGCACAAGTTCTTGCCAAAATGAATGTGAGTGAAGTATGTTGGCGGAGTCACCCTCAAGAACTCTCTAGTTCTTCTTCTTGGGATCCACATCATCTTGATGGGAATCCTTGGGGTAGTAGTTGAGCTTGACGAAGTAGAACTTGAAGTTTCCTTGGGAACCCACTTGACCATGGCCTTAGGTGCTTCAATAAATGCATCAATCTCCTCTTGAAGCTTGTCCTTGCCTTTTAGCTTGTGGTCTTGTGGTGGAAGGTCATCTTGTGCTTGTTCCACATTGGAAGAAGTAGGATCATACTTCTCCTTTTGAGAAACAAACTTTGGAGTGGGATATTGACCTTCTTCCCATTCAACACCCTCGGCGTTGAACTTTCGCTCAAAACCAATTCCTTGATTCTTCCGGTGCCTTCCTTGCTTGCGAACAATTTCCTCAAAGTTCTTGCTTCCGACAAGGCTCTTGTAGACACCTTTCTCTATAATCCCTTTCAATAAACTATTTTCTTGCTCAAGTGTAACTTGGCTTGAAACATTGTTAGTGGAATCAAGAGAACTACTAGAAGTAACAACATTAGATTTAGCATGGTTATTGTTACTACTAGATGAAGAATTTTTCTTATGCTTGTCATGCTTAGTTTTAATAGGTGGCAAGAAATTAGACAAGAGAATCGTTTGGCAAGATATGAAGAACTCTTCTTTCGAAGATCGTCATTGATAGCTTTTAGAAACTCATGTTCTTGCTCTAGATTGAGCTTCTCGAAGCGTAGCTTCTCATGAGATCTTAGGAGCTCTCTATGATCTTCTTGAGTTGTTTCATGAGCTAACTTAAGAGTGTTAAGTTCTTTAGTCAAACGCTCAATCTCCTTCATAGCATTGTCATTCGACTCTTCTCGACTATAAAGACTACTAGCATGTTCATCATTACTAGGCTCACTAGATTTGTCATGTAAAAGCTCATCTTCACCAAGCAAGTCATCCTCATCACTATCAAAGTCAATGAATTCAGGTGTGATACCTTGGGGCCTTTTGCCATGAAGCATCTTCCAATTCCTTCATTTGGTGAATCAAATAAGTCATAGGAGTTGGAGTTGGAGGATCTGAGAGCAAGACCGCAACACCTTCATCTTGATCAGTATTCGGAGTTGGAGTGATAGCTTCTTTCGGAGTGATTGTCCGAGTCGGGCCGAGACCCATTCACCTACATGAGCTTGATGTTTTCTTCTTGTGTAGCTCCTTGATGATTTGTCTTTCCTTTCCGAATCCTTGCTTCTCCGAGAGGATCTTCGTTCATAACGATCATCTCTACTCCTTCTCTCTTTCCGAGGTGACTCTTCTCTTGAGCTTCTTCTTCTTGGAGATTCTTCTCTTCTCTTGTGGGGAGCCGAACATTCATTTGAGTAGTGTCCGGGTCTTCCACAATTGTAGCAGTTTCGATCACGACTAGAAGATCTCTTTTCATCATATGATCTAGACTTTGAGCTTCTTTCCTTGCTTCTACTCTTGTAGAATTTGTTGAAGTTCTTCACCATTAAGCTTATCTCTTCATTGGAAACTAGCTTGTCACTTGAGGTTGTGGGAGCTTCAACTGTAGCTTTGTAAGCACCACTTGACTTGTTGTGAAGCTCTTCCTTATCTTTAAGTGTCATCTCATGAGCAACAATTCTTCCAATGACTTCGGTAGGCTTGAGATTCTTGTAGTTTGGCATCATTTGGATCAAAGTGCACACGGTGTCATACTTTCCATCCAAAGCTCTGAGAATCTTCTTGATGATGAATCGGTCGGTCATTTCTTCGCTTCCTAAGCCGGCAATCTCATTTGTGATGAGAGCAAGCCTAGAGTACATTTCAGCGACTCCTTCACCTTCCTTCATCTTGAACTTGTCAAGTTGACCTTGAAGAACATCTAGCTTTGATTCCTTCACGGACTCGGTACCTTCGTGCATTTCGACCAAAGTATCCCAAATCTCTTTTGCATTCTCAAGGCGGCTGATTTTGTTGAACTCCTCGGGACACAAAGCATTGAAGAGAATGTCACAAGCTTGAGCATTGTTTTGCAACATCCGCAATTCATCCGCTGTAGCTTCACGATTGAACTTTTCCTTCCTCGAAGAACTCACCTTGCAAGCCAACACAAATAATGCCCCATGCGGCGGGGTTATGTCCAAGAATATGCATTTTCATTTTATGCTTCCAACTAGCAAAATTTGAACCATCAAAGTAAGGACCTCTCGAAAATTACCCTCACTAGGCGCCATACTCTCCTAGGTTGTGAAACCAAGCTTATGGAGTCAATGCAATGGAAACCAATACAATGGAGACCAAAGCTCGATACCACTTGTAGGATCGAAAGTATGTCTAGAGGGGTGATTAGACTACTTGACAATATAAAAGTTTAGCCTTTTGATTAGGACAAGTTTTTGCAAGTTCACAATGATGATCAAGTCAAGTATCACCCTACACATGCAATTCTAGAGTATTGGCAGCGGAAAGTAAATTGCACATGTAGTAAAGAAGAGGTGGAGAAGAGCAAACGCAATTTGGAACACGGAGATTTTTCTCGTGGTTCCGATAGGTGGTGCTATCGTCAATCCACGTTGATGGAGACTTCAACCCACGGAGGGTAACGGCTGCAAGAGTCCACGGAGGCTCCACCCACGAAGGGTCCACGAAGAAGCAACCTTGTCTATGCCATCATGGCATCGCCCACGGAGGACTAGCCTTACTCGGGGTAGATCTTCACGCAGTAGGCGATCTCCTTGCCCTTACAAACTTCTTGGTTCAACTCCACATCTCGACGGAGGCTCCCAAGCGACACCTAACCAATCTAGGAGGCACCACCCTCCAAAAGGTAATATATGGTGTTGTTGATGATGAACTCCTTCTCTTGTGCTTCAAATGATAATCTCCCCAACACTCAACTCTCCTCACTGATTTGGCTGTGGTGGAAGAAAGGATTGAGTGGAAAGCAACTTGGGAAGGCTAGAAATCAAGTTTCATATGGTGGGAGTGGAGCAACTTGATCTCAACACAAGGGTAGGTAGTTTTCTTCTCAGAAATGTAAGGTAGGAGTGGTAGTTCTTTCTGATGGCTCTCTCCACGAATGAAGAGGAGGTGGAGGGGTATTTATAGCCTCCACACAAAATCCAACCGTTACACACATTTGACCAATCTCGGTCAGACCGAAGTTGACAACTCGGTGAGACCGAAAGTTCAAATCTTGTGAATGTTGGGATTTTCGGTGGGACCGAAAATACAATCTCGGTGAGTCCGATTCTTCCAAAGACTAGGGTTTGCCAATCTCGGTGGGACCGACTTTATCATCTCGGTGACACCGATATGATGACAGAAGGTTACAGAAGCTTGGCAACACTAGTTTCGGTGAGACCGAGTTTGGAATCGGAAAATCCGAAATTTCTAGGGTTTGGGTATATGGCTGAGGTGGTTCATCTCGGTGTGACTGAGTTTATGGAATCGGTGGGACCGAGATTACTTATGAGTGTATGTTGGAATGAAAGATTGCTGATGGTTTGGGAGATAGATCACTAAGCACTTTGAGCAACCAGATCATTATCATAACCTCATCCCCTTTTAATAGTATTGGCTTTCCTATAGACTCAATGTGATCTTGGATCACTAAACCAAAAATGGAGTCTTGAGCTTTTGCCAATGTTTTCCTTAGCATTTGAGGGGTCCACATCTTTAGTCATTGCCATACCCATATCACTGAACTTTCTGAAATGATTCTCAAGAAACTATTAGTTCAATGATATATATGTTGTTATTAATTACCAAAACCACCCGGGGATTAGTTGCACTTTCATACACCCAATGCTCAAATACGATCATAGTGCCCCTTAGTTGGTGCTTTATAAGAGAAGATGGAGACTCAAATTCAAAATAAAAAATGCATAAGTAAAATAAAGGCCCTTCGCCAGAGCTCAAAGCTAAAAAAAATAGAGATAAAAACATTTTCAGAGGTGTTTCAATCCCACCAACGAAAACGACTTGGAGCATCCCAACACTTTCCATGCTAGATATATCATAGGTGGTTCCCAAACAGAAAATAAAGTTTATTCCTTTTCCACCATAACTTTCACTTTCCATGGAGTCGTATCCACGGGTGCCCTCCATACCAACACTTTCCAAGGAATTTATTATTTGACAACATAAAGTAAATTCATTTTTCATTTCGGGACTGAGCATCCCTAATACATTTGCCGTACTCTCGTGCAATGACAAGTGAATAAACACTCATCGTGAGAATAACACATCTAGCATGGAAAATATTGGCTACCCTTTACCACCTCGCGAGTAGTACAGCACACATAAGAGAAATTTATTTTGAACATTAGAGATGGCACATGCAAATTTGCTTAGAACGACATAGAAATACCACATATAGGTAGGTATAGTGGACTCATATGGCAAAACAGGTTTAAAGGGTTTTGGATGCACAAGTAGTGATCATACTTAGTGCAAAATGAAGGCTAGCAAAAAGATTGAGAAGCAACCAACCAAAACGCGAAAAATCTCGTACCCAAGCATTAAGCATAAGTAACGCTGAATAATGCACCATAAGTAGGATATAAATTTCATTGCATAACTATTGACTTTCGTGCTTGCATAGGGAATCACAAACCTTAACATGAATATTCTTACTAAAGCACAATTACTCATCAACATGACTCACATATCATATCGTCATATCTCAAAACCATTACAAAGAATCAAGTTTATTTTGTCCAATGATCTTCATGAAAGTTTTTATTATATCCTCCTTGGATATCTATCACTTTGGGACTATTTTCATATGTCGCTTTTGATAAGCTCAAACAAATATAAGTGAAGATCATGAGCATAACTTTTTTCTTTCTCTCAAATTAATCTAAGTGAAGCAAGAGAGAATTTCTTCAAAATTTACTAACTCCCAAATAAATATAAGTGAAGCATGAGAGCATTTCTTCAAAATTAACAAAGCAACACCGTGCTCAAAAAGATATAAGTGAAGTACTAAAGCAAGTCCATGGCTCTAAAAATTTAAGTGAAGCATAGGAGCAAGCATAGCATAATTTTTGGCTCTCTAGAAAGGGTGTGTCCAGCAAGGATTCAACACATAAAACACAAAGAAAAACAAGCAAAAACTCATATCATAAAATACGCTCCAAGAAAAACTCATATCATGTGACGAATAAAAATATAGTTTCAAGTAAAATACTGATGGTTGTTAGAAGAACGAGGGGATGCGTCTCGGGGGCATCCCCAAGCTTAGTTGCTTGCTACTTCTTTGAATATTATCTTGGGGTGCCTCGGGCATCCCCAAGCTTAGCCTTTTGCTTATCCTTATTCCTTCATCCATCGTAACATAACCCAAAATTTGAAAACTTCAATCACACAAAACTCAAACAAAACCTTCGTGAGATCCGTTAGTATAAGAAACCAAACCACTACTATAAGTACTGTAGAATACCTATTATTATTTTGTTTTTGCATTATATCTACTGTATTCCAACTTTTCTACGGCAAAAAATCATTAAATAAAACCATAGAATCATCAAAACAAGCACACAATGCAAAGAAAACAGAACCTGTCAAAAACATAACAGTCTGTAGCAATCTTAAAATTTCGAATACTTATATAACTCCAAAAATTATTAAATAAATTGGTGGATATGAAGAATTTGTATATTAATCCTCTACAAAAAGAATCAACTTAAAATCACTCCTCTGTAAAAAATGACAACGAATCTCGTGAGCCAAAAGTTTCTGTTTTTCAGCAAGATCAAATAAACTTTCACCCAAGTCTTCCCAAAGGCATTGCTTGGCACAAACACTAATTAAAACACAAAAAACACAATCATAACAGTATCATAATTGTTCTAACACTCAAGAACAGAAAGCAAAAAGCGAAAATAAATTTTATTCATTGGTTGCCTCCCAACAAGCACTATCGTTTTACGCCCCTAGCTAGGCATAATATTTCAATGATGCTCACATAAAAGATAGTAATTGAAATACGAAGAGAGCATCATGTAACATATGGCAAACAAATTTAATAGGAATTTTATAGGAAAACAAGTTAGCAAGACAAGCAATATCTAGCATATGCAAGGAAGAATAAAGAAACAATAGTAATCTCAACATGAAGAGAAGTAACTTAGTGACATGAAGATTTCCAGAACCATATTTCCCTCTCTCATAATAGTTATATGTGGGATCATATTCAAATTCAACAACATAGCTATCACATAACATATTTTCTACATGATCCACATGCATGCAAAGTTGACACTCTTTCAAAATAGTGGGATTAACATTAACTAAAGTCATGACCTCTCCAAACCCACTTTTATCAAAAAATTCATAAGATTGAACATTCTCCAAAGTAGTGGGATCTAAAGCTGACACTCTTCCAAACCCACTTTCAATATTATTGAAAACACTATTATAAATCTCATATTCATCACGGGGCTTAAATAAATTTTCAACATCATAAGAAGAATCACCCCAATCATGATCATTGCAATAAGTAGTGGACATAGCAAAACTAGCATCCCCAAGCTTGGGGTTTTGCATATTATTAGCACAATTGATATTAATACAATTTATAGTAAAATCATTGCAATCATGCTTTTCATTCAATGGTCTATCATGAATCACTTCATAAATTTCTTCATCACAATTTTCAGATTCACGAATCTCAAGCAAAACTTCATAAAGATAATCTAGTGCACTCAATTCACTAGCAATTGGTTCATGATGATTGGATATTTCAAAAAGATTGGCAAGTGGATGGGGATTCATATCAAGAGATAATTAGCAAGAAAAGATGCAAGCAAATAGAATACACATTGCACACAAGCAAAGAAGAGATCTGACAAGAAAACGGCGGACGAAAAAGAAGGCGAATAAAATGGCAAATTTTTGTGAAGTGGGGGAGAGGAAGACGAGAGGCAAATGGCAAATAATGTATATTGCGAGGAGATGAGATTTATGATTAGGAACCTGGTTGATGTTGAAGATCCTCCCCGGCAACGGCGCCAGAAATGGCACGTTGACGGGAGACTATCTTAAGGTGATCCTCCCCGGCAACGGCGCAAGAAATTCCTTTTGATGTTGCTTGAAGCTACGTCGGTATTTCCCCAAAGAGGAAGGGATGATGCAGTATAGCGACGATAGGTATTTCCCTTAGTGATGAGACCAAGGTTATCGAACCAGTAGGAGAACCTCCTCACACCACGTAAACAACACCTGCACACAAATAACAAATACTCGCAACCCGACGTGTTAAAGGGGTTGTCAATCCCTTTCGGGTATGGCGCCTCTAGTGGGCAAAAACGTGAGGTAAAAAGTGGTAGATAGGATAAATAGATCGCGGAACAAATAAAATGCAGCAAGGTATTTTTGTATTATTGGTTTAATTGATCTGAAAATAAATGCAAGGAAAAATAGATCGCAAAGGCAAATATGATGAAAAGAGACCTGGGGGCCGTAGGTTTCACTAGTGGCTTCTCTTGAGAAAAATAGCAAACGGTGGGAAAACAATTACTGTTGGGCAATAGATAGAACTTCATATAATCATGACGATATCCAGGCAATGATCGTTATATAGGCATCACATCCAAGATTAGTAGACCGACTCCTGCCTACATCTACTACTATTACTCCACACATCGACCACTATCCAGCATGCATCTAGTGTATTAAGTTCATGAGAAAACGGAGTAATGCAATAAGAATGATGACATGATGTAGATGAGATCCGTTTATCTATTGCGGCAGATATAGATCTCATCTTGTTATCCTTAGTAGCAACGATACATACGTGTCGGTTCCCTTTCTGTCACTCGGATCAAGCACCGTAAGATCGGACCCACTACAAAGCACCCCTTCCCATTGCAAGATAAATAGATCAAGTTGGCCAAACAAAACCCAAATATCAGAGAAGAAATACAAGGCTATAAGCAATCATGCATATAAGAGATCAAAGAAGACTCAAATAACTTTCATGGATAGAACATATATCTGATCATAAACTCAAAGTTCATCGGATCCCAACAAACACCCCCCCAAATGACTTACATCATATGGATCTCCAAGAGACCATTGTATTGATAATCAAGAGAGAGAGAGAGAGGAAGCCATCTAGCTACTAACTACGGACCTGAAGGTCTACAAAGAACTACTCACGCATCATCAGAGAGGCACCAATGGAAGTAGTGAACCCCTCCGTGATGGTGTCTAGATTGGATCTGGTGGTTCTGGACTCTGCGGCGGCTGGATGAATATTTCATCGATTCCTCTAGGGTTTCTGGAATATTTGGGAATTTATAGAGCAAAGAGGCGGTCTCGGGGGCACCCGAGGTGGGCACAACCCACCAGGGCGCGCCTTGGCCTCCTGGCGTGCCCTGGTGGGTTATCCCCTCCTTGTTACTCCCCTAGGTGCAACTAGGGCCCAACTTCTTCCTTTTGGTCCATCAAAAATCATCGTAAAGTGGCATGGCATTTGGACTCCGTCTGATATTGATTTCCTGTGATGTAAAAAACATGCAGAAAACAACAACTGGCACTTGGCACTATGTCAATAGGTTAGTACCAAAAAATGATATAAAATGACTATAAAATGATTGTAAAACATCCAAGAATGATAATATAACAGCATGGAATAATCAAAAAATATAGATACGTTGGAGACGTATCACACGCGTCTAGGCTGACGAGGCATGCAACACTAGGCTGGCTGGCTGCTGCTATGCTTGCGCGGTGGTAGAGCCTCCACAAAGATCTGCATGCCACCACGTAGGCGCCTGCCTAGTTGGCAAGCTGGTCGTCGCACTGGAACGGCCATGAGGTGGCGAAAACCTTGTCGGGTGCGGGCTTGGCTGTGGCCCCGCAATTGTCCCCGGCAAGAGTCTTGCCCGAGGCCTTGTAGTCATTGCCGGCAAGGGCCTTGCCGAGGGGCTTCGTCTTCTGGTCCCACGTGGACCTGCAGGCCATTAGTATTAACAAAAATCTGCATGCTACTACGCATGTGTCCCTGAGTCTTGGCGTTGACGTTGTCGATGGTGCCAAAGCTCTCAGCCTTCAAGGGTGATGGCCTCGCTGGTGCTTCATGCGTTGCCCCAGCAAGGGTCTCGCCGGGGCTACATAGGTCGCCCCGGCATGGGTGTTGCCAGGGTAGGTCCAGCTAGCTCTCTGCTCTTTGTTTACTATCTTGAATGTTGTCTTGGTAGTCTTGTATCTTGTCCTCTACTGCCCCGCCAAGCCCTGCCGTAGGCGTGGCTACGACTGCCCATGCACAAGTAAGGGGTACAGAAGAGCCCATACTTTTGTACACCGACAGGAGCCCCTGGGCCTGGGCCACACATAAGCACAAAGCATAGTTGGGCTAGGCCCAAAGCTGTGTGCGGGCACGCGTGGCCGAGATTAACCGTTGTAAACTCTTTGTCAGTTGTGCTTCCCCATGATTCGCATTGAGTGCATGACGTGGGGTCGTGCGTGGAACGGCCGCAGCATGCTTGCATCACCTTGTAGTGAATATTAAAGAGGCGGCCCGCACCTTCCCCATAAAAGAGGAATTCGTAGGGGCGCTACTCATTTACAAGGTGGACTTGGGTTGTGGCCTGCATGGCACCACACCCCACGATCACGGGGTGGAAAACGGTCGCCCCACTTGTCCTTATGCCTCTGGCTCGCTCGCGACGTGTCCTCCTTGCCTTAGGAAGGGAATTAAAAAAAAAATTAAAAGTGAAATATTAAAGTTTAAAGAAAAAATGAAAACTAAAATGATAAAAGTACACAGAATTTTAGATACTTGGAAAAATAAACCTAATTGTAAAGAGGATCGAAATGTTGAGGGGGATAACTCTTGCAATTAAAAGTTTGCTTTAGGCAATTTTTAAATTAGAATTAAAAGACAACTCAACCAAGGGTTTCCCGAAAGGGGAAAGGAAAGGGGAAAAGAACAACCAGGGAAGCCGGGTTTTGGGTTCAAGGGGTCCACAAACCTTTAACCACCGGGAACGGCAGAGCCAGGGGCCCCAAGGGTCCAACTAAGGAAGGCAACCCTTGCTAGCTTGGATAACCCTGAGGGCCATGGGTAATCTCAGGGCACCCTTCCTTAATTGGTAATATGAAGGGCCCCGGCCCTAATAATCTAACACCATCCAAAGGAATAGTGGTGTTAGATGAATTTCTTTGTTAAAAAGTTCTCCAACCTTCACATTGAGAGTATAAACTCGAACGCCTCCAAAAGTTACCTAAGACGCAAGCTGCTCCCCGATTAGAGGAGGAAGCATACATACCTTCATCACCAACAAGACGATATGGTCGACCGACCACCGTGGTCGTGGACAGAGAGGCATCCAGCCCCAGCCAAGACCATACCCCATCGCTCCAAAAGTACGGCCCGGAGGGAACGCTACGGACTTGCGAGACATATTGAGGACAAGGCAAGGCAATCCAGATCCATCTACGGATCACGTGGCGCCCTCGACCCACGCATTTAATACCGCCGCGCCGATACAATAACCATGGTCGGGCGAACACCGCAGACAGCGCTTCGAGCTGCGCGCGATATAGCTCAATACAGGGCGCCAGACACCTCTATGCTTCATCGACAAAGTAATGGATCATCGATCCCGAAGGGTTTAAACCCAGAACATCGAATCTTCACGATGGCACAACAGACTTCTCGGTGTGGATCAAGACTACCTTCTCCACATCCATATGGCCCGCGTGATGATCTCCATGCCATCAAATATCTCCCACTCAAGCTTAAAGGACCAGCTCGGCATTGGCTAAATAGCTTGCCCGCAGAGTCAATTGCGTTGGGAAGACCTCGAAGCCGCATTCCTCGACAACTTCTAGGTGCGACCACGCATAATCGATGACCTAAGCCACATCATTCAGCAGCCAGACGAATCGCCGCATAATTACGACACGGTTCTGACAAAGAAAACCAAATCGCCGATTGTCCGGATGCAGAGGCCCTTGCAGCCTTCAAACATAACATCCGGACGAATGGCTAGCCCGCACCGGGCAGAAAAGCCGAAATCCATGGCAGCCCTCACATCATTAATGACCCGCTTATGCGGAGAGGACAGCTGGCTAGCCCGTAGCAACAACCTCCGCAAAAATTCTCGCAGTCCGGATACCAAGGACAGCAACGGTAGGTCACGTCGAAACAAAAACAAGCGCCGCATTAACGGCGATATAGGAGGATACGGCAGTCAATGCCGGATTCCGAGGCTCTAAACCCGTCAACGGAAGAAGCCATTCAAAAGAACCACTCCGGTCCGTCTAATCTGGACCGGATACTCGACCGCTTATGCCGATACATGGCACCTCCGAAAAGCCAGCTAACCACACCAATAGAGATTGCTGGGTGTTCAAGCAGGCCGCAAGTTAATTGCCAAAACAATGACAAGGGGCTAAACAATGACGACGAGGAAGAGCCCCGACCACGAACAGAGAGGACGAAGGGTTTCCCCCACAAGTGCGGACGGTGAATATGATATACGCGACCCACATACCCAAGAGGGGGAGGAAACGCGCACTAAGGGACGTCTATGCGATGGAGCCAGTCGCCCCAAAGTTCAATCCATGGTCCTCTTGTCCGATCACTTTCGATCGAAGAGACCATCCGACCAGCATACGCCATGGCGGATTCGCCGCATTGGTTCTAGACCCAATCGTCGATGGATTTCACCTCACGAGAGTCCTGATGGATGGTGGCAGCAGCCTGAACCTGCTTTATCAGGATACAGTGCGCAAAATGGGCATAGACCCATCCAGGATTAAACCTACAAAGACAACCTTTAAAGGTGTCATCCTGTGAGTGGAAGCCAATCGTGCAGGCTCACCACACCGAAGTGGTCTTCGGATCGCCGGATAATTTCCGGAGCGAAGAGTTAATCTTCGACATAGTCCCGTTTCGAAGTGGCTATCACGCCCTGCTCGGGCGAACCGCGTTTGCAAAATTCAACATGGTGCCGCATTATGCATACCTAAAGCTCAAGATGCCAGGCCCTCGTGGAGTCATCACAGTCAATGGAAATACGGAACGCTCCCTCCGAACGGAGGAACACACAGCTGCTCACGGCGGTATACGAGCAGCCTCCTAAGGCAATTCTCAAGTCCGCGCGGTAAAAGGCCGGACACAGCAAAGCACGCCGGAGCAATGCCAACCAAGACCACCGGCGCGATCGAGCATGCGAGTAATGCGCCCCAACCTCGCCTCAAGCATGATCGCAAGAATAACACTCACAGTACATCATTACGCTTTGGAAATACCATGGGCGCAGGGAAAGGCACGATCACAATGGACCCAGAGTGCGGCTCGACCACACCAGGGGCTCACAAGTGTGCCCCCCTTCTTTTTTTTCTTCTTCTTCTTCTTTTATGTACACAGACTCGTTAACTGTAAGCCTGTCCGTCTGGCTTAACTCCGCCAACTCATGATGCAACAAATCAGGACTAAAGAAGGCCGCGATTTAATATCTGTGTGGTCTCAATTACAGTATTAAATTCGATTATATACACCAAGTCCAAGCTCATCCTCGAGGGGACATGTTTATTGAGTCCAAATCCCTTGCTTACCGCACTATTTGTATCGGTCCGCTCTACTAGCAGACTTTCTTTCATAAATAATGCAGCACTTTTTCATTGCAATTGCGTTATCTTTTATATATATGTTCATTATATGACATCTTGCACCCGTATATTTTGGTACGGCCGAATACGCCAGGGGCTTCTGTTCCCCAAATTATGGTGTGATAAAGTCCTAACACTTTCACAAGTGCGGCACCGAACTTATAGCATTATATGAATCGCTCCAATCATGTCTTGGGTCAATAGTTGGGTTTGCCCGGCCCCACGCTTTGGTGCCTTACGCCCATTCTCATCGGCTAAGGTGGCACCGGAGAACCATCGCGATTGCGCCCGGTTGAGCCAAAGTTAACGCCTCGAAGGAGAAAGCTAAAACTGACCGGCATGATAAGGCGAGAGATCGGTCGCTGTTCGAGAGGTTTTTTCGGTCCTTAAAGACTCACGCCGCTTCGAGCGAAGTTCGGATAATGTCCGATGAAGGCGTGATAGCGCCCGGATTCGGTCTTCCGAATACCAGGGCTTCACCAAATTTAAAATTATAGAATTCTATGGCTAAGTGAGAGTGTTCAAGCATTATAAGTCTGGTCGCTTTGTTCGTTGTGTTGAGCGCCTCCTCGATGGACCCAACAATGGGAACAAGAGTGCTCATGTTTATCCCAACACCCCAAAGACTTTCGCGGCTTGGGGGTCAAGCCAACGACTTGCCATCTCTCGATTTTATAAACGGCCGCATGTAAGGTAATATTTTAAATTAAACAAGCGTTGCTCATGGCGCATATGAACGAAGTTTTCAGCGCACGTGATAAATACAAAGTGAGTTTACTCAAAGATTACATTTCGGAAGCACTCATCTGCAATATCGCAGCTCCCTTCAGACAACTTTATAATACCGCCCGGCGTGCGATGCTCCTTGCCCGGCGGCGGATCCGTGAGAAGCTTCTCGCATCCAGCTTGCCCCATTGCACCTTTATGCGAGCAAGGACCCGACGAGCGCTTTTCAATACAAAGGAGCGCTGACCACATCCAGCCTAGGGCATGCATCCACCACCGCCAAGACGAGGCCAAAGTAGCTTCTGTGCATGGCCTGTCCAGCCATAGCCGACTATGAGGCCCTCATGGCCTCCTCACTACCTTAGGAGTTCGACCACCGCTCACTGGTCGCTTGGGGGCACCGGATGGCCAGCCTTAGCGTAGTGAGACCAGAAGACCATCTCCGTCGAGCTCCCCTCCTTGCCACGATAGTACGCGGCGGCATCAGACGCACTACACGACAGATCTGCAAACGCCCCTGGAGAGCTCCGAATTCGGGTAAGTATGCGGTAATTCACATTAACATGACTGCTTTGCATGAAAAACGCCTTACCCGCCGCTATCTTCTTTATGTCCTCAACTTCCTGAAGGGCCCTCTAGGCCTCGGCCTTGGCGGACTTGGCACTTTCGAGAGCCGTGGCAAGCTCGGACTCTCGAGTCTTGGAGTCACGCTCCAAACTCTCATGCTTTTCCATGAGAGCTTGGAGCTCTTGCCGAACTTCCGCCACCCGTGCCTCTTGCTTTTCTCGTTCAGTTGCTCATGCCAAGACTGCTGCTCGTTGATGACACAAGATCCTTCGTGGCTGCCACCTCGTTAGTGGCCCCTGCAATACACATATTATCCTTGTTAATTTTATTTGCAACCAAAACCCTTTTACAGAAGGTACTTATTCAAAGAGGTGTTACTCACCTTCTTTTTCCTCGAGCTGCTTCTTTGCATGGCCGAGCTCTTGCTCGGACCGCCGAGATCCTTCTTCACACCTCGACCTCCGCCGTTAGTGCGGCAGAGGTCAGCAGCAAGAGCCGCAAACCCATATTGACATATTTTAGGCAACTCTTTGTATATCTTGTTAGATCCTCATCGCTTTTTCTTTCCGAACACCGAACTAAGCATCGAGGCTACTCTTGTCTATGCGGTATTACATTACATAATTTTAACTTCTTACCTCAAAGCCTCATTAGAAGGCTGCTGCGAGCTTTTGGTGAGCCCGCTTAGCAAGCTGGACCTTCTCAATCACCGCACTCATGATAGTGCGGTGTTCTTCCTCGATGGAAGCGCCTTTAAGCGCCTCAACAGGTTATCCGGCGCCTCGGTTGACGGAGGCCGCCCGGCGTCATGATCCTGCCTTTCTTTCAAAGGGCGCTTGCGGACTCGAACCACCGCGAGTTCCGATGTAGAGTCCGCACAAAGTCCGGAGGCTTCGACGGCGCCCGAGCCTCCTCCGATGGGTCCCTCTTTGGGATCCCACCTCGGCCCTCGTCGGCGGCGTGGGGTAGAGGCGCCGATGGAATTTACATCCGACGAGGCCAACGACCCACTCATCGAGTCGGGGAGATCGTCACCGGCCGGACTACGGGTAGAATGCGGCGTTAAAAGGATACTGCATGACATAAAATATACGGCATATAAATGATCCGAATACTTACGATCCTGCCGGACGCCTAGCCCTTGGAGACCACTCATCCTCGCCAACGTTGATGTTGGCGAAACTGTCCGGGGGGATAGTTCTCCCCCTCTTGGACCCTTCGGCCTCCCCGATTGGGGAAGCCCTCCTCTTCTTCTCTCCCTCCTCCGGGAGAGAACACTCCTCCTCCTTGTCTTCAGGGGAGGAGTCCTCGTCGTCGTCAGACACCTGATTGCGGGAACTCTTTCCAGTCCCCGCGGCCACCTTCTTGGCCTTCTTCTTCGGCACCACGTGCGGTGCCGGAACCAGCAACCTTGTTAAGCGGGCGTTCACTGGGTCTTCTGGCATGGGAGCCGGGCTGATAAGCAGCTTGGCCTTCTCAATCCACTCCTGTCAAAGGAAGAGGCAGAATGAAACCCCACTAAAAGTTAATTTGATTATCACAAGTGTCCCGTAATGGGGTTGAATCACTTACCTCGCCGCTTGGACATCAGCGAGCTGAATCATGATCTTCCGTCATGGATGCGGGGCCAGCGCCTTGAACAGCACCCTCCAGCGCCTTCAGATGTTGTATCAAGAGCCCGCTCAGCGCTGTGCTGTTCAGTTGAACTCCCACAAAGTAAATGCCCGTTTTGGCATGAGAGAATCCGGGGAGGAGCATGACTTGGACCACGCCGACAAGCCGGAGCCTATTGCTCACCATCTTCTTGATGCAGGCTCGAGTCCCGCCACCTCCACGGATTGCCCCACTGCAAGCCCTTCTCTTTCCAGGAGGTGAGCTGCGTGGGGATTCTAGATCTAAACTCGGGGGCCGCCGCCCATGTGGGCTTGCGCGGCTCGGTGATGTAGAACCACCCCGATTGCCACCCCTTGACGGAGTCCACGAAGGTCCCTTCAAGCTAAGGGACGTTGGGCAATTTGCCCAACATGGCGCCTCCGCATTCCGCTTGCGTGCCCTTTACAACCTTCGGCTTGACGTTGAAGGTCTTGAGCCACAGGCCGAAGTGGGGCCGGATGCAGAGGAAGGCCTCACACACGACGATAAACGCCGAGATGTTGAGGATGAAGTTCGGCGCCAGATCGTGGAAATCCAGGCCATAATAAAACATGAGCCCCCGGACAAATGGATGGAGCGGAAAGCCCAGTCCACGGAGGAAGTGGGGGAGGAAGACGACCCTCTCATGAGGCCCGGGGGTAGGGATGAGCTGCCCCTCGTCGAGCAGCCGATGCGCGATGTCGCTGGAAAGGTATCCGGCGTCGTGCAGCTTGGTGATGTCCTCCTCCTTAGCGGTGGAGGCTAACCATTTACCTCCCGCTCCGGACATATTCGGAGAAGGTTGAGGCTAGATGCGCAAGCTTGAGCGTTGGAGCTTGAGTGCGCGGAGATGGATAAGCAAAGGAGGAAGAAGGCGTAGGTGAGAAGGTGAATCCTTATCCCTTATATATAGGCGGACAAAACTATGCGTCCCCCACCAGCCTGGTAAAACTCGCTTATCTCCCAAGCGCCACCATCAATGGCGCGGTTGGGTTACCCACGTCCGTATTGATGAGAATCCCGGAATAAGGGGAACACGATCTCTGCTTCGACAAGACGTGCCAAGGAAACCGCCTCGCTAAACGTGCTGAGGTGGTATAGTAAAAAAACGATTCAAACAAGGGCTTGGTGGCGGTGTGATGTCACGCCGCATAATACGTCAGCAGATTGAGCTAAGTGTACATTTTATTCTCTCTACGGTGGAATGTGGAAATTATTTTTGCACAGCCGGACACTATCGTGGTGTTCATGATCTTCTCTGGACTATTCAAGGGAGGAACCCGCCTTGCAACGCCGAACATTATGCACGCCGGACTTATCGTCATTGAAGACTGGTTCGGGGAGCTCTTGAGGAGTCTGGACTAGGGGTGTCCGACGGCGGACTATCATTATCCGCCAGACTCCAAGACTACGAAGATAGAAGATTGAAGACTCTGGCTCATGTCCGGATGGTACTTTCCTTGGCGTGGAAGGCAAGCTTGGCGATACGGATATGTAGATCTCCTACCATTGTAACCGACTCTGTGTAACCCTAGCCTCCTCCGGTGTCTATATAAACCGGAGGGCTTTAGTCCGTAGGACAACATACATTACAACAATCATACCATAGGCTAGCTTCTAGGGTTTATCCTCCTTGATCTCGTGGTAGATCTACTCTTGTACTACCCATATCATCAATATTAATCAAGTAGGACGTAGGGTTTTACCTCCATCGAGAGGGCCCAAACCTGGGTAAAACATTGTGTCCCTTGTCTCCTGTTACCATCCGCCTAGACGCACAGTTCGGGACCTCCTACCCGAGATCCGCCGGTTTTGACACCGACAGCGGGTCTGTCCTGATTCTCCGCGCCTCAAGAGGCCGCATTAGTCGAGCGGGGCGGCCGCCCTTGGGTTGGGAGGCCAGGTCCTGGACCTGCCGTTCTATAAAAAGGGAGAGGGACAGTGCCTTTCCATATTCACCTCCTTCCCTCCTTCTGCTTGGTATCCTTCTTCCATTCGCCATGGTGAGAGGGTGTGCTGGTGCTTCGATGGCGGCAACGAGGGCTTCTGCTCATTAGCTCATCCCCCTTCCTTCGGAGTTCACGGCGGTGGAGCCTGCCGTGAGCGGGAGAGGAAGAGGGCGAGGCCGAGGTTTCCATGGTGCTCGGGGAAGAGGAGGACGGGGCGGCGCGCCAGCTACGCCTCCGTCGGCGGCCCCTCCTCAATGGAGGGCCATGTGAGAGAACAGCCCCGCGAGTTCTTCATCAAGCTGTACAAGCCCGTGTACGGTCATCTCCGCCTCCCTACCATGTTTGCTCGGGTAATGGAGACTGACCCGCCGCAGGCCTTGAGGCTGCACATGAGGGGTTGCGGGAACGGCGGGATGTGGGTCGACGTCGACTTCCTCGCTCCTCACGCCATGTATCTCCGCCATGGGTGGAAAATCTTCGCCCGTGCACATAGCTTGTCGGAGGGGCACTGTCGGTGTCAAAACCGGCGAATCTCGGGTAGGGGGTCCCAAACTGTGCGTCTAGGCGGATGGTAACAGGAGACAAGGGACACAATGTTTTACCCAGGTTCGGGCCCTCTCGATGGAGGTAAAACCCTACGTCCTGCTTGATTAATATTGATGATATGGGTAGTACAAGAGTAGATCTACCACGAGATCAAGGAGGCTAAACCCTAGAAGCTAGCCTATGGTATGATTGTTGTAATGTATGTTGTCCTACGGACTAAAGCCCTCCGGTTTATATAGACACCGAAGGGGGCTAGGGTTACACAGAGTCGGTTACAATGGTAGGAGATCTACATATCCGTATCGCCAAGCTTGCCTTCCACGCCAAGGAAAGTACCATCCGGACACGAGCCGAAGTCTTCAATCTTCTATCTTCGTAGTCTTGGAGTCCGCGGATAATGATAGTCCGCCGTCCGACACCCCTAGTCCAAGACTCCTCAAGAGTCTCTCGAACCAGTCTTCAATGACGATAAGTCCGTGCATAATGTTCGGCATTGCAAGGCGGGTTCCTCCTTGAATAATCCGAGAAGATCATGAACACTAGGATAGTGTCCGCTCGCAAAAATAATTTCCACATTCCACCGTAGAGAGAATAAAATGTACACTTAGCTCAATCTGCCGACGATTATGCGGCGTGACATCACACCGCCACCAAGCCCTTGTTTGTATCGTTTTTACTATACCACCTCAGACGCTTAGCGGCGCGTTTCTTTGGCATGTCTTGTCAAGCAGTAGATCGTGTCCCCTTATTCCAGGATCCTCATCAATACGCGTGGGTAACCCAACCGCTCCGCCGCCACGCCTCCTCTATCGGAGGTGAATCCCAAACGGTCACGGAGACGGCCCTTGGTATTTCTTCCCCTTTATAAGAGGACCAAGGCCTGTCCTTGTTCTTCAATCTCGCATCAAATCTCTCCTCCGCTCCCAGCTCCAACACCTAGAGCTTCAGCTTCGAGCGCTGATCCTCAATCATGTCCTGTTCCTTCCCAGAGACCGTGACTGGAGCCCGTGGCTGGTCGGGAATGTTGGAGGTCGCGCCAGAGAAGGGGCGACGGGAAAATAGAAGAGCTAATATTTCGCCCAAAGGGGCGACTGAAGAGGGGGGGACCAACAGCCCCTCCCTTCAGGGGGAGAAGAGGATCGCCTCCGAAGATCCGGAGGCCGAGCCCCTAAGCGTGGGAAGAGATCTTCACTGGTCCGCGTCCGAAAGAATCCGGACGCACAATCATCGCTAAAGGATCGGCCCTCCAGCGAGCCGTGAGTGTAAAATAGGGAGTTAATTAGTAAGGAAATACCTTCATTTGTGCTTCTGTGGGTAACCGAAATATTTATATCGTAGTTCAGATCTGCAGCCTTCTCAGATGAGTTCATCTTCGGGGGACCTTCTTCCGGAGATGATGGAGAGCGATACGCCTCCGTCTGCAGCGCCGCCAGATGAGGCAGGCGAGCCTGAAGTGTCGTCACGCAGGGCATCCCCGAGTCCGGAGGGGCCAGAGAGTTCGGCACCTACTAGTATCCGGCCGGTAGAACTAAAGAATCTGCTTGAGAGGGCGTCCATTTCAGAAGATCACCGCGCGTTGATGCGTATGGTGATTGGAAGGATTTCGTCCGCCGAGAGCGGATTGTGCAATGCCGCCACGAGTTTGCTGGCGGGTTTTGAGGTATGCAAGAATGACACACCCCTTTGTCTTTTAACAGTTTTGCATATAAAAATGCGCCCTGTATAGATAGTAGCCCCTGAGACTCAGTAGGTTGTCGGAAACGACAGCGTACTGAGGATCAAAATCTGAAGTAATGGATTCCGTTGTTCCTATACAGGTGGCGGATAGTCCGGGGGCTAGCCAGACTAGTGAATTAGCCGAGTTGAATCGGCAACTTGACATGACAGATGCGGACATCGCACTTGTCAACCGGCGACTTGACGAGTCGCAAGGTAAAAGAGTTCTCCGCAGTTGCCGTATTAAGGGGGTTTAAGCCCTCCTCTGATAAATTATATGCTGTTTGTACAGACGGTGCTGCTGCTGTGGAGAGTCTTCGGGCCGAACTTGCTCTAGCTAAGGAGCAAGCCCGAAGGAGTGACGCGGCTGCCTCGAGGGCGGCCGAGGAGTTGAAAGCCAAAAAGGCGGCGCACTGCCTAAGCAGGGCGGAGGTGGCCGAATTGGCCACGAAAATAAAGGATGCTGCCGACCGCAATGAGGCTCTTGAAAAGGAGCGCTTATCGGAGCGGGAAGACCTGAATAAGGCCACCGCCGAAGCCAAGGATGCCCGTACTACAATGCGGGCTATGAAGGAGGAGCTGCGCCAGTCGAGATATCGTGGTAGCAAGCCTTTCTCGCCGCGCCGCCGTTTATGGATGGGAAGTATGCTCAATTTGAGCGGTCAGGAGTCCGGAGGATCCGTGACATGGATTTGGCTGCAAGTGCGGTGATGCCGCTAAGCACTTCCGAGCCGAAGGATCACGAGACGGAAGAGCTATATTGGTCTCAATTCCACAACCGGATCGCCCACTTCCATTGACAGACCGGTTGGCGAATGGGCCGAGCTAAATAGATTGTCCGGACTTGCCATGATCGACATCGTGGCCCATGTCGGCCGAGAGGTCCAAGGCGACGAGCTACTTCGCCTTCGCAGCAATTCCTTGGAGCGGTGCCGCATATAAAGGAGATGAAGCGGTCGGCTGCATCGAGGGCGCGGATGGCTCGCCCGTGTGAAGGCGCATTGTCCGGAGATGGACGCCACCGCTGTTGCGCCAGGTTCGATGAAAACTGCTCCGCCGAGCACTACTGGGGAAGTTATGCGTGGCGCTCGGTAATAGAGTCGCAGTTTCGAAGAATGTAACGCTCAATTGAACGCATTAGCTTGTGAATTAATGATTATGGTATAACTGTTTTTATACTTGTCGCCCAAGTAGTAAAACTTCTCTGTCTGACGTTCACGATACTTGTGTATAACTTCAAAGATGCAGTCTTCGGCTTCAGCCCCCTCGCACAAGGTGCTGGGGTGTTCGCAAAAATAGCATGTTTTCACACTTAATCCGACGTCTCGGTCCTGTTTATAAGGAGGTGGTAGCGTAGCGAACGAGGCAATCCGGACTATAATGCTTTATCACTTTCACTTAGCCAGTGGAGCTCGAGGGTGGGGCTACGATATAGCCCCTGGTGGCCCCGCGCATCTCCGAATTCGGGGTGCGTAAGTGCCTGACCGGGAAACGGTCCTTCGTCAGAGCGGGGAATTCAAAACATTCTGATAGTCGATCGAGTGGTTGACCAGTCTCTCATCAGATCATGACGGTCGGCCGCTTTCTCTCGAGGTGCTCGCCAAACCAACTGGGGCACAATCGCAGAGTTCTCCGGTGTCGCGTTAGCCGATGATACTGAACGAAGGCAGCAAAACACGGGAGCCGGGCAAACCCAACATTTGACCAAAGACATGATTCGAGCTGATGCATATAATGCCTAACTCGAGACGCCGAACACTCCCTAAGGTGTTCGGTCTTTATAATAATGGGCGTAACGATGCCCTAAGCCCCTAGTGTCCGTGCACGGCATGGTCTTCGACGCGGCCGATGCCAAAGCGCCGAGCTCGCTTTGGCTATAGGAAGAAACCAAGGAGAATAACAACAAGAGACAAGAAAAAGGTTTACGCAGGTCTTAATCAAAAGAATCCTCACAACGGGTCCCTCTTGCACGCTGCGCTGTGTCTCCGTTCGCGCCGTTATCCTGGACGGGTATGCACGTTGTTCATCTGTAAAAAGAGAGGAACGTTTAGGTTTAAAAATAGTACGTGCGAAAAATGTGTAAAATGAGAAATATAAATAATTAAAGCAGGGTTTGTATGAACCGCGCTTGTTTAGCTTGCGCCCCTCAGTGAAGGGGTATGCGGCTAGGGAGCCCCTAGCCTACTGACGCCGGATTCGTCTATCCGAGTCCGGGGTCTTTAAGTGACCCTTGCACTGAAATGATGCCACGCGGACCGGGCATCTTGAGTGTAAGAGACGCGTAATGCGGTATAGCGTTGAAGCGGACAAAAGCCTTACGTCCCAAGAGTGCTTGATATTCACTTTCAAATGGGACGATGTGAAAAATTAATTTTTCTCGTCGAGAATTGTTCGGTGATCCAAACATGACTTCTAGTAATATGGAGCCTGTGCACTTGGCGTAAGGGCCTGGCGTCACTCCTTTGAAGGAAGTGCGGCTGTGTCGGATTTTGGCAGGGTTTATCCCCATCCTACGGACTGTTTTGGAATACAGCAGGTTTAAGTCACTGCCTCCGTCCATTAGGACACTAGTAAATTGTAATTCGTCTATTATGGGATTTAATATTAGGGGAGTCCGTCCCGCATTTCGAACGCTTCTGGAATAGTCCAGGTGGTCGAAAATGATTGGTTTAGATATCCAATCTCTACGGTTTGCTGGGTTGGACCGCGCGAATCTCTTTTTAGAAAGTGTCGCACTATTTTTCCGTATTATCACATGAAGTGAGTTTACTGCTTTGACCCCTTGTGGGAAAGTCTTTTGTTTTCCGGTGCTCTGCTGGTGGGGTTTATCTTCTTCGCTTGACGCGTCGAGCTCCTTGTGTTCGGCATTTAGTCGGCCGGACTGTTTAAAAACCCAACAATCCCTGTGGGTTTGGTTTGCGTGCCTTAAAGTACTTGTGGATTTGACATATCGACCCAAAATCTTGTTTAAGTTGGACAGTTAATCCTTTGTCATCCTTTAGAGGCTGTGTTTTATTATTGGGCATAAGCTTTTGAATCCGTGTTGATTGCCGTGTGCTCTTTGGGCTTTTCTCTTTATTCCGCGCTGCTCTTTTTCTGTAGTGATTTTCCGCTTCCATCTCTTATCTCGGATGTATTTGGGTCATTGGTATCGCATCTTGCTAACTAGCTATCCTCTCCCGCATGAAGCGGGTCATGAGGCTTGTTAGTGCGGACATTGTCCTTGGTTTCTCTTGACCGAGGTGCTGGCGAGCCATTCGCCTCGGACATTGTGCTTGAAAGCTGCTAAGGCTTGGCGTCGGACAATCGACTATTTGGTTCTTTTGGTAAGGAACCTGTTCCGCAATTTCCTACCGACTCTCCTGCTGTTGTGATATGTGACTTAGATCATCTCATCCGGAGGGCGGACATAAGTCCCTTGAAAATTTGCTCTAAACGCATCCTCAAGCTCTTCCCAACTTCCAACAGTGTTTTCTGGGATGCTTTTAAGCCAATGACGGGCTGGCCCTTTGAGCTTGAGGGGTAGATATTTTATGGCATGGAGATCGTCTCCTCCGCCATATGTATATGTAGTATATAATCTTCTATCCAGACTCCAGGGTCTGTTGTTCCATCGTAGGCCTCTATGTTGATGGGTTTAAATCCTGCTGGGAATTCATGGTTCAGCACCTCATCGGTGAAACATAGTGGGTGTGCGGCGCCCCTATATTTGTGTGTGCCGTTATCATCGGACACTTGACATGTTGCCTTGCTTCTTGGGGCCTTTTCCTTTGGCCCGTAAATGGACCTGGCTGGGCCATTTATCCTTCCGAGTTCGTTGGTGGATTTATGTGTGGCACCGCTTTCATAATTTGGCCTGTCATCTGGCCGTCTATCCAACCAGGCAGCCCCTTTATTTTTGGACGGTGGAGGCTCTATGGCCTCCTCGTCGAATTCCGGTAGCAGTTTGCGCTTCGGGTAGCTCTTTGATTGATGCCCATTGCCATACTTATCTGCGGTTTTGAGCACTTTGCTCCATCTCATTCTGAGTGTGTCTTCTGCTGTTTTGAGCCTCCGTTTTTCCTTCTTCAGGATTCTTGCAGTACTGACGAGTCTTTTCCGAAGGTTCTTGCTCTCCGGCGACGTGTCCGGCGTAAGGTCGTCCGGACTGTTGTTCTCGCCGGGCTTGGATTGATTATCTGACTCGTCATGCTCGGATGGTTGCTTATTTGCATGTTCGTCGTCCGCTTGTGAGCCCTGCCGTATCGCGGGCTCCTTGGGAGCGTTGTTGTCGTCGAGGCGGGACTTAGGGCGGCGTCTGCGCCGTCGTTTTGGTCGTTTGTCGGCGGGGTTATCTTCTGCCGCGACCCGTTGGTCGTCGTTATCGCTCTCCCTTGGGGTGTCCACCATATATATGTCATGTGACAAGGTGGTCCTTCCGTGCTTAATATGCTCTGTGTTTTGTTCGTCTCTGGCATCGTCGTCTGTTCCGTCGATGTCTTCGGAGTCGTAATCTAGCATGTCGGTTAGGTTGTCGACAGTGGCTACAAAGTGGGTGGTGGGTGGGCTCTGAATTTCTTCGTCGTCCGTACCCCAACCATCCTGGCCATAGTCCGGCCAGGACTCTCCTGATAACGAGAGATGCTTTAGTGAATTCAGGATATCGCCAAAAGGTGAGTATTGAAAGATGTCTGCGGTGGTGAATTCCATAACCGGCGCCCAATCCGGATCAGTTGGTAGGGGCGCGGGAGGTTCGGAGTCCGGCGAGGAATCCGGCGTCTCGGAATCACGAGTTTCGCAGGGGACGAGATCAGTGTTCGGCTCCATCGTCGTGGATGTTGAAGCCCCCAGGGCGGCGTCTATCCACCGGCCCTCGACATGGGCGATCGGCTCCGGGTTAATGGCCGGAACGGATCCGGGTGCAGCCACCAGGGCACTGTTCGGTGGCAGAGCTGGATCATGCCCGTCGTCACAGTGCGGCGCGCTTGGCTGTGGCTCGAGTCCGTCGAAGATCAAGTCTCCGCGGGCATCAGCCGTGAAGTTTAAGCTTCCGAATCTGACCTGACGGCCAGGGGCGTACCTTCGATCTGCTCCAGATGGCCAAGTGAATTGCCCGCAGCGGCTCCGCCGAATCTGAAGATCTGTCCGGGAGAAAAGTCTCGCCCGAGACAGCGTTGTTGGTTGAAGATGCCATCAAGCCTATCGGTGACGACCGCGGAGGAACTCTCAATGAAAGCACCAATGTGGGTGTCAAAACCGCGGATCTCGGTAGGGGTCCCGAATCGTGCGTCTAGGCGGATGGTAACGGAGACAAGGGACACAATGTTTTACCCAGTTCGGCCCTCTCGATGGAGGTAAAACCCTACGTCCCGCTTGATTAATATTGATGATATGGGTAGTACAAGAGTAGATCTACCACGAGATCAAGGAGGCTAAACCCTAGAAGCTAGCCTATGGTATGATTGTTGTAATGTATGTTGTCCTACGGACTAAATCCCTCCGGTTTATATAGACACCGAAGGGGGCTAGGGTTACACAGAGTCGATTACAATGGTAGGAGATCTACATATCCGTATCGCCAAGCTTGCCTTCCACGCCAAGGAAAGTACCATCCGGACACGAGCCGGAGTCATCAATCTTCTATCTTCGTAGTCGTGGAGTCCGGCGGATAATGATAGTCCGGCCATCCGGACACCCCCTAGTCCAGGACTCCCTCACTTTGTCCCCTATCTGATAAGGGGGCTCGGATTTCCAATACATCCGTTCCTCCGCGGGCTCCTGAAGTTCTACGGACTCCAGCTCCACCACCTCACGCCCGCCTCAGTCCTGCATATCGCGGGCTATGTAGCTCTTTGTGAGCTATTCCTGGGCATCGAGCCCCATTTTGCATTGTGGAAGAGGCTGTTTTGCCTCGTACCCCGTCCTCACGAGGGGTCCATATATCAAGTGGGCGGCGCCGAAATATGGCACATCGCCGACCGGATACCTATCCGGTACTCTCAAGAAGGCGTCCAAGACCGCCTCGGAGTGGTTTTATATAGGAGACGCTCTGCTGCGGACCCGATCTGGATCGGCCTCCCGGAGTTTAGTGCTGCTCCCTTGAAGAAACGCCTCAGCTGGCGCCCGCGGAGCCCCCGATTGGAGGAAGACAAGAGCGTCCATTATTTGATGGGCCGGATAAGATTAATGGCTCATTCCGGCTTGACCATGATCGGAGTCATGGCGACATGCATCAAGCGAGGGGTACAGCCACTACAATACAGAGGCCACCCCATGTGGGATTTCAACGGGGAAGACGATGCCACCCGGCACGGCCGCAAAGGGCCGGATTCGACCGAGGATCTGGTAAAGATCCTGTCCGGCCTATACAAGGGGGTGAAGGAGGACTTCCTTCGAACGAACCCTTTGAACGGGTTCTCCATGATCAACCCTAGAGGATGGGTAAGCGAACTCCTTGAAGGGCTCTACCCATGCTTTCGAAGTCTAAGCTTCTTACATTATGTCTTCGGCGCAGGATCTACGTCGGACTGTGGAGGACATGGTGAGTCCTGCTCCGCAACCCGAGGATCCAGAAGGATCCCTAGATCCGGCCTCCGAAGAGGACCCGGACATCGAGGTGGAGCTAATCGACGGGGTGTATCACCAGCTCAGCATAGACAATGCTTTGGTCGCCATTACGGCAGACTACCCCGGACTAAGTCCGGCCTCCCAGGTGACCGCGACCGAAGTCCGGACACCGTTATCTCTTCCCTGCCCGTTTCTGACCTTCGCGAACGATGGTATTTTGCAGGAAGCACATATGCGGCAGGAAGCCGGGCCCGCGGCGGCTGACCAACAGAGGCCAGTCCGAACCAGCAGGCGGAAAAGGAGCGCAGTGCGGACGGAAACGTCGCCGCAAAGGTATAGCTCGTATTCGAATTTTGAGAGCAACGTTCCGAGGAAACGCCTGAGTGCTCATGACCTTTGTAGGAGAAAAAGCGCTCGCCGGACTGCGAGCGCAGGAATTGCCGATCCGACCAACACCGGCCAGGCTCTAGCGCCCGGCCTAGAGAGGGAGGCAAGCGCAAGACGCGAGCCGGATCCTTCTCCAACGAAGGATACCGACAGACTGTCCGCCACCAAGTCTGAGGTGGAGAGCGCCATGAACCATAGGCGCCGCCGGACAGTATTGCGTGAAGCATGCTTTTCCCCTGAGGCATTGGATGCCTTTAATGCAGGGGACGCGCATCTCCGTGCCACTCAAAATGGTTTTACCAGAGCCACGGAGCAGTATGTGAAAGACACACGGGTAAGGGAATTTCAATGGTTGTATATACCAGTAGCCCCCGAGACTTAAAGTAGTTTATGCAAACTGATTTAAGGATCATTTGAAAATACAGGCACTTACCGAGAAGAACGCCCAGCTGTCTCGGGAGTTGCAAGATTGCAAGGCCCAACTTGAGGCCGCACTTGCTGCCACAGGAGGAGACGGGAAGACCCCTCCTGGTAACACATTTTCATAAATATAAGCGCTGTGTGGCGTGCGCGCGAGTCTAATAATGACATTGCAGGTACCGCCGGACAAGATCCAGACAGGCAAGCATTGCTGCGCCAGCTAAAGGCCGGCGAGAGTGTGCTGAATAGGGTTCAGCGGGAAAGGAACAAGCTCCAGGATGCCAACGCCAAGCTCGGAGAAGAGCTGAAAGGCGTTCAGGCCGAGCTGTCCGGCTCTGTTAAGGAGAATAAACGGCTTCGTCGCGGCATTTATAGTAAGTGCTTGAGCGGACTCTTTTGAAAAGAAGAGTTCGGCGAGGAAGCATTTTGACATGATTTGTCTTTGTAGGTATACTCACGGGTCGTCCTGCAGAGGAGATGCCCATATCAACGGGTGATCAACTTCCCAAACTGTTGCAGCTACTCAAACGAGTGCGGCAGGCAATGAGTGGCGTCGTTCAGGCTTTATGGCCAGCCCTCACCCTACCCGAGAGCATCGGGGAGCTTGCGGAGAAGCTGCAAGGAGTGCGGCAGCGCTTCCGTTTGTGGAAGATTTCAGCTTGCCGTCAAGGTGCCAGGGAGGCTTGGGCCATGGTGAAGACGCGGTACAAGAAAGCGGATCCCAACCACATGGCCGAAGTTGGACCGGTGGGGCCCGATGGGAAGGAGATCCCTGTTAGTTTAGTGTACGGCCAAGTAGAGTTGGCTGCTAAATTTTCCCAACGGGACTGTAAACTAGACAGCCTGTTAGACGGGATTGAGGAGGAATACAATCAGTGAATTTGACGATGTATGTTTATCCTTTAAATTGACATATGAAATGCCTTCTAGCCGGATTGTAGATCGTTTGTCTTTGCCGACCTTTTTGCTTCAACCTCGGGACCCTAGAGTCCGAAGTGTGTCCGAATACCTCTTTGGTTGAGACACAACCGTGGTATGCATGGAGACCAGGCGTAGGGGTCATTAGTGCTTTATCAGACAAGTGCCCAACTAGTTATGTTATATTACATGGTTAGTAAGAAACATCTTCCAGGGAGAATAGTTCCGTTAAGGGTTCCTTTCGCTGGGAGGCATGCCCTAAAGTGCATGTCCGGACTGCAAAGAAAGCAGTAAAACATCTGGGGGCAGATAGATAAAATAGGTAAAAAGTCATCTTTTAAATCACCGACCGAATATTCCCTTAAGAACGCTAGCTTTCGGCTTCACCCAGTCTGAGGTACACATCCGGCTGACCCGGCAGTAACAATCGCAGAGGTGCTCCCTTTACCTCCTAGTCGAACAATCGGGAACGTAGGGGTAAGCACAGGAGCTAGGCAACCCAGCTTGGCCAAAACTTAAGTCATATCGATGCATATAATGGCGAGTAAAAGGTACATGTGGAAGCTTGACACATGTGCTGGGTATAAAACCCGTATAATTGAGCTTCTATAAAAGAAGCCCCCAGGAATAATGAGTGCGGATGGCACATCATGCGTATGCAAAGAATGCGGAAATAGGCCCGTAAGGGCTTTCAAATAAAAAGGATAAAAAGAGAAACAAAAGACGGCCGAAGTGTAAAAATTTGGACGGGGGAAGGGGACGAACTCTTAGTCCGGCGCTAGGCATAGAATCGTCGGAGGCGGGCTGCGTTCCATGGGTTCGGCTCGAGTCGGTTGTCCGACGATTTAAGAGACGGTATGCTCCGCCGGTCAAGACTTGATCGATAATGAAGGGCCCTCCCATTTGGGCTTGAGCTTGTCCTTTTCTTGTCCGGCAAAGCGAGAACTAATTCACCAACGTTGTAAGTCTTGGCCCGTGCTTCTGCCTTTGATATCTTCGGACTGCTCTTTGATAAAATGCGGAACGAGCCTTCGCGACGTCCGTTCTTCCTCCAATGTGTCCAAGCTGTCCTGCCGATCAAGCTCGGCCTCTCTTTCCTCATACATGCGCACTCGAGGTGAGTCATGAATAATGTCCTGAGGCAAGACGCCTCTGCGCCAGATACCATAAAAATGGTGTGAATCCGTAGTACGGTTAGGCGTTGTCCGCAGCCCCCGTGAGTCTGGTCGAGCTCCTCGACCCATTGTGTGTCGGATTTAGTGAGTGACCTCACTAATCTGGGTTTAATGCCGCTCATTATTAGACCATTTGCTCTTTGCACTTGACCGTTGGTTTGAGGGTGATAAACTGAAGCATAGTCGAGCTTAATGCCCATGTTTTTGCACCAAGACTTAACCTCATCGGCTGTGAAGTTCGTGCCGTTGTCGGTGATGATGCTGTGGGGGACTCCGTAACGGTGTACCACCCCTGATATAAAGTCTATCACTGGTCCGGACTCTGCCGTTTTGACCGGTTTGGCCTCTATCCATTTGGTGAATTTATCGACCATGACCAATAGGTACCTTTGCTTGTGGGTTCCCCCTTTAAGGGGTCCAACCATGTCAAGCCCCGGACATGACGGCCGCCGTAATGGGTATGGTTTTGAGGCGGTGCGTGGCATATGGCTCGATTAGCAAAGAGTGACAACCAACGCAGCTACCGACCAAGTCTGTCGTCTGCCCGAGCCGTCGGCCAATAAAATCTGTATGGAATGCCTTTCCTACAAGGGCCGGGCTGCTGCGTGGTGTCCGCCTAGTCAGCATGAATTTCAGCCAGAGGTTTCGCCCTTCCTCTTGGAGATACACCTCTGAAGGACTCGGTTGTACTTTTCTTATAAAGTTCTCCCTCATGGACCTTGTAGGCTTTTGATCGCTGGACTATGCAATGGGCCTCGTTTTAGTCTTGGAAGTTCCTGCCTAAGCAAGTAGGCTAGAAAGGTTCTGTCCACGCGGCGATTACTGCCATTATAACGTGGGCTGAGGGTGTTATGTCGTCTGCTGAACCATCGATTGATGCGGTTTTTTCCGGTTTATCGCTACCGGGCTCCTCTTCCCATAGTACGGATGGCTTAAAGAGCCGTTCCAGGAAGATATTTGGAGGGACAACATCACGTTTCGCACCGATGCATGCCAGGACGTCGGCCGCTTGGTTATTATCTGGGGCTATGTGATGGAATTCAAGTCCTTCAAACCGAGCTGACATTTTTAGGACAGTGTTGCGATATGCTGCCATTTTTGGATCCTTAGCATCAAAGTCTCCGTTTATTTGGGATATTGCAAGGTTTGAATCCCCGCGCACCTCTAGGCATTGAATGCCCATGGAGACCGCCATCCGGAGACCATGTAACAGGGCCTCGTATTCGGCTGCATTGTTGGAGTCCGTGTACATTATTTGGAGTACATCTTGATCAGATCTCCGGTTGGGGACGTCGATCGACGCCACCCCAGTCCGCCAACATTTTGGAGCCGTCGAAATGCATAGTCCAATTGGAGTACGCGCCGTACTCTTTAGGGAGTTCGGCTTCGGTCCATTCGGCGACGAAGTCAGCCAAAACTTGTGACTTTATAGCTCGTCGAGGTTTGTAAGTTATGTCGAATGGTAAGAGCTCAATGGCCCATTTTGTAATCCTGCCTGTTGCGTCGCGGTTATTTATAATGTCATTGAGTGGTACTTCAGAGGCCACTGTTATCGAACACTCTTGAAAGTAGTGCCGGAGCTTTCGAGACGCCATGAACACCGCATATGCTATCTTCTGATAGTGCGGGTTACGGGATTTGCAGGGGGTTAACACAGTGGATACATAATACACTGGTTTTTGAAGAGGGAATTTATGCCCTTCTGTTGCTCGTTCGACGACGAGGACCGCGCTTACAACTTGATGTGTTGCTGCGATGTATAACAACATTGGTTCGCCCAGAGTGGGAGCAGCCAGGACCGGATTTGTTGCCAGTATGGCCTTTATTTCTTCGAGTCCGGTGGGGCATCCGCCCACTCAAAGTGTTGGTGCGCTGAGGAGGCGATAAAGGGCAACGCCTTTTCTCCTAGGCGGAGATAAAGTGGCTTAAGGCTGCCACGCATCCTGTTAATTTTGTATTTGTTTGAGGTCCTTTGGAATATCCAAGCGTGATGAGCTCGGATTTTGGCGGATTTGCTTCAATTCCTCTACGGATACAATGAAGCCCAGCAGACTTTCCGGTGATGCGCCAAAATGCATTTTTCCGGATTCAGCTTGATGTCATATGCTCTGAGGTTTTCGAATGTGAGCCTCAAATCGTCTACTAGAGTTTCGACGTGTTTTGTTTTGACGACTACGTCGTCTACGTATGCCTCGACTGTTTTGCCGATCTGGGTGGCCAGACATGTTTGAATCATGCGCTGATATGTTGCGCCGGCATTTTTAAGTCCGAAGGGCATCGTGTTGAAGCAGAATGGTCCATATGGAGTGATGAATGTTGTTGCGGCTTGGTCTGCTTCCGCCATCTTGATTTGATGATAGCCAGAGTATGCGTCCAGAAAGCACAACGAATCGTGCCCTGCTGTGGCATCGATAATTTGATCGATCGCGGAGAGAGGAAGGATCCTTTGGGCAAGCCTTATTGAGGTCTTTAAAATCGACACAGAGGCGCCAGGATTTATCCTTCTTTGGTACCATCACCAGATTTGCTAGCCAGTCCGGATGTTTGATATCTTTAATGAATCCGGCTTCCAATAGTTTGGCTAGCTCCTCTCCCATTGCCTGTCTTTTGGGTTCAGAAAATCGCCGAAGAGCCTCTTTGACTGGCTTAAATCCTTTTAGGATGTTTAGGCTGTGTTCTGCCAACCTGCGTGGGATTCCGGGCATGTCCGAAGGATGCCAAGCGAAGATATCCCAATTTTCCCGAAGGAATTCGCGCAGTGCGGCGTCTACTTCGGGGTTCAATTGTGCCCCAACGGAGGCCGTCTTTGTTGGGTCCGTTGGATGGACCTGGAATTTTGTTATTTCATCTGCTGGTTTGAAGGAGGTGGACTTGGATCTTTTATCGAGTATCACATCGTCCCTGTTCACCGTAGAGCGCAGTGCGGTGAGTTCTTCTGCCGCTAAGGCTTCGGATAGTGCCTCGAGGGCTAGTGCGGCTGTCTTGTTTTCGGCGCGGAGTGCTATGTCCGGATCACTAGCGAGAGTGATTATTCCGCTGGGCCCGGGCATTTTGAGCTTCATGTACCCATAATGAGGTACTGCTTGAAAAATTGTGAATGCCTCTCGTCCTAATATGGCGTGATACCCGCTGCTGAGCAGGGCCACAGAACGTGATTTCTTCGGATCTGTAATTGTCCGGAGAGCCGAACACCACATCGAGTGTGATTTTTCCGGTGCAGCGCTTCACAGCTAGGGATTATTCCTCTAAAGGTTGTGCTGCTTCGCTCAATCGGCTCAATCAATTTCCATTTTTCGCAAAGTTTAAATGCGTAAATGAGGTTTAGTCATTGCCGCCATCCATGAGGACTTTTGTCAGTCGAAAGCCGTCCACTATGGGACTAAGTACCAGTGCGGCTGGCGCTCTGGTTGTTCGGAATTTAGGCTCGTCGCTGGCGTTGAAAGTAATAGCCGTGTCGCTCCATGGATTTGTTGTTGCTACTTGGTAGACTTCGGCGAGTCCGCGAATTGTTCGCTTTCGCATGTTGTTTGATGCGAAGATCTCGAAGACTGTTGATACCGTGCTGGTATTGTTGGAGTGGTTTACCGGAGCTAGAAGCTCCTCGCCACTTTTGGCCACCTGCCGTAATATCCAACATGCTCGAAGGCTATGTGTTGGGACGGCTCCCTCTGTACTATGAAGTTTACAGGGTCCATTGAGCCATCCCTCTAGTACGGTTCCGTTTCCCTTATTGGGTTTTTGTTTTTTCGTTTTTGCATCTGGGCCTGAGTGTAAGGCGCCCTTTTACTGCGGACTGGGTTTGGGGCCGGATTATCCCAAAATTCATTTTCAGTTTTCCGGAAACTTTCCATCGCACAGTACTTTCGTACTATGGACGCCAGATCGGTGAAGCGCGTAATTCTGCGACGATCAATGGTGTTTAGGATTCCCTTGTCCGTGCAGTTATTGCAGAAGATTGAGATTGCGTTTTCCTCTCGGCAGTCCTTTATCCTGTCCATGACCAGGAGAAATCTAGCCCAGTAATGATGTACTGTTTCTGAAGGCTCTTGCCGTATTAGAGATAGATCGCATGTGTCTGGGCGGGTGGGTGGACTAAAATCCGGATCCCTGCCCATCTTGGGGCTCAAAGGCTGAGGGGCTTCCGAATTCGGAAGCTTGGTTTGCTGGACACAATCCGGCAAGTCCGGAGCGATGCATGATTTTGAGTTCAATGCTCGATCGACGTCCGCCCCTCCGCGGGAATCCGGCATGGAGGGTTCGGGAATCCGGACATGAATTGTTTTCAACATAGGCGAAGAGTTGCCGTGTTGCTCTTCCACCACTGTGATGCGGTGGGTGGCCTGGGGAGAGTTGATCTCTCTCAGATCGGTTTTAAGCCCAATCTGGTTGTAGTCCGTAGCGACTCCCAGGGCAGCGATGAGATCCAAGAGCTCATTAACAAACGAGAGCTCTATTGGGTCCAACTGTTCGGCAGCTTTAGGGCTGACGCGAAGATTGCTTCTAACGACTTGCGAGGTCATTGTCGAAGCGGCGGCGGACGGCGGTCATAAGAAAACCACCGAGCGGATAGTTTGGCGGTGGCCAAGGCCCTTCGGCGAAAAACACCGTCTTTGAAGGCGGGTGGAGGCATCCGCTCTATCGGTGGCGACAGGAGGAACTCTCAATGAAAGCACCAATGTCGGTGTCAAAACCGGCGGATCTCGGTAGGGGGTCCCAAAGCTGTGCGTCTAGGCGGATGGTAACAGGAGACAAGGGACACAATGTTTTACCCAGGTTCGGCCCTCTCGATGGAGGTAAAACCCTCGTCCCGCTTGATTAATATTGATGATATGGGTAGTACAAGAGTAGATCTACCACGAGATCAAGGAGGCTAAACCCTAGAAGCTAGCCTATGGTATGATTGTTGTAATGTATGTTGTCCTACGGACTAAAGCCCTCCGGTTTATATAGACACCGGAGAGGTCTAGGGTTACACAGAGTCGGTTACAATGGTAGGAGATCTACATATCCGTATTGCCAAGCTTGCCTTCCACGCCAAGGAAAGTACCATCCGGACACGAGCCGGAGTCTTCAATCTTGTATCTTCGTAGTCTTGGAGTCCGGCGGATAATGATAGTCCGGCTGTCCGGACACCCCCTAGTCCAGGACTCCCTCAGGCACGTTCTCCAGTTGAAACTAATGGAGAATGGCCTACTCTCCATCAAGGTCTTTGGGCGATCGGGGATCCGCTTAGGGTGCTGCATGGAGAGCTCCACCGACGACGAAAGCTCCTCCTCAAGTGACAGTGACGAGGAGGACAGCGACAACGACGACAACGGTAGCGGGCGGGAGGACGCCGACTCCGACTCCAGCTGACCATCAGTGGCAGCACCATCATCTGCATAGCCTCCTCCCCCGGCAATACGCCTTGCCGGGGCTTGTGCCCTGCTGGCTCTGGCGTCGGTGGTCGACGGGCTACCCCCACCATGCTCTCCATCAACGCGTTCCCCATGCCCGTCTCTATCTTCACTTGTCGTGCCTGGGGAGGAAAAGGGCAAGAACAGTGATTACGGGGAACTTATCTTTCTTTCAACTTGTAGGCACTTGCCAAATCTTAATTTCAAATAATGAAATCTCTCGAGTCCATGCTTATGTTCTGTAACGTTCGTACTTGCATCGGCATGTCAATGAAAAAGATGAGCTTTGACAGGAACTCATGCATGTATACGTCCACACAGAGGCGAATGATACGTCTCTAACGTATATATAATTTTTGATTGTTCCATGCTATTATATTATCTGTTTTGGATGTTTAATGGGCTTTATATACACTTTTATATTACTTTTGGGACTAACCTGTTAACCGGAGGCCCAGTCCATATCGCTGTTTTTTTGCCTATTTCAGTGTTTTGCAGAAAAGGAATATCAAACGGAGTCCAAACGGAATGAAACCTTCGGGAGAATCATTTTTGGAACAAACGCAATCCATGAGATTTGGAGTAGATGTGAGGGAAGCAACAAGGTGGCCACGAGGGTCCAGGGTGAGCCCCCCACCCTCATGGGCCCCTCGTGGCTCCTCTGACCGACTTCTTTCGCCTATATATATATCCATATACCCCGAAAACATCCAGGAGCACCATAGATCGGGAGTTCTGCCGCAGCAAGCCTCTGTAGCCACCAAATCGGGACCTTGTTCCGGCACCCTGCCGGAGGGGGGATCCATCACCGGTGGCCATCTTCACCATCCCGGCGCTCTCCATGACAAGGAGGGAGTAGTTCACCCTCGGGGCTGAGGGTATGTACTAGTAGCTATGTGTTTGATCTCTCTCTCTCTCTCGTGTTCTTGATTCGGCATGATCTTGATGTATCGCGAGCTTTGATATTATAGTTGGATCTTATGATGTTTCTCCCCCTCTACTCTCTTGTAATGGATTGAATTTTCCCTTTGAAGTTATCTTATCGGATTGAGTCTTTAAGGATTTGAGAACACTTTATGTATGTCTTGCATGTGCTTATCTGTGGTGAAAATGGGATATTCACGTGATCTACTTGATGTATGTTTTGGTGATCAACTTGCAGGTTCTGTAACATTGTGAACTTATGCATAGGGGTTGGCACACATTTTCGTCTTGACTCTCCGGTAGAAACTTCGGGGCACTTTTTGAAGTACTTTGTGTTAGTTTGAATAGATGAATCTGAGATTGTGTGATGCATATCGTAAAATCATACCCACGGATACTTGAGGTGACATTGGAGTATCTAGGTGACATTAGGGTTTTGGTTGATTTGTGTCTTTATTCTAGTACGGACTCTATGATAGATCGAACAGAAAGAATAGCTTCGTGTTATTTTACTATGGACTCCTGAATAGATCGATCAGAAAGGATAACTTTGAGGTGGTTTCGTACCCTACAATAATCTCTTCGTTTGTTCTCTGCTATTAGCGACTTTGGAGTGACTCTTTGTTGCATGTTGAGGGATAGTTATATGATCCAAGTATGTTATTATTGTTGAGAGAACTTGCACTAGTGAAAGTATGAACCCTAGGCCTTGTTTCCTAGCATTGCAATACCGTTTGTGCTCACTTTTTATTGCTTGCTACCTTGCTGTTTTTATATTTTCAGATTACAAATACCTATATCTACCATCCATATTGCACTTGTATCACCATCTCTTCGCCGAACTAGTGCACCTATACAATTTACCATTGTATTGGGTGTGTTGGGGACACAAGATACTCTTTGTTATTTGGTTGCAGGGTTGTTTGAGAGTGACCATCTTCATCCTACGCCTCCCACGGATTGATAAACCTTAGGTCATCCACTTGAGGGAAATTTGCTACTGTCCTACAAACCTCTGCACTTGGAAGCCCAACAACATCTACAAGAAGAAGGTTGTGTAGTAGACATCAGCGAAATGCCTCTTTAATGCAAATAAACGAGTCCTCCCGGCAAGCTATCTTGCCGGCGCCCTCTGTGCCTGCCTGAGAGGCACATCTGTCGGGTTACAGACAAAAGGCCCAGCCCCCTCCCAATCTCTTTTTACCAAAGGATACTGCAACCATTCTGACCGAAGCAGCCTTTGGGTCAGAGATGAGAGCACATAAGTCTAAAAAAGAGTGGCGAGGTTTTCTAATGCACAAGTCACAGGTTACAAACATGAATGGACAAGAGGTGAACTTTATCTGTTTTGATTTGCCAGGGGTCATTGTGCCGGGCAGTCTTCTCAACCTCTTGTCGGGCGTCATCACTGTGGCTGAAAGGAAAAGAGGACAGGAGTACGGAACCTTGGCGGTTCATCAGTACCTGCTAGAATCAAGGGTAGCACAATATCCTGGACAAGCATTGTGTATATGTATATACATAAACATGGAAATCAACAGGTAACTGTACATAATAAAAGTTATTTAACTGCACATAGGGTCTGTGCCGGGCTCTGTACATAGGGTCACATGCCTTGCCGGCAAGGCTAGTACAAATGGGGGTTGTCGGGGCTCCCGACAACCGCGCCTTATGGGTAAAACTTGCGAAGATGTTCGATATTCTAGGAGTTGCTCACCGGAATGCCATCTTCAGTCTCCAGGCGGACTGCGCTGGGCCTGGTGCCTCGTAAACCCTGATAAGGGCCTTCCCACTTTGGCGTCAACTTGTTTGAACTCTTGGCGGATTGAATATGCCAAAGAACAAGGTCGCCTTCCTCAAGGCTTCGGGCATGAACCTTGCGGCTATGGCAGCGGCGCAAGGCTTGCTGGTAGCGAGCGGCTCGCACAGCAGCCTGAAGACAATCTTCCTTAAGGAGCGTAGCATCATTGGTGCAACTGCTCTTGCTCAAGCTCATCATAAGCGAGCACTCGAGGTGACCCATATATGAGTCCTATGGGGAGAACTGCTTCCGCCACGTATACCAGGGAGAAAGGCGTCTGGCCAGTGGCTCGATTTGGTGTCGTTCTGATTGACCAAAGAATCGTTGGCAATTCATCAATCCAGCACCTTCTGCACTTGCATAGCCTGTCGAAGGTTCTTGTTTTGAGGCCTCGCAACACTTCAACATTTTCCCTTTTTGCCTGGTCGTTGCTTCTTGGATGAGCAACAGAAGCAAAGCGAACTTTGCTGCCGAGGTCCTGGGTATGCTGCATGAAGGTGCGGCTCATGAACTATGTGTCGTTCTTGGTGATGACTCTGTTTGGCACACCAAAAAGGCAGACTAGTCCCTTGAATAACTTGACGGCTAACTGTGTTGTCACCTTTCTCACTGGCTCCACCTCTTGCCACATTGTGAACTTGTCGGTTGCCATGTACAAGTACTCAAAGCCCTCGACAGCACGGGGAAAAGGGCCCAGTATGTCAAGCCCCCAGACCAAAGATGGCCAGGAGAGAGGGATTGTTTGAAGAGCTTAAGTTGGTTGATGATGCTTCTTTGAATGGAACTGGCATGCTTCACACTTGGTTACTAGCACAGTTGCATCCTGGAGAGCGGTGGGCCAGAAGAAACCTTGTCGGAATGCTTTGCCGGCAAGGGCTCTTGACCCTACGTGGAACCACATATGCCTCCATGTATCTCTGCCAACAGCTCTAGTCCGTCCTCCTGAGAAATGCACTTCAATTTCACACCGTCTGGTCTCCTTCTGTCTAGGACATCATCCACAAACTGGTACATGCTGGACCAACGGGCTACTTTTTCTGCTTCTTCATGTTCCTCAGGGAGCTCCCTTGTTTGGAGGAAACGAAGGGCGTGTTGTGCCCATGCCGGAGCCTGAGGCTCGACAGCAAGGACTAAATGCTCATCTCCTACCTTGGGGCAGCTGTCTCTACAGCCAGCGCTTGGGGTCCTACCGGAGGTTGCTGCTCCCCGCAAGCTTCGGGTTCCCGGCAACTTCCTTGCCGGCGGCTCCTGGGAGCTCAGTGGTAAAGTACTTGTCGGGGCCCGCCTTCCTTCGCTTATTTTGTCCTGCCGATGGTTCAACGGATGGCTGAGTTAATTGGAGCACAAAGGTACCTGGTTCCATGGGCAACTTGAGGGCAGCGCGTTTTGACAAGTCATCGGCAATGCTGTTTTCTGCTCGAGGGACATGCTCTGCTTGCAGACCATCAAAACGCTCCTCCAATTTCCTCAATTCATCTACGTAAGCCTCCATCAACAGGCTCTGATAATCTTTGTTAACTTGTTTGATGACAAGCTGCGAATCACCTCTGATGATGAGCTTCCTGATTCCGAGGTCTGCCATGATCCTGAGACTGGCAAGCAGTCCCTCGTACTCTGCGGTGTTGTTTGTTGACTTTTCCAGGGGAAAATGCATCTGGATTACGTACTTGAGGCACTCTCCAGTGGGCGCGACGAGTAGTACGCCGGCACCAGCACCTTGCAGTGAGGAAGCTCCATCAAAGTACATAATCCAATCATGGCTTGTCTCCTTGCCGGGAAGAGTAGTCTCTTGAACTTCTTCGTTAGGCGTGGAGGTCCATTCTTCTATGAACTCTGGCAAGGCCCTGCTCCTGATCGTCGAAGTGCTTTTAAACTTGCGGCCAAAGCTTGATAGTTCCAACGCCCACTCCACAATTCTCCTGGTTGCATCTGGGTTGTGCAAGATCCGTTGCAATGGGAGGCGAGTGACGACAGTGATGTTGATGGGATTTTGGAATCACTTGATTATAAATCACTTGGTGCTTGCGAACCATGCCTCATGGGCAAGATGACTAAAACTCTGTTCTTCGGAACAATGGAATGAGCTACTGACTTATTGGAAAAAAGGCATATTGATGTATACGATCCAATGAGTGTTGAGGCTCGTGGCGGGTATTGTTATTTTCTTACCTTCACAGATGATTTGAGCATATATGGGTATATCTAATTAATGAAGCATAAGTCTGAAACGTTTGAAAAGTTCAAATAATTTCATAGTGAAGTGGAAAATCATTGTAACAAGAAAATAAAGTTTCTACAATCTGATCATGGAGGCGAATATTTGAGTTACGAGTTTGGTCTTAATTTGAAACAATGTGGAATAGTTTCGCAACTCATGCCACCTGGAACACCATAGCGTAATGGTGTGTCCGAATGTCGTAACCGTACTTTATTGGATATGGTGCGATCTATGATGTCTCTTACTGATTTACCGCTATCGTTTTGGATATGGTGAGACGGCTGCATTCACTTTAAATAGGGCACCATCAAAATCCGTTGAGATGACGCCTTATCACTGTGGTTTGGCAAGAAACCAAAGTTGTCGTTTCTTAAAGTTTGGGGCTGCGATGCTTATGTGAAAAAGCTTCAACCTAATAAGCTCGAACCCAAATCAGAGAAATTCGTCTTCATAGGATACCCAAAGGAAATTGTTGGGTACACCTTCTATCATAGATCTGAAGGCAAAATATTCGTTGCTAAGAATGGATCCTTTCTAGAGAAGGAGTTTCTCTCGAAAGAAGTGAGTAGGATAAAGTAGAACTTGATGAGGTAATTGTACCTGCTCCCGAATTGGAAAGTAGTTCATCACAGAAATCAGTTTCAATGATTTCTACACCAATTAGTGAGGAAGCTAATGATGATGATCAGGAAACTTCAGATCAAGTTAGTACCGAACCTCGTAGGTCTTCCAGAGTACGATCCACACCAGAGTGGTACGGTAATCATGTTCTGGAAGTCATGTTACTAGACCATGATGAACCTACGAACTATGAGAAAGCGACGATGAGCCCAGATTCCACGAAATGGCTTGAGGCCATGAAATCTGAGATGGGATCCATGTATGAGAACAAAGTGTGGACTTTGATGGATTTGCCCGATGAACGGCAAGCCATAGAAAATAAATGGATCTTCAAGAAGAAGACTGACACTGACGGTAATGTTACTATCTACAAAGCTCGACTTGTTGCAAAAGGTTTTTGACAAATTCAAGGAGTTGACTATGATGAGACTTTCTCACCCGTAGCGATGCTTAAGTCTGTCCGAATCATGTTAGCAATTGTCGCATTCTATGATTATGAAATTTGGCAGATGGATGTCAAAACTGCATTCCTTAATGGATTTCTTGAAGAAGAGTTGTATATGATGCAACCAGAAGGTTTTGTCGATCCAAAGGGTGCTAACAAAGTGTGCAAGCTCCAGCAATCCATTTATGGACTGGTGCAAGCCTCTCGGAGTTGGAATAAACACTTTGATAGTGTGATCAAAGCATATGGTTTTATACAGACTTTTGGATACGCCTGTATTTACAAGAAAGTGAGTGGGAGCTCTGTAGCATTTCTATATTATATGTGGATGACATATTGTTGATTGGAAATGATACATAATTTCTGGATAGCATAAAAGGATACTTGAATAAGAGTTTTTCAATGAAAGACCTCGGTGAATCTGCTTACATATTGGGCATCAAGATCTATAGAGATAGATCAAGGCGCTTAATTGGACTTTCACAAAGCACATACCTTGATAAAGTTTTGAAGAAGTTCAAAATGGACCAGCCAAAGAAAGGGTTCTTGCTTGTGTTACAAGGTGTGAAGTTGAGTCAGACTCAATGCCTGACCACTGCAGAAGATAGAGAGAAAATGAAAGTCATTCCCTATGCCTCAACCATAGGTTCTATCATGTATGCAATGACATGTACCAGACTTGATGTGTGCATTGCAATAAGTATAGCAGGTAGGTACCAAAGTAATCCAGGAGTGGAGCACTGGACAGCGGTCAAGAACGTCCTGAAATACCTGAAAAGGACTAAGGATATGTTTTTCGTTTATGGAGGTGGCAAAGAGCTCATCGTAAATGGTTACATCGATGCAAGCTTTGACACCGATCCGGATGACTCTAAGTCGCAATCCAGATACGTATTTATATTGAATGGTGGAGCCGTCAGTTGGTGCAGTTCCAAGCAGAGCGTCATGGCAGAATCTACGTGTGAAGCGGAGTACATAGCTGCTTCGAAAGCAGCAAATGAAGGAGTCTGGATGAAGGTGTTCATATCCGATCTAGGTGTTATACCTAGTGCATCGGGTCCAATGAAAATCTTTTGTGACAATACTGGTGCAATTGCCTTGGCAAAAGAGTTCAGATTTCACAAGAGAACCAAACACTTCAAGAGGCGCTTCAATTCCAGCCGGCATCAAGTCGCGGAGGGATACATAGAGATTTGCAAAATACGGATCTGAATGTTGCAGACCCGTTGAGTAAGCATCTTCCATGAGCAAAACATGATTAGCACCAAGACTCCATGGGTGTTAGAATCATTACTATGTAATCTAGATTATTGACTCTAGTGCAAGTGGGAGACTGAAGGAAATATGCCGTAGAGGCAATAATAAAGTTCTTATTTATATTTCCTTATATCATGATAAATGTTTATTATTCGTGCTAGAATTGTATTAACCAGAAACTTAGTACATGTGTGGATACATAGACAAAATATAGTGTCCCTAGTATGCCTCTACTTGACTAGCTCGTTAATCAAAGATGGTTATGTTTCCTAACCATAGATATGTGTTGTCATTTGATAAACGGGATCACATCATTAGGAGAATGACGTGATGGTGTAAGTGCATCTACTGCCCCTTAGTGATTTTGGTGTATTGAAGACTGATACGTCTCCATCGTATCTACTTTTCGAAACACTTTTGCCCTTGTTTTGGACTCTAACTTGCATGATTTGAGTGGAACTAACCCAGACTGATGTTGTTTTCAGTAGAATTGCCATGGTGTTATTTTTGTGCAGAAATAAAAGTTCTCGAAATGACCTGAAACTTCACGGAGAATATCTTTGGAATTAATAAAAAATATTGGCGAAAGAATAAGACCAGGGGGCCCACACCCTGTCCATGAGGGTGGGGCGCGCTGCCCCCAGGCGTGCCCCTGTCTCGTGGGCCCCCTAAGGCTCCACTGACCTCAACTCCAACTCCATATATTAATGTTCGGGGAGAAAAAAATAAAGGAGAAGGATTCATCGCGTTTGACGATATGGAGCCGCCGCCAAGCCCTAATCTCTCTCGGGAGGGCTGATCTGGAGTCCGTTCGGGGCTTCGGAGAGGGGAATCCATTGCCGTCGTCATCATCAACCATCCTCCATCACCAATTTCATGATGCTCACCGCCGTTCATGAGTAATTCCATCGTAGGCTTGCTGGACGGTGATGGGTTGGATGAGATTTACCATGTAATCGAGTTAGTTTTGTTAGGGTTCGATCCCTAGTATCCATTATGTTCTAAGATTGATGTTGCTATGACTTTGCTATGCTTAATGCTTGTCACTAGGGCCCGAGTGCCATGATTTCAGATCTGAACCTATTATGTTTTCATGAATATGTGAGTTCTTGATCCTATCATGCAAGTCAACAGTCACCTACTATGTGTTATGATCTGGCAACCCGGAAGTGACAATAATCGGGACCACTCCCGATAATGACCGTAGTGTGAGGAGTTCATGTATTCACTAAGTGTTAATGCTTTGGTCCGGTACTCTATTAAAAGGAGGCCTTAATATCCCTTAGTTTCCAATAGGACCCCGCTGCCACAGGGAGGGTAGGACAAAAGATTTCATGCAAGTTCTTTTCCATAAGCACGTATGACTATATTCGGAATACATGCCTACATTACATTGATGAACTGGAGCTAGTTCCGTGTCACCCTATGTTATAACTGTTGCATGAGGAATCGCATCCAACATAATTATCCATCACTGATCCAATGCCTGCGAGCTTTTCACATATTGATCTTTGCTTAGTTACTTTACCATTGCCACTGTTACAATTACTACAAAACTGCTACTGTTACTTTTGCCACTGTTACTGTTACTTCCATATTACTTTGCCACTAAATACTTTGCTACAAATATTAAGTTTCCAAGTGTGGTTGTTTTGACAACTCAACTGCTAATACTTGAGAATATTCTTTGGCACCCCTTGTATCGAATCAATAAATTTGGGTTGAATACTCTACCCTCGAAAACTGTTGTGATCCCCTATACTTGTGGGTTATCAAAGACTTATAGGTTAAGGGCCTAATATGTTTGTGAGTGTACACAGGCTCTATAAGTCGATGAGGAGTTTGATATTAAAGTGAAAGTCGACCCCTAAAAATGAATGTCTTCAGCTGAAGACTTTGGTTCTCCTGAAGACTTTGAAAGTGATGAAATTGTGTGACCTTGAAGATTTGGATATTCATGCGAGGATTATGAAGCGTGAAGATTTTTGTTTTCATAGTTTCATTTTCTCTTTCTTGAGTCATAGGAAACACCGTACTCTTAAATGGGGTCGAGGTAATACTAAGGAAACTGATTTCCAAGTGATGCTCATCTCAAAATCCTACACCTACCCAATCCTTTCGAGTGAAGACATTGGAAATCTCATATCGATTCGATCAATTTCTTGATGTGAGAGCGAAGATCTTCTAGTCTCTGAGAAATTTGTTCTGACCGAGGAGTTAGGAATTCGCCAGTGAGGATTGCCTACACAGTGAGGAACATGATAACCCTGAGGAATTCGAACGTCAAAATCCGACCGTTGCTGTGCTACGCGCCAGCTGTCCAAAATATCCTACCACCTAACGGTCATATCCTTTAAGGGCATTTATGTCTTATCATGTCGGGCTGCTCCCTAGTCTATAAATAGCCGCCCCTACAACCACTAGCTGGTTGGCTGCTCCGAGAGAAACTAACACTTGTCAATTAAGAGCATCCCATCCTTCGAGGACTTTGAGCAAAAATCATCAAGTGAGGAAAACCCAAAATCCCAAACCCAAACCTACAACCCCAAAGTGATTGAGCATCACTAAAGAGATTGTTCATGTGTGGAATCGACGCTTGTTACCTTTGAGGACTGTGTATCCTCCAGACGGTTAGGCGTCATGGTCTGAGCATCCAAGAGTAATTGTTACCTTTAAAGAAGAATTTCTCTGAGCATCCAATATACTTAAAATGGTAAGCTTACAGAAGAATTTGAGGAATAAGTATATGTTGCTCAACCACCAGGTTTTGAGGATCCAAAATTGTATGCGGTGTCTGAAATCATCATTCTTATACGGTGGGATACGCCACCAACCAAAGTTGAAAATCTTCAATTTAAGTTTGTCATTTTTGAAATTCCTCGGTTTTTCAAATTCTTCAACTTTGCATTGTCTTCACTCTTTCCGTCGTTGTTCTTCACTGACTATATATATACTTGAGTTTTTTTTCCTCTACAGCATTCACTTATTGCTAATTCTTAAAGTTGATTTTTCTCCTAAGTGAATGTGATCGGACCATTTCCCCCTCTATGCTAAACTCAACCCAGTCTGTTCACAAATTCTTCATGTGTGTTCTGTTTGAAACCCGTTCAAAATCTTCACTGTGTCCTTGTCAGCTGAAGAAATTGCGAATGAAACTTTAAAATATTCTTATCTGAATTTTCGACTGTTGCCGCTCAAACCGTTACACATCCCACGATAAGAGTTATCTATTCACCCATGATCTTACACAATCTCCACCACACTGTACGTGGGTGACACATGTTGCTAGGATGAGAAGGGTCAGGGGCACGTTCGTCCATTTTCCTTGGGCGAGCGGTTTTTTCACTGCAGCTATAAATACCCCTCACCCTCCTCAGACTGCATTCACCCTGCTCGATCTCACTCCCCTCGCTCGAGCTCTCAAGCCCTAGCGCCGTTGCTACCTTCCTCATCACCGGTGAGGAAGAGCTTCACTGCCTCGACCTCGTCACCATCGTACTCGCGCCGGCCGCGGACATCTTCTCTCCGTCGCCGCCGTAGCTGTCTTCCTCTGCCAAGTTAGGGCGTGGAAGATCTGGACTGACGAACTTCTAATCTATACTCCCAATTCATCGTGTTCTTCGTCAAGGGTAATTAAAAGTTACTTTTACTGCCTTTGTTGATTCTGATGATTTCCATAAAATCTTCAAAAGGTGTTTATTCTTCAACTTCCACACTCTAAACACCTCACACAATCATCTGTTCTTGTTCTATTTCTCTAAGTGATGTTTTCCCTCAAGATTTCTCAATTGTGTGAATTTCACAATCTACACAACTCTGGAACCTAAGTCAAAGAACGCTTAGTGAAGTTCTTCAAGACATATTTGGTTAATTTCCTCAAACTTGTTCCATTTTGCAAAAACTTCGGAGAACGCATATGACCTCTCCAAATTCTTCGCACCTATACTCTGTTCACAGGTACACATGTCTACTACTGAATCACTAGGTTCTCATCAACTTAACTTATTTGCAGCATTCCTCGAAGAAAACATGCATACTTCTTCAGAGAAATCAATAGTTCAAATTCCTCAGCTGAAGAAAATGGCAGATGGCAAAAGACCTCAGAAGGGAGGAAAGAAACTGGAAGTCAACACTACTTTTGAGACCCCTGCTGACATTTATGCAGGGTACTACACGCCTGATGAGGCAACTCATGGGAAGGAAACAAAGAATGAGCGCAAGGTGCGCATTCAGAAAATTGAACGAAGATGGGCACGGGAATGGAGGGAGTACAAATATTTTACTCCAAAATACATGAAATTTTTTGCTCTAAACCCTCCTTGCCCAAGACCTTCGTTGGCACCTGGCCAGCATGCTGATCCCACTAGCATCAAACGTGGTGAGGATTATGCTGATGAATGGGCCAAGTGGCAAGCCAAGTTGGCCAAACAGGCCAAAGAAGCAGTGAGGAAAATCAATGAAGATTCTGTTGCTGCCACTGCTGAGGCTTCCACAAGCAAGAAGGCTATGCCCAAGAAGTCTGCTCGCAAACCTCCAAGCTCAGCAATGCCCTCACGGCCAAGCTCATATGTGCCCTCATGGCGAATCCATCAAGCTGCTCCAGTTCCTCAGGTGGCAAAACTCTCAGCTCCTCCGGCAAAGTCCTCGGCACCTGTGCATCTCGCCACTTGCCAAAGGACCACAGGCATCTCAATTGCCTCAGGAGCTTCTACAAGCTCTTCAGCTCCTCCTCTATCTTCAAAAAGCTCCACTTTGCTGAAGACCAAGGCCGCTGTAGGACGAGGCACTAGACCAAGTCCTCACAAGAAGCAAGTTGCCTTCCAAGTACCATCTGATGATGAAGAATTGGCCGAAATCATCAAAGATAGACAACAAAGGGCCACTAGAGCCGAGGGAAGTGTTGTGCCTCTTCTATTGGATCCGAAGAAGATCCTGGACTTCATTGACCTCTGGCACAAAGACCCAAACACTCCTTTGCCAGAGTTAGACCTCACTCCTGGACAAAGTCACATGTTGACGGCTTTCATCTCTGAGGAAAAACAGAAATATGAACAAGCCAGGACTGTGAAGAAAGCCTAGTACAAGAAATAGTGTTATCTGAAGGACAACGTGCTCACGCTATTGCCTGAACAACTCATCGCTCTACAATCTGAGTTCAAAAAGCTCAGTGATGAATTTGATGCCTACAAGGCAGAATGGCTGGGAGCCAAAGTCAGATTCGTCAAAATGGTGAAAGGACTCACTTCCAATGTTGTTGATCCAACGCACATTGAAATTCCTCAGGTTGAAGCATCTACTCAGCCAACTGAAGAACATGCTAGCGCCACTAATGAAAATCAGGCTACTTATGAAACTGCAAGCACCATGGCTGAAGAAATTCCAGCCACTGAAGAAATTGCCAGGGCAACCACTAGTGTTGCGCCTGAAGAACAAGTCAAGCCAGCTGAAGCATCTGAAGCTGCGCCTGAAGAAGCTGAACAAGTCAAGACAACTACATCAATTGTGCCTGAAGAAATTGCTCCAATTTCCTCTGCTCCTCCTGTACCAACGCCAACACCAAGTCCAATTCTTCCTTCTGCTTTGGAAGTGAAGAAAACAAAGGCTGCAGAGCGAGCTGCTCTAAAGAAAAGGAAAGCATCTGCTTCCTCAGAATCTTCTGCACCCAAGAAGGCGATGATTTGACAAGCACACTTGAGAATCCAATTGATGTTGTTCCTCTCTCAAGCATGCCATCGAAGGAAATCATTCCTTTTGGTGAAGATTATGTGATTCCGAGTGAATCCAATGAAGAAAATCCTTCTGCTGCTTCGACAGAGCAGATGGATGAAGAAATTGAAGTGGACACTACCACTTCAACTCCTCTGGTATGATCGCCAATGCCTCGGTTCACAACTGAAGAGGCAGACATTGAAGAAATGGAAGAAGATGAAGACGTGGACATTGGGAGCACCATGCCTGTGATGATGATGACTTTTGGGAAAGTGAAAGTGCAACTAATCCCAGGGTGGTTTTGGTAATTAATAACAACATATATATCATTGAACTAATTATTCCTTGAGAATGTTTCAAAAAGTTCAGTGATATGGGTATGGCAATGACTGATGATGTGGACCCCTCAAAATGCTAAGGAAAACATTGGCAAAAGCTCAAGACTCCATTTTTGGTTTAGTGATCCAAGATCACATTGAGTCCATAGGAAAGCCAATACTATTAAAAGGGGATGAGGTTATGATGATGATCTGGTTGCTCAAGTGCTTAATGATCTATCTCTCAAACTATCAGCAATCTTTCATTCCAACATAAACTCATAAGTAATCTCGGTCCCACCGATTCCATAAACTCAGTCACACCGAGATGAACCACCTCAGCCATATAGCCAAACCCTAGTAATTTCGGATTTTCCGATTCCAAACTCGGTCATACCGAAATTGGTGTTGCCAACCTTCTGTAACCTTCTGTACTCAAATCGGTGTCACCGAGATGAGAAAGTCGGTCCCACCGAGATTGGCAAACCCTAGACATTGGAAGAATCGGACTAACCAAGATTGTATTTTCGGTCCCACCGAAAATCCCAACGTTCACAAGATTTGAACTTTCGGTCTCACCGAGTTGTCAACTTCGGTCTGACCGAGATTGGTCAAATGTGTGTAACAGTTGGATTTTATGTGGAGGCTATAAATACCCTCCACCTCCTCTTCATTCGTGGAGAGAGCCATCGAAAAGAACTACCACTCCTACCTTACATTTACGAGAAGAAAACTACCTACCCTTGTGTTGAGATCAAGTTGCTCCACTCTCACCATATGAAACTTGATTTCTAGCCTTCCCAAGTTGCTTTCCACTCAATCCCTTCCTCCACCACAGCCAAATCAGTGAGGAGAGTTGAGTGTTGGGGAGATTATCATTTGAAGCACAAGAGCAAGGAGTTCATCATCACCAACACCATCTATTACCTTTTGGAGGTGGTGCCTCCTAGATTGGTTAGGTGTCGCTTGGGAGCCTCCGTCAAGATGTGGAGTTGAACCAAGAAGTTTGTAAGGGCAAGGAGATCGCCTACTTCGTGAAGATCTACCCGAGTAAGGCTAGTCCTCCGTGGACGTAGGCCATGATGGCATAGACAAGGTTGCTTCTTCGTGGACCCTTCGTGGGTGGAGCCCTCCGTGGACTCTCGCAGCCGTTACCCTCCGTGGGTTGAAGTCTCCATCAACGTGGATTGACGATAGCACCACCTATCGGAACCACGAGAAAAATCTCCGTGTCTCCAAATTGCGTTTGCTCTTCTCCACCTCTTATTTACTACATGTGCAATTTACTTTCCGCTGCCACTACTCTAGAATTGCATGTGTAGGGTGATACTTGACTTGCTCATCATTGTGAACTTGCTAAAAACTTGTCCTGATCAAAAGGCTAAACTTTTAAGTTGTCAAGTAGTCTAATCACCCCCCCCTCTAGACATACTTCCGATCCTACAAGTGGTATCAGAGCTTTGGTCTCCATTGGATTGGTTTCCATTGCATTGGACTCCATAAGCTTGGTTTCACAACCTAGGAGAGTATGGCGTCTAGTGAGGGTAATTTTCGTAGAGGTCCTTAGTTTGATGGTTCAAACTTTGCTAGTTGGAAGCATAAAATGAAAATGCATATTCTTGGACATAACCCTGCCGCATGGGGCATTATTTGTGTTGGCTTGCAAGGTGAGTTCTTGAGGAAGGAAAAGTTCGGATCGCGAAGCTACAAACGGATGAGTTGCGGATGTTCTGAACAATGCTCAAGCTTGTGACATTCTCTTCAATGCTTTGTGTCGAGGAGTTCAACAAGATCAGCCGTCTTGAGAATGCAAAAGAGATTTGGGATACTTTGGTCGAAATGCACGAAGGTACCGAGTCCGTGAAGGAATCAAAGCTAGATGTTCTTCAAGGTCAGCTTGACAAGTTCAAGATGAAGGAAGGTGAAGGAGTCGCTGAAATGTACTCTAGTCTTGCTCTCATCACCAATGAGATGGCAGGCTTAGGAAGCGAAGAAATGACCGACCGATTCATCATCAAGAAGATCCTCAGAGCTTTGGATGGAAAGTATGATACCGTGTGCACTTTGATCCAAATGATGCCAAACTACAAAGATCTCAAACCTACCGAAGTCATTGGAAGAATTGTTGCTCATGAGATGACACTTAAAGACAAGGAAGAGCTTCACAACAAGTCAAGTGGTGCTTACAAAGCTACAGTTGAAGCTCCCACATCCTCAAGTGACAAGCTAGTTTCCAATGAAGAGATAAGCCTAATGGTGAAGAACTTCAACAAATTCTACAAGAGTAGAAGCAAGGAAAGAAGCTCAAAGTCTAGATCATATGATGATAAGAGATCTTCTAGTTGTGATCGAAACTGCTACAATTGTGGAAGACCCGGACACTACTCAAATGAGTGTTCGACTCCCCACAAGAGAAGAGAAGAATCTCCAAGAAGAAGAAGCTCAAGAGAAGAGTCGCCTCGAAAAGAGAGAAGGAGTAGAGATGATCGTTATGAGCGAAGATCCTCTCGGAGAAGCAAGGATTCGGAAAGGAAAGACAAGTCATCAAGGAGCTACACAAGAAGAAAACATCAAGCTCATGTTGGTGAATGGGTTTCGGCTCCGACTCCGACAATCACTCGAAAGAAGCTATCACTCCAACTCGAATCTGATCAAGATGAAGGTGTTGCGGTCTTGCTCTCGTGTCCTCCAACTCCAACTCCTATGACATATTTGATTCACCAAATGAGGGAATTGGAAGATGCTTCATGGCAAAAGGCCCCAAGGTATCACACCCTGAATTCATTGACTTTGATAGTGATGAAGATGACTTGCTTGGTGAAGATGAGCTTTTACATGATAAATCTAGTGAGCTTAGTAATGATGAACATGCTAGTAGTCTTTATAGTCGAGAAGAGTCGAATGACAATGCTATGAAGGAGATTGAGCGTCTAACTAAAGAACTAAACACTCTTAAGTTAGCTCATGAAACAACTCAAGAAGATCATAGAGAGCTCCTAAGATCTCATGAGAAGCTACGCTTCGAGAAGCTCAATCTAGAGCAAGAACATGAGTTTCTAAAAGCTATCAATGACGATCTTCGAAAGAAGAGTTCTTCATATCTTGCCAAACGACTTCTCTTGTCTAATTTCTTGCCACCTATTAAAACTAAGCATGACAAGCATAAGAAAAATTCTTCATCTAGTAGTAACAATAATCATGCTAAATCAAATGATGTTACTTCTAGTAATTCTCTTGATTCCACTAACAATGTTTCAAGCCAAGTTTTACTTGAGCAAGAAAATAGTTTATTGAAAGGGATTATAGAAAGGTGTCTACAAGAGTCTTGCGGAAGCAAGAGCTTGGAGAAATTGTTCGCAAGCAAGGAAGACACGGAAGAATCAAGGAATTGGTTTTGAGCGAAAGTTCAACGCCGAGGGTGTTGAATGGGAAGAAGGTCAATATCCCACTCCAAAGTTTGTTTCTCAAAAGAAGAAGTATGATCCTACTTCTTCCAATGAGGAACAAGCTCAAGATGACCTTCCACCACAAGACCACAAGCTAAAAGGCAAGGACAAGCTTCAAGAAGAGATTGATGCATTCATTGAAGCACCCAAGGCCATGGTCAAGTGGGTTCCCAAGGCAACTTCAAGTTCTACTTCGACAAGCTCAACTACTACCCCAAGGATTCCCATCAAGATGATGTGGATCCCGAAGAAGAACTAGAGAGTTCTTGAGGGTGACTCCGCCAACATACTTCACTCACATTCATTTTGGCAAAGAACTTGTGCAATCAACTTCCACATCTTGCACTAGTTCATGGAGTCACAAACCCTCATGTTGGTAAGTCAAGGGACAAGGTAATCATTGCTTTCATGGACATCATCTATTGTGTACTTCAATCTATGTCCATGGATATCCTTCTTTGTTCCTTGTGGGACTAACCCATGTAGGTATTGAAAGTGCCCGAATCCAAAGGATTGCTCCCAACTCTTGATGATCTTCATCAACATTGAGCATCCACATCTTCAACATCTACATGAAGTCTTCAACGACAACCCAAGGTTAGTTTGACCCTTTAAAAGGGGTTCTCACATCAAGGGGGAGCTTTGCTCTAAAGAATTGAGCTAAAGCATCTTCTAATGATGTGAACACATTAATGCTTTATGAAAAGTGGTAACCCCACTTGTGCTTAAACGATGAGTATGACCTATGATCAAATGTTCTCATTTGACTCCTAAGTCAATATACTCATATATAGATGACTCAGTCATCGCCAAATTGTGTGTTAGTTACTAGAGTTTTGTTTGTGCATGTTTGACACATATTTCATTTGCTATCTTATTGTGTGAGCATGTTGGATGCATGATTTAATCCATTCGAGGACATCCATTTGTTGCTTTGTCTTTTTTGATTTTCTTTTTGACCAAATGGATGGACAAGAATGCCTAAGTTCCTCCCCTAGCTATCTATGCTTTCTTGTCTTAAACTCTATTCATGCTTATATCACAAACTTTGAACAAGACTTTTTCGGACAGACCGAGTGAGGAGCACTCGGAGCCACCGATCCGTCAAAAGCCTAAATTCCAAAACCTTCTAAGTACTTTCGGTCAAACCAATATACTCAAATCAGACAGACCGAAATCACTTGGATTGATCTAGGTTTTCACCTCGGTGAAACCGAGTTGCAAATCTCGGCGTGACCGATGTGTGTAGCTGCTTGCGATTAACCATCTCGGTGCCACCGAGTTTTCCAACTCGGTCCCACCGACAACGAAGGGTATATATACCGAGGGCAGCGCGCGTTGATTATTCCTTCAAAACGCCTCGCCCCCAAACCCTTCGCTGTCGTCGCCGTGGTCTCCGGATTGTCTCCGCCGTCGCCTGTGCGCCCTCGCCGCGGGTCTCCATCGTCGTCAACGGTCAATCTCATCGTGCCGTTGCCGCCGTAGGGAAACTTCACCAAGTTGGGTGAGTTTCATCCCTCTCGTGCTTCAACCTCTGATTCAATGCACGATAGGTTTTGCCTAGTTTCTTGCCATGTTTGAAATCTTCCTGTCCAGCAGATGAGATCTTAGAACGAAATTCGAGTGAAAATTTTAGGGTTAGGTTTCCGCCGAACACATCTCGGTGTGACCGATTCTACGTTCTCGGACTGACCGATTTGGCTTCTGGCCATTGCACTGCACTTTTCGGTTAAACCGAGTTGTGCAAATCGGTAAGACCGAAATGAGGACTCAGTGAAACCCTAGTGCTCTCGGCTAGACCGAAACCCATTTCGGTCCAACCGAAAGTGGTGTGAATGGTGCTGTTTAGACACTTCGGATTCACGAATTTTAGACTCGGTCGGACCGAAATGCATTCTGTGAAAACCTAAAACTGAAGTTTGAACTCATTTATTTTGCAAAATCCTCTGCAGTTTGTGATAACTCTTCTATTACGCCTATACCTATTCCATTCACGGGTTGTCGGTCATATCCGATGCAAGTGACAGCGAACAGGTCTGAATCACGGTTGAGATTCGAGGCGGTGACAAGTCCCAAGCAAGCAGTTTTTCAGATGATGGAGAGAGGAGCACCCCAAGTGGATTGCCTCCTGCTGCCACGGGGCGGGAAGAAGAAGAATTCGATGAGGAGGATTCGACTTTGTTGCGAGATGAGGAGATTACTTCCAAGCCAAAAGGCAAGTGGTTGCCAAAAGGCTATCAAGGGCAACAATCAAAGAAAGGCACCAGAGAAGGTGAAGAAATCCACAGTTGCAAAGAAGCTGAGCATGGAAGAAGAAACCTCCAGCAAGATCAAGAAAACTTCCAAGAGGAAGAGGCTAGTTCATGATGAAGCTGATGATGATTCTGATGAGGAAGCACCTCAGCCTCCTCAGAAGCAAAAGTTGATGGGAGATGCCATCAGGGCAGGAGCACCCACAAAATCTAAGCCATCAGCTCCAGCAAAGGCAGCCCAAGCCAAACCTGCTGCCAAACCAAAGAAAACTGTGAGAAATATTCCTGCTTCAGAGAAGAAGAAGGACAATGTGCCACCTGCTGAATCTGATGAAGAGGCACATGTTTTGCTGAAGCTCAGACAGAAACTTCCAGTTCATAATGACGCTCATCCTCGAGCTGAAAATATGAAGGAAAGGAAGGACAAAGGTCTCAGGCTATGGAGGCAAATTGATCCATATGCCACCAGAGAAGAACAGCTGTTGACTCAAGGTTCCACACCGAGAGCAACAAGATTTCTATGAGGCAGTGCTCATGGACAAGAAGCCAATTATTCTTGACACGGATATGTAGACGGGAATACATCGATAGTGAAGAGCACAGAGACTACTTCCCACATGTGCATGAGAGCTTCACGCATGTGGAGTTGCTGAGTTCGTTGGTCGGTCGATTTGCTTGGAATGATGAAATGATCATGCGGTTCTATGCCACACACATTTCTATCCGGATGGCAGAATTGTGTGGATGATGAAGGCGTAGATTCCATTCAACTGTTGAAGAATGGAGAGCGTTGCTGAATGCACCAGTATCAAGAGATGATGATGTAGATGTCTATGGAATTCCAAAGAAAAATCATGAGTCGATGAAGAACATGTACAATGAGGTACCAGACAAGGATGTTGAGATATGGAAGCTTGGATCAGTTTATCATCTTCAGGCAGGTCTCCCAACCACTAACACCATTCTGAGGCATACTTTGATGCCCAAGTCAGGAGACCACCGCATGATAAGAGGCTATTCTATCAACATGCTGCACATTCTAGATCAGAAGACACCTTTTAAGGTGATGGACCTGATAGTAGAGACTATCAAGAGGACAGCAGCAGACCAGAAGAGGTCATGTGGGTTTGCTCCGCACATTCAGATGCTCATCAATGCCAAGTTTGGCACGGACACCTACCTGTTGGATAGACCCCACTTGCCACTGCAGCTGAACATGAAGATAATGAAGTTGTGATGGTGAGGATGCTCCCACATCTGTTGAAGGACATGCAAAGTCTGAAGCTGCCAAACAAGCTAAAGCTGAGAAGGAAGCAGCAGCAAAGCCCAAGAGCGTTGGAGAACAACTTCTTGAAGCCACTCGAGAGAATTGAACTACGCTTTGGCCAGCATAGTGCAGTCTCGGAGAGTCTTGAGAGGATAGTTGAAGATAAGTTCCATGCTCTGGATGTCAAGTGGATGAAGTGCAGTCACCGTCAACAAGCTTGAGGCGGACATTGAGGAAGCCAAGAGGGAGAAGGCAGAGCTCATGAAGGAGATGGAAGGTGATCTAGTCCAGATGACTATGAGCAGCTGCTGCAGTGCCTACAAAGCCCAGATCATTGCTATTCGATGGCAGATGACCCTGGGCTACTACATTAGCACCTCCTACAGCTCCATCGGTTCCAAACCAGCTCCGGTGTCCACTCCTCCAGCTCCACAGACTTGTGAAGCTTTTGCAGATGCAGCTATCTCCACTCCATCGGCGCAGCGAGAGCCGCCAAGCAGAGTCCCTAGTGACGATTAGCTCTATACCTTCGAACTTTTGGTAACTTGTTGCCAAAGGGGAAAATTGTATAGATCATAGGACTTCGAGAGAGAGTGCTCGTTTTTGCTCTTTCGTTTGCGGTTTTCCTTGAGATGCTTTTGAGTTCTTGAGACATTTCGTGTGTTTGATACTCGTTTGCTCTATCTTTGATGAGTGCTTGATCATACTATGCTTAATGAGTGCTTAACACTTATCATATTCTATCCATATCTTGTATGATCATTTACTCATGTCTTGGTGATTGGGTGCATGCTATTCATTCTTATCATTTTGTGCGCTCCACCAAGATGTATGTGACATGGAAGAGTGACCCATGATCCTAATCGATTGTGCATTTGCATTCAAACGCAAATCTTAAATAATGCACAAATTTAGGGGGAGCTCTTGCTTATCACATACTTCTCAAAGCGACGATGTTATTCATTGATTATATCATTTGTCGAAGCTTTGATCTATATGTTGTCATCAATTACCAAAAAGGGGGAGATTGAAAGTGCAACTAATCCCTGGGTGGTTTTGGTAATTAATAACAACATATATATCATTGAACTAATTATTCCTTGAGAATGTTTCAGAAAGTTCAGTGATATGGGTATGGCAATGACTGATGATGTGGACCCCTCAAAATGCTAAGGAAAACATTGGCAAAAGCTCAAGACTCCATTTTTGGTTTAGTGATCCAAGATCACATTGAGTCCATAGGAAAGCCAATACTATTAAAAGGGATGAGGTTATGATGATGATCTGGTTGCTCAAGTGCTTAATGATCTATCTCTCAAACTATCGCAATCTTTCATTCCAACATAAACTCATAAGTAATCTCGGTCCCACCGATTCCATAAACTTCACCACACCGAGATGAACCACCTCAGCCATATAGCCAAACCCTAGTAATTTGGATTTTCCGATTCCAAACTCGGTCATACGAAATTGGTGTTGCCAACCTTCAGAACCTACGTACTCAAATCGGTGTCACCGAGATGAGAAAGTCGGTCCCACCGAGATTGGCAAACCCTAGACTTTGGAAGAATCGGACTAACCGAGATTGTATTTTCGGTCCCACGAAAATCCCAACGTTCACAAGATTTGAACTTTCGGTCTCACCGAGTTGTCAACTTCGGTCCGACCGAGATTGGTCAAATGTGTGTAACAGTTGGATTTTGTGTGGAGGCTATAAATACCCTCCACCTCCTCTTCATTCGTGGAGAGAGCCATCGAAAGAACTACCACTCCTACCTTACATTTACGAGAAGAAAACTACCTACCCTTGTGTTGAGATCAAGTTGCTCCACTCTCACCATATGAAACTTGATTTCTAGCCTTCCCAAGTTGCTTTCCACTCAATCCCTTCCTCCACCACAGCCAAATCAATGAGGAGAGTTGAGTGTTGGGGAGATTATCATTTGAAGCACAAGAGCAAGGAGTTCATCATCACCAACACCATCTATTACCTTTTGGAGGTGGTGCCTCCTAGATTGGTTAGGTGTCGCTTGGGAGCCTCCGTCAAGATGTGGAGTTGAACCAAGAAGTTTGTAAGGGCAAGGAGATCGCCTACTTCGTGAAGATCTACCCCGAGTAAGGCTAGTCCTCCGTGGACGTAGGCCATGATGGCATAGACAAGGTTGCTTCTTCGTGGACCCTTCGTGGGTGGAGCCCTCCGTGGACTCTCGCAGGCCGTTACCCTCCGTGGGTTGAAGTCTCCATCAGCGTGGATTGACGATAGCACCACCTATCGGAACCACGAGAAAAATCTCCGTGTCTCCAAATTGCGTTTGCTCTTCTCCACCTCTTATTTACTACATGTGCAATTTACTTTCCGCTGCCACTACTCTAGAATTGCATGTGTAGGGTGATACTTGACTTGCTCATCATTGTGAACTTGCTAAAAACTTGTCCTGATCAAAAGGCTAAACTTTTAAGTTGTCAAGTAGTCTAATCACCCCCCCTCTAGACATACTTCTGATCCTACAGAAAGTCAGCACCCCAACTCTCCTTTGTTCACGCCATTGCAACAAATTCCTCAGTCCCTATTACCTACTGAAGTTCACATGGGCTCTGATGAAATTCACACTGCGCCTTCCATTCCTGAAGAAATTCCAGCCACTAGTGCTGATGACAAAGCTGCTGAAGAAATGGAGACCCAGGATGCTACTGAAGCAGAAGCTGAAATTCCTCATCCTGCGGCTCCAGAGATTGAGATTCCTGAGGTTGTGTTGCAATTGACTGATACTCCTCAGCCGAAACCGAAGAATCCATTCTTGAAGACGCCAAAATTCAAGGTTGATGACTTCTTCCATGAGCATGTGTTCTTCACCGACTACAACCCTTATGACTCTGCTCGTCTTAGAAGGAAGCATTTCTGGACTGCCAGCCAAGCAAACTTCTATTCTTCGCTGCTTTTTTATAAGGACAAAGTCTTCAACCATGCGCATATTCCTCATGTGGACATGGAATCACTGTTGTGCTTCAAACCAGTGCTTGGTGTTCTTCATGATGCTGGATTTCTCAATTTTTGCACAGACATATGTGATTGGAATGAAGAACTCATTCTTCAGTTCTATGCGACGCTACACATCACCGGCACTGTTGAAGATGTCAACTCTTGGGTGCTGGACTGGATGACAGAGAACACCCATTTCAAAGCACCGGCCTCTGAATTACTTCATGCCCTGCCTGTCAGTCCTCCCCTTGAAGGTGCCGGTCGTATATATCATGAACCTGAGCTGTCTGATCACTTCATGCAAGTACTGATGAAGCCATTGAAGCCCGGTCAAGCCCCAAGGACCAAATTCCTTGTGAAGGAATTGCTATATGTGCCTCGGACTGTCTATCGCATTTTGACCAAGACTTTGAGTCCAATCAAAGGCCATGACTTGAATGATGAAGAAGTCATTGGCATCATGAAGAACCTGTTATTCAATATCATGTATGGTATCCCAATAAACTACCATGACTTCTTCATGCAGACTTTGGCAAATGTTGCACTGTCTCCCTTTCAGTTGAAGCCTTACGCTCCCTGGATTATGAGATTCCTCAGATCAAGGTCTTCAATCAATTACAAGGCTGACACACTCAACCATGGCAATTACTTGCCCCCTATTGAAGTCCTCAAGCGGACATTTTTCTCAGCTGATGAAAAGGGCAAGGCCACTAAAATTGTTGATGAGGGCATTCGTCCTTTGGATGGGCAGTTCCGCAAAGCTGCATCGTATTCCACCAATGATGACTCTTTCACTCATGATTCTGCCGCCCATGCCTCAACGCAAAGTTCTCAAGCCACAGCTCCAAGGGTGATGACTGATCATGAGCTTCTCCCCAGTCTTCATCATGAGGTTGATCGCAACCATAAATGGGTCAAGCGTCAGTTTGGTTCAATTCTTCACAACATGACTGCTACACATAATTCAATGAAGAAGAACCAGTACTATCTCCATGAAGTTTTTGATCGCACTTGGGCTATTCTGACTCATCTCTACAGTGATGAAGATCTCAAGCAGATGGGCTGCAAGCAGGACTTCAGCTGGTCTAAGCCTCCGGCGAAGAAATTCAACAAAGTTGAAGTTCCTCCCTTGGTGCCCAGCTCATATTCTTCATCGCGCGAGACCGATGAAAATGAAGACTTAGACGACACTGCGGCAGGCCCTACTCCAACAACCGACCCCAACAATGCTGGCGCTCCTCCATCAACTTCGTGATGAAATTCTTCAGGGGCGTTAGTCCTCATTTTTCGTCCCTTTTGGTCATTTGATGACAAAGGGGGAGAAATTTGAGTTAGTCTTCAAGCGGGTCTATCTATATGGGCCTACACAGTGAGGAACATGATAGCCCTGAGGAATTTGAACCTTAAAATCCGACCATTGTTGTGCTACGCGCAAGCTGTCCAAAATATCCTACCACCTAATGGTCATATCCTTTAAGGGCATTTATGTCTTATCATGTCGGGCTGTTCCTAGGCTATAAATGGCCGCCCCGTACAACCACTAGCTGGTTGGCTGCTCCGAGAGAAACTAACACTTGTCAATTGAGAGCATCCCATCCTCCGAGGACTTTGAGCGAAAATCATCAAGTGAGGAAGACCCAAAATCCCAAACCCAAACCTACAACCCCAAAGTGATTAAGCATCACTGAAGAGATTGTTCATGTGTGGAATCGATGCTTGTTGCCTTTGAGGACTGTGTATCCTCCAGACGGTTAGGCGTCATGGTCTGAGCATCCAAGAGGAATTGTGGATCGCCAAGTGACCGAGTCTGTGAAGGTTTGGAAGTCACCTATGAAGACTTACCACGAGTTTTGGGCGAGGTCTGTGTGATCCTAGCTCAAGGAGAATACGGTGAGGACTGTGTGTCCTCGAGTTTAAATACTCAGCCGCTCCAACCAGACGTACAACTGTCACAACAGTTGGAAATGGTCTACCAAATCATTGTCTTCACCAAGCCTACTGGTTCTATTTCCTCAACCCTTTCATTTCCTCATTCATGTGTTGGTGAACCTGATCATTACTGTTTGAAGACTTTGACTAAAGACTTTCTCCATTTCCTCAATCCAATTTCTTCAGTCAAATTGTCTTCAGCCTGCTTATCCTGTGTTTATGCTTTCCGTACTCTGTGTTTGCTTTTCATTTCATCATGATCACTATGCTATTGTTCTGCTATGCCTATACCTGAGTAATTATTCCGCTGCTAGTTGTTCATGACTTAGGAATTTCTTCACCCTGAAATTCCTCAGTGACAAATTTGTAAAAATTGCCTATTCACCCCCCCCCTCTAGTCGACTTAATGCACTTTCAGATGGACAAGACCCATCTGTTAGCTTAGCATTATGATCATTACAGATTCATTGCTACTGCTTTCTTCATGACTTATACATGTTCCTCAGACTGTGAGATTATGCAACTCCCGAATACCGGAGGAACACCTTGTGTGCTATCAAGCGTCACAACATAACTAGGTGATTATAAAGATTCTCTAAAGGAGTCTTCGAAGGTGTTTGTTGGGTTGGCATAGATAAAGATTAGGATTTGTCACTCCGCGTATCGGAGAGGTATCTCTGGGCCCTCTCGGTAATGCTCATCACTATAAGCCTTGCAAGCAATGTGACTAATGAGTTAGTTACGGGATGAAGCATTATGGAACAAGTAAAGTGACTTGCTGGTAACGAGATTGAACTAGGTATGATAATACCGACGATCGAATCTCGGGCAAGTAACATACCGATGACAAAGGGAACAACGTATGTTGTTATGCGGTTTGACCAATAAAGATCTTCATAGAATATGTAGGAGCCAATATGATCATCTAGGTTCCGCTATTGGTTATTGATCAGAGATGTGTCTCGATCATGTCTACATAGTTCTCGAACCCGTAGGGTCCGCACGCTTAACGTTCGATGACGATTTGTATTATGAGTTATGTGTTTTGATGAGTGAAGTTTGTTCGGAGTCCCGGATGAGATCACGGACATGACGAGGAGTCTCTAAATGGTCGAGACATAAATATTGATATATTGGAAGGTTATGTTCGTACACCGGAAAGGTTTCGGAGAGGTTCGGGCATTTTTCAGAGTACCGGGAGGTTACCGGAACCCCCCAGGGAAGTAGTGGGCATTAATGGGCTTTAGTGGAAAGGAGAGGAGGGCCGCAGGGTGACCCCCCCCCCCATGGCTGGTCCGAATTGGACTAGGAGGGGGCAGCGCCCCCTCTTTCCTTCTCCCTCTCCTACTCTTTCCCTCTCTCCCCTCTTGGAAAAGGAAGGGGACTCCAACTAGGATTGGGAATCCTAGTTGAACTCCCCCTATAGGCGCGCCCCTCCTAGGCCGCCGGCCTCCTCCCTCCCTCCATTATATACGGGGGCAGGGGGCACCCCAAAGCATAACAATTATTCTCTTAGCCGTGTGTGGTACCCCCCTCTACAGTTTAACACCTCGTTCATATCATCGCAGTGCTTAGACGAAGCCCTGCGCCGGTAACATCATCAACACCGTCGCCACACCGTCATGCTGACGGAACTCTCCCTTGACCCTCTACTGGATCAAGAGCTCGAGGGACGTCAACGTGTGCTGAACACAGAGGTGTCGTACATTCGGTACTTGGATCCTTTGGATCGTGAAGATGTTCGACTACATCAACCGCGTTACAAAACGCTTCCGCTTTTAGTCTACGAGGGTACATGGACACACTCTCCCGTCTTGTTGCTATGCATCTCCTAGATAGATCTTGCATGATCGTAGGAATTTTTTTGAATTACTACGTTCCCCTACAATCCCTACTCCTTGCATTGACATCAATTAATGGGCATCTCCATAGCCTGTTGATTAGCCTTGTCAATGTGAGACTTTCTCCTTTTTTTCTCCATATCATCTCTTCCACCATACTCTATTCCACCCATAGTGCTATATCCACAGCTTGCACTCATGTATTGCGTGAGGGTTGAAAAAGCTGAAGCACGTTAAAAAGTATGAACCAACTGCTTGGTTGACACCGAGGTAGTGCATGATTTATACTTTGTGTTAAGAATATGGAGCATGACAAGGCTATATGATTTTTTAGGGATAATGTTCTTTAGCATTGATATTTTGAAAGGCATGATTTTTGTTGCTATGCCTGAGTATTGATGTCTTTATGCCCAATTATAGACCATTGCTTTGAATCATTTGGATCTAAATATTCATGCCATAAAAGAAAGATTACATGATGAACATGTCAGGTAGCATTCCACATCAAAAATTTCGTTTTTATCATTTACCTACTCAAGGACGAGCGCGAATTAAGCTTGGGCATGCTTGATACATCTCCAATGTATCTATAACTTTTTATTGTTCTATGCTATTATAGTATCAATCTTGGATGTTTTATATGCAATTATATATCATTTTTGGGACTAACCTATTAACTTAGTGCCAAGTGCCAGTGTTGTCTTTTTGCTTGTTTTTGGTTTTCCAGGAAATTAGTTCCAAATGAAGTCCAAATGCCACAAAACTTCTTGATGATTTTTTCTGGACAAAAGAGACCCTAGAAGCTTCGAGAGGAGACCAGACGTGCAACGAGAAGGCCACAAGGCACTTGGTTGCACCCAAGTACCTTGTGGGACCCCATGGCTCCACTTGACCTAATTCTGCCTCTATAAATTCTCTAAAATCGGGAAACCAATAGAGAGACACCCAAAATACTTTTTTCGCCGTCGCAAGTTTCTATTCTTCGAAGATCCATCTAGAGACCTTTTCTGGTACTCTTCCGGAGGGGGGATCGATCACGGAGGGCCTCTACATCAACCTTGCTGCCCTTTTGATGATGTGTGAGTAGTTTTCCACAAACCTATGGGTCTAGAGCTAGTAGCTAGATGGCTTCTTTTCTCTCTTTGATCTTCAATACAATGTTCACCTCGATGTTCTTGGAGATCTATTCGATGTAATCTTCTTTTGCGGTGTGTTTGTTGGGATCTGATGAATTGTGGATTTATGATCAGATTATCTATGAATATTATTTGAGTCCTCTCTGAATTCTTTTATGCATGATTATTATAGCTTCGTATTTATCTCCGACCTATCTGTTTGGTTTGGCCAACTAGATCGATTTATCTTGCACTAGGAGAGGTGCTTTGTAATGGGTTCAATCTTGTGGTGTTCTATATCCCAGTGATAGAAAGGGACAAGACACGTATTTGTATTGTTGCCATTAAGGGGAAAATGATGGGGTTTATTCATATTGATTGAGTTTACTTTTTCTACATCATGTCATCTTGCTTAAGGCGTTACTCCGTTCTTTATGAACTTAATACTCTAGATGCATGCTGGATAGCGGTTGATGTGTGGAGTAATAGTATTAGATGCAGGAAAGAGTTGGTCTACTTGTCTCAGACGTGATGCCTATATACATGATCATTGCCTTGGATATCATAATAACTATGCGCTATTCTATCAGTTTCCCAACAATAATTTTTTTACCCACCGTATGCTTTTTGTTCGAGAGAGAAGCCTATAGTGAAAACTATGGCCCCTGGGTCTATCTTTATCATATATTAAAATCCAAAAATACCTTGCTGCAATTTATTTACCGTTATTTTATTTTGTGTTTTTCTTTACCTATCTATCACTACGTGATTTGATCCTTGCAATTAACCGCCAAGGGATTGACAACCCCTTGTTTGCGTTGGGTGCAAATATTTGTTCTTTTGTGTGTAGGTGTTGTTCATGAGGTCTTGCGTGGTACTCCTACTAGATTGATAACCTTGGTTGTTAACTGAGGGAAATATTTATCTCTACTGTACTGCATCATCCTCTCCTCTTCGAGGAAATCCCAATGCAACTCACAAGTAGCAGTGTCAGCGCCGAAGGAGATGAAGGTTGAGCCATAGGATGGCCAATGATCACCGGCAAGGCAGAGCAAACTGCATGCTGGGCAGATGAGAGAAGGGAAGAACCGGGCGCTCTCATGGAAGAAGGGGGAGGCTTCTTGGAGTCACTATGAGTGATAGGGGAGATGAGTAGGTTGAGGAAGAAGGACGGGGAGCATTTTGAGAATACATGTGAAAAGCAGAATGTTGGGAGGCCATGGGGAAGAATGGCGAGTTGGTGATGGTAAAGAAAAAAGGGGCATTTTATAGTAGTAAAATCCGCCTCTTTATCTGTCAGAATGAATGGGGTTAATTCATTGCATCAGGAACCCATCAGTTTCTCAAGACGCGAGGCAGTAAAAACCATCCGGAGAGAAGAAACGTCTACTTCTTAACTACCCCACGACGGGTGATTCCCCTCCCTAGCATGGAACCACTTAACTTCCCCAAGAGAAACGTGATAATGCTATTCCCAAGCTAGCCCATTTAATATTTTTGCCCCACCCACACCAGAAAATTAGAGGCACACTCTTTTCTAACTATCATAATTGCTATGGGCGGGTCCGAGGGCTACCAACGGAGTATTTGAAATGGGGTACCCCTAATACTCAATAAATGGGCCTCGTTGGAAAAACCATATTAGCCTAAAAATTGGCAAATGATTTATTTACCACTAACTACAGTTTGGCATATAGAGGTACACATAGATATAGGGCTACCACGACCACATCGGCCACAAGGAATCATCAAGGAGGCGGGTGACGCCAGCGGTGATGGAATAGGGGGCTGGAGCACCGAGCATCTAGGACACATGTTGAAAGGGCAGGTGGCTCTTGCGGAGCACTCCACTGAATGAGCATTTAATGCCTGCTCAGGATATGCAATGTAGCCAGGCGCAGGCCTATGAGGAGAGGCCATCATCACGGACGATGTGACCAGACTTTGGCGCGACACAAGACCAAAGAAGGGCAGTGTGGCACGTCGCTTCAAGAAGGGGTATTCGAGCACCTAACACTTCACATTGTTAGGTCATCTACTAATTATACAGACTACAAGCTGCACGCAGTGTCTACCATTTTGTACACCTCCTCGAGCTAACGACCAATGTGTTCCTCCCAGGCCTATATAAGGGGAGGGCCAAGGTCGGCAGAGGGACAAGCAAGACACACTCACTAGAATACACTAGCACGCATCAAGAACACCAAGTGCTACGTTTACCCAAGGGAAGGCAAGAAGACTAGATATAGGAGTGTTCGGGCACTCTATCTATACCCTGACCACCATTGGTCGCACCCCGACCACCATCCTTGTAACACCAAAGCACTTCTAATCCTCAAGTTCATATCGATACCAACATGAGGTAGGGATTTACGCTCAGATGGCGGCATGAACCTCTGTAAAAATCCCTATGTCCGTGTATGATATTTTGCTTGTGTTTTCGTAAAGTGTTTTAGCCCTTAGCTGAACTCACCAATACGGGGTATCCTTGATCCCTGGTGTCCTGAGTAAACACTCCGATAACCTCCCGTAGCCCGAGAGCTTGATTCCCTCGCTATGGTGAGACCCTTCCCAATTCATCGTAGCTAGCCCTTCCTCTACACCCCTCTAACCCCCCTCTTCTAATTTCAAGCATCGAAGCCCATGACAAGTGTCGGTGTACTAAAGTAGGGGGCGCATTAGTACCCCGAACTTGTGCACGGGCGGTCGCAGCACCCTGCGGCAAGGCTTGCCGGGCACCCACTAAGACCCTCCGTCACTTCCTATTACTACCATTCAAGAACAAAGTATCAGATGAGTAGACAAAGGCCCCGGCAAGAGGAGCTTGCCGGGAAGGACAACCAAGGCATTTCCAAAAGACTTGCCACGACGCCCAAGCGTCCGGCAAGGCCCAATGACCGCAAGCTTGCCGCCCGGCAAGAAGAGAAGGACATGACAAGGCGCTTGCCGTGGCAAGTCTCCCACCTTACACCCACAATCCAGCGCATCCAGCAACGTGTCACCCTAGGGCCATCCCAGGAGCACGTGGCGAGGCGCTGTGCAGCCATGCAGAGCGAGGTGGCAAGCAGAGCTGACAGAGACGCCATCGTGGCAACCGGTGGCTCACCTAACGGTCGTTTCTCCGCCTTGTTAGCGACCGGACGGGCATTAAATGCCCTTGTCCCCGCCGTCGAGTTAGGTAGGGGGCACTGCTAGTCATTTGTTGTACCAACCTGCATTTTACCTTTCTACCCCTCTTCCCACGTTGCCACTGTTGGCGCCCCTTGAGACTATAAAAGGAGGCCCATGCGCGCGTAGAAGGGGTTGATCCATCGACACCAAGAACACCACCATACGCCGCATTCACGAGCAAGATCAAATACAAGCACAAAGCAGCAGTAGGGGTTTTATCTCTCCGGAGAGCCCCGAAGCTGGGTAAAAATCGCCCGTCTCCCCCGCGCGCCCGACCTCGATCTGCTCTGCGCACGCCCTCCGCTCCCTTGCCGGACTAGAAGGGGCCCCCTGCCCCATAGGTGCTCGAGGCCACACAGAGATCCGCCCCGACATATTTGGCGCGCCAGGTAGGGGCTGCGTCGAGATCGTGAGCATCTGATCCGGTCTCCGCGCGCGCTACATCAACACCTTCATCAACATGCCACCAAAGAAGAAGCCTTCGGAGGTGGCCGCTCCGTCTACATCGATTCCACCACCACCGCCAGAGCAAGCGGGCGGTGGAGTGGACGCCGGCGGAGGAGCGGGCGCCGACGGTGGGACGCACGTCGTCACCAGATCCAAAAACAAGGCCCCACAAGCGTCGGCAACCGTGCAGACGCCGCACCCTTCCCAGGAGGTGCAAGGTCAACAACGCCCCGATGCTCCTAGCACCGTGCTTGCATTGGAGCAAGGACAAGCTGGTGGGTCACGGGACGTTCGAGGCCAGCATGCGCGCCAGCATGATGGCGCGAGTGAGGTACGGTCGCCCGGACGGGGTGCTGCACCTCCCAATCCGGTTGGGAGTCCGAGCACATCCCGCTCCTCGCGCCGCTCATCGCCTTCGCCACCCAAGACAGCAGAGGAAGCGCTGGCCCGAGCCCAGCTGCTTCTAGATTACCCTCCGGCGCCACACAAGATTGACGACTGGAGGATGACCATATACAGCCTCATCGGCCGCGCTTAACGGCGACAAGCCCCGCGATCGAAGCGTCGAAGCCCGGCAAGGCGCCAGTGCGAACCGGCGCCGACAAGACCGCTGGGGGTGCCACCTCCGTGCACTCCCAGCCCCGAGGGCCAAGATCGCCAGCTCGCCGGACCAACCCCCACGCCGACTCCACTGCGTCGTCGGACCCGCGAACTCGCCGTGATCAGCGCCACATTCTCCAAGAATGACAACACGAAAACGCTCGCACCCGCATCGAGCACAGAAGGGAAGCGCGGCGTCAATCTGACCAGCGCGCTGGGCCCACTGTCGACATGCATGCGCCAGGGGAACCAAGCGACTTGCCGTACGCGGCAGGTTGCCCTGCGTTCACCCGTGAGCTACGGCGAGTCTAGTGGCCCAAGACCAAGAACTTCAAGCCCGACGTGCCCGAGAAGTATGATGGCAGGATACATCCGTCGGAGTTCCTCAGCATCTACACCATCGCGGTGCAGGCTGCCGGAGGGCGCGACGAGAAGATCCTTGCCAACTACTTCCGACTGGTGCTCAAACCCAACGTCAGATCTTGGCTCATGCATTTGCCGGACGGCTCCATCTCTTCATGGGCGGACCTGTGTCATCAGTTTGTTGGCGCCTTCACAGGCGGCCACAAACCCCATGGCCAGGACAGCGATCTGCATTTGCTCGTCCAGAAGGAAGGAGAGCCCCTGCGTAAGTACATACAGAGATTCAGCCAGGTGCAGCGCAACATCCCAGACGTCCACCCTGCCGCGGTTATCAGCGCGTTCCATCAGAACGTGCATAACCGCAGGATGAGGGAGGAGATGGCGATGTGCAAGATTAGAGATGTCAGCAAGCTTTATGCTCTGGCTGACAAGTGCGCATGGCTGAAGAGGGGTGGAAGATCCCCGGAGAGATTGCAGGAGCGGAAGGATCTGACAGTGAAGATGCCGCCCCGGCAAGGAAGAACCGGAGGCGGAACAACAGGAAAAGAAAGGCTAAGGATGTACTAGCTGTTGAGCATTCCGGCAACGGAGGCGGCTCCGACAAGGCCAAAGCCGACGACTCCGGCGAGGTCGTGGTTGCCGCCGACAAGCAGGATGGCTCCGGCAAGCGGTACTGCAAGATCCACCGCACCAAGGGCCATGACCTCCAAACCTGCAAGAAAGTGGAGCAGATGGCGGAGTTACAGAAAGCTGAGTACGAGCGCCGCGACAAGGAGAGAGCCCAGGGAGGTGGCGGAGGATCCGCAAGAAGCTTCTCGCCGGGGGGCACTGCGTCAAGGCCAAGCCGCTGCAAGGAGACAGCCTCCCGTGGCGCGACAAGGACGAAGATGAAGATGAGGATGATGAGATGGAGGAAGATGAGACTGATGACCAAGAGTTTCAGAAGGCGACAGAGGTGTTGTGCATCGACGGCGGCGCCTCTCTGCACACCTCGCACCGCCAACTCAAGCAATGGGTGCGGGAAGTGAATGCAGCGGAGCCGTCCGTCGAGTCGCGCAAGCCTCTGAAGTGGTCCAGCACGCCCATCGTCTTTGATGTTGAGGACCACCCTGATCGCATTACTGCGGTCGGGTGCTTGCCGATGTTGGTCTCACCAACGATCCGCAACCTCAAGGTCACGAAGATGTTGATTGACGGCGGGGCCGGCCTGAACTTGATTTCCTCCGCAGTGCTCAAGAAACTCCAGATCCCCGACAGCGAGCTCGAAGAAACTGGTACTTTTTGAGGGATAAATCCGGGAAGGAGCAAGCCGAAGGGGAAGATCACACTGCCAATGACGTTTGGCAGCGAGCTGAACTTCAGGACAGAGAAGGTCACATTCGATGTTGCTGATATCCCATTGCCCTACAACGGGATACTAGGCCGTCCTGCGCTCGCCAAGTTCATGGCAGCCTCTCACTACGCCTACAATGTGCTCAAGATGCCTGGTCCGATAAGTGTTATTTCTGTCCAAGGTGACAAGAAGGATGCACTTATCTGCACCGACAATATCTACCGGGAAGCAGCAGCCGCGGCAAAGCACAAGCCATTTGCCGCTGAAGTTCCCCGGGGGAAGGGGAAGGCCAAGCCCGGCAAGGATAGCTCTGGTGCCCACTCCGGCAAGCGCACCTCCCCGGAGCGCTGCGCTGCCGTCGAGGACACGCCATCGAGCTCCGCCGGCAAGTGCAAGAAGGCAAAGATAATTTCACCAAAGACCAAGCCCGGCGAGAATGGCTCTGGTACCTGCTCCGGTAAGCACACCTCTCCGGAGTGTTGCGCTGCCGTCGAGAACGTGCCATCGAGCTCTACCGGCCAGCAAGGCTAAGAGAGCAGTCACTTTCGAACTTTCTTTTTTGAGTCGTATTCCTTGAAAATCCATACCTTGTACGGAAAACCTGTGCGCAAAGGGGACGGATCGTGGCTAAGTTGCGCCCTTGACCTGTTTCAAGTCCGCTCAGCGATGAAAGCGCGCCGCAACTAGCCCGACGAGTTCTTCCTGCCGGAGGCAACACCGCCAGCGGGCTGCTAATGTTCCGCACTCAGCAAGTGTGTTTGCGTCGGCGGGGTCCCTGAAAGCGTGAGGGAGAAAACGTACAAGGGAGGATATCCGGGGAGGAGTGCGGCCCCGCCGAAGCACCGAAGATGAAAAAGCTAAGTTGCCCAAGTTTGAGTGCAGAACATTCTTAGTTTTTAAATTTCTATGTTATATTCCTTGAAAGTTTGTGCCTTGTATGAAAAACCCGTACGCGGAGGGACCGACTCGTGGTTAAGTTGCGCCCTTGCCTTGTTTCCGAGCCCGCTCAACAATACAAGCGCGCTGCAACTTGCCCGACAAGGTTTCTTGCTGGAGACAGCACCGCCAGCGGGCTGCTGATGTTCCGCACTCAGCAAGTGTGTTAGCGCCGGCAAGTTTCCTAAAAGCGTACGGTAGGAACATACAAGGGGTGCAACGGGGTAGAGGATGTAACATAGCAAGCCTTGCCGTGGGACGTCCTTTGTATGAGAAACTTGTGCGCGGAGGAGCTGGCTCATGGCTAAGTTGCGCCCTTGATTCGTTTTTGAGTCCGCTCAAACGATGAAAGCGCGCTGCATTTAAGCCCGACAAGGCTTCTTGCCGGAGGCTACACCGCCAGCAGGCTGCTGATGTTCCACACTCAGCAAGCGTGTATGCGCCGACAAGTTCCCTAAAAGCGTAGAGTGTGAACATACAAAGGATGAAACATAGCACTGCATTGCCCAACACGAAGCTACGTTACAAAAGTAACTCATTACAGCGCTGTCTAAGTTATTCTCATAACTGAAATGACAGCGTCGAGGAAAAAGCAGAAGGGCGCACCGGCACCTGGGCCCCGGCAAACCGGCGTTGCTGGGGGCTGCGAGTACCAAAGTCCCCTCGCAAGCAGCCAGGGTCGCCGGGGGCTGCGATGCCAGCGACAAGAGCAAAGGAGAAGGACGCAAGCTCCTGCATCCCGACAAGCCAGAGTTGCCGGGGGTTGTGATATCAGATAAGTTTTTCATCCCTCTTCATGCATCCTCCTATGGACCGGGGGATGCGAGGCCGTGTCCTCGAACGAGCATGCCTTGTATGGGAAAACCCGTGCACGAAGGAACCAACTCGTGGTTAAGTTGCGCCCTTGCCTTGTTTCCGAGTCCGCTCAACAATACAAGCGCGCTGCAACTTGCCCGACAAGGTTTCTTGCCGGAAACAGCACCGCCAGCGGGCTGCTGATGTTCCGCACTCAGCAAGTGTGCTTGCGCCGGCAAGTTCCCTCGAAGCGTAGGGTGGAAACATACAAGGCACAGGATCAAGTAAAGGACGTAACCCGGCAAGCATTCCCCTCTTTTCATTAAAAAACATCCCAATTCAGTACAAGTCCATAGAGGATGAAAAACATGAAAGAGAGGATTACAAGTTCTAAATGCAGCTAAGGCCCGAAGGCTTACAAACTAAAAAGATAAGATGCCCGTAATCCCTCTCATGTTTCTCTCTTCAGGAGGTAGGTCAAGGAGGCCCCGGCAAGAGAAGTTTGCCGGGAAGGGCAAAAGGGGCGCCTAGGTGAGCTACGGGCGCCAGAAGACACCAAGAGAACACCCCGGGAGCCGGCTAGGAGCTTGGCGGAGACGGAGGCGCCGGAAGCAGAGCTCGAAGACGGGGCGGCAGGACGTCAGCACGCTGTCGAGGGCACCTCGTCCTCGTACTCCGACTTGACGGCCTTGCCGCCGCCCCTCTTCCTCTTCTGCAGCCTCCCTACGCCAGCCGCCCAAGGAGACGGCCCCGGGGAGTTTAGAGGGCCGGCGACCCGGATGATGGGGTCGCCGGTGGCGCGCGAGGCGGCGGCCGACGCCTAGTCGGACTCACCGCCGCCGTCGTCGTCGCTGTCGCTTCCCTCCTCGTCACTCTCGCTCGAGGGGGAATCTTCGCTGTCGGAGGAGCTGTCCACGCAGCATCTCGCCCGGGTGCCGGAGTCCCCAAAGACCTTGACGGCGAGAAGGTCGCCCTCCATTAACTTAAAATGGAGGGTAAACCCCGCCGTCAAGCTGTGGATGCGGGCGAACGTCTTCCACCCTCGATCGAAGTACATCACGCCGGGGGCTGGGGATACGACACTAACTCGAGTGTCGCTGATCCCGCAGCCCCTCATGCGCAACTCCAACATCTCGGGCGGGTCCGGTTCCCTCGCGCTCGCAAACGGAGCCGGAAGCCGGAGGCGGCGACGAGGTGCTCGGCGCAGCTTGATGAAGAACTCCCACGGGTCGTCCCCGGTGTGGACCGCCTCGAGGAGAGGAGCTGCCGGCGGAGGCGAGGGTGGCGCACCGCCCCGACCGCCTCTTCCCCGAGCGCCCCGACCACGTCCTCGACCTCGTCCGCGGCCTCGCCCCCTCCCTCTCCCCCTCGTGGTCGGTTCCGCCACAACAGGCGCGGGATAGGGAGAGGCGCGCTGCCCTAGTGGCGACCCTCGCAGCCACCGATGAAGGCCCAGGGTTCCCTCCCTCCATGGCAGATGGGAGGAAGAGTAGCGGAATTTGAAGAAAGAGGAAGAGGAGGAATTGCGGGATTTTTGCGCTCCCCTTCCGCCCTTTTTAAGGAGCGAGGTGGGGGGCTCGGCCGCCCCACTCAGCCAATCGGAGCACGAGGAGGGCAGAGGAGCGGGGCCGACCCACCATCTCCGCCCGTGATGGCTCGGTTTCCCACCTTTGCCGCCCACGACCCCACGCGCATGGGAGCCACGTGGCGGGGAAGCGAAGCCGAGGCGACGGATGAAGTGACCTCGCACTGCCCTGTGATCACGGGGATGGACGCCCTGAAAATCGCGCACACCACCCACGCCTCCCACAACGCCGCAATCGACGTGTGCCATTGCAGGAGGACGCGGTGGACACGGAGCCCGATTGTGCGTGGACCCAGGCCGCACGTGCCCGTGCACTGTTTTGGGCCTGGCCCAACAGCGCTCGGCACCGTGTGTGGCCCAGGCCCGGGGGCTCCTGTCGGTGTACTAAAGTAGGGGGCGCATTAGTACCCCGAACTTGTGCACGGGCGGTCGCATCACCCTGCGGCAAGGCTTGCCGGGCGCCCACTAAGACCCTCCGTCACTTCCTATTACTACCATTCAAGAACAAAGTATCAGATGAGTAGACAAAGGCCCCGGCAAGAGGAGCTTGCCGGGAAGGACAACCAAGGCGTTTCCAAAAGACTTGCCACGACGCCCCGCGCGTCCCGGCAAGGCCCAGCGGCCGGCAAGCTTGCCGGCCCGGCAAGAGAAGGACCGCGGCAAGGCGCTTGCCGCGGCAAGGCTGCCACCTTACACCCACAATCCAGCGCATCCAGCAACGTGTCACCCTAGGGCCATCCCAGGAGCACGTGGCGGTATTCTTGCAGCCATGCAGAGCGAGGTGGCAAGCAGAGCTGACAGAGACGCCATCGTGGCAACCGGTGGCTCACCTAACGGTCGTTTCTCCGCACTGTTGGGGCGACCAGACGGGCATTAAATGCCCTTGTCCCCTGCCGTCCGAGTTAGGTAGGGGGGCACTGTTGGTCACTGTTGTACCAACCTGCATTTTTACCTTTCTACCCCCTCTTCCTACGTTGCCACCTGTTAGCGCCCCCTTCAGACTATAAAAGGGAGGCCCATGCGCACGTAGAAGGGGTTCGGTCCATTCGACACCTGCAACACCACCATACGCTCGCATTCACGAGCAAGATCAAATACAAGCACAAAGCAGCAGTAGGGGTTTTATCTCTCCGGAGAGCCCCGAAGCTGGGTAAAAATCGCCCGTCTCCCCCGCGCGCCCGACCTCGATCTGCTCTGCGCACGCCCTCCGCTCCCTTGCCAGACTAGAAGGGGCCCCCTGCCCCATAGGTGCTCGAGGCCACACAGAGATCCACCCCGACAACAAGCGACTATTGCTTGGCATTGTCACCTTCGTCGACTCTATCACCTCTGCTTGTCATTCGGCCCATCGGTGTGACTGTGTTCGAGCAATCGTTTGACTCCCGCCGTCACCCGACCTCATTAATGCCTCCTTCCAAGCAGGTAAGCCTCCCCATCATCAGCTTCCCCTGTTTCTCTAACCAGCGAGGTATAGCGGTTCAACTTTTTGAGTGGGCCCCACCTGCCGATGTTAGAGGAAAACATACTATCCAAAATATGTTTTCCATATAGAGAAATACTTTCCCTTTTATGTTAAGGAAGTTTATGCTTTCATTAGCTAAAACAGTATCCTTCTATTTAATCTTCCGACACCTCCCTTGAGCACTTGACTGCACATCTGGGCCGACTCGTTTCCTCCCACTAGCAACAATGCCCTTTTTCTTTGTTTAAAGAAACCGTAAAAATACATATCCTTCCAAACACATCTCCAAATCTAGTGGTTCATATTCCTAAATTCATCTAAAATCAAGGCTTTCCAACAAAATTAGTTTCATAATTTTTTGAGCCATATGTATGTCCTGTTGTATGTATTTTTCTCATGTGCTTTATTTTTCTGGAGGTTAGGGTTACAACTAATCGTGAATGTATGAGGGTGTTACGAATGACTAGTCACGACCAAGACAAGCCAGGCAAGCAACCTACTTTGACCATGTTGTTTTTATATTTGCATTACTTAGTTAAAACATATTTTTAGTGCATAAAGGCTATATTCTAGAAATGCTAATTTAATCTATTGGTTTAGCTACGCCCCATGTTGCTTGAAGATATGATGCCCCTTTGTACTACTAATACCATACTTGTCTCCCTAGGTCAAATACCTATTGCTCAACTTCATTTTGTTGCAACTTGAGCATAATAAACTTAAATAGCTTAGCCATGCTTTAGCAAATAAAATATTGGACTTTCGATAAATGTTGTGACCTTTCAAAAAAATTACAAAAGCTCTTGGGAGACATTTATTGCCCAAGAGTACTTGTGAAAAAATAAAGTTTGAAAAGGTAATAGTGAGTTGGCAGTCAAAGATAGAGATGTATTTGAAAGTGAGTTCCAAATAAGAAAGATGTGGATGATGTGATGGTTATGACATGATGGACTTGTGAGGATGAAATTATTTGATGGTTATGGAAGTGATTATGGATATGGTAATGCGGAGATATTATGACTTCTATGGATAATGTAAATGTCTTATCCACAAGGCGAAGTGGTTGTAGAGACGGATGATAGTTTCTTTTTAGAAAACCCTCGAGTCTAAGTGCCATCAAAACCTAGAGTTGCATGTGCAACCACATTACCCCAATTTGGTATGGGGCTTTCCTGGAATCTTTTCTTACCAAGTATAGATCCCGCAATATTTAACACTACGACGAGAGCTGAAGATGCCTCTCACGGGACGGGACCTTGGTTGCCGAGGTCATGGAAAGTTGGTATTCCTCTGAGTGCAATGATGGGTCCTTCATTCAAAATGTAGTGACCATTGCGTTCTCTTTGTGGAACTGTCTGGCATGCATTCTGGCTGGTTGTTATATGTTGTACTCCAGTGTTGAGGGCAAACCCAGATCTGGCAGGTCTACATTAGTGTATGGGAAGAGGAAAGTCATGTATGATTGTTCTATTGTGTTCACCCTTGTCTAACTTGGCCGACCAGACGAACATATCATATCTCGTGGGTAAAGTGTACACCCTCTGCAGAGGGTCAATCTATTCGAATAGTTGTGCCCATAATCAAGGACAACTAGTGAAGCTACACGAAGGTGTAGATGGTTTTATTCTTACAAAAAGGTTTTCAAAAAACAAAGGAGAGAAATATTTTGAGACGATACCATGGGAATGGACAACATACCTTGGATTATGCTATTGGATTTGGATTAGATGGTGATAATATCAGATTTTGGATTATATGGGGATCAACTTTGGTGAATGAAGAATTGAAGATTTGACCAATAGGGTCACCAGTAGAAGGATAACCCTCCTTTGCTATTATTGTGGTTCTACCAACCGCTTATGAAAATGCTTTTACAAAACTACCATATGTACCTAGTAGGTTAAATTTGGTTTTTCATAAATGACGAGACCTAGCATAACAACCTAGCATTGTCGTCCCTCACTATTAACTTGGTCAGGCATGGAGGAGTAGTATGTGGATGAGGGGTTTGACGATGACTTGGCAAACAAGGATGCAATCCTAGTTGGTTGCATGTGGCATCCTGATGGGTCTACTTGATGCATTTGAAGATTCCGCTACAATGCTTGGAGTGGTGACCATCACCTCAACCAAATGGTCATAACTATGCAAGTATAAGCTTAGTGTTTATGGATATTCTTTTGTTACCAGTTCGACTGTGCACATCGACACACTGGTCATGAGATCGTTGTAGGATGCACGAGGAGGCTTTAGTCAGCTAGACCGGGGTCCCCACATAACCACTTTTACTTAGCTCATTAAAGGTAAGGAGTTAAAGTTCGAGACAACATTTGAGAGGCTACATTTGAAGGATTTCACTAGAGATGCTCTTAGCCTATGTTCACAAGCTCATACCACCAGAAAGAAGCGTGACGAGTTGTTGAGATCTGTATTAATCAATGTGCCGGTTCATTAAAAAGAAAAAGGAAGACAGTAACTGAAAGCTCTCCGGTAACTCACGGTGATGACCGTCCACACGTGGAACAAGGTGATGACTACTTTAGATTTCCAGTCCAAATATAAGGGTATATTTAATGCTATACATCAAAACGTCTATAATCCTCGGATTGTGCAATCAAGAAACTTTGCGCTCTCCAACACCGTCCATCGAACATCTATGCACAAGTCCGTACGTCAGAATTTTCGCAAACTGTCGGGGATATACCGTAGACGTACGGTCTGCATGTCTAGTGGATTAAGCTGGTACTCGTCTGTGCTTTAGGGTGTGTTTGGTAGCATTCCCAACCTAGGATGGTTGTTCTCCCCTGATACATGCTCAGTGTAGACATGCTGAGTGCATGCATTTGATGTTGTTTGGTATCGGTGTGTGTGATGACATATGCTAAGCCAAGACTTTGTTTGGTAACTTGCATGTGTTTAGACATGTCAGTCGGTACTGTAACAATCGGTGTTTTCAAATAAGTGAACAAAACATTTCAAAAATGTGAGCAATTTTTTGAACATGAAAAAAATAACATTTTTAAATTTAAACATTTTTTGAAATTCTAAAGTATATTAAAATTTTAAACAAAATTTGAAAGTTTGATAATTTTTTGAAATTAAACAAAATTTGAAAATCTAAACATTTTTTGAAAAAACATTTTTTTAAATGTGCAAACTTTTTAAAAAAAATTAAAATTCTGAATATTTTTTTAAAATCTTAACCAATTTTGAAATGCTGAACATTTTCTGAAAATTTTGAAAATCTGGAAATTTTTGAAAAATTGAGCAATTCTTGGTATTTTGGAAATTAAATTATCTTTTAGAAATTCTGAACATTTTTTGAAACACGTTGTCGCTCGCTTCGCTCATGCATATGACCAGTGAACAGTTGTGGGGTGTTCTCTCTTCCTGCATGCTAAGAGGGTTTTTAGGCTTAGCTCGTGCATACTGAGAAAGCCCCGTGTAGGCTACGAAACACCTAAAAATGGGTTGAGGAAAGTCTTTTTCTTGAATACACACGAATGTGCGTATCATCTTTTATAGAAGAGCAGGGAAGAACCCGAACCACCATTGATGTTACAGAGTTTTAAGCGCTACAGTAACAACAACATGTAATGTACAATCCGCCGCTCCACCTACAAACACGGCGATCGGGACTACACACTCCCTACCCACCTTACCAGAAGATCGAGCATGCTATCCACTTCGCCCTTCAATAAGCTTGCCTGCTGCCAAGCCTTGCCTTCCGTGACGATGCGCCCAACTACCCGATGTAGTGATGGAGTGGCGCCGTCAAACACAATTGCATTCATGTGCTTCCACAACTCCCAAAGCCCTAGGGTGAGGAGCGCCCGTAGCTCCTTCGGCTTGCGGACACTCGACGTTCTCGCTACACACCAATCCTTTAGGTTGTCTTGGGCCGTTGGGGACCACTGCGGCTTCCCCAAGGCCGAGCACAGAGTTCTCCAAACTGTTCTAGCGAACACGCATGTCAGAAGGATGTGATCAATGGTTTCGTCCTCCTAGTCGCAGAACGGGCAAGCATCCTGATGCGGGAGACCGCGACTGGCAAGTCTGTCTGAAGTCCAGCATCTGTTTCGCATAGCTAGCCAGGTGAAGAAGCGGCACCGGAGAGGAGCCCGAGATCGCCAGGAAAAGTCCGCCGTCGGCGCCACCTCCCTACCAACGAACCGTGCCGCATAGGCAGACCGAACCGAAAATTGGCCGCTCGTTTGCCAGGCCCAAGTAATGGCGTCGGGGACGTGCTCCTGAAGCTGGATCCCTTGTAGTCGCCGCCAAATCTCCAGATAGTCCACCAGAGCCTCATAGGCCATGTCGGGGCTGATGTCCCGAGTCTAGGATCCCATTGAAATAGCTTCATGTACTGTGCGCGTGCTCCTTGCTCGTTTCGAGATCCTTTCATAGATTCCAGGGGCAAACTCCTGTATTCGCATCCCATGCAGCCAGCGATCTTCCCAAAAAAGAGTTTCCTTCCCGTTTCCAAGCGTCACCTTGGTAGCCGCTGCGACCAATGCTAGGGATTTCTTGGGAGGGTAAGTTTGAACTCCATCCAAGGGCGATCGCTGTCCACCCGACGTAACCAGGCCCAACGGGTCTGCATGGCAATGTTAAGCCACCTAAGGCATGGGATCCCAAGGCCTCCCGCCCATCTTGCCGTGCATACGTCCTCCCAAGCTACCGAGCAGTGCCCACCATTAGCCTGAGCCTTTCCACACCAGAGAAAGCCTCTGATTATTTTGTTTATGGCCGCTATGGTTGAGGAAAGTCTTAAGCTTATGCACCCCATGCACTTTACCAAACACACCCTTAGACGACGACGAAGGCGGAAACTAGGATGAGGTATGAAATGTCCGTAACTTCCAGGACAATGTTCGGCCATTCGAACTTGGTATTTCATTTCTGCTTTCCGTTCACTTCCAGAAATAACATCTATGATTTCGTTAATGAAATCAGGGAACAAACAATCTCTTTCCTTAAAAAACGAGGTCGTGGCCATAGCACAAAGCGGGAGCTCTAGAAACAAATCCAGAGCGTGACGAGGTGGCACCCTTGTCAGAGACACCTCCAGCCGCCGCGTTCAAAACCTCGCGTCGCCCTCCGCATTTTCAAAAATCAAAACCCTCGCCGATCCCAAGCCTGCCTCCCATCGCCGCGACCCCTCAATCCACTAGGGTTTCGGTCCACCATGGCGAGGGTCAGCCGGACGACGCCCAACGCGGCGGCGGCGTCGCGGACCAAGGAGGCGGCGGCGCCCAAGCCGCGGACCAAGAAGACGCTGCCGCGCCCGTCGCGGACGAAGAAGACCCGCCGCCACGCCGCTCTCTCCGGCGGCACTGCGCCGGCGCGGCGAATCGAGACGGCCCTGCGCCGGCGACGGCACCTGCGCCGGACGTTGAGGTGATCGAAATCGAAGATTTCCCCACCGCATCCCTGAGCTCCGGGAAGAGGAGGGATCGGAAGAGGGCGGGGGCGACCGCCTCCTCGCCGCTCGACGTCGACGAGATCGAGATGTGGACGCCGCGGCAGAAGCGCCGATTCGACGAGGACTGCCTCATCCTCTCCGCCGACCCCCTGGCCGCCAACAAGGCCCGACCCGTCGTCGTCCCCGCCGCCGACGACGACGAAGACTTGGCGGTTCTCGCCGAGCGCGGCCCGGTACGAACGCCACCACTGACGGATCTTTCATTCCCCTCTCAGATTGTTCCTTCCCCAAATGAGCCCGCGATCGGCGCGATTTCGATTTGGATGTGTCTGCAGGTGGCCTGCAGAGATTTTCCGCACGCTTTGCTTGAGAATAATAGTGAATCTATGGATGTGAATTTTGTTGGTAGGAATAGTTTTGGAAACAATGCTTATAGAGGGAATTTTAATCCTAGGCCTTATCCTAGTAATCCTTCTAATAATTATGGAAATTCCTACAACAACTCTTATGGAAATTTTAATAAGATGCCCTCAGAATTTGAGAGTAGTGTTAAAGAGTTTATGAATTCACAAAAGAATTTTAATGCTTTGCTCGAAGAGAAATTGCTTAAAGTTGATGATTTGGCTAGGAACGTTGATAGAATTTCTCTTGAAATTGATTCTTTAAAGCTTACATCTATTCCTCCTAAGCATGATATCAATGAGTCTCTCAAAGCCATGAGAATTTCCATTGACGAGTGCAAGGAAAGAACCGCTAGGATGCGTGCTTCCAAAGATGCCTTTATTAAAGTGTGTTCTTCCAATTCCTATGAAAATCAAGATGAAGATCTAAAAGTTATTGATGTGTCCCCATTAAATCTCTGTTTTGCAATATGAATCCTGATGAAACTGAATATGATCTTCCTTTACCTAGAAGGCGTTCTAAGAATTCGGAGTTTCTAGATCTTGATGATGAAATTGATGAAAGTGGGATTGAAAGAAATAAAAACCTAGATGTTGCTAAACCCACTATTTTGGATCTCAAGGAATTTAATTATGAAAATTGCTCTTTGATTGGTTGTATTTCCTTGTTGCAATCCGTGCTAGATTCTCCTCTTGCTTATAGTCAAAATAAGGCCTTTACCGAACACATTGTTGATGCCTTGATGCAATCTTATGAAGAAACACTTGAGTTGAAAGTTTCTATACCTAGAAAACTCTATGATGAGTGGGAACCTACTATTAAAATTAAAATTAAAGATTATGAGTTTCATGCTTTGTGTGATTTGGGTGCTAGTGTCTCTACTATTCCCAAAACTTTATGTGATTTGCTAGATTTCCGTGATTTTGATGATTGCTCTCTAAACTTGCATCATGCAGATTCCACTATTAAAAACCTATGGGAAGAATTAATGATGTTCTTATTGTTGCAAATAGGAATTATGTGCCCGTAGATTTTATAGCTCTTGATATAGATTGCAATCCTTCATGTCCTATTATTCTTGGTAGACCTTTCCTTAGAACGATTGGTGCAATTATTGATATGAAGGAAGGAAATATTAGATTCCAATTTCCCTTAAAGAAGGGTATGGAACACTTCCCTAGAAAGAAAATAAAATTACCATATGAATCTATCATGAGAGCCACTTACGGATTGCCTACCAAAGATGGCAATACCTAGATCTATCCTTGCTTTTATGCCTAGCTAGGGGCGTTAAACGATAGCGCTTGTTGGGAGGCAACCCAATTTTATTTGTGTTTTTTGTTTTTGCTTCTGTTTAGGAATAAATAATCCATCTAGCCTCTGTTTGGATGTGGTTTTACCTTTTAATTAGTGTTTGTGCCAAGTAGAACCTATCGGATAACCTACGATGATAGTTGATTTGATTCTGCTGAAAAACAGAAACTTTGCACGCACAAATATAATTTTGTTAAATCACAGGAACGTGATTTTGTGTTGATTCTTTTTGCTGCTGATCAGTAAACAAAGTTTCCAGGACTTCCTATTTTGGTAGAAGTTTTAGAGTTCCAGAAGCTTGTGTTAGTTACAGATTGCTACAGACTGTTCTGTTTTTGATAGATTCTGTTTTGCGGGTGTTGTTTGCTTATTTTGATGAATCTATGGCTAGTAAATTAGTTTATAATCCATAGAGAAGTTGGAATACAGTAGGTTTAACACCAATATAAATAAATAATGGGTTCATTACAGTACCTTAAGTAGTTCTTTGTTTTCTTTCTCTAACGGAGCTCACGAGATTTCTGTTGAGTTTTGTGTTGTGAAGTTTTCAAGTTTTGGGTGAATTCTTTTGATGGATTATGGAACAAGGAGTGGCAAGAGCCTAAGCTTGGGGATGCCCATGGCACCCACAAGATAATCCAAGTACACCAAAAAGTCAAAGCTTGGGGATGCCCCGGAAGCATCCCCTCTTTCGTCCACTTCCATCGGTAATTTACTTGGAGCTATATTTTTATTCACCACATGATATGTGTTTTGCTTGGAGCGTCTTGTATTATTTGCGTCTTTGCTTGTTAGTCTACCACAATCATACTTGATGTACACACCTTTTGAGAGAGCCATACATGAAGTGGAATTTGATAGAATACTCTTTGTGCTTCACTTATATCTTTTGAGCTTGATAGTTTGGCTCATAGTGCTTCACTTATATCTTTTGAGCGTGATAATTTTTGCTCTAGTGCTTCACTTAGATCTTTTAGAGCACGGTGGTGGATTTGTTTTAAAGAAACTATTGATCTCTCATGCTTCACTTAGATTATTTTGAGAGTCGTTAATAGCATGGTAATTTGCTTAATGTTAATATACTTGGTGTTCAAGATATGTGAAACTTTCTTTTGAGTGCGTTGAATACTAAGATAAGTTTGATGCTTGATAATTGTTTTGAGATATGGAGGTGATAATATCAAAGTCGTGCTAGTTGGGTAATTATGAATTCAAAGAATGCTTGTGTTGAAGTTTGCAAGTCCCGTAGCATGCACGTATGGTTAAAGTTGTGTGACAAATTTGAAACATGAAGTGTACCTGGCTTGTGCATCCTTATGAGTGGCGGTCGGGGACGAGCGATGGTCTTTTCCTACCAATCTATCCCCCTAGGAGCATGCACGTAGTACTTGATTTTTGATGACTTCTAAATTTTTGCAATAAATATGAGTTCTTTGACTAATGTTGAGTCCGTGGATTATACGCACTCTCACCTTTCCACCTTTGCTAGCCTCTTCGGTACCGTGCATTGCCCTTTCTCACCTTGAGAGTTGGCGCAAACTTCGCCGGTGCATCCAAACCCCATGATACAATACGCTCTATCACACATAAACCTCCTTTCATCTTCCTCAAAACAGCCACCATACCTACCTATCATGGCATTTCCATAGCCATTCCGAGATATATTGCCATGCAACTTCCATCATCATCATCATCATGACATACATTACTTTTGTCATATTGCCATTGCATGATCATGTAGTTGACATCGTATTTGTGGCAAAGCCACCATGCATTATTTTCATACATGTCACTCTTGATTCATTGCACCATCCCGGTACACTGCCGGAGGCATTCATACAGAGTCATATCTTGTTCTAAGTTTCGACTTGTAATCCTTATGTTGTAATCAATAGAAGTGTGATGATCATCATTATTAGAGCATTGCCCCCCCCCCCAAAAAAAGAGAAAGGCCAAAAAAAAGAAAGACCCAAAAAAGGGCAATGCAACTATCTCTTTTTCCACACTTATGCTTCAAAGTAGCACCTTGTTCCTCATGTAGTGAGTCCCATATCTTGTGCTTCAAAGTAGCACCTTGTTGTAAGTGCATCTAGTGCCCCTTAGTGATTTTGGTGTATTGAAGACTTATAGGTTAAGTAACTGATGCGTTTGTGAGTGTACACAAGTCTATAAGTCTATGAGGAGTTTGATATTTACAGAGAAAGTCGACCCCTAAAAATGAAGTTCTTCGACTGAAGACTTTGATATTCTGAAGACTTTCTGAAGACTTTGAAAGTGAAGAAATTGGTGTGACCTTGAAGACTTGGTATCCATTCGAGGAATATGAAGCGTGAAGACTTTTGTTTTCGTATTTTCATTTTCTCTTTCTTGAGTCATAGGAAACACCGTACTGTTAAAGGGGGTCGAGGAAATACAAAGGAAAAAATTTCCATGTGATGCTCAACTCAAAATCCTAAACCTACCAATCCCTTCGAGTGAAGCCATTGGAAATCTCATACAGATCAGTCAAATTCTTGATGTGAGACGCAGCTTCTCCGATCATCGATGACTTTGCTCGACCGAGGAGTTAGGAATTTGCCAGTCTTGAATTGCCTACACAAAGAGGAACATGATAGCCCCGAGGAATTTGAGAGTCAAATTTCCGACCGTTCTTTATCTTTGTCTTGGCTGTCCCAAAATATCTTATCCACCTAACGGTCATATCATTGAAGGGCATTTATGTCTTATCATGTCGGGCTGCTCCCTAGGCTATAAATAGCCGCCCCCTACAACCACTAGCTGGTTGGCTGCTCCGAGAGAACTTGACACTTGTCATTTGAGAGCAACCCATCCTCCGAGGACTTTGAGCGAAAATCATCAAGTGAGGAAAATCCCAAAACCAAACCCCCACAAACCCAAAGTGGTTGAGCCTCACTGAAGAAATTGATCCTGCGTGGATCCGACGCTTGTTACCTTTGAAGACTGTGTTTCTTCCAGACGGTTAGGCGTCAAGGTCTAGAGCATCCAAGAGGAATTGTGGATCGCCGAGTGACCAAGTCTGTGAAGGTTTGGAAGTCACCTGAAGACTTACCACGAGTGATTGGACGAGGCCTGCGTGGTCTTAGTTCAAGGAGAATACGGTGAGGATGGGTGTCTGAGTTGCGGCTCGAGATGGGTGTCCGGACTGTGTGTCCTCGAGTTTAAATACTCACCGCTCCAACCGTGACGTATAACCGAGACAACAGTTGGAACTGGTTTACCAAATCATTGTCTTCACCAACTGACTGGTTCTATTTCCTCAACTCTTCCATTTCCTCATTCTGTGTTGAATGTTGTTCATATTTGTGCTTGAAGACTTTGACTGAAGACTCTCACAAATTCCTCAGTTCAATTTCTTCAGTCTGTTTGTCTTCATCTTGCTATCCTGTGTTTACGCTTTCCGTACTCTGTTTTTAGTCTTCATTTCATCATGCTGACTATGTGTGTATCCTGTTATGTTTACTTCGAGTACATATTCCGCAGCAAGTAGTTCTTCGCTAAGGAATTTCCTCACCACAAATTCCTCGCTGAAGAATTCTTAAAATCGCCTATTCACCCCCTCTAGTCGATATAACACTTTCAATTGGTATCGAGCAAGGTACTCCTTGTTACGTGTGATTTTGGTTTAACCGCCGAGGAGTTTAGTTATGTCGACCGCAGTATGATCAAGGTCTCGGCTGGGTGTCCTACCTTTGATGGAACGGACTACCCCTCTTTCGAAGAACAAGATGCGAATGCATCTTGAGGCAATTGACAATGATCTACGGTATGTTGTGGAAAATGGTGTCCCCTCATCCTTTGAAACACCGACCGCTACCGATGTGAAGAGATTCAAACAACTCGATTCTCAAGCGAAGAATATCATATGTGGCCATCTGAGCAAAGGACAGTACGGAAGAGTGAGTGCTTTGGAAACTGCTAAGCTTATCTGGGATAGGCTGTCCAAAGTAAATGAAGGAGTTTCAACTCAGCGTGACTCTCGAGTCGATGTTCTTCGGAATCTCTTCAACCGCTTCAAAAGACTCGACAATGAGAATGTCCAACAAACCTTTGATCGCCTCACTGACATCTCAAATGAGCTTCAAGCCCTCGGTGCCACTGACATCACTGATCATGAAGTTGTGAAGAAACTGCTGAGATCGCTTGATTCCTCATTTGATACTCTGGGACTGATGATACAAGAACGTGCTGACTACAAGTCGCTTGATCCTGCTGATATCCTTGAAAGGCTAAACACTCACGAGTTCTAGCTTGCTGAAAAGAGAGATCTCTATGGCTCAAACTATGGCAAACCACGTGCCCTGAAGGCTAAGGTTATGTCGACTCAAATGTGAGGATTACGGTAGTAGCCTTGGTGATCTGAAGAATCGAGCCAGGATCTAGCTCTGCTTGTGAAGAAATTCCAAAAGTTCACAAGACGTGGTCGCTTTGGAAAACCCTCAAGAGGAAATGATTCCTGATCCAGTGACTACAAGAGAAGACTTTGCCACAAATGCAAGAAGCCTGGTCACTATATTCAAGATTGTCCTCAGTGGGAAAAGGAAATGAAGAAGAAGAAATGCAAGGATTACAGTTCTGATGATATGAAGAAGAAGAAGAAATCATCAAAATCTTCGTCATCAAAACCTTCAAAGTCTTCATCTCACAAGAAGGGCAGCTCCAGGAAAGCTCGGGCATTCATTGGCAAGGAAATGGACTCTGAAGCTGAATCTGAGGAAAATGATGAAGAGGAGGAGTCTGAAGAATCTGAGTCTGGTGTGGCTAGTCTGGCCGTCGCTACTACTTTCGTCAGCAAGTCCATCTTCAACACTGAAGAAACTGACTCCACCGACAAGCCTGATGAAGATAATGATGGCTATGCTCCCACCTATTGCTTAATGGCAAAAGGAGCTAAGGTACTCAAATACAACTCCTCTGACTCTAGTGAAAATGAATCTGATGAGGATCTCAAGCCAGCTACTCTAAACTTTCTAAAATAGCTGTGAAACAACAATGGGCTCTTGAAAAGGTTCAAAACATGCTAGATAAAAGTGATGATATGTTGGGTGAAGAAATGGATCGCACTAAAGCCCTGACTGAAAATCTTCAGAGACTTCAGTCTAAGTATGATAACCTTCAAGGTCATCACAACTCTCTCTTGTCTGATCATGAGAAACTTTCTTATGAATTTCTTCAAGAAAAGCAAGATCATGAGAAGCTTTCTCTTGAAGCTATTCAAAGAAAGGAAGATCTTGAAAAGCTAAGAGTGTGTTATGAAGATCTTCAGAAGGAGCGCGATTCATTACTTGCTCAACAAATCAGCGCTTCTCAGGAAGAATTTTTTCCTCCATGCTTAAAGTGCATTGAACGTGAATCTGCTAATTCTTCACCTGAATGTTCAAATGCTTCAAATGTTACAAACTCTTCATCCGCCTCTGCTATCACTAATTCCTCATCGAGGACATTGCTAGTATCATTGACAATGCAGGTTGAAGGAATTGTACATGACAGCATGTACAAAAGCCTCAAAGGGCATCGACACTTTGTGATGTGCTCAAAAGCAGATCCTCAACGAAACCCTAGGAAAGAGGGTATTGCCTTTGAGAGGAAACTCAATGCCGATGGAACATATTGGAAACCTGAGCAGTATCCCAAAACCTCATGGGTTGCTGCAAAAGGACCTCCAGTTGATCCATCTAACTTATCTGGCTTTACATGTGAATCTCCTCATTCTTCTGATGAGTCATTTGACTCCAACTATAAACTGTCCAAAATCAGAATGGTGAAGTATTTGCTAGATATGTTGGCACTAACTGCAGGAACGGTTCCCCTATGAAGAAAATCTGGGTTCCCAGAAGTTGTGTTGAAAGTCTTCAGGTGAATGTCCTCATGACACCACCTATGAAGAACAGGAACCCCAGATCAAATTGTTCATACGGACCAAATTCTTCATATGGATCAAAGTCCTCATATGATTATCATCGTGCTAACAACTCTGTCTCGCAGGGTAGAGCTAAGGGCTATGAATATGTGCATTGTTCTTCAAACCATTATGTTCATAAGTCCTCGAAGAATTACTCTGCTTATTCATATGCTTACCCTAACCCCTCACATGCTAAGCGAAATGGTTTGGCATCTTTGCCACCTTTCTCACATGGTGCTCGCAGGATGATGAACGCTTTGCCACCCCTCCAGATGTGGGTGGTGAAGAAAAAGAACTAATCTCTTCTGCAGGGTCAGGTCTCCAGACGTGCTCTAACGTCTGAAGAATTTGCTGGGGACGTGACAAAATGCCTGAAAGGACGCAGGCGAATCATGATGAAATGAACTTTCATTTCAGACGTCCTCATACTGCTATATCTGTTTACTGCTTGATGAAATTCATCTGATGAACTTGATATCACATTCTTCACTAATGAAGCATATGAGATTGTAAGCTACACTAATTCATCTGCAGGATGATCAACCCAAAACCACTGAATGGGTCCTCGATAGTGGATGTACAAATCATATGACTGGTGACAAGAATCTATTGATGGATGTTCCCTTATCACCGTCACCTCTGAAGCATATCATCTTTGCTGACAAAGGCAAAAGTCAGGTATTGGGTCTTGGTAAGGTTGCTATCTCTAAGGATAAGCACATGGACAAAGTCATGCTTGTTGAGTCCTTAGGATACAATCTCATGTCAGTCTCAATGCTTTGTGATCTTGATATGGTTGTCGTCTTCGGCAAATATCGCTGTGTTGTGATTATGGAAGATGACAATTCCAAAGTCTTCGAAGGCTTTATGAGAGGAGATCTGTATATTGTTGATTTCTCTACAGGACCACAACCAGCCGTGTGTTTACTAGCAAAAGCTTCAGAAGGCTGGCTATGGCATCGACGACTTGGTCATGCAGGCATGAGGAATTTGAACACGCTTGCGAAGAAGAAGCATGTCATTGGCATTGAGAATGTCAAATTCCTCAAGGATCACTTATGTGGAGCATGTGAAGCCGGAAAAATGACCAAGGCCAAGCATCCAGCAAAGACTATCATGACCACTACCCGTCCATTCGAATTGCTTCACATGGACCTCTTCGGACCTAATCATTATTCAGCAGTCACTAATGATGCATCTTTATATGGTTTTGTCATTGTTGATGATTATTCTCGATATACATGGGTACACATTGTTACTTACAAACATGAAGTGCAGGAAGTCTTCAAACGATTTTCCTCGAGGGCTTCAACAAACTTTGGTGTGAAGATCAAGCATATCGAAGTGACAATGGAACCGAGTTCAAGAATTCTGGTCTTGATGCCTGTCTTGATGAACTTGGTATTACTCATGAATTATCTGCTCCCTATACTCCTCGTGAGAATGGCATCGTGGGCGCAAGAACGAACTCTTGTTGAGATGGCTCGCACTATGCTTGATGAATACAAAACGCCTCGGCGTTTTGGATTGATGCAATTGATACTTGCCTCGCCACATAATCAACAGAGTATATCTTCACAAATTCTTCAAGAAGATCGCCTATGAACTCCTCACCGACAAGAAACCCAATGTGAGTTATTTCAAAGTCTTGATTGCTAAATGTTGGATTAGAGATCCTCACCACAACTCTAAATTTGCACGAAAAGCACATGAAGGTTTTATGCTTGGTTACGGAAAGGACTCGCACACCTCTGAGTCTTCAACATTGTTCTTCACAAGATTGTTGACATTTGTAGATGTGCGGTTCGATGAAACTAATGGCTCGCAAAGAGAGCACCTACCTTCGTGTTAGATGAACCAGCACCGAGGATGTTATCAAGCTCAAGGCAACCGAGGATGTCATTCCTCTTGAAGAATCTGCTGAAGAATTCATTCCTGTTCGTGAAGAACGTCGAGTGATGCACTTGAAGAACATGATGAGGAAAATGGTCTCAAGAAAATGCTGATCAAAATCCTCGTGACGACAGCCCACTCATCCACGCGTTGCAAAAGAAGTGCAAGTGGAGAAGATCATCGATGACATTAGCGCACCAGGTCCTCTCACACGCTCAAAAGCTTCACACTTATCTAACTTTTGTGGGCACTATGCTTTTGTCTCTATCTCAGAGCCCACTAAGGTAGATGAAGCATTTCGAGCCGGAATGGATTCAGCTATGCAAGAAGAATTACATCGATTCGAGCTGAACAATGTCCGGAATTGGTCAATCGCCCGGATCCTCGCAAGCATAATATCATTGGCACAAAGTGGATCTACCGCAACAAGCAAGATGAAAATGGCCTTGTGGTGAGGAATAAGGCACGACTAGTAGCTCAAGGCTACGCACAGGTTTTGAAGATCCCAAGAATCCTGACAAAGTCTTCAGACTCAATAAGGCCCACTATGGCCTCAAGCAAGCCCCTCGGGCATGGTATGACACATTGAAGGAATTCTTCGTGAAGAATGGCTTCACACCCGGTTCACTCGACCCTACTCTTTTTACTAAATCATATGATGGTGAACTGTTTGTGTGCCAAATATATGTTGATGATATTATTTTTGGCTGTACTAACCAACGATATAGTGATGAATTTGCCTATATGATGAGTGAAGAATATCAAATGTCTATGATGGGAGAATTGAAATTCTTCTTAGGTCTTCAAATTCGCCAATCGGCAAGAATGGCATATTCATATCTCAGAGAAATACCTCAAAGATGTAATTGAGGAAATTTGGCATGCAAGATTGCAAAGGCGTCAAAATTCCTATGCCCACAGATGGCCATCTATGCATCGATGAAAATGGTATTGACTTGATCACAAGGTATACCGCTCCATGATTGGTTCCTTATTGTACTTATGTGCATCTAGGCGGATATAATGCTTAGTGTTTGCATGTGTGCCCGATTTCAAGCTGCACCAAGGAATCACACCATAAGGTGTGAAGCATATTCTTTGATATCTAGCTCACACACCAACACTAGGATTATGGTACCCCAAGGGCTCTGCTTTTGATCTCATTGGATATTCGACTCGACTATGCTTTGGTGATTGTGTGGACCGCAAGTCAACATCGGCACTTGTCATTTCCTCGGACGATCTTTGGTCCGTTGGTCCTCGAAGAAAGCAGAATCTGCGTATCACCGCTCTCTCTGAAGCTGAATACATTGCTGCTGGCTCATGCTGTGCTCAATCGCTTTGGATGAAGCAAACCCTCAAGGACTATGGCGTCAACGTGAAGAATGTGCCTCTCCTCTGCGACAATGAGAGTGCCATCAAGATTGCTCACAACCCGTTCAAAGACTCAAGACTAAGCACATCCAGATTCGTCATCATTTTCTTCGTGATAATGTGTTGAAGGGCGACATCTCCATCGAGCATGTGAAGACTGAAGAACAGCTAGCTGATATCTTCACTAAGCCCTTGGATGAGAAGAAATTTAGCAAGTTGCGGTGTGAGCTAAATATCTTAGAATCTTCGAATGTTCTTTGAAAAGGACACACATCCTAACCCTTATGCAGAATTGATGACTTAGATGTGCAACACATGAAGAAACGTTTTTCTTCAATCAATGAAGAATAACATTCTAAGTGCAAAGAAATTAATGAAGAATTTGATTCTCAGAACCCTACGACAATTGTACGCGGTGTCTGAAATCATCATTCTTATACGGTGGGTTACGCCACCACAAAAGTTGAAAATCTTCAATTTGAGTTTTTCCTCATTTTTGAAATTCCTCAGTTTTTCAAGTTCTTCAACTTTGCAAAATCTTCACTTTTTCCGTCGTTTTTCTTCATTGGCTATATATATATGTGTGTGTTTATGTCCTCTACAGCATTCACTAATTGCTATTTCTTCAAGTTGTGATTTCTGCTAAGTGAATGTGATCGGACCCTTCCCCCTCTATGCTTTACTCAACCCAATCTATTCACAAATTCTTCATGTGCGTTCTGATTGAAACTCGTTCAAAGTCTTCACTGTGTCCTTGACAGCTGAAGAAATTGCGAACGAAATTTTAAAACAAATCTTATCCAGATTTTCGGTTTTACCGCTCAAACCGTTCCGCTTTCCACGATATATTTGTTTATTCACCCACGATCTTATACGATCTCATCTGCACAGTACGTGGGTGACGCATGTCGCGTGAAGGAGAAAGGGCAGGGGCATGTTCGTCCCAAAATCTTCGGGCGAACAGTTTTTCACCGTGGCTATAAATACCCTCTCCCTTCCATACTTCATTTACTCTGCTTGGTCACTGTCTCTCGCTCGAGCTCTCCTCAAACCCTAGCGCCGCCGCTACTCCATCACCGTCGGTGAGGAAGAGCTTCACTGCCTCGACCTCGTCGCCGTCGTACTCGCGCCGGCCGTGGAAAATCTTCACTCCGCCGCCGCCGTAGCCATCTCCCTCTGCCAAGTTAGGGCGTGGGAGATCTAACGTGACGAACTTCACCACGGTTCACCTCTGTTTAGTCGTGTTCTTGATTCGGGTAATTAAAAGTCATTTTATTACTCACTTTGATTCTCAAATCTTTACGAAAATCTTCAAAGGTGTTTTGTTCCTCAAATCTTCACATCTAAACACCTCACACACTATATGCTCTTGATTTATCTCTAAGCATTCATTTCAAGATTCCTCAATTGTGCGGATTTTCAATCAGACAACTCGAACCTAAGACAAACGCTTAGTGAAATTCCTTAAGGCTCAACTGGTCTCCTCAAAACTTGTTCCTTTTGAAAAAATCTTACGAGAACGATATGACCTCTCCAAATTCCTCGCACCTACACTCTGCTCACAGTACTCATGTCCGCTGCTGAATCACTAGGTTCTCATCAACTTAACTCATTTGCAGCGTTCCTCGAAGAAAAACTGCATACTTCTTCAGAGTGCTCTATAGTTCAAATTCCTCATCTGAAGAAAATGGCGTAAGGCAAGAGACCACGAAGGGAGGAAAGAAACCGGAGGTCATGACGCCTTTGAGATTCTGATGAAATTTACAAAGATTATCAGACACTGATGAAGCCAAATTTGGCAAGGAGACCAAAAATCAGCGCAAAGTGCGATTCAGAGGATAGAACGAAGATGGGCACGAGAATGGAGGGAATATCGCTATGTTACTCCCAAGTACATGAAGAAATTTGCCTTAAACCCTCCATGCCCAAGAGCTCCTTTGGCACCGGCCAAGTCGCCGATCCCACCAAAGATCAAGCGTGGTGAAGACTTTCTGAAGAATGGTCCAGCACCAAGCCAAATTGGCAAGACAGGCCAAGGAGGCGGTGAGGAAATTCAATGAGGATTCTGCTGCTGCTGCTGCCGCTGAGACCTCGGCTAAGCCGAGAAAATCAATGCCGAAGAAGCCTGCGCAAAGCCAAGTGCTTCACCATCAGCGCCCTCACGGCCCAGTTCCTCGGCCCGCGCCCTCACGGCAAATTCCTCGATCTCTGCTGCTCCTCAAAATCCTCGGCAGCTCCTCCAAGTCCTCAACTCCTGTGCATCCGGCTACATGTCAAAGGACTCGGGGTTTCTCGATTGCTTCGGTGTCTCAAGAAGTTCCTCACCTGCACCAATGTCCTCATCAGCCCCACTCTGCTGAAGACAAAAGCAACTGCTGGACGTGGTCCTCGGCCAAGTCCTAGAAAGAAACAGGTTGCCTTCAACGTTCCCTCTGATGACGAAGCTTCTGATGAAGAACTCGCAGAAATCATCAGAGACAGACTGACAAAGGCCGCTAGAGCCAAAGGAACAAATGTGCCTCTGCTTTTGGATCCGAAGAAGATCCTTGACTTCATTGACCTATGGCATCAAGATCCAAACACTCCCATTCCTGATCTGCCATGGACTCCTGGTCAAAGTCATATGCTGAACCATTTCATCGCTGAAGAGAAATGGAAATTTGAAAAGGCTCGTGAAATAAAGAGAACACAAGCCAGAAAGGAGAAGCTTTTGAGGAAGAACATCGTCAACCTGACTCCTGAAGAACTTCTCAAAGCTCAATCTGAAATCCAAGCCCTCAGCAAGGATTTCGATGCTTACAATGCTGATTGGCAAGGAGCCAGGGTGAGATTCGTCAATTTGACGAAGAAAATGACAACTGTTGCAGCCCCATCGCAACAAGAAAATCCTCGAGTGAAGACTCGCTCAGCCTTTGAAGAACATGCTAGCATCGCTGATGACTCTCACCGCCGATGAAAATACAAGTTCGTGGCTGATGACTCCATTGCAGCCGCCGAAGAAATTCCTGTGGCATCCACTAGCGGTGCGCTGAAGAAATCGAAGAGATCAGGCAATCGCACTGATTCATACCAAGAAATCGAACCACAGTCCTCGGCTCCTCTGCACCAACACCAACTCCAATTCTTCCTTCTGCTTATGAAGTGGAGAAGACGAAGGGTGCAGAACGAGCTGCAGTGAAGAAGAGGAAGGCATCAGCTGCGTCAAATTCTTCTGCTGCGAAGAAAATGAAGCCAATGACCAGCTCGATTGAAAATCCCATTGATGCCGTTCCCATTTCCTCCATGTCGTAAGGAAATTGTTCCTTATGGAGAAGACTACAAGATCCCAAGCGGATCGATGAAGATAATCAATCTATTGCTACCTCGTAACAGCTTGATGAAGAAATTGAAGTGGAAGCATTCCCTTCACCGCCATCGTTTCTCACCCGTGCCTCGGTTCACACCAAGAGGCGGTGTTGAGGAAATTGAAAAGAAGATGAAGACGTGGATATTGGATGCACTACACGGTGATGAACGATGACTTTTGGGAAAGTCAAGATCCCAATACTCCTCTCTTCACTCCAATTCAACAAGTACCTCACCCCGCTACAACTGCTCAATTGGGCTCAAGAAACTCATCCCACATCGCTCTGTTCATGAAGAAATTCCAGCCACTAGTGCTGAAGAACCTGCTGTTGATCCCCAAATTGCACAAGAAGAGGAACCAGAAATTCCTCAGCCTGAAGCACCTGAGATCGCGATTCCAGAGGTTGTGCTGCAAATCACTGATATTTCTCTGCCCAAACCGAAGAATCCGTTCTCTAGCAAGCAAAAATTCAAGGCTGAAGACTTCTTTTCTGAGCATGTGTTCTTCACTGCTTACAATCCATATGACTCTGCTTGCATGAGGAAAAGACGCTTCTGGACTCCTACTCAAGCAAACTTTTATTCCTCAGTGCTATTTGACAAGGACAAGATCTTCGACCATGAGCATATTCCTCATGTGGATATGGAATCACTACCATGCTTGAGCCAGTCCTCGAGTTATTCACGATGCGGGGCTGCTGAATTTCTGACCGATATCTATGATCGGAATGAAGAACTCATTCTTGATTCTATGCCACTTTGCATATCACAGCGATGTCAAGATGTCAATTCATGGGTGCTAGATCGGATGACGGAAAACACTCACTACAAGGCACCAAAGAATCGAATTGCTTCGTGTCCTTCCTCTTGATCCTCCCCATGAAAGTGCACGTTGCATCTACAATGACCGCGAGCTGACTGATCATTATATGCAAGTGCTCATGAAGCCGTTGAAGCCAGGGCAGGCCCCTCGAACCAAATTCCTCGTCAAGGAACTGCTGTATGTGCCTCGGACTGTCTACCAAATCCTGACAAAGACAATGAGTCCCATCAAAGGCCACGACTCAAATGAAGAAGATGTCGTTGGCATCATGAAGAACATGCTTTTCAACATCATTCATGGCGTTCCCGTCAACTTCCATGATTTCTTCATGAGGACTCTGACTAATGTTGCAATGTCGCCTTTTGAGCTGAAGCCATATGCGCCTTGGATTATGAGATTCATAAGGGCAAGATCTTCACTGAATTACAAGGCTGACACTCTGAACCATGGCAGCTACTTGCCGCCCATTGAAGTCCTCAAGCGACCAGTTTCATCATCTGATGACAAGGGCAAGGCAACAGCTGTGATTGATGAAGGCACTCGTCCATTGGATGGTCAATTCCGTCTCGCCACATCTTACTCCACCAATGACGATTCTGCAACTCATGACTCTGCCGCAAATACCTCAGCCAAGCAAAAGCCTCAAGCAACAAAGACCTGTGGTGATGATCGACCGTGAGTTACTCCTCAATCTTCATCGGAAGGTTGAACGCAATCGAAATGGGTGAAGCGTCAATTTGCTGCAATTCTTCACAACATGACCTCAACACATAATGCAAAGAAGAAAATCAGTACTACCTTCATGAAACCCTCAACCGCACTGGCTGTTCTCAATCATGTATATTCCGCGGAAGAATTGAAGACTATGGGTCTCCAGGAAGCTTTTGACTGGTCTGCACCACCTCCGAAGAAATTCAAGAGAGTCAAAGTTCCCGATCCGTGGCGGTTCTTATTCTTCATCGCGTGAAACTGATGAACATGAAGATTTGGGCGACATCTGCGGCAGCCCTAGTTCAACAACCAACCCGATAACGCCGGCGCCTCCATCGACTTGAAAATCTTGAGGCGTTAGTCCTCGCCGATCCTTTTGGTCATTTGATGACAAAGGGGAGAAATATGAGTTAGTCTTCAAGCGGGTTTACATTATGGGCGTTTTTATTAAGTTACAACTCTCGTTCTTCCGAAACTTTTATTGGATCGAGTTGTTATCTTAAATCCGATGGTGCCTTGATACTTTTGGTCGTGCTCTGATGCTTTTGATGCACTGAGCTCTGAAACTTTTGATGTGCTATTCCGCATGTTTAGTGCTTGTTAATATTATTGCATGCATGCTGAATCTCATCAGGCACCATATTTCATCATGCATTTCAAATTCTTCATATTATATATCAAATGCGTGTATGAATTACAAGATATAGGGGGAGATCTCCATGATTCAATTCTTCAAATGTGCATTGCCTCAAAAGCAAATTCCTCACTATGCACATATTCAGGGGGAGTTCCTCTATATCTTGCAATCAAATTCCTCAATATCAGTATTTACACTTCATATGTTTATCCCCGTTGAAAACTTAACCTATGTTGTCATCAATCACCAAAAAGGGGGAGATTGTAAGTGCATCTAGTGCCCCTTAGTGATTTTGGTATATTGAAGACTTATAGGTTAAGTAACTGATGCGTTTGTGAGTGTACACAGGTCTATAAGTCAATGAGGAGTTTGATATTTATAGAGAAAGTCGACCCCTAAAAATGAAGTTCTTCGACTGAAGACTTTGATATTCTGAAGACTTTGAAAGTGAAGAAATTGGTGTGACCTTGAAGACTTGGTATCCATTCGAGGAATATGAAGCGTGAAGACTTTTGTTTTCGTAGTTTCATTTTCTCTTTCTTGAGTCATAGGAAACACCGTACTGTTAAAGGGGGTCGAGGAAATACTAAGGAAAAATTTCCATGTGATGCTCAACTCAAAATCCTAAACCTACCAATCCCTTCGAGTGAAGCCATTGGAAATCTCATACAGATTAGTCAAATTCTTCATGTGATGAGACGCAGTTCTCCGATCATCGATGACTTTGTTCGATCGAGGAGTTAGGAATTCGCCAGTCTGAATTGCCTACACATGGAGGAACATGATAGCCCTGAGGAATTTGAGAGTCAAATTTCCGACCGTTGCTGTGCTACGCGCCGGCTGTCCCAAAATATCTTATCCACCTAACGGTCATATCATTGAAGGGCATTTATGTATTATCATGTCGGGCTGTTCCCTAGGCTATAAATAGCCGCCCCCTGCAACCACTAGCTGGTTGGCTGCTCCGATCGAACTTGACACTTGTCATTTGAGAGCAACCCATCCTCCGAGGACTTTGAGCAAAAATCATCAAGTGAGGAAAATCCCAAAACCAAACCCCACAAACCCAAAGTGATTGAGCATCACTGAAGAAATTGATCCTGCGTGGATCCGACGCTTGTTACCTTTGAAGACTGTGCTTCTTCCAGACGGTTAGGCGTCAAGGTCTAGAGCATCCAAGAGGAATTGTGGATCGCCGAGTGACCAAGTCTGTGAAGGCTTGGAAGTCACCTGAAGACTTACCACGAGTGATTGGACGAGGCCTGCGTGGTCTTAGTTCAAGGAGAATACGATGAGGACTGGGTGTCCTGAGTTGCGGCTCAGAGACTGGGTGTCCGGGACTGTGTGTCCTCGAGTTTAAATACTTAGCCGCTCCAACCAGACGTACACCTGAGACAGCAGTTGGAACTGGTTTACCAAATCATTGTATTCACCAACTGACTGGTTCTATTTCCTCAACTCTTCCATTTCCTCATTCTGTGTTGAATGTTGTTCATATCTGTGCTTGAAGACTTTGACTGAATACTCTCACAAATTCCTCAGTTCAATTTCTTCAGTCTGTTTGTCTTCATCTTGCTATCCTGTGTTTACGCTTTCCGTACTCTATTTTTAGTCTTCATTTCATCATGCTGACTATGTGTGTATCCTGTTATGTTTACTTCTGAGTACATATTCCGCTGCAAGTAGTTCTTCGCTAAGGAATTTCCTCACCAGCTAATTCCTCAGTGAAGAATTCTTAAAAATCGCCTATTCACCCCCCTCTAGTCGATATAACGCACTTTCACTTGTTCTTCATGTAGTGAGTCTCATAAGTTGTCTTTTTATACTAGTGGGAATTTTTCATTATAGAACTTGGCTTGCATATTCCTACGATGGGCTTCCTCAAATGCCCTAGGTCTTCATGAGCAAGCGAGTTGGATGCACACCCACTAGTTTTCTTTTGTTGAACATTCATAGCTCTAGTGCATCCGTTGCATGGCAATCCCTACTCCTCATGTTGACATCAATTGATGGGCATCTCCATAGCACGTTGATTAGCCTCGTCAATGTGAGACCTTCTCCTTTTTTGTCTTCTCCACACAATCCCCATCATCATATTCTATTCCACCCATAGTGCTATATCCATGGCTCACGCTCATGTATTGCGTGAAGGTTGAAAAAGTTTGAGATTATTTAAGTATGAAACAATTGCTTGGCTTGTCATCGGGGGTATAGAAGTTGGGAACATCTTTGTGTGACGAAAATGAAGCATAGCCTAACTATATGATTTTGTAGGGATGAACTTACTTTTGCCATGTTATTTTGAGAAGACATGATTGCTTTGATTAGTATGCTTGAAGTATTTTTTTATGTCAATATGAAATTTTGTCTTGAATCTTTCAGATCTGAATATTCATATCACAATTAAGAAGATTTACATTGAAATTATGCCAAAGTATTACTCGCATCAAAAATTCTTTTTTATCATTTACCTACTCGAGGACGAGCAGGAATTAAGCTTGGGGATGCCTGATACGTCTCCAATGTATCTATAATTTTTGATTGCTCCATGCTACTTTATCTACTGTTTTGGACTATATTGGGCTTTATTTTCCACTTTTATATTATTTTTGGGACTAACCTATTAACCGGAGGCCCAGCCCAGAATTGTTGTTTTTTTTGCCTATTTCAGTGTTTCGAAGAAACAGAATATCAAACGGAGTCCAAACGGAATGAAACCTTCGAGAACGTGATTTTCTCACCGAACGTGATCCAGGAGACTTGGACCCTACTCCAAGAAGTGCCATAGGCGGTCACGAGGGTGGAGGGCGCGCCCCCCTGGGTGCCCTCTACCTCGTGGGCCCCCTGTTGCTCCACCAACGTACTCCTTCCTCCTATATATACCTACGTATCCCCAAACGATCAGAACAGGAGCCAAAAACCTAATTCCACCGCCGCAACCTTCTATATCCACGAGATCCCATCTTGGGGCCTGTTCCGGAGCTCCGCCGGAGGGGGCATCCACCACAGAGGGCTTCTACATCAACACCATAGCCCCTCTGATGAAGTGTGAGTAGTTTACTTCAGACCTTTGGGTCCATAGCTAGTAGCTAGATGGCTTCTTCTCTCTTTTTGGATCTCAATACAATGTTCTCCCCGTCTCTCGTGGAGATCTATTTGATGTAATCTTCTTTTTCCGGTGTGTTTGTTGAGACTGATGAATTGTGGGTTTCTGATCCAGTATTATCTATGGAAAATATTTGAATCTTCTCTGAATTCTTTTATGTATGATTGAGTTATCTTTGCAAGTCTCTTCGAATTATCCTTTTTGGTTTGGCCAACTAGATTGGTAGTTCTTGCAACGGGAGAAGTGCTTAGCTTTGGGTTCAATCTTGCGGTGTCCTTACCCAATGATAGAAAGGGTTGCAAGGCACGTATTGCATTGTTGCCATCGAGGATAACAAGATGGGGTTTTTATCATATTGCATGAATTTATCCCTCTACATCATGTCATCTTGCTTAAGGCGTTACTCTGTTTTTAACTTAATACTCTAGATGCATGCTGGATAGCGGTCGATGAGTGGAGTAATAGTAGTAGATGCAGAATCGTTTCGATCTACTTGTCTCGGACGTGATGCCTATATACATGATCATAACCTAGATATACTCATAAGTATGCTCAATTCTGTCAATTGCTCAACAGTAATTTGTTCACCCACCGTAGAATATCTATGCTCTTGAGAGAAGCCACTAGTGAAACCTATGGCCCCCGAGTCTATTCTCATCATATCAATCTCTATCGCTTTATTTACTTGCTTTGCTTTTACTTTGCTTTTTACTTTTTACTTTTCATCTATCTATCAAAAATAGCAAAATATTATTTATCATCTCTATCAGATCTCACTCTCGTAAGTGACCGTGAAGGGATTGACAACCCCTAATTGCGTTGGTTGTGAGTAGCTGTCCTTTTGTGTAGGTACGAGGGACTTGTGCGTGGTCTCCTACTGGATTGATACCTTGGTTCTCAAAATCTAAGGGAAATACTTACGCTACTTTGCTGCATCATCCTCTCCTCTTCGGGGAAATCCAACGTAGTGCTCAAGAGGTAGCAGGGCCATGCGCGGCGACCGCCGCTTGCCTGGCGTGGCTCCCCATCCAGGCGAGGATGGTGGGCTGCGCGTCTGCATCGGCGTCCCAAGGCTCGACCGAGCCGCATCTCAAGAGCGCTTCTGGCCTTCGCACGTGGGACACTGCGAGGGTCCGCCGCACAGCTACGTTCCCATGCCTTTCGGCCTGCCGAACGCGGCTGCCACCTGCCAGCGTCACCCGCGGAGCATTCTGGCGGCTCAGGAGGCCAGGCACCACGCGGTCCTAGCGGAGATGGAGACAGTCCTCGAGGAACCACCAGGACCCCCAGAGCCTCCCGAGGCTCAGGGCCCCGACTGCTCATGAGGGTCGGCCTCTTCACTGCGCATCTTCAGCTACCTCAACACCCCTTCTACAACGGAACGAGGTGATATCTTCCAAGTTCATTTCAGCTGGGAGCGCCCTCAGGGCTGCATCATTCCCAGGCCGCGTGGGTCCGTCCCTGTGGCATGTATCCCTTTTTTTATGTCTTTAGCTTACCTTGCTGGGGGCGTGATACGTCTCCAATGTATCTATAATTTATGAAGCATTCATGCTATTTTATTATCTGTTTTAAATGATTACGGGCTTTATTATACACTTTTATATTACTTTTGGGACTAACCTACTAACCAGAGGCCTAGCCCATATTGCTGTTTTATTGCCTGTTTCAGTATTTCGAAGAAAAGGAATATCAAACGGAGTCCAAACGGAATGAAACCTTCGGCAGCGTTATTTTTGGGAATAATATCATCCTGGAGACTTGGAGTTCAAGTCAGAAGATCCTCGAGGAGGCCAGGAGATAGGGCCCCCCTATAGGGCGCGCCCCCCTGTCTCATGGGCCCCTCGAGTACCTCCCGACCGACTTCTTTCGCCTATATATGCCTACGTACCCTAAAAACATCGAATATCAAGATAGATCGGGATTTCTGCAGCCGCAAGCCTCTGTAGCCACCAAAAACCTCTCGGGAGCCCGTTCCGGCACCCTGCCGAAGGGGGAACCCATCACCGGTGGCCATGTTCATCATCCCAGCGCTCTCCATGACAAGGAGGGAGTAGTTCACCCTCGGGGCTAAGGGTATGTACCGGTAGCTATGTGTTTGATCTCTCTCTCTCTCTCTCTCGTGTTCTCTCTATGGCACGATCTTGATGTATCGCGTGCTTTGCTATTATAGTTGGATCTTATGATGTTTCTCCCCCTCTACTCTCTTGTGATGAATTGAGTTTCCCTCTTGAAGTTATCTTATCGGATTGAGTCTTTGATTTGAGAACACTTGATGTATGTCTTGCCATGTTTATCTGTGGTGACAATGGGATATCATGTGCCACTTGATGTATGTTTTGGTGACCAACTTGCGGGTTCCGCCCATGAACCTATGCATAGGGGTTGGCACACGTTTTCTTGACTCTCTAGTAGAAACTTTGGGGCACTCTTTGAAGTACTTTGTGTTGGTTGGATGAATTTGAGATTGTGTGACACATATCGTATAATCATGGCCACGGCTACTTGAGGTGACAATGGAGTATCTAGGTGACATTAGGGTTTTGGTTGATTTGGGTCTTAAGGTGTTATTCTAGTACGAACTCTTTGATAGATTGATCCAAAAGAATAATTTTGAGGTGGTTTCGTACCCTACCATAATCTCTTTGTTTGTTCTCCGCTATTAGTGGCTTTGGAGTGACTCTTTGTTGCATGTTGAGGGATTGTTATATGATATATCTATGTTATTATTTTTGAGAGAACTTGCACTAGTGAAAGTATGAACCCTAGGCCTTGTTTCCTATCATTGCAATACCATTTACGCCCACTTTTATCATTACTTACCTTGTTGTTTTTATATTTTCAGATTACAAATACCTTTATCTACCATCCATATTGCACTTGTATCACCATCTCTTCGCCGAACTAGTGCACCTATACAATTTACCATTGTACTGGGTGTGTTGGGGACACAAGAGACTCTTTGTTATTTGGTTGCAGGGTTGTTTGAGAGAGAGACCATCTTCATCCTACGCCTCCCATGGATTGATAAACCTTAGGTCATCCACTTGAGGGAAATTTCTACTATCCTACAAACCTGTGCACTTGGAGGCCCAACAACGTCTGCAAGAAGAAGGTTGTGTAGTAGACATCAAGATCTTTTCTGGCGCCGTTGCCGGGGAGGCTAGGTAAGCGGAACTCACTCACACCCGTCAACTAAGCTCTTTTTTGGCGCCGTTGCCGGGGAGGTGAGTGCTTGAAGTTATATCTTTAGATCTTGCAATCCAATCTTTTTGTTTCTTGTTTTATCACTAGTTTAGTTTATAAAAGAAAACTACAAAAAAATGGAGTTAAGCTTGTCTCATACGCTTCATCTTTTAATATCTTCCGTGAGAATGATGGAAAGGAAAATTGTGCTCAAGTGCTAGAAGAAGAATGCATTAAAATGTTTGGTACTAGATCTTTGTATGATGAGCATGATTGCAATGTTGTTAGTATGAGTTCCTTGAATATCCATGATGCTAATGATATGCAAAGCCACAAGCTTGCGGAAGCTATGTTTGATGAATATGATATTTTTTGTCCCCCAAGTTTTGATGAAAATATTTATTGTGATGAAAGCATGCCTCCTATTTATGATGATTATATTGATGAAAGTGGGTTTGGAAGAGTGTCAACTTTAGGAAGTAGTGATCCCACTATTTTGGAGGATGTTGAATCTTGTTGTGATGAACATGAAAGTGGATTTGGAAGAGTGTCAACTTTATTTAGTGATGATTCCACTATTTTGAAAGAGGTTTCAATTGATTATGAGAACAAAGTTGCTATCTAGGATGATTATTGTGATGACTTGTATGCTATTAAGAATAATGATAACCATGAAACTTGTCATCATGATTTTAGTTTTCAATTGGATTATGCCTCACATGATAATTATTTTGTTGAGTTTGCTCCCACTACTATTCATGAGAAGAATTTTGCTTATGTGGAGAGTAGTAAAAATTCTATGCTTGTAGATCATGAAAAGAATGCTTTAGGTGCTGGTTATATTGTTGAATTCATTCATGATGCTACTGAAAATTATTATGAGGGAGGAACATGTGCTTGTAGGAATTGCAATAATATCAAGTTTTCTCTCTATGTGCTTAAAATCTTGAAGCTATGCTTGTTTTGCCTTCCTATGCTAATTGATTATTGTTCCCATAAGTTGTTTGCTCACAAAATCCCTATGCATAGGAAGCGGGTTAGACTTAAATGTGCTAGTCATATGCCTCATGATGCTCCCATTATGTTTCAATTCTTATCTTTTATGTGAGCATCATTGTCATCATCATGCCTAGCTAGAAAGGCATTAAAGAAAAGCGCTTGTTGGGAGACAACCCAATATTTACCCTTACTGTTTTGTGTGTCCACATGATTATGCTACTGTAGCAATCATGTTTTATAGCTTTTGTTTCAATAAAGTGCCAAGTAAGACCTATAGGATAGCTTACGGTGATAGTTGTGTTGATCGTGCTGAAAATCAGAAACTTTTGCACCCAGTAAATTAGTTTTTTTAATTCACAGGAACGTGATTCTGGTCTTATTCTTCTTTCTCTGGATTGGTACACAAATTTCTTAGGTCTTACTAATTTGGTAGTAGTTTTGGAGTTCCATAAGTATATGGTTGATACAGATTACTACAGACTGTTCTGTTTTTGACAGATTCTGTTTTCTATATGTTGTTTGCTTATTTTGATGAATCTATGAGTAGTGTCGGAGGATATGAACCATAGATAAGTTGGAATACAGTAGATATTACACCAATATGAATTTAGAATGAGTTCATTGCAGTACCTAAGTGGTGGTTTTATTTTCTTATACTAACGGGGCTTACGAGTTTTCTGTTGAGTTTTGTGTTGTGGAGTTTTCAAGTTTTGGGTAAAGATTCAATGGACTGTGGAATAAGGAGTGGTAAGAGCCTAATCTTGGGGATTCCCAAGGCACCCCAAGGTAATATTCAAGGACAACCAAAGGCCTAAGCTTGGGGATGCCCCGGATGGCATCCCCTCTTTCATCTTCGTTCATCGGTAACTTTACTTGGAGCTATATTTTTATTCACCACATGATATGTGTTTTGCTTGGAGCGTCATTTTCTTTTGTTAGTATTTGTTTGCTGTTAGTTATAATAATGTTTTGCATCTTTAGTTTCAATAAAAAGTCAAGGATAGCCTTTGCCATACTTATCTTCCTAGTATACATGTTGCTGTTTGAAAACAGAAAGTTTACCGCTGTTGCAAAAATTCCCTAGAAAAGTCAGAGAATGGTATAATGTAGAATTTTTTTTGCATAATGATCTATGATAAATTTACTACAGTGGGGATTTTATTTCATAATTTTTGGAGTTAGGGAAGTATTGATACTCTTGCACTCTTTACAGATTGTACTGTTTTGGCAGATTGCTGTTATGTTTGCATTGTTTGCATATGTTTGCTTGTTTAATGATTCTATTTGAGGATAGGAGTATTAAATATGCAGAGGCATTCAGTATGCAATGTTGAATAATAATTTTAGTGATTTGTTACAGTAGAAAATGATAAGGTTTTGCATTGGTTTATACTAACCTATCTCACGAGTTCTTGTTGAGTTTGGTGTGGATGAAGCTTTTCATAAAAAGAGAAACCATGATATGAGAGGAATTAAGAAGACACAAAAGTTCAAGCTTGGGGATGCCCAAGGCACCCCAAGATAATATTTCAAGAAGTCTCAAGCACCTAAGCTTGGGGCTGCCCCGGTAGGCATCCCACCTTTCTTCTTCAACAACTATCGGTTAGTATCGGTTGAGCCTAAGTTTTTGCTTCTTCACATGAGTTGTGCTATCATTGCAATGTCATTTTATTTTGTTTTGCTTGCTGTTTGATTACAGTATCAAGATCTGAAATTCTTAAATGAGAGAGAGTCTTTGCATAGCTACATAATTATTTAGCTACTCATTGATCTTCACTTATATCTTGTTGGAGTAGTTTGACTTTTACTCGTGTGCTTCACTTTTATCCTATGAGTAAATGGTTGAATGAGTTGAATGTCGTAAATCTGAAATTATATATGTTTCATTTGCTTATCCCATGGGGAGTAATGACTTCACATCTAAGAACTAGAGATTGTAAATTTATTGAAGGTTAGCAAGCATTGTATTGGTCATTTGAACAATTCATGAAACAATATTGAAGGAAGAGAGATTTCACATATAAATACAATATCCTAGACATCTTTTATAATTGGGAGCACTCATTAAGTATGACTTGCTAAAGAGTTGATGTTGGACAAGGAAGACAACGTAATGGTTTATGTTTTCCGACATCATTCAAACATGTTGAGCTTGCTTTTCCCCCTCTTGATAGACAAAATTCCTTGCACCAAGTAGAGATACTACTTGTTCTTCCAAATATCCTTAAACCCAGTTTTGCCATGAGAGTCCACCATACCTACCTATGGATTGAGTAAGATCCTTCAAGTAAGTTGTCATTGGTGCAAGCAATAAAAATTGCTCTCTAAATATGCATGACTTATTAGTGCGGAGAAAATAAGCTTCGTACGATCTTGTTATGGAAGCAATAAAAGCGACGGACTGCATAATAAAGGTCCATATACAAGGGGCAATATAAAGTGATGTGCTTTCACATTAAGATTTTGTGTATCCAAGCCTAAAAGCGCATGACAACCTCTGCTTCCCTCTGCGAAGGGCCTATCTTTTACTTTATGTCTTTTACTTTATGCAAGAGTCAAGGTGATATTCACCTTTCCCCTTTTTCATTTTATCCTTTGGCAAGCACTTTGTGTTGGGGTGATCCTGATATATTTATCCAATTGGATGTAAGTTAGCATGAACTATTATTGTTGACATCAGCCAAAGGTGAATACGTTGGGAGGCAACACTATAAGCCCCTATCTTTCTCAGTGTCCGATTGAAACTCCATAACCATTAGTATTGCGTGAGTGTTAGCAATTGTAGAAGACTATATGACAGTTGAGTATGTGGAGTTTGTTATTCCTGAAAATAAGATGAATTGCAATTGTTTGATGACTGAGATTGAAGTTTGCTAGTTTTCAAGAAAGTTTATGGTCTATGCTTTGACATGTGAATTGCTTGTTACTCTATCGTGAGAAGTTTTATGAGATGAACTGCAGTTATGACATATTATCATGCTAGAAAAGGTGATTGAAATTCTCATTGATCAAACTTGTGCACCTTCTAGCATTCACACTTCATAAATTCTTTCTTTTATCATTTACCTACTCGAGGACGAGCATGAATTAAGCTTGGGGATGCTGATACATCTCCAACGTATCTATAATTTATGAAGCATTCATGCTATTTTATTATCTGTTTTGAATGATTACGGGCTTTATTATACACTTTTATATTACTTTTGGGACTAACCAACTAACCAGAGGCCCAGCCCATATAGCTGTTTTATTGCCTGTTTCAGTATTTCGAAGAAAAGGAATAACAAACGGAGTCCAAACGGAATGAAGCCTTTGACAACGTTATTTTTGGGAAGAATATCATCCTGGAGACTTGGAGTTCAAGTCAGAAGATCCTTGAGGAGGCCAGGAGATAGGGGCGCCCCCCCTATAGGGCGTGCCCCCTGTCTCGTGGGCCCCTCAAGCACCTCCCGACCGACTTCTTTTGCCTTTATAAGCCTACGTACCCTAAAAACATCGAATAACAAGATAGATCGGGAGTTCTGCCGCCGCAAGCCTCTGTAGCCACCAAAAACCTCTCGGGAGCCCGTTCCGGCACCCTGCCGGAGGGGGAACCCATCACCGGTGGCCATCTTCATCATCCCGGCGCTCTCCATGACGAGGACGGAGTAGTTCACCCTCGGAGCTGAGCGTATGTACCAGTAGCTATGTGTTTGATCTCTCTCTCTCTCTCTCGTGTTCTCTCTATGGCACGATCTTGATGTATCGCGAGCTTTGCTATTATAGTTGGATCTTATGATGTTTCTCCCCCTCTACTCTCTTGTGATGAATTGAGTTTCCCTCTTAAAGTTATCTTATCGGACTGAGTCTTTGATTTGAGAACACTTGATGTATGTCTTGCCGTGTTTATTTGTGGTGACAATGGGATATCACGTGCCACTTGATGTATGTTTTGGTGACCAACTTGCGGGTTCCGCCCATGAACCTATGCATAGCGGTTGGCACACGTTTTCTTGACTCTCCGGTAGAAACTTTGGGGCACTCTTTGAAGTACTTTGTGTTGGTTGGATGAATTTGAGATTGTGTGACACATATCGTATAATCATGGCCACGGCTACTTGAGGTGACAATGGAGTATCTAGGTGACATTAGGATTTTGGTTTATTTGTGTCTTAAGGTGTTATTCTAGTACGAACTCTTTGATAGATTGATCCGAAAGAATAACTTTGACGTGGTTTCCTACCATAATCTCTTTGTTTGTTCTCCGCTATTAGTGGCTTTGGAGTGACTCTTTGTTTCATGTTGAGGGATTGTTATATGATATATCTATGTTATTATTGTTGAGAAACTTGCACTAGTGAAAGTATGAACCTTAGGCCTTGTTTCCTATCATTGCAATACCGTTTACACTCACTTTTATCATTAGTTACCTTGCTGTTTTTATATTTTCAGATTACAAATACCTTTATCTACCATCCATATTGCACTTGTATCACCATCTCTTCGCCGAACTAGTGCACCTATACAATTTACCATTGTATTGGGTGTGTTGGGGACACAAGAGACTCTTTGTTATTTGGTTGCAGGGTTGTTTGAGAGAGACCATCTTCATCCTATGCCTCCCACGGATTGGTAAACCTTAGGTCATCTACTTGAGGGAAATTTGCTACTGTCCTACAAACCTGTGCACTTGCAGGCCCAACAACGTCTACAAGAAGAAGGTTGTGTAGTAGACATCAGGGCGCCCCTCGAGCTCCATCATGCCCAAGCCGCTCGGGTGTGACCCAGTGGCATGTAGCCATTCTGCATTTTCCTAAGCTGATTTGCCTTTCATGCTTAACCTACCTGTGATTATCGCCTGCTCGATTGACGTCTACCACGGGAGCCACTCGCGCTGGCACGGTGCTTGCGCATGGGTCCGTCCCTGCAACGCCGACAAATCTGAGCGGTTGAGCTCTGGCCCGCAGCAACCCCGCACGCGTCACCTCACCAGACCCTCAGTGCCCTCACCTTTCTCTCGGAGCAACCAATGGCCAGTCGGCAATCTTAATGGAAACCCGTGCTTTTCTCGTGCTGATTTACAGGAACCTCCTAAGGATTTTAGCGGGCGGCACCGCGGGCTCCCTCTCTTCTCCATGCAATCCGCTTGCGCGTTAAAAGGGGGGCTCCTGAGCATCGCGACTCAGGAGCTCTTACTAGGTCTCCAGCCCTCACCCCCTGGCCTTGACCACGACATCGCGACCTGGCATACCATTGGTGGCTGAGCTCGCTAGAGGGCCGGGACCTGAGGACGTAGAGCACGAAGGAGAGTGTGGGAAGAAGGGGGAAGCTCGCGAGGGCCTAACCTAGCTGCACCCCAGCTGTCGACGCACAAGTCTGGCGCAACGCAAGGGAACGGCTCTAGATTACCGAGATAAGTCTTGCGCTTGGAACAACTAATCGTTACGACGCGAGGTTCTCACTTGCTGCGGCTCTGTGACGGCAACGTTGCCTTCCTTTCTCACCTCTCGGCGGCTGCTTGCACACTAAAGGGGACCTCCTGAGCATCGTGCATCAGGGGCTCTTACTGGACCTCGGGCCACTCACGTCCTGGCCTTGACCACGACATCGTGACCTGGCATACTAGTGACGGCTGAAGCCTGCCTGGGGACCGGGACCTGTCAGCGGAGAGCACCAAGTCGTCGCGAGGTTAGAAAGGGAGAACCAAGCCGGGGCAGGACAAGCATTCACACGATTTCATAATGAGGGTAACATCAACAGAAGACATTGCAGACCCTTTACATGCCCCCGCGGGGTGCTCCCTCGATTCCTCGCAGGGAACAAAAGACGAGAACTCTGAGGAGCCCTTAATACATGCGCCTCTGTGGCCGACGCCATCGTCAGCTATGGGCCATGGGAGACCGACGCCAACCCCATCCAGATCAGCAGTAGCGACGGCCCGATGCTGCCGCCTTGCCCCGAGCATGGCGCGATATCGGGGGCACGTAGCTGTCGTCGGTCGTCTATGGAGTCTCGAAGAGTTTAGGATAATCGCTGGACTCCCAAGCGTCGCTGCTGCTGTCGGAGGAGCCGTTGAGGGAGCGGGTGGCAGGCCCAGCCCCTGCCGCGTTGCTGTCCTGACTGCCCCCTTCGGGGCAGCACTCCAGGCGGCGGCCTTCCGCGTCGAAGACCTTGAAGAACAACATGGAGGCTCCGTCGTATTCAAAATGGATCACGAGGGCGCCTCCCGTTCGGCAGACCCGGGCGAGCTCGCCCCAGCATTGGGTCATGAAGATCTTGCTCGGGGAAACGACCTCAACCTCCACTCCAGTCGCCGGGGCGCCACAGACGGCATGCTGCAGCCAAAGCTCGAGAGGCCCCCCCGGCGGCATCTCGGTGGAGAAGAACGAAGGGAAGAGGATCCAGGTGCTTGGAGGCATCGCCGCATGCAGCACGAGGTCGCGAGAGGAGTCCGTGGCGTGGACTCCAGGAGCAATGGCGCACGACGCCACGACTCGCCGACCGTGGCTGCGGCGCGGGCGGCGCCGCTCGCTGCTACGTCTTGAGATTGTGTTGGTTTTCCTTGAAGAGGAAAGGGTGATGCAGCAATAGTAGCGTAAGTATTTCCCTCAGTTTTTGAGAACCAAGGTATCAATCCAGTAGGAGGCTCCTCAAAAGTCCCACGCACCTACACAAACAAACAAAGAACTCGCAACCAACGCAATAAAGGGGTTGTCAATCCCTTCACGGCCACTTGCGAAAGTGAGATCTGATAGAGATAATATGATAAGATAAATATATTTTTGGTATTTTATAATATAGATTGGAAAAGTAAAGATGCAAATAAAAGTAGATTGAATGCTTATATGATAAAAGATAGACCCGGGGGCCATAGGTTTCACTAGTGGCTTCTCTCAAGATAGCATAAGTATTACGGTGGGTGAACAAATTACTGTCGAGCAATTGATAGAAAAGCGAATAATTATGAGATTATCTAGGCATGATCATGTATATAGGCATCACGTCCGTGGCAAGTAGACCGAGTCCTGCCTGCATCTACTACTATTACTCCACACATTGACCGCTATCCAGCATGCATCTAGAGTATTAAGTTCATCAGAACAGAGTAACCCATTAAGAAAGATGACATGATGTAGAGGGATAAACTCATGCAATATGATATAAACCCCATCTTTTTATCCTCGATGGCAACAATACAATACATGCCTTGTAACCCCTATTGTCACTGGCTAAGGACACCGCAAGATTGAACCCAAAGCTAAGCACTTCTCCCATTGCAAGAAATATCAATCTGGTAGGCCAAACCAAACTGATAATTCGAAGAGACTTGCAAAGATAACTCAATCATACATAAAAGAATTCAGATGAGATTCAAATATTTCTCACAGATAAACTTGATCATAAACCCACAATTCATCGGATCTCGTCAAACACACCGCAAAAAGAGTTACACTGAATAGATCTCCACAAGAGAGGGGGAGAACATGGTATTGAGATCCAAAAAGAGAGAAGAAGCCATCTAGCTATTAACTATGGACCCGAAGGTCTGTGGTAAACTACTCACTACTCATCGGAGGGGCTATGGTGTTGATGTAGAAGCCCTCCGTGGTCGGTTCCCCCTCCGGCGGAGCGCCGGCAAAGGCTCCAAGATGGTATCTCGTGGATACAGAAGGTTACAGTGGTGGAAATTGTTTTTCATTGGCTCCTTGGATGTTTTCGGGGTACGTGGGTATATATAGGAGGAAGAAGTAGGTCGGTGGCTGCCCGAAGGGCCCACAAGATAGGGGGCGCGCCCAGGGGGGGTGGGCGCACCCTCCACCCTTGTGGCCGCCTCGGCTGCTTCTTGGCTTGCACTACAAGTCCTGTGGATCACGTTCGTTCCAAAAATCACGCTCCCGAAGGTTTCATTCCATTTGGACTCCGTTTGATATTCCTTTTCTTCGAAATACTGAAATAGGCAAAAAACAGCAATACGGGCTGGGCCTCCGGTTAGTAGGTTAGTCCCAAAAATGATATAAATGTGTAAAATAAAGCCTATAAACATCCAAAAGGGGTAATATAATAGCATGGAACAATAAAAAATTATAGATACGTTGGAGACGTATCAAGCATCCCCAAGCTTAATTCCTGCTCGTCCTCGAGTAGGTAAATTTTAAAAACAGAATTTTTGATGTGGAATGCTACCTAGCATAATTCTCAATGTAATTTTCTTTATTGTGGCATGAATGTTCATATCCAATTGATTCAAAATAAAAGTTCATATTGACATAAGAAATAGTACACTTCAAGCATACTAATAAAAGCAATCATGTCTTCTCAAAATAACATGGCTAAAGAAAGTTCATCCCTACAAAATCATATAGTTAGGCTATGCTTCATTGTTGTCACACAAAAATGTTCTGAAATTCTACACCCCCGATTACAAGCCAAGCAATTGTTTCGTACTTAAATAATCTCAAACGTTTTCAACTTTCACGCAATACATGAGCGTGAGCCATGGATATAGCACTATGGGTGGAATAGAATATGATGATGGGGATTGTGTGGAGAAGACAAAAAAGGAGAAAGTCTCACATTGACGAGGATAATCAACGGGCTATGGAGATGCCCATCAATTGATGTCAACATGAGGAGTAGGGATTGCCATGCAACTGATGCACTAGAGCTATAAATGAATGAAAGCTTAACAAAAGAAAACTAGTGGGTGTGCATCCAACTTGCTTGCTCACGAAGACCTAGGGCATTTGAGGAAGCCCATCGTAGGAATATACAAGCCAAGTTCTATAATGAAAAATTCCCACTAGTATATGGAAGTGACAACATATTAGACTCTCTATATGAAGAACATGGTGCTACTTTGAAGCACAATAAATGAGACTCGCTATATGAAGGACATGGTGCTACTTTGAAGCACAAGTGTGGAAAAAGAGATAGTAACATTGCCCCTTTTTGTTTTCTTTTTTTTCCTTTTTTTCTTTCCCCCCTTTTTTTCTTTTTTTGGGCCTTTTTTTGGCCTTTTTTTCTTTGGCCTTTCTTTTTTTTCTTTTGGCCTTTCCCTTTTTTTCTTTTTGGGGACAATGCTCAAATAATGATGATCATCAAACTTTTATTGATTTAGAACACATGAATTACAACTCGAAACTAGAACAAGATATGACTCTATATGAATGCCTCTGGCGGTGTACCGGGATGGTGCAATGAATCAAGAGTGACATGTATGAAAAATTATGCATGGTGGCTTTGCCACAAATACGATGTCAACTACATGATCATGCAATGGCAATATGACAAAAGTAATGTGTGTCATGATGATAAACGGAACGATGGAAAGTTGCATGGCAATATATCTCGGAATGGCTATGGAAATGCCATAATAGGTAGGTATGGTGGATGTTTTGAGGAAGATATATGTAGGTTTATGTGTGATAGAGCGTATCATATCACGGGGTTTGGATGCACCGGCGAAGTTTGCACCAACTCTCAAGGTGAGAAAGGGCAATGCACGGTACCAAAGAGGCTAGCAATGATGGAAAGGTAAAAGTGCGTATAATCCATGGACTCAACATTAGTCAAAATAACTCATATACTTATTGCAAAAATTTAGAAGTCATCAAAACCCAAGCACTATGCGTATGCTCCTAGAGGGATAGATTGGTAGGAAAATACCATCGCTCGTCCCCGACCGCCACTCATAAGGATGCACCATCCAAGGACACCTCATGTTTCAAATTTGTTACACAACTTTAACCATACGTGCATGCTACGGGACTTGCTAACTTCAACACAAGCATTCTTTAAATTCATAATCACCCAACTAGCATGACTTTAATATCACTACCTCCATATCTCAAAACAATTATCAAGTATCAAATTTATCATAGCATCCAATTCACTTTCTATGATAGTTTTTATTATATCCAACTTGGATGCCTACCATTCTAGGACCAATTTTATATCCATAGCAAATACCATGCTGTTCTAAGAGACTCTCAAAATATTATAAGTGAAGCACGAGAGACTAGCAATTTCTACAAAATTAAGCCACCGCCGTGCTCTAAAAGATATAAGTGAAGCACTAGAGCAAAAACTATCTAGCTCAAAAGATATAAGTGAAGCACATAGAGTATTCTAATAAATTTCAATGAAGTGGGCTTCTCCCAAAAGGTGTGTAAAGCAGAGATGATTTTGGAAAACTAAAGAGCAAATACTAATATCATACACGACGCTCCAAGCAAAACACATATCATGTGGCGAATGAAAATATAGCTCCAAGTAAAGTTACCAATGAACGAAGACGAAAGAGGGGATGCCTTCCGGGGGCATCCCCAAGCTTAGGATTTTGGCTATTCTTGAATATCTTGGGGTGCCATGGGCATCCCCAAGCTTAGGCTTTTTCCACTCCTTATTCCATAGTCCATCAAATCTTTACCCAAAACTTGAAAACTTCACAACACAAAACTCAACACGAAATCTCATAAGCTCCGTTAGTGAAAGAAAACAAAACCACCACATAAGGTACTGCAATGAACTCATTCTTTATTTATATTGGTGTTAAACCTACTGTATTCCAAGCTCTCTATGGTTCATACTACTTAATACTAGCCATAGATGCATCAAAATAAGCAAACAACACACGAAAAACAGAATCTGTCAAAAACAGAACAGTCTGTAGCAATCTGTAACTAACGCAAACTTCTGGAACTCTAAAAATCCTACCAAAATAGGAAGTCCTGGAAAATTTGTCTATTGATATACAGCAAAAATAATCAACGCAAAATCATGTTTATGTGATTTAAAAAAAACTAATTTCATGCGCGCAAAGTTTCTGTTTTTCAGCAGAACCAAATTAACTATCATCATAGGTTATCCTATAGGTTCTACTTGGCACAAACACTAATTAAAATATAAAAACACATCTAAACAGAAGGTAGATGCAAAATTTATTACTAAACAGAAACAGAAACAAAAAAAAATACCAAAAAATTGGGTTGCCTCCCAACTAGCGCTATCGTTTAACGCCCCTAGCTAGGCATAAAAGCGAAAATAGATCTAAGTAGTGCCATCTCTAACTTGTTGCTTCGTTTGCAGATACAAGTAGGCCCGAAAGTGGAAAATGTGGCGTAATATAATAATCCCATCGGTTGCCTTGATCTCCATTTGACAAAAATTACTTTGAATGAGTATCGAGGCACCACACAAGAGATGAAATTTGCCAGGTTCTTTGTTCAGAAAGCAAGTGTGATGAAGTTAATGAGGTTTGCCATATATTTAGTGTGCAGAGGTGAATGTGTTGTTAATCAGCGCACGTCTTCAGCTGAGTGGAAAAAGATCTGCACAAGCTAAATTTCATTTTGGAAATTCAAATGACAGATTATTCAGAAGTCATTCTATCAAGCTGATATATGACTTCTTCGTGGCTGATGTCTACTACGCAACCTTCTTATTGTAGACGTTGTTGGGCCTCCAAGTGCAGAGGTTTGTAGGACAGTAGCAAATTTCCCTCAAGTGGATGGCATAAGGTTTATCAATCCGTGGGAGGTGTAGGATGAGGATGGTCTCTCTCAAACAACCCAGCTACCAAATAACAAAGAGTCTCTTGTGTCCCCAACACACCCAATACAATGGTAAATTGTATAGGTGCACTAGCTGGGCGAAGAGATGGTGATACAAGTGCAATATGGATGGTAGATATAGGTTTTTGTGATCTGAAAATATAAAAACAGCAAGGTAACTAATGATAAAAGTGAGCGTAAACGGTATTGCAATGCTAGGAAACAAGGCCTAGGGTTCATACTTTCACTAGTGCAACTTCTCTCAACAATAATAACATAACTGGATCATATAACTATCCCTCAACATGCAACAAAGAGTCACTCCAAAGCCACTAATAGTGGAGAACAAACGAAGAGATTATTATAGGGTACGAAACCACCTCAAAGTTATCCTTTCTGATCGATCTATTCAAGAGTCCGTAGTAAAATAACACGAAACTATTCTTTCCGTACTAGAATAAAACCTTAAGAAACAAATCAACCAAAACCCTAATGTCACCTAGATACTCCAATGTCACCTCAAGTATCCGTGTGTTTGATTATACGATATGCATCACACAATCTCAGATTCATCTATTCAACCAACACATAGAAATTCAAAGGTGCCCCAAAGTTTCTATCGGAGAGTCAAGACGAAAACGTGTGCCATCCCCTATGCATAAGTTCACAATTTTACGGAACCCACAAGTTGATCACCAAAACATACATCAAGTAGATCACGTGAATATCCTATTGTCACCACAGATAAGCACATGCAAGACATACATCAAGTGTTCTCAAATCCTTAAAGACTCAATCTGATAAGATAACTTCAAAAGGAAAAGTTAATCCATCACAAGAGAGTAGAGGGGGAGAAACATCATAAGATCCAACTATAATAGCAAAGCTCGCGATACATCAAGATCGTGCCAAATCAAGAACACGAGAGAGAGATCAAACACATAGCTACTGGTACATACCCTTAGCCTCGAGGGTGAATTACTCCCTCCTCGTCATGGAGAGCGCCAGGATGATGAAGATGGCCACCGGTGAGGGATCCCCCCTTTGGCAGGGTGCCAGAACAGGGTCCAGATTGGTTTTTGGTGTCTACAGAGGCTTGCGGCGGCAGAACTCCCGATCTAGGTTATTTTCTGAGGTTTGGGTATTTATAGGAATTTTTGGCGTTGGTCTCACGTCAAGGGGGTCTCCGAGTCGTCCACAAGGCAGGGGGCGCGCCCAGGGGGTAGGGATCACCCTCCACCCTCGTGGACGGCTCGGGACTCTTCTGGCCCAACTCTTTTACTCCGGGGCTTCTTTTGGTCCATAAAAATCGTCAAAAATTGGCACGTCAATTGGACTCCGTTTGGTATTCCTTTTCTGTAAAACTGAAAAACAAGGAAAAAAACAGAAATTGGCACTGGGCTCTAGGTTAATAGGTTAGTCCCAAAAATCATATAAAATAGCATATAAATGCATATAAAACATCCTAGATGGATAATATAATAGCATGGAACAATCAAAAATTATAGATATGTTGGAGACATATCAAGCATCCCCAAGCTTAATTCCTGCTCGTCCTCGAGTAGGTAAATGATAAAAACAGAATTTTGATGTGGAATGCTACCTAACATAATTCTCAATGTAATTTTCTTATTTGTGGCATGAATGTTCAGATCTAAATGATTCAAGATAAAAGTTCATATTGACTTAAAAATAGTAATACTTCAAGCATACTAACAAGTAATCATGTTTTATCAAAATAACATAGCCAAAGAAAGCTTATCCCTACAAAATCATATAGTTAGGCCATGCATCATTTTCGTCACACAAAATACTCCCATCATGCACAACCCCGGTTTCAGCCAAGCAATTGGTTCATACTTTTTAACGCGCTTTAGCTTTTTTAACCCTCATGCAATACATGAGCGTAAGCCATGGATATATCACTATGGGTGGAGTAGAGTATGATGATAGGGATTATGTGGAGAAGACAAAAAAGGAGAAAGTCTCATATTAACGAGGCTAATCAACGGGATATGGAGATGCCCGTCAATTGATGTCAATATGAGGAGAAGGGATTGCCATGCAACGGATGCACTAGAGCTATAAATGTATGAAAGCTCAACAAAAGAAACTAAGTGGGTGTGCATCCAACTTGCTTGCTCACGAAGACCTAAGGCATTTTGAGGAAGCCCGTCATTGGAATATACAAGCCAAGTTCTATAATGAAAAAATCCCACTAGTATGTGAAAGTCACAACATAAGAGACTCTCTATCATAAATATTAAAGTGCTACTTTGAAGCACAAGTGTGGAAAAGGATAGTAACATTGTCCCCTTTTTTTGGCCTTCCTTTTTTTATTCGGCCTTTCTCTTTTTTTGGCCTTTCTCCTTTTTTTGGCCTTTCTTTTCAAGGGACAATGCTCTAATAATGATGATCATCACACTTCTATTTATTTACAACTCATGGATTACAACTCGATACTAGAACAAAAATATGACTATATATGAGTGCCTCTAGTGGTGTACCGGGATATGCAATGAATCAAGAGCGACATGTATGAAAGAATTATAAAGGTGGATTTGCCACAAATATGATGTCAACTACATGATCATGCAAGGCAATATGACAATGATGGAGCATGTCATAATAAACGGAACGGAAGAAAGTTGCATGGCAATATATCTCAAAATGGCTATGAAAATGCCATAGTAGGTAGGTATCTCGGCTGTTTTGAGGAAGATATAAGGAGGTTTATGTGTGATAGAGCGTATCGTATCACGGGGTTTGGATGCACCGGCAAAGTTTGCACCAACTCTCAAGGTGAGAAAGGGCAATGCACGGTACCGTAGAGGCTAGCAAATTGCGAAAGGGTAAGAGTGCGTATAATCCATGGACTCACATTAGTCATAAAGAACTCATATACTTATTGCAAAAGTTTATTAGCCCTCGAAGCAAAGTATTACTATGCATGCTCCTAGGGGAAGGGTTGGTAGGAGTTAACCATCGCTCGATCCCGACATCCACTCATAAGGAAGGCAGTCAAAGAACACCCCATGCTTCAAATTTGTCACACAACGTTCACGATACGTGCATGCTATGGGACTTGCCAACTTTAACACAAGTATTTGTCAATTTCATAATTACCCAATTAGCATGACTCTAACATTATCACATTTATAACTCAAAACAATTATGAAGTATCAAATTTATCATAATATACAATGCACTTTATATGAAAGTTGTTATTATACCCAGCTTGGATGCCCATCATATTAGGACTAAATTCATAACCCAAGCAAATTACCTTGCTATTTTAAAAGACTCTCAAAATAATATAAGTGAAGCACTAGAGCAAACGACAAACTACTCCGAAATATATAAGTGAAGATCAATGAGTAGTTGAATAATTATGCAACTATGTGAAGACTCTCTAACATTTAAGAATTTCAGATCTTGGTATTTTATTCAAACAGCAAGTAAAACAAAATAAAACAAAATGACGCTCCAAGCAAAACACATATCATGTGGTGAATAAAAATATAGCTCCAAGTAAAGTTACCGATGAATGAAGACGAAAGAGGGGATGCCATCCGGGGCATCCCCAAGCTTAGGCTCTTGGTTGTCCTTGAATATTACCTTGGGGTGCCTTGGGCATCCCCAAGCTTGGGATCTTTCCACTCCTTATTCCATAGTCCATCGAATCTTTACCCAAAACTTGAAAACTTCACAACACAAAACTCAACAGAAAACTCGTAAGCTCCGTTAGTATAAGAAAATAAATCACCACTTAGGTACTGTTGTGAACTCATTCTAAATTCATATTGGTGTAATATCTACTGTATTCCAACTTCTCTATGGTTCATACCCTCCGATACTACTCATAGATTCATCAAAATAAGCAAACAACACATAGAAAACAGAATCTGTCAAAAACAGAACACTCTGTAGTAATCTGTATCATTCGAATACTTCCGTAACTCCAAAAATTCCGAAAGAAATCCGTGGACCTGAGGAATTTGTCTATTAATCATCTTCAAAAATAATCAACCTAAAATAACTCTCCGGTAAAACATGGCAGCTAATCTCGTGAGCGCAAAAGTTTCTGTTTTTACAGCAAGATCGCATAGACTTCACCCAAGTCTTCCGAAAGGTCCTACTTGGCACACACACTAATTAAAACATAAAACCACATCTAAGCAGAGGCTAGATGAATTATTTATTACTAAACAGGATCAAAAGCAAAGAACAAAAGTAAAATTGGGTTGCCTCCCAACAAGCGCTATCGTTTAACGCCCCTAGCTAGGCATGATAATTTCAATGATGCTCACATAAAAGATAAGAACTGAAACATAAAGAGAGCATCATGAAGAATATGACTAGCATATTTAAGTCTAACCCACTTCCTATGCATAGGGATTTTGTGAGCAAACAATTTATGGGAACAATAATCAACTAGCATAGGAAGGCTAAACAAGCATAACTTCAAAACTTTAAGCACATAGAGAGGAAACTTGATATTATTGCAATTCCTGCAAGCATATGTTCCTCCCTCATGATAATTTTCAGTAGCATCATGAATGAATTAAACATTATAACCATCACATAAAGCATTATTTTCATGATCCCCAAGCATATAAATTTTATTACTCTCCACATAAGCAAATTTCTTCTCATTCTGAATAGTGGGAGTATCATAAGAGACTCGAATACTATAAATTGTTTCCACATTAAAAGAGTAATGTTCAGAAAAATGGTAATCATAATCATGACAAGTTTTATAAATATAATTATCACTACTTTTTATAGCATAAGTTTCATCACAATAATCATCATAAATAGGAGGCATGCTATCATCATAATAAATTTGCTCATCAAAACTTGGGAGGCTAAAAATATCATATTCATTAAACATAGTATCCCCAAGCTTGGGACAAACATTAATTGCAGCAAATATATTTTCAAACATGTCATTCTCATCAAACATAGCATCCCCAAGCTTGGGCCTTTTCATATCATAAGCATAATCACTCTCATCATTAATAGTATGGATAGCACCAATAGTATAGCAATTATCATCATCACAATGAGTAATAGGAGCAACATCATTTGGGAGGGATACCTTTCTACCTTTGCTTCTCCATCTTTTCTTTTTCATCTTCACATCATGTGTGGGTTTAACCCTCTTTTTTGATCTCCTTATTAATAAGATTGGTTGAACAGAAAGCTCCTCCTAGTTACCTGATTCATCATAAGAAATAATAGGAGGATATTGGGAAATCTCTTCCCTTTCATTAGTATTCTCTTAATCTTCTATTTGTTTTCTTGTCTTTATGTAATTGGCAATATAAGGATTTTCAATGCAATTCACCGCACAATACATATAAATTTCCTCTAGATCAATATCAAGGAATCCCTCAAGGTTATATTCTGGAATATGCTTAATTATACGTTTCATTTCTTCATAAGCCAAAAGCAAACTAAGTTAATTATGATGTGCAAGGGAAATCAAGTCATCACAATTTTTGGACACGATTCGATAATGAAACAATTTGCATTGGAGATTTAAATGACCACGTTCATTGCAAAGTTCACAAGTATGGCAAAGAAATTTTAAGTTTTCAGCACAAACATCTAGCCTCTCTTGCAACCATTTGGTTTCTAAATACTTATGACTCTTGCAAAATCTATCTTTCCTATTTGATGTGTACTTGCAAACTCTATGCACTCCACAAAAGTTGACATGCTTATAAGAGACATTTTCATCATGACTAGTGCAATCATCATTAGTACTATGTATATTCAAAGAGTTCATAATAACAACATTGCAATCATGCTCATCATTCAAAGATTTAGTGCCAAACATTTTATAGACTTGTTCTTCTAGCACTTGAGCACAATTTTCCTTTCCATCATTCTCACCAAAGATATTAAAGATGAAGCGTATGAGGCAAACTCAATTCCATTTTTCTGTAGTTTTTTTTATAAACTAAACTAGTGATAAAATAAGAAACTAAAGATATACCTTCAAGCACTCACCTCCCATGTAACGGTGCCAGAAAAGAGCTTAGTTGATGGGGTGTTAGTGCCGCTTACCTAGCCTCCCCGACAACGGCACCAGAAAAGAGCTTGATGTCTACTACGCAACCTTCTTCTTGTAGACGTTGTTGGGCCTCCAAGTGCAGAGGTTTGTAGGACAATAGCAAATTTCCCTCAAGTGGATGACCTAAGGTTTATCAATCCGTGGGAGGTGTAGGATGAAGATGGTCTCTCTCGAATAACTCTGCAACCAAATAAAAAAGAGTCTCTTGTGTCCCCAACACACCCAATATAATGGTAAATTGTATAGGTGCACTAGTTCGGCGAAGAGTTGGTGATACAAGTGCAATATGGATGGTAGATATAGGTTTTTGTAATCTGAAAATATAGAAACAACAAGGTAACTAATGATAAAAGTGAGCGTAAACGGTACTGCAATGCTAGGAAACAAGGCCTAGGGTTCATACTTTCACTAGTGCAAGTTCTCTCAACAATAATAACATAACTGGATCATATAACTATCCCTCAACATGCAACAAAGAGTCACTCCAAAGTCACTAATAGCGGAGAACAAAGGAAGAGATTATTTTAGGGTACAAAACCACCTCAAAGTTATCATTTCTGATCGATCTATTCAAGAATCCGTCGTAAAGTAACACGAAGCTATTCTTTATGTTCAATCTATCATAGAGTTCATACTATAATAACACCTCAAGACACAAATCAATCAAAACCCCAATGTCACCTAGACACTCCAATGTCACCTCAAGTAACTGTGGGTATGATTATACGATATGCATCACACAATCTCAGATTCATCTATTCAACCAACACATAGAACTTCAAAGAGTGCCACAAAGTTTGTATCGGAGAGTCAAGACGAAAACGTGTGCCAACCCCTATGCATAAGTTCACTGAACCCGCAAGTTGATCAGCAAAAAATACATCAAGTAGATCACATGAATATCCCATTGTCACTACAGATAAGCACATGCAAGGCATATATCAAGTGTTGTCAAATCCTTAAAGACTCAATCCGGTAAGATAACTTCAAAGGGAAAACTCAATCCATCGCAAGAGAGTAGAGGGGGAGAAACATCGTAAGATCCAACTATAATAGCAAAGCTCGCGATACATCAAGATTGTGCCAAACCAAGAACAAGAGAGAGAGATCAAACACATAGCTACTAGTACATACCCTCAGCCCCGAGGGTGAACTACTCCCTTCTCGTCATGGAGAGCGCCAGGATGATGAAGATGGCCACCGGTGAGGGATCCCCCCTCCGGCAGGGTGCTGGAACAGGGTCCCAATTGGTTTTTGGTGGCTATAGAGGCTTGCTGCGGCGGAACTCCTGATCTAGGTTATTTTCTGGAGTTTTGGGTATTTATAGGAATTTTTGGCATCGGTCTCACGTCCAGGGGGTCTCCGAGTCGTCCACGAGGCAGGGGGCGCGCCCAGGGGGGTAGGGCTCGCCCTCCACCCTCGTGGATGGCTCGGGACTCTTCTGGCCCAACTCTATTACTCTGGGGCCTTCTTTTGGTACATAAAAAATCGTCAAAAATTGGCACGTCAATTGGGCTCCGTTTGGTATTCCTTTTCTGTAAAACTAAAAAACAAGAAAAAAACAGAAACTGGCACTGGGCTCTAGGTTAATAGGTTAGTCCCAAAAACCATATAAAATAGCATATAAATGCATATAAAACATCCTAGATGGATAATATAATAGCATGGAACAATCAAAAATTATAGATACGTTGGAGACGTATCAATGGCTTACCCATTCGCAGAAATAGTGCATGACAAAGATTCTGAAGAAGATGAATTTGATCTCTAATATAAGTTTAAACATTGTAATCTCCGAGTTTGGGCCTTGTCATACTCGAATTTGAACCTTGTAATATTTATAGTATTGTGCTACAATGTTTGATATGGCATTGTCTTGTTTTTTCTTTGAAATTTCCTGCTGCAATTTATACGGAGTACTGCCCGAGTATGGGTGCAAGCACACGACGTCCGCATGACATGGGATTGAAATGATCGAAAAGGCAAAGTTTTTCATTTGGACGAAACAAACTTTCTTGTTGACCACCTTTTGTCTTGATGAAATTTGTGATTAACTCATACATAATGGAATATATTTCTTTGTGATCATATTTTCCCGTTCATGCTCTCATAGTTCACTACAACGAGAGCATGCACAGAGACATAATCAATGGATTTCGATAAGAGCATTCGAACCCTAAACCCTAAAAATTATAATGTAATTTTTTGTAATCTCTGTAGTCAAAGAATTTATAAGGCACTACATTCTAAACACCAACACGCCATTTTTAAACGTTTTTTCTAGCCCGCTTAACATTGTTTGTGACATGAAACATTTTCTGTGACACTATAAATCGTCCAGGAAAATGGACATGCCTAGCGACGCCCAAAAGCATCGCATAATTGCAGGCCAGAACATCGTCGAAGTCGGCTAGGGTGCTGCCCCGCGAGGAAAACACCTCGTTACAATGGACCGTCACAGAAAATGATTTCAAGTGATGTTTCATGTTTCATCACCAGGGTTTTTCTCACTAAATAGACGAAATTTTGTAGTGTTAACTCTGGCGATCCTCGGACGCTTTCGCGGATCTGTCGAGGAGTGCGTCCGATGTTGGTAGATACTTCGTTGCCCTCAAGGGTCACTCTGAGAAGAAGGCATTTTGGTTGCAGTGCCAAGCACCATCACACCCACCACAGCTCAACAACCAAATGAAGTAGATGATGGAGCTCTACCGCTTGGCGAGGCCGGGCATGGAGGATCTCTGTGTCAACCTTTGCCCGGCAGAGGTGTTGACAACCAGCTACTTTGGCTTGGTGGCTCGTCTTCAGGACACCGACCCTCAGGTCCTGTGCTGGCAGAGATCTGCCTGCTTGGAGGGTGCTCAGCGCGCCTATGCCGCCATGAAGACACACTATCCTCGCATCGTTGCAAACAGTGGCTTCAGGGCGTCCGTCCGGAAAGGACCGGACTCGAGAGCAGTATTTTGCTGAGGTGATGGAAGGTGCTCAGATCACCGAGCCCTGGTGTAATAGAAACACCTTGTATTTTAAGCTTGTACTTCCGAATGTCAAAGTTTTAAGTTTGTAAGAAAAGGACAAGCTTTTATGTTATGTTGAATCAAGTCGGCCTTATTTTCTGATGTGTTTTATTTTGACTCATGTGCGACTGTTCCAATACTGAAAGTGACCAGTCGTCAGCTTCCACCCCCTTGTACAAAATGGGTGCTTCTATAGCTATTTAACCCTTAGCCGATGTCTCTGAACCCAGAGGTGGTTCATGCTAATAGGAACATGGCAATAAGACGATAATGGTTTTATAACTTTCACTTAGTCATGGGAGATTGACTATTCGGGCGAGTAACTAGCCTGCGATGAGTGAAGTTTTGGCTTTAACCGAGGTTGAAACCAACAATCACTTCGGCTATATTTACAAAGAAGCCCTTCGCTTAACACAGATGGACCCCAATGATCATTGGTTTGACAACGTCATCGGATTGTCGACCAGTTTATGCTTACCAAGACAGTTAGTTTTCGGCTTTCTCCACAGGCGCTTGACCATCTGTGTTGGAAGCGCAATCGCAGTGGCTCCCTGTTGGGGATATTACCACTAGGTGTAAACCGGCCTACTTGGGCCGGGTTAACTTCATTAGTGGTATAAGCAGATGAAGGCCCAAGGCCTGTAGTCGGTTTAGAACCTGTAGCCGTAAACCGGCCTGATGTATAACTTGTATTGTAAGTTAGGAATAGAGAGATACCAACCGGGATACGAGTATGAACGGTTGGGACTCTATGAACCGGCAGGCGTTACCGTGTATATAAGGGGCGACCGGCGGCGGTTCAAGACGATAACCACAACTCGAGCCTAGGCGAAGCTTGTTTGCTCCTAGCCATCGAGACCACATCAATTCCATCACAACTAGGCGTAGGCTTTTACCTTCATCGAAGGGGCGAACTAGTATAAAACCCTCGTGTCTTTGTGTCCGCTTTAACCCTTCAAGTAAACTTCGTAGCGATGGCTCCACGACTAAGTCCTTTCACTAGGACATCTGCCGTGACAAATCCACGACGGTTAGGCGCCTGATGGGGCAATCGCACGATGGTTTGACGATCTTGGAGGGCAAGCTCAAGGGACTCGAAGGCTATGTTGTGGGCTGGATGACCAAGAGTCGTCGCGGCAGGATCTACATCGACGACGCAGGATGGGGTCCCAAGGCCGATTCGATCGAGTACGGGTACCGGGTCCCCTTTGGTGGCATACACATCTTCATCGGCAAGATCAGTGAGCCTGGACCTGAGCCGGACATCTGCACCGACCTCATCGAGATGGCTCAGCGTGCGAGATCTACCCAGGCTAAACCGGCCGTGAAGCGTGTCTTCGTTGGAGTCATCCACGGAGGAGAGCGTGAGGACGGTTCAGAACACGGTAGCGAGACCGTCGTCTATGCCGGTGACGAATCCTCAACCGGAGAAACCGAATCGCTATACCAGTTGCAAGACGATATGGTTAGGGGTTGTTCCGATGGCGGCGATATTCGGACCCCGTGCCAGGTCAACCGGGTTGGAATATTCATGGCGGTACACGAGCAGCGAATCACTCTTCGACCGCCGCAGCGATGCTCTCCGGATCGGCGGCGGCAGCGAGGCGAGGAGGCCTTGTCGCCCGCCGGTTCAAGTTTTATCTGATGCTTGATGCACTAGCTGCGCTTATGGCGAAGGACAATCCGGCGGATCAGAGGCCCATAATGCAGAGATTGCAAAGGTGAAAGAGCAGATCGTGCAAGCCAAAGCGGATCTGGCAGCAGAAAAAGACAGGATGGCTGCAGAGCGGGCTGCTTTGGACGCCCAGGCCTACAAACTCATGCTTGACCAGAATGCATCACAGGAGGTTTTGAAGCGGAAGTACAGATCACGCCTACCATTAGGGTTTGACCCCTGAAATCTCTTTCAGACTCCAGGAGCTGGACCCAGTAATCCGCCGCAGCACCTAGAGACAAACCGAATTGAGGCACCAGGACCAGGGGCGATGGTCCAACCTCGCCTGATGGAACCTCCTCAGTAGAACATTGTGGTTCCTCCGTCGGTCCAGACGCCCCAGGTCATTATTCTAATCCTATGGACAACCTTGTTGCAGCCGCCGCGCGATAGAAACTATCCTGATCGAAGGGACTCTCCGCAGCGGTAGAGGCGCGCCGGTTAAGGAGCTTCTCCGGCGCGCTGATTCAGCAGAAGCATATTAAATACAGCCGTGATCGGATTCACTCTACGCCCCGTCCAAGCCGGAGCTATAGTAGGCGCATGGATGAACCGGCCATATCGAGCAATGCGCGAGGCCGTGAAGCGGCCCGTGGCAATAACCCGGCAGATGGTGTCCGTGATGCTCAGGATGTGGTGGACCGGGCCCGGGCATGAAGGGAGGCCGAGTTAGCAGCACAGGATGATGCGGGTCAACTTACACCGGTTCGCCCTACCACCTTCGCCGGGCCAGGAGTCGCATCGGCTTTGGGAGTGCCTTGTTTAATCCCCGCTTTACGCAATGTGCGCCTGCCCAAAGACTTCAAGGGTCCGCGCATGGTGCCGAATTACACCGCTGATTTATCCCCTGAAGCATGGGTAGAGAGTTATGAGATGGCCATGGAGATGCTAGACGTGGATGAGACCGCGTGTGCAAAATACTTCACCATGATGCTTGAAGGCACGGCTCGTACTTGGTTGAAGAGCCTACCGCCCAATTCTATCAGCTCATGGGCCCAGTTGCGGGCCCGGTTTATCCAGAATTTCAAGGATACATGTAAGCAGCCCAAGTCCATAGTAGACCTGGCGGCTTGTGTCCAGGAGGAAGGAGAATCAACGACCCGTTGGGTGCGTCGCGTTTCGGAAATTTTGCACTCATCTGACAGGATCAATGCTGACTCTGCGATCTTAACCCTGGAAGGCAACTGCCGGTTTGAGCCTTTAAAATTGAAGTTGGGACGCATGAAGCAGTTCTGTAATGATATGGGAACCCTCATGGCCGCTTTAGTGAAGTATGCTGATTCGGACAGTACCAAGGATCCCGAGATTGATGATGATGAAGCAGGGAAGGGAAAGAAGAATAGCAAATCCAAGGGGCAACAGTACAAACCGGCGGGTCATGGAAACGGAGGAAAACACAAGGCGGATGGCAACATGAACTTTGTGGCCAACACTAATGCACAGGACAGGGGCAGCGGCGCAGAGGTAAAGCGGCAAATCGTAATGGGGCTCCCAATCCTAATGCAAGCCGTTTGAATTATTTGCTGAATCAGCCTTGCCCAAAGCACGGGACGATGGAGTCGCAGGCTAACCACCTTTGGAAGGATTGTTATATTATGCAGGAGTTCAAAAACTCTAATGCCTTCCGGTATGACCATGGGTCAGGTGGCGGTTCAGGATCCGGTTTCCATGGGCCGGGTCATGATGGAGCCTCCGGTTCAGTCTCAATCGAGCGGTCACAACAACCAGAATAATCAGCAGCAGCAGCAGCAGCAGTCGGGTTATCAGAGCCAGCCAAAGCAGTTGAACAATGGGCAATATAATGTTTTCACAACTAGCTTGGATAAGCGCGACCGAAAACTTCACAAGCGAGCAATGAATTCTGTTGACCAGATCATTGATGCCACGGCGGGTTATGAGCGTTTGAGTTTTTTGGATGCATACTCTGGATATCATCAGATCAAAATGGCGGTTAAGGACCAGGAGAAAATAGCGTTCGTTACTCCCTTTGGAGCCTTCTGCTATGTATCTATGCCCTTCGGGCTCAAGAGTGCCCAAGCCACCTATCAACGGTGTGTACAGAATTGCCTGCATAAACAGATCGGTCGCAATGTGCACGCCTATGTGGATGATATTGTAGTGAAGTCAGGGCAGAAGGAGACGCTGGTGGATGATTTGAAGGAAACCTTTGACAACTTGCGCATTTACAAGATGATGCTTAATCCGCCAAGTGTGTCTTTGGTGTTCGGCGAGCAAGTTATTGGGTTTTCGGTGTCTAACGAGAGGATTGAGGCTAATCCGGAGAAGATTACGACTATTACCTCTCGGCTAAACCAAGTGTATCAACGATGTTCAGCGTTTGGCGGGCGAATCGCCGACCGAGCCGGTTTATCGATCGCCTCGGAGAAAGGCCATCCTTCGCATGCGAAATCTTTGAGGAAGATGACAATTTAAATGCAGTCCGGCTCTTGATGAGGCATTTGAGGACTTGAAGCAGCAATTAGCCAATCCGCTTTGTTCTTGCAGCTCCGGTTGACAAGGAGCCACTATTATTATATGTAGCAGCCAATGCTCGGGCAGTTAAGCGTGGCTATTGTGGTGGAATGCAAGGAGGCAAGCAAGGAATATCCGGTTCGTGGCGGTTTATTATATCAGCGAGGTGCTTATTGAATCCAAGCAAAGGTATCCGCATTGGTAGAAGCTGGTCTATGGTGTCTTCATGGCCAGCCGGAAGTTGAAGCAGATATTTTCAAGGGCACCCCATCACGATGGTCGATTCAGCTCCTTGGGTGATATCATCTGAACCGGAGGTGGTGGCGGATTATAAGTGGGCTATAGAGCTTGGGCCACACGGATGAAGTATGTACCTCGGACGGCGGTGAAGTCTCAAGCACTTGTTGATTTCATCAATGACTGGACGGAGTTACAAGCACCAGAGGAGAAGCCGGATCACACATATTGGACTATTCATTTTGATGGATCCAGGCAATTGGAAGGCTCGGGGGCTGGGGTCGTATTAACCTCCCCATGAGGTGATAAGTTTTGTTATGTTCTTCGTTTAATGTTCCCTTGTACTAATAATGCAGCTGAGTACGAAGCCTTGCTCCATGGTCTCCGGATGGCTAAAGAGATGAACTTAAGCCGGGTTAAGTGCTTCGGTGACTCGGACCTCGTGTCTCAACAGGTGTCTGGCACTTGGGATTCTAAGGACCCACTCATGGCTGCATATCGGCGGGAAGTGGATAATATTGCGGGTTGCTTCAAAGGTTATCAAGTGGATCATGTGGACCGTCGGAAGAATGAAGCGGCGGACGCTTTAAGCCGGTTGGGTTCTCAACGCAAACCGGTCCCGCCTAATGTCTTTCTGGACGTGTTGCACAACCCGTCAGTCCAGCTCCCAGGTGAAGCGGACTTGGCTATTCCTGATCCGGAGGCTCAATTGGTGGCAGCATTACATGCTATTCCGGATTGGACGGTTCCTTATCTTGCATATATGAACAGGGGGGAGTTGCTAGAAGATGAGATTCTAGCCAGGCAGATAGTCCGGCGATCCAAGTCTATGACGATTCTCAATGGGGAATTGCACCATTGCAGTGTATCAGGGGCGTTTCAACGTTGTGTTTCTCCTGAGGAAGGCTGTGAAATCTTAAGGGAAATCCATGAAGGGGATTGTGGTCACCATGCCGGTTCAAAGTCTCTGGTGGCAAAGGCGTTTCATCACGGGTTTCTTGGTTGACGGCATCTTGTCACGGAGGACTTGGTTAAGCGGTGTGATGGATGTCAGAAATTTTCAAGGTGTGCTCATGTGCCGGCTCAAGAATTGAGGATGATTCCAATAACGTGGCCGTTTGCAACTTGGGGGCTGGATATGGTCGAACCTTTTAAAAGATCTAAGGATAAGAAAACCCACATTTTGGTGGCAGTTGACAAATTTACCAAGTGGGTTGAAGCGAGCTGTCGGCAAGTGTGATGCGACAACAATGGTGCAGTTCATCAAAAGGTGATTTTCGGTTTGGCTTTCCACACAAGTATTATTCGACAATGGCACCAATTTATCCAAGGGTGCTATGAAGGAGTTACGTGAACTTGAGCACATCCGATTTGGCGTGTCTTGATGGCACACCCCAGTCAATGGACAGGCAGAACGAGCTAATCAAGAGATCTTGCGAGGCATTAAACCCCGGCTTATGGTCCCGTTGCAAAGAACACCAGGATGTTGGGTTGAAGAGCTACCATATGTGCTATGGAGTATCAGTACTACGCCAAACCGGTCCACATGATACACACCATTTTTCATGGTCTATGGAGCAGAGGCAGTTCTCTCTTGTGATATCCGGCATGATTCGCCTCGTGTGGCAGCTTATGTTGAAGCGGACAATGAGACAGCACGACAAGACGCTTTGGACCTATTGGACGAGGAGCGCGATATAGCGGCTGCCCGTTCGGCGATTTACCAGCAAGATCTTCGTCACTATCACAGTCGCCGGGTTAGAACCAGAACTTTTCAAGAAGGAGATTTGGTGCTTCGACTCATCCAAGACCAGACGGATATGCACAAGTTATCCCCACCTTGGGAGGGGCCTTTTGTGGTCAGCAAGAATCTGAACAACGGGTCGTACTATCTGATTGATATTTGAGAGCATAAAGACTCACGCACGTCAGAGGAGGAGACCAACAGGCCGTGGAACATAGCTCATCTTCGGCCTTACTACACTTGAGCCATCGGCTCTATCTATGTACATATCATGACAATATATATATTATCTTTGATATAATAAAACCGGAGCCTCAGCTAAAGCGGGGTCTCTGTCTTTCTTATCATGCGTGGTTACATGGAGTGGTTCTGTTTTTAAAGCGGCCTCCGGTTTACCCCTTGACATTTGCTTTTTATATATCACTGGGTGCCTTGGTCGTGTCCGAACCAACGCGACACCTTTTGATAGGCGACAGCCACCAGATCATTTGGGGACATGGTCAAGTCTGAACCAGTCACGCCTCTTGGTCGGCCTAAGGCCACAAAATCACTTGGGGGCATGGTCGAACCCGAACCATTGCCACGCCTCTTGATCTGGCATATATGCCACGAATCATTTGGGGACCTAGCTGACTTGAATCATTGTCACACCTATTGGGGGCTTGATCCTGTCCGACCATGGTAATGCCATCTGATCAGCTCAGTACAGCATATTTTTGCAAACGGTTTTTCATCATTGCCTTTGCTTCCATGTTATTTTCATGGCTTGTTTGTTCTTTGTTTTTGTTGGATTTCTTTTATATCAACAAACACCTTTTTTCCGGTTCAGCCGATGGATTTGATTCCTCTTTAATCCGGAGATGCATGCCCGGTTTACCTTTCCTGTTACCATCATGGAGTAACAAGGGGGCTTGTGTTGATTCAGCACGGTTTATATGGGAGCTGTTTTCTCCCCGCTTTATTGACGGTAATGGTTTTTAAAAAACCTCCGCTTCAAGCTTGGCTAAGCCAGCTTCATGCCCAGACATGGCAGGTATTTCGTATCACCTATTTGTTATGTTACTGATACACATACCAAGATCATAAACCGGCTGGCGGTATAACCGCCACCGAAGTTCAATTTTTTCTGATTGCAGGAAATATGAATCGAGGTTTTTCGACCAAAAGCTTCAGTACTTATGCACGAAGGCATACTCAAGATAGAAGTATTAACTATCCTATTACAAGGCAACACAGTGCCCAAATAAGATCATTTTTCTTTTGGAAAGATGCCAAAGACAGCTATCCAAACCGGCTTCCGGTTCAAGCACTGCTCCTCATCATCCGCCGCTTGACTTCCTCGTCTCTACCCATTGGCTGGAAATCAACGATGGTCGGTCGATTCCCATTAAAGCTTGGAAAACAACATCTTCATGGATCGGGAAGATGGTTCAATATCGAGGCGTAAGTGTGCTTACGGATTGGAGGATCGATTCTCCGCTTCAAGAGTGAGGCGAGCACTCGCTTGTTCTGGTCATTGTATTGTGCTTGATAATGCGTCAAGTCTGCCTCTTCAGCTAGCTGACAAGCCAGAGGGCGCACTGCATGGTTTATTGCCCTTAAATCCTCCTCTTTAAATTCAGAGCCATCTTCCTTCACGCTGGGATAGCCTTGAGATGCTTCCACAGGGTCAAAGTCTGGAACCCATGCCTTGGCCCGGATCAATGCGTTGATAGCTCCGGTTCGAGCAGCGGATTTTTTCAGCTCTTCAATCCGGGCCGGAAGCATCGACAACCTGTTTAGAGTGTCCTGGATTAAGGAAGGTGCCGGGTTGTTATGAGAGGCTGTGGTGATGATCCGCTGGGCTACGGTATATAATTGCTATACTAAGGTGTAGGCAGCCTTCAGTTTCTTCCGCACATTGTTTCCTAAGTGCCCGATGCGTGTGCCTACAACGATATAGGGATGGTCTCAAACCGGATTTATAATACAGCAGGTTCAAATTATCACAGAAGTTAAAAGGGGCTTACCAAAGATTGCAACGGTCATGGAGTGTATTTGCCGCTTTACGGCCGTAAGTTCATCCACCACCGGTTTAAGGGCAGCTTCAACATTTTCCGCTCTTTTGGTTAAAGCGGCCTTCTCAGTGGCCCAATCAGGCCGCTTTTTCTTGAAGCCTTCCTTCAGCTGTTCAGTGGTGTTCAAAGCGCTGGTTAATTCTTCCTTGGCCTTGTCTGTTTCGGCCTGTTGGGTTTTCAAGACCTCCTGTAAATCGGCAATCCGGTCCTCCTTGATTCTCACCTCAGCCTGCATACAGATGGTGTTTGGATTTCAATAAGCGGTTCGAGAAATTGAAGTATCAACCACATAACAAAGTTATACGCCTGATACTTGGGGGCTAATGCACCTTCAATTTTTATATATATTACTAGATTGCAAAGTCCCAAGCTCAATACAAGTATTCAACTTGGCACTTGGGGGCTAATGGCTATTTGATCAAATTATGTTCTAAGGACTGTTTTCTATGGGAGCCCCGGTTTACTTACGCTATGTTAAACCGGCCCTTGGGGGCTATATTGATGGATTTCAAAGTGTTGAGGATCGTATTCAAGTCCCGGTTTGACTAAAGGTTACAAACCGACCCTTGGGGGCTACGAGGATTGACATAATGGCAGAAAGTAAAGAAGTTACCTCAAATTTATCCCTCATCATCTTCACCAGACCAGCTTCACAGTCACGGCTAGTATAAAGCCGGTTTAAGTAGCCGGAATGAAGATCTTGGGCACTCAGAGCAGCATATGTTTCGATTCAACATCCCATTTTCCTTTGTTGAGTGGAAAAATCCTCTTTTATGGTATGCTTGGTAAGGGTGACGAGATTCCCGGCTCAAAGCGCCCACACCGGTAATCCTAGCGTCATCATCTTTGGACTCGCCGGTGTGTGTTGGTGCGGCCGGTTTGTCAGCCGGACTGTGAGATTTCTCAATCCGGACGGAGCTGGCAGGCGGGTCAGCAGAGGCTGAAGTGTTAATAGGCCTCTCTTCGGGAGTAGCATCATCTTGAAAAGGAGGATCATTGGGAATATCTTCAGGAGCAAACTCTTCAAGATCTGGTACTTTGTCATGATCTGGGGCTACATCTTCTTCTGCCGCTTTATCCAGGCGGGCCTTCTTGCTTGGTTTCGGTTTGGCCCTGAAAGAAGAACAAGGAGTCAAGGAAAAACATAAGCCATTACACAATATACTGGAAGCATATGTTCAGTTTAGCTTACCCAGCAACTATTTTCAAAGGTGGTAGCTGAGTGGCGACGATTCACGGAAGATGAATGAAAGTGACACGATAATCGGTCGGATGGATTAAGAGGTTGTGGAAGAAACCGCTTTAGGATTTAAATCAATAAAAGGTCGGAGACCTCGGATGGCGTTTTCGAACCGGGCTATTTGGTAAACCGGCAGAGGTAACTACGGCGGTGTGCGGGTTGTCGGCGAGCATCATGTTCTTGAGTCTTCATAAGAAATTTGGGATCCAAGTAAGCAAGAGGATGAGAAAATTTAACTTTCCGGTTTGCATGGCGAAATTTTGGCAAAGGCAAGATTTCGAATCGGAGAGAGAATAGTTACCTCAGCGAATCCGCATTCTTTGGCTTCAGCGTCGTCGACAAGCATCATCATCAATAAGGCGTGTAAAAAGTAAGCCAAGTGAATCAAGTTCTACCTCAAGATCCGGGTTACCCACATCATCATCAATAGCTGGATCAGATGAAGCGGTGGTTTCTCTCTTATGAGCTGGTTTCTTAATAACCTTGGTCTTGGGCCGGGTTGGCCGCCCTGCCTTCTCCGTTTTATCTTGTGAAAGTTTCTTGCTCCAAAACAGATTATCACCCTGGATCAGCAGTAATTAAACGCCAGACAGATAAAGTAGTAACAGATTCAACAATGGAGCAACTAAAATCTTACCGCTGGCGGTTTGTTGGTGGTGCAGTAAGGAGGCAGACCGGTTTGAGCACAGAGGTGCTCCGGTTCATTCAACATCTTCTTTACAGAATCTGTGACTTCATCGTCGGAGAGTTGGATTTTAGTGTGTCGGAGTGGGTCATCGACGCTACCAGTATACTTGCACATCAAACCGGAGTGCAGGCTCAGAGGCAGTATACTCCATGATATCCAACAGCGTGCAAGGTCTATTCATGTCAACCCGTTGGCCATAAAGGCTCGGAGCTTGGACAGCTGCGGAGCATATTTAATTCTCTCCTTGCCACTTAGTCTTTGTGGAAAAGGGTGAGTGTTGCTGAGCCGTTCCGGACGGAAGCCAGGCAAGGGATTTTCATTCTCAGGAGAGGTATCTTTGCAATAAAACCAAGTTGCATTCCACTCCTTGGGGTGAGTATGGAGTTTAACATGGGGATAAGTGATTTCCTTCCTCTTCTGAATGGCCATGCCACCCAGTTCAGTATTGGGACCGTCGGTAAACTTCGATCTGACGGTTTAAATGGAAGAGGTCTCTAAACAACTCAATGAAGGCTCCTCTTGAAGGTATACCTCGAGAGAGTACTTGAAAGTGACATAGATTGGTGACGGAATTGGGGCCAATATCCTGTGGACGGAGCTGAAAGTTGGCTAACACATCCCGGTAAAATTTTGAACCGGGCGGTTTGGAGCCCCGGGCCAAGTGATCTGCGAAGACCACAACCTCTCCTTCCTGGGGTGTGGGAGGACATTCATCTCCAGGAACCCTCCAATGGATCGTATCTTTACTGTCTAAAGCGCCGATCAAGACTAGATTGTCTAGCTGTGATTCTGTGACGCGAGAAGGAACCCAATTGCACTCATACACTTGTTTGGCCATGGCGAGATCTACAAGAAATAGGTGATCCGGTTCAAGAACACACTGGATAAAAGGTGTTGATCTAAACTACAATAAACCGGAGGCAGTGCCTATAAACCGGTCTTCTGCAAAACGGCGTCATATGAATTCTGGCGGTTCAACCAGGGGACTAATGATATATACTGGTTTAGCAATTTTTTCTATGGTAAGTTAAACCGCCTGACCTAAGCATCGGAAGCAATTGAAGCTATGGATAACTAGGTATGCAGAAACAAGTTTTGCAAGATCTTATTACAGCCACGGATCTATAGCGAGCTCACAAAAACAGAGAATATGTCGAAGAATAAGGCAGGAATAGAAGCGAACTATTGAGCAGATATATGCGGGAGATCTATGGGCTTAGATGAGAAACTACAGGCGGATGCGAAGAGATCACTACTAAACACAGCAGAAGTTCACGGATTCATTCAAGGTCAGAGAACAGATATGAGCGCGCGATGAACACAGCATGAATATGGAACCCTAAGAACAGATCTAGGTCAAAAAGAGGACAAGGCTTACCGGGAACGGAGAAGATGCGGGAAGATGCCGCAATGCTCTGGTACGTTCAGGTCGATGAAGCGGCCCAAGACGAGGCAGAGGCCGACGATGGTGGCGGAGCTCCAAGGCCAGCGATGCGAGGAAGACGAAGAAGAAGGGACAAAGGGAAAGGAAAGGAATGACCCTTCGATCTTATTTATAAGGCAACAAAGCTAGGTCAAGCGCGCGGATCCAGGAGCTATTATTAAAAGAGGGCGTTATAAATGACAAATTTCATGATGACGTCATGCCAGTTTGCAGCAACCAAAAATGATGACGACATGGCGGTTTACCAATTACCAGAAGATGTCCAAGACACAAGATTTTGTGAAGGATTGACATGAACCAGTTCAAATCAATCTGGGGCCTAATGTTGGGGATATTACCACTAGGTGTAAACCGGCCTACTTGGGCCGGGTTAACTTCATTAGTGGTATAAGCAGATGAAGGCCCAAGGCGTGTAGTTGGTTTAGAACCTGTAGCCGTAAACCGGCCTGATGTATAACTTGTATTGTAAGTTAGGAATAGAGATACCAACGGGATACAGTATGAACGGTTGGGACTCTATGAACCGATGGGCGTTACCGTGTATATAAGGGGCGACCGGCGGCGATTCAGGGACGAACAACCACAACTCGAGCCTAAGCGAAGCTTGTTTGCTCCTAGCCATCGAGACCACATCAATTCCATCACAACTAGACGTAGGCTTTTACCTTCATCGAAGGGGCCGAACTAGTATAAAACCCTCGTGTCTTTGTGTCCGCTTTAACCCCTTCAAGTAAACTCGTAGCGATGGCTCCACGACTAAGTCCTTTCACTAGGACATCTGCCGTGACAAATCCACGACACTCCCCCTTTACACTCTTAGACTAACGAAGAGGAGACGTAAGAGATAAACATAGGAGCCGGGCAACCCAACTATTGACCAAAATCATGGTTCAAAACTGATGCATATAATACAACATGCGAGACGCCGAACGAACTATTCAGACTTTTATTCTGACGTGAGATTAAATCTGAGCCCCCGGTTGAAAGCATAAACTGGTTGGCTGTATGGCACTGATTGGTTTAGGCCGAGGAATGTGCCTTTTTTGTAGTGTTCCATAGCCCCCCATGATATTTTAAGTGCGAAGTTATGAACACGGGGCACGTACTCTTTGGTTAGCATAAGAGGGCAGTGGAGCGTGTATCCCTATAAGAGGGTGCTACCTGGCTACCAGGAGGTTGAAGGGGCACTTCTGATACGCTTTGACAAGCACTTCTCGTGTAATTTGGCGAGTGCCATGGATGCCTTCTTGGATGCTTGAACCTTGGCTACGAAAGCTGTAGTTTGCTCCTCCATACGAAGGAATCATTTGGTGTTTCCATTAAGTGTAATAATGTCAGTGGGTCCTAACATCTTGTGTTTTAAATAAGCATAATGCGGGACCACGTTGAAACGGGCGAAAGCAGTTCATCCAAGCAGTGTGTGATAGCCACTCCGGAAGGGGACTATGTCGAAGATCAAGTTCCCGCTTCAAAAGTTTTCGGGGGAGCTGAAGACCACCTCGAATGTTATTGTCCCCATGCACTATGCTTCCACATCCGGAATGACACCCTTGACAGTGGTGTTGCTGGTCTTGATCCTTGATGGGTTGATATCTATCTTGTTGATCGTGTCGGCATAGATTAGATTTAGGCTGTTGTCACCGTCCATGAGGATGCAGGTTAGCTGGAACCCATTGATAATGGGATCGAGGACCAAAGCCGCCAGCCCTCCATGACGGATACTGGTTGGCTGGTCACTTTTATCAAAGGTGATTGGACAAGCCAACCATGGGTTGTACTTTGGGGCGACATGCTCTAAGGCGTAGATCTCTCGGAGCGCGTGCTTTCATTTCTCTTTAGTGATGTGAGTGACATAAATCATGTTTACATCCTTGACATCAGAAGGGATTGTTTCTAGCCCCCATTGTTGGGCCTCCGAGGTTCATCCTCGTCCTCGCCGTGAGACTGGGTCTTGCTATGTCCTTCGACCGTGACCTTTCCTGGTTGTTTGATAACACAACAGTTTCTATTGGTGTGGTTGTCTAGCTTATCCGAAGTGCCATGAATCTGGCAAGGTCTGTCAAGAATCTTGTCAAGCACGCTGGGACCATCCTTGTTCCCTTTAAAGGGTTTCTTTTTATGTCCAGCTTTGGCATTGCTAAACCCACCATTTACCATAGCATCTTTGGCCTCATTGTAGTTTTTTATGCCAGCACTTGTTCTTGTTGCACATGGACTTGCCGTTGCCATCACGAACCTCCGAGGTGCCAACTTCACCGCTGTGAGAGTTGCGGGTTAGCCAGTTGTCCTCACCCATGCAAAAGCAGGTCATCATGGATCTAAGGGGTGCCATGGTTCTTGGTTTGTCTTGCCTGAGCTGACGCACCAACCATTCATCCCGGATAGTATGCCAGAAGGCAGCGATTGCTTCTGCAACAGGACAAACTACTATTTGATTCTTCTTAGTCAAGAACCGATTCCAGAACTTCCTGGTTGATTCGTCGGGCTATTCAATTATGTTGCTGAGGTCGTCAGTGTTCGGTGGTCGGACGTAGGTGCCCTGGAAGTTTGCCCTAAAAGCGTTTTCAAGCTTTTCCCAGCTTTCGATAGAGTTCTTGGGTAGGCTATTGAGCCAATGCCTTGCCGATCCCTTGGACTTTAGGGGGAGGTATTTTATGGTGTGGAGATCATCTCCTCTTGCCATGTGAATATGGAGAGGGAAATCTTCAATCCATACAGTCGGGTCAGCTGTTCCATCATATGCCTTGATGTTTATGGGTTTAAACCCTTCAGGGAACTAGTGCTCCATGACCTCATTTGTGAAACATATGGAATGTGGGGGACCTCGGAAATGAGGAGCCTAGTGCCCCATGTTGGCCAGCATCCAAGCGTAGGTTCACTCCCGAGCCCTTCCGTTCCTGTCCAACCAGGCGTCGTACCCGGCCTAACTGGCTGGCGTGTGCCCTTGAGATCTATATACGGATCGAGCGGGGGCGGGGTTTGTGTTTAACTGTGTTCGCAAGTCAAATGGCTCGAGGTACTGGACTAGCTCCTTGCCATAACGGAGAGGTATTATTGGGGGGTTTGTATAGACTCTTGTCGGCTTTGTCTCGCCCCCTGGGAGGGAGGTCAGGTTGATTAGCTCGGCCAGGCTTGAGTGGCATGTTCTCCGCTGCTTTGTCGTTAAATTCGGGCAGCAACTTTCTACATGGGAAGGACTTGAGCTACCCCTTGCATTGTGCCTCGAGTTCCTGCTCGATGGTGAGGACCTCGACCCATTTGTCGTTAAGTGTACTTTGGCTAGCGTGGAGCTTGTGTTGTTTTTACTTCGTGCTCTGGGCGGTCATGACGTCGCATCGCTGGAATCTGTCCTATTGTACTGGATCTTGCGGGACGAGGAAGTCCTCAAGTCGGAGGCTAACATCCTTCTCGGATTCCGGGAAGTAATCACTATATCCCACGGCCTCGGGATTTTCGGGATCCCCGTTATCTGACATTTCAGCGGGAATGTCGGACTGAGCAGGCACAACATTGGTGTCGTTGCCAAGCTCATCAGGGTTATCGGCCATGGAGTCATCACATGCGGCTCCCGAGTGGACACTCTGGCACTACTAGGGAAAACCTTATACACAGAAACTTAGCAGTAGCGTTGGACAAAAAGAGGCGCTTCTGCTAATTAGCAGTAGCGCGTGCAACAAACGGGCGTGACTGCTACCAGCTTAGCAGTAGCACGACACGGTAGAACCACGCTACTACTAAAATTGGCCGACCATTCCCACCATGCTAGGTTTAGCAGTAGCACGCCAATGGTAACCGTGCTACTGCTAATGTGATAGTAGTAGCGCGCTTTTTCTGCATGTCGCTACTGCTAATTTTGAACCTGGCAACATGGCGGGCCCCGCTTAGCAGTAGCGCGTCTGCCAGGAGCGCGCTACTGCTATCGTGTTAGCAGCAGCGTGTTTTACGACCAGTGCTACTACTAAACCGCAGCCATACCACCTTTTCCTCCCCCTCTCCCTCCTCCCCGTCCTCTCTTCCTTCACTTTCCCCTCCCACCTCCTCTCTCCCTCACTTTGCTTCTTCCTCACTACTTCTTCCCCCATTACGCTCCTTCTTCTACCTATCTTTCTCTCTCTTTATTACTCCTAGATAACTACACCATCTCCACTAATGCATCTCCTTTCTCTTTTTTCCTTCCGCCTCCACTAGTTGAACTTGTCTCCTCCCAAACTAGCTAGCTAGGTAGATCTAGCTAGCATTTAGTGAAGTGACCTATGTACCTCCCTAACTAGATCTATAGCCTTGTCAAGAAGAGCTTTGTCCACTTTTGATCATTCCATAGGTGTGTGTGGCGACACCTATCGACAACATCATCACCGTGCTCAATCTCGAGATAGGTGATTTAAAAATTATGCTTTTGCAAGAATGGAAATATGTGTATGTGTGCGATATGACATAATCGGGTGATATGATGAAAATTGTGTGTGTGGCATGAGTTGCCGCCGAATTGTGCTTGTGGGTTGCCAATGTTTTGCTGAAATGTTGATTTATTTCCGTTTCGGCGAATTCTGGGCAAACTCTATATATCCTATTTTTAGGGAAGGTCATGCTGAATTTTTGTATGACTTTGATGCATGCATGCATTTTTATAATCAATTTGTTTATTATTACCATGCAGGCGTTCATGACGGTCAGTGGAATGATGGTGGACAGGTGGTTGCGGTCGGCGGTTCAGGACATGAAAGAAAATAACCTGGCAGAGGTTTTATGTCCATGTCAACAATGCAAAGGAGGAGTTTGGTTCGACCCCTATGATGCGATGCCGCACCTGCTCATGACTGGTTTCATGGATGGCTATACTCGGTGGATAATTCAAGATGAGGATGAGCTTGAGGACGCCTACAGGGCAGGCAATGACGGCACGGGGCAAGATGAAGAGATGATCGATAATGGCAGTGGAGAAGGGACCGGACATGGTGGCGGGGAAGAGGCGGACATGGCGGTGAAGAAGGGGCCGGACATGGCGACCACACCGCGCCGAGAGCACTAGGGCGGTGGACGACGGCGAGGCCTACGAACGGAACGACACGGAGCCGGGGAAGACACGGCAGTGGCTGCCCACGCGGTGAAGAGTATGAGGGTTGACTAGTTCGGGTGCCGTTGCCGGAAAATAACAGGAGGTGTGGGTGAGTAGAGGGATAGACAGGCTAGGGATGCGAGTATGATGGCGCCATGAGGCCTGCCCGGCAGCACAGTCGACCATAGGAGGCGGGAGCAGGCGGTTCCGACGGCGCTGGTTTGGGTGGCTGGGGCAGGAAGATCAGAGACTGAAGAAGCACGATTGCCGTTAGATTGACATCTAACGGTCTGACGCTGGTAGAGTCGATTGTTGACTAAGTTTCTTTTTTGAGAAACCTTGTGTACGCATGAACTTAGTAGGCCCACAAGTCAGCCTCCAAATCTGTGGTAGACAACATAAAGCCCATTTGCTATTTTTTATAATTTGCAGCCCATTTGCTAATTCTGAAGTAATTTATTACATCCCATTTTCTGCCCAGGACCACGGTCAAAAAGTTCAACCTTATTTTGCATATTTCGGTGGAGTCCGAACTGTTGTAATCCCGAAATGATAAACATTTTTAAGAACTTATTGATTTGCCAAAAAAATCGTTTTGTTTTTGTAAGCAAATAAGACGTGGGACAATTGAGTTGGTTTAAGTGAAAACCAGTGGTAAAAAAATCAGCGTTGCGTGGGAAAAAACAACGAAAATAAGGATGTAAATATGAAAAGGGAATTTTATGTGTTTTCAATATAATGATATGTGTATATGAACTAGTAAAACTATAGGTAGAGATTAGAAAACGGATGTAGGACATGCGTTTCAAGTGGAAAATAGAACTGGGCTGTGTGTTTGATTCAAGAAAAAACTGCCTATGGATGTTGTAAGAAAAAATATAACTACTTATTTGGCGGGCGAGGCCGATGAGATACCTGCTGGATCTTTGTGCCCGTTGTAAATCATGGGCTGGGCCTGTTAAAAACAAAACAAACCTGGGCGTCTACAGCCCAGTTGAAACTTCTCGACTGAAAAAACAATATCGTGCTCAATAAACAAGAGAATTATGCAAGTCTGGTGATAAGCGGGATGCGAGAGGATATTGTTTTTAAATCGCGAGAATAAGTGCATGCACTTGTTTCAAAAAAATTGGAGAACTGGGAATTCGAACGGCAGGTGCTTATGCTACCCATCAAATAAAAATCAGGTGCCTGAAAATTCATTTCGAAACAAATGATTCTGCTTTATATCCACGTCAACCCTCGGCATGATGGTTGGAAGCAAATGCAAGTTCATACCAAAAGATCGTTAACAACAATACAACCTTGCGGACGACAAGGTAGTACAACTACCAATACCAAACTAACTTATAATCTTTTTACTCCACGGCCTAGTGTTAAATGCGGTAGAAAATCTTGCAGAGGACCAGCTCCCGCTCCTTCTCTTGCTCCAAGTGCCCGAGGTGGTACTGGTGCATCACCCAGTTAGTCCTCTACTAGTCGAAGTTCTTGTTGGTGTGCAACACCAAAACCTTTTTTGCTGCCCGTCTGCCGGCCATTGAAAATCACCGACAAGGTATTGCCGGTCTTGTGCCACATCGCGTGCATGATGCACTCCGACTGTATCTTGCGACGCATCCACGTGCCCCTTCCGAACGCCCTAGAATTGCACTGGAAGAAATGCTTCCTTAGGCCACTCAGTGTGATACCTGCAGTATTGTGGACTACAGGTTTTAGTGTACGTAGTTGGCATTTTCATAACATCTTTGGCATGATGCAGTCACTTGTTTCACTTTTTATTAACTGTCAAATTATAATTGCTTCACCAGGTCTGCATCTAAAAAGAAAAATAGAGCTATAAACAAAGGAATATGTTTGTGCAAGTAGACGGCCGATCGTTGTCTTACATGGAAGTTTCTCAGGTTGGGTGTAGCATATGCCTTGCTCGCTGTCGATGGTTGGTATGAACAAATCGATGAGAGACTAAAATCTTCTTGCTTGTCGGCACTCACTTTGGCCTCAAGGTGCTCGATCGGCTCTCGATCCGTGGGATCGAACTTGGCCTTGACCAATGACACCGGCCAATCCTTCTTTACTATATGCTGAAGCTGTCATCTGCAAAGTGTCATCACTTCTGGAGCTCTCATATTTTGAGTAGTAGGCCACATTATATTAATGCACACAACAAATTACGGCATGCATGGCATCTCTTAAAAGAATTGAAGAGATAGCACGAAGGGGTTTACAGGGAGGCAGTATTGGATTAGAATCACTTCTGCATTATAGAGAAAATCTCACTTGTTTTTATGTTTTCATGCATGTCAGATATTGAACATTATCAAAATGAATATGAGAATGGGCGCACGAGAGGAATATTGCGGAACAATCCACTGGCTAACAAACTTGGCATCATGGAGGATGGCCTATCTTATTCACCCATCAAGGTGCTTGCTCTAACTTTGCAAAGTTGTATTGGTCGCACATATTTTGCATCTGACCTATTGCATTACTTCTAGTTTGTTACACCATCTGCTTAGTTTAAGCATCATATATGAGTATATGCCATACCTATCCATTTTACGTACCTATTCACAATGTGTCGTCACACTATGTTTTTCGATCAAATGTTGTTCTTTAAGTAATAGATGTCCAAAAGGAAGAGGGTGAGTGCAGATCCTCAAGGAGTACAAACTAGGTATTTGGAAAAGGTAGTGATACTGTTAAATCGAGATAGATCGTGAGCACGAAAACACAGGCCCAACTATACCACACTTTACCCCTACTCTAGTGGCCAAACCCCTATTAGAACTGCTGGGAGCCCAACGTCAGGTACTGTCTATGACATCAATTCAAAATTCGAACTCCCAAATTCGGCTTGTGCCTTACCTTCTCTCTTGTATGAAAACTAATTTCAGATGAATCTCCTTGCTCAAAGGATCATACGATTTCAAAACAATATTGGGCTCTGCATTGGTCTTGTCAGTACCTATGTCCCTTTTGCCTTGTAACGCTGTACTTAATTAATTGCTATGATTATGTATCATCAATCTGCACCTGAGCTTCATTATCCTCTGTTTCTTCCAATATTATTTGATATATATTTACTCTTTGCAAAATGTAGAATAATGGCAACGCTTATAAAGAATTTTCTTTGGGGAATTTATTGAATTATCCTTACATTAACATGGAGAAGGGCTTTGTCCAGCCTGTGTTAACATGTAATGTAAGTTCATCCTTCTCAACCCTTCAAACTTTGTTCTAGTATAGATTTGGATAGGCATCATTTCCTCCACTACTGTTTGCTTTGCTATTTACATCTGATTGGATGTTTGCAACAACTACCAGTTTCAAATTGTAGTTGGAAAAACATGTTCCTTATGCAGAACAGATCCATTTATTTTCTTATATAATTGTGAAACCTGTTTCGTGTCTCCTTGTTTCTCTTTCAGAGTCGTATCTCTTATGCGAGGCAGAACTTTAGGGAAGATAGTGAGCCAAACCATCTTGAGGACAGCGACATGACCCGAAGGTCCTGTCTTGAAGAAGACAGTGAGTTGAAGCTACTCACCAGCAGGTGTGAGACAACCTCTATGCAGTCGCTGCCTCAATCAGTCCGACTTCTTCAGTCTCAACTTAAAGCGGAAAGGCTTGCTTCAGCTCAGCTCCGACTTGAAGCCAAAGATGCAATGAAGATGTCAGAGGACTGCCGTGTGCACCATCATGCCATAAATCTAGTGTTGATGCATCTATCGTTGACACAACTGAAATCTACTCAGCTTCTTCGGCCGTTTGGGGGGCCCGACCTGGCCAGGCCTAGTGCCTTCTGAAGTGCTCTCAGTTTTGTATATTGTTTTGTCGGCACGTTTATTTGCACTGGTGGCGAACTTTGATGCCCAGTGGATGTAATATGTGTGATAGCCGTGATAGCCTAGCGTAAGTTGCTTGCTTATTTATTTCCTTGTTGTCTTGTTTATTTGTTTGCTTGTAGTCACTGCAGTTCTTTTTCCGCAGTTTGCTAGTGGATGCAATAACCTATTTTTTAAAACTAGGCCACAATAACCATGGGCTAATATTCTTTGTAGTGACCTTTGGGCCTTCTACGGGCGTAAAGCGATGGGCCTTCTACGAGCCATAAAGCGATGGGCCTTCTACGGGCCATAGAGACAATGGGCCTTCTACGGGCCATAGAAACAATGGGCCTTCTACGGGCCGTATCATCAATGGGCCTTATACGGGCCGTATCATGGATTGGCCAAACATGGGCTAATAACAGGACACATTATGGCTGTAAACGGGCTAGAGTTGGAATTGTCCGTTCATGGGCCGACCATAACGGGCCATCATTAATAGGACATATTTGATGACGCTATGAAAACGGCCCAACGTATTAACGTACCACAAACGGGCCGACTGTAACCTTCTACGGGCCATGTATTAACAGACCCACAAGCAGAAAATGACAATAACAGGTCATAAGTAAACGAATGCTGGAAATGAGCCCAATAATAAATGGTCTCTTAGAAGGCTGTAAGATAACATGGGCTGGAAACGGCCCAATGGAATAACAAGCCGTTAATGGGTATAAAGTGATACACTGTTCATTACGGGCCGGTTTCACCACGGGCCGTTAATGGGTGTAAAGTGATACACTGTTCATTACGGGCCAGTTTCACCGCGGGCTGTTAATGGGCCAAGAGTTACAAAGGGCCTCATATGGGCCGAAAGACGTCATGGGCCATACATGGTTAGAAGTGAAAACGGGCTGGAATCATATTGGATGGCCAAGATGACGCTACTGGGCCTAATTCGGATAGGGCGTAACGGGCCTTAAGTTAGCGGGCTGTAAATGGGCTATATGCGAATAGGCCGTTAACATGCTTTCCATGGGCCGGCCCACCACCTTCTGACCAAGTCAAACGTTCCGGCTTTTTCACAAGAATGGCCCTCTGTTGGGTCGTGCCACGTCTTGAAGCGTATCATAGGCGTATACATCCCGATGAGTGGATGACATCTGTCCCAGCGATGAGTGACACGTGTTTCCTCCACCAATGATGATTTTACCGTGGAAAATCCCCATTGGTCGGAGCTATTAACGGTTATCGGATCAAAACCCGAGCCGATAGCTTAACGGCGTTCGTTACGGTGGATGCCGCGTGTCGGTCACCCTTGACGAAAGCACTTTTGTGACGCGATTTATCATCATGGAAGTGGACACTTCCGTGATGATAATTTTGGTAATGTCATGGAACACTTCTCTGACAACACGGTATGACTATCTTGATTCTGTCATAAAATCGTCATGGATGTACATGCATGACAAAAAACGCGACCTACTGTGACAAACACGTATCATCACGGAAGTGTATATTTTTTGTTGTAACTACTAGTCACCCAGAAGCACCAATCTATAGTTCTGGTACAAAGATTGAACACAAGAGATGGACTAGGGTTTCAGAGGAGTTGGTGCTGTTGAATATGTTGATGAAGATAGCCCTCCCCAAGATGGGAGAGTTTTTGGTGATGATGATGACGATGATTTCCCCCTCCGGGAGGGAAGTTCCCCTGGCAGAATCGCTCCACCGGAGGGCAAAAGTGCTCCTGCCCAAGTTCCGCCTCGAGACGGCGGCGCTTTGTCCCAAAAGTCCTCTCCTTATTTTTTCTAGGTCAAAATGACTTATATACGGAAGAGGGCACGAAGGTGGGCTGGTGAGCACAACCCACCAGGGCGCGCCTGGGCTCCCTGGCGCGCCCAAGTGGGTTGTGCCCACCTGCTGGCCCCCCTCTGGTACTTATTGACTCGAAAAATCCTTATTTATTCCATAAAAAATCGTCGTGAAGTTTCAGCCTATTTGGAGTTGTGCAGAATAGGTAGCTTGACGTAGCCTTTTTAGGTCCAGATTATCAGCTGCCAGAATTCTGCCCTTTTGTGTATACCTTGCATATTATGAGAGAAAAGGCATTAAAATTACTCCAAAAAATCATTATTATACAAAAACAACATAAATAATAGTAGGAAAACATGATGCAAAATGGACGTATCAGAACCAAGGAGTTTGTAAGGGCAAGGAGATCGCCTACTTCGTGAAGATCTACCCAAGTGAGGCAAGTCCTTCGTGGGCGATGGCCATGGTGGGATAGACGAGGTTGCTTCTTCGTGGAGCCTTTGTGGGTGGATCCCTCCGTGGACTAACGCAACCGTTACCCTTCGTGGGTGAAGTCTCCATTAATGTGGATGTACGATAGCACGACCTATCGAAACCACACCAAAAATCTCTGTGTCTTCATTGCGTTTGCACACTCCAATCCCATCCCTTTACATTCTTGCAACTAGCATGCTTTACTATTTCCGCTACTTATACTCTTGCTATGCTTGCTTGAAGTGTGTTGGGAATGCTTAAAATTGTGCTAATCTACAACCTCAACTTGAAGAACTTAAAACCGCTACTTTTGCTTGTTGAGTGTCTAATCACCCCCCCTCTAGACACCTCTTCTCGATCCTTTCACTAGTCTTATAGGAAACGCTGGGGAAGAGACGGCTTATTTTTTTTAAGCAGCCAAAAGAACCGGCCCTAGGAGTAGTAGCTAGGGATACTAGGAGTAGTAGCTAGGGACCAAGTGTGCAAGATGAACCAGACAAAGTAAATGCAGAGAGATGAAATGCAAAAAAGACAGAGGGATGTGATGGTTGCTTGTCCATTTATTTTACCAGGCCACTTATTACTGGGAGTGGTGGGGTTTTGTGATACGAAGGCTTTACTGCCGAGCCACGAGCAGGGTGAGACTCCCGTGCAGCGCCGCCCTCTACACTAGTACTACCTCGATCGTGGTTTATTAGTCCCCCATGTAATTTGACTGAAGATTTAACTGACAAAATGTTAGTGCATGTCAACAAAAACTATATCGTTGGATTCGTATTTGAACTTAGTTTTAGTGATATAATTTTTGGTGACATGCATGAGCATTTATCGTACTATATATAATGTTAGTTAAATTTATGGTCGTACTATATATAGTAAGGTGCCCATGCGTTGCACAGAATAGTGAAATGCATTGATCGAGGAGTTGTTTATTTTGACAAAGTATGTGGGGTTCATGTCATGTGTAACGAGTATCAATAGGTTTCTTCAGATATTATTTCTTCTCAAGAGCTCACAAACATCCGGGTGAAATAGATAAAAAAGTATCTTTTGCAAACCAAAGCATTCAGATGTTCAACTTGCATCCAAAACTTGTGAAGAAATAACACTTATTGTGCTTTGCAAAAAATGATCTTTAAGAATTAGTTTTTGAGTATCAATTTTGTTTACTTTTTCTAGACCACCATGAATGTACTCCCTCCGTCTAGGTGAATAAGTCATCTTAAGTTGTGCACCATGACCAAGGAGAGGAAAATGAGAGAACTTAATGTTTATTTGCTAATTAATAGCATTGCATGCAATGAACTAACCACTTCCTGTCGTGTTTGGTAGTCTCGAGTCATTGAAAACATGCACGCCCCACATCTCTTATTGGGTGATATGTCAAGAAACAAGAAACAAGGTGGGAGTTAATGCACCACGCCTAAGTGTTTTTTGGATTATTTGGTTTTCGTAAGGTGACTTGGAAGGGGGCAGAGGAGATGTAAGAAATTGTTCATCAGAAGTCTTTCACCATTACCGTAGTAAAAATTCTCAATTAATCTCATAAATGGAAAGCGAGAACTCTAATGGAGCAAAAGCATACATGGAATATTCTAGACTAAACCATAAATGGATACACTTTTATTCTAGCACGATACTCTAATAGAGAAAGATCATGCATGGAAGGTTCTATACTATAGAAATAAGAAGTCTCCACATGCTTAGACAACGAATTATATTAAGCGAAGACTAATAATGAACTGCTGACTTGGTAATGCATATGACCAGGTGAACCTCCTTGGATTCGCCGTGCATCGTCTTGTGGTGAAAATCATACCAGGCGTCTTCCATGTCCACATTTCCGGGAACGGAGCAGCTCGGCACAGTCCCAGTCAGCATGATGGAGGCGGTGTGGATGCCCTCGTACTTCGGAGCGGCAGTAGCAGTGAGCACGCACCCGTACACCGGCCTCATGTCAGCGTCAGCAGCGTTGCCCCTAACGCACACTATAGAGACGGGGCGGCGGCCTGCGCGGGCCTTCCTGGTGCCCACAGCCAAGAGGAAGACACTGTCGTCCTCCTCCGTGACTAGCAGGCGGCGGTGATCCTCCAGCGACTCTGGCACGGCGAACGGGTAGCACGTCTCATACTTGATGTTCACCGCCGCAGGCCAGTAGTGATTGACGGATGGTGCCATGAGGTGATGCACAAGGCTCGCCGACGAGCCCTCAAACGGCGGTGTGTACTCATAGCAGTAGCAGGGCACGTGTGTGCATCTAGAACTATGCTCCGCCAGCGAGTGATCGTCGATGTACCTCTCGCAGCCGAAAATCTTGTGGACGCAGGGCACCTTGCAGGCATTGACTGGGCCTTCCATGAAAGGGAGTGGCTATAGGGGGCGTTGTGCCTGCCAAATGGAGCGCGGGAGGGAGTGGCTGTAGGGGACGCTGCGCCCGCCGAATGGAGCGCAGGAGTAGCACACGAAGCAGTAGATGGTGTCCTTACTAGTACTCCCTAGTACTTCCCTAGTCCCTAGAAAAAAACAGAGTTGGTGATGATGGTGTGCCTGCCATCCTGCAATATAGGCCGTCTGGTCTATATCTGACGAATAGGAAGGAAACTATGGCAATTTTGCAAAAACATACCGAGGGAATCCTGGACTAGGGGGTGTCCGGATAGCCGAACTATCATCATCGGCCAGACTCCAAGACTATGAAGATACAAGATTGAAGACTTCGTCCCGTGTCCGGATGGGACTTTCCTTGGCGTGGAAGGCAAGCTTGGCGATACGGATATGTAGATCTCCTACCATTGTAACTGACTCTGTGTAACCCTAGCCCTCTCCAGTGTCTATATAAACCGGAGGGTTTTAGTGCATAGGACAGAACAACAATCATAACATAGGCTAGCTTCTAGGGTTTAGCCTCCTTGATCTCGTGGTAGATCCACTCTTGTACTACCCATATCATCAATATCAATCAAGCAGGAGTAGGGTTTTACCTCCATCGAGAGGGCCGAACACAGGTAAAAACATCATGTCCCTTGTCTCCTGTTACCATCCGCCTAGGCGCACGATTCGGTACCCCCTACCGAGATCCGCCGGTTTTGACACCGACATTGGTGCTTTCATTGAGAGTTCCTCGTATGCGTCACCGATAGGCTCGATGGCTCCTTCGATCGTCAACAACAACGCGCGATCCGAGGTGAGACTTTTACCCCGGACAGACCTTCATGTTCGGCGGCTTTGCTGCGGGCCAATTAAGCAGCCATCTGGAGCAGATCGAGCTTCGCCCACAGCGTCGGTCAGATTTGAAATCTGAACTTCACGGTGACATCCGCGGAGACTTGATCTTCGGTGGATTCGAGCCACAGCCGAGCGCGCCGCACTCTCACGATGGGCATGATTTAGCTCTGCTGCCGGACAGTGCACTGGAGGCCGCACATGAGTGCGCTCGGACCCCTAATTCGGAGCCGGCTGCGCAGATCAAGGACGGGTGGCTAGACACCGCCTCGGGGGCTGCAACCTCTACGGCGATGGAGCCGAATACTGACCTTGTCCCTTGTGAAGCTCGTGACTCCGAGGTGCCAGACTCCTTGCCGGACTCCGAACCCCTCGCGCCCCTACCAATCGAATCCGGTTGGGCACCGATCATGGAGTTCACCACTGCGGACATCTTTCAACACTCACCTTTCGGCGACATACTGGATTCGCTAGAGTATCTGTCGTTATCAGGAGAGCCCCGGCCGAACTGCGGTCATGATGGTTGGGATGCGGACGACGAAGAAATTCATAGCCCACCCACCACCCACTTAGTAGCCACTGTCGACGATCTAACCGACATGCTAGACTTCGACTCCGATGACATCGACGGTATGGACGGCGATGCGGAGATTTACCAAGAACCAGCGCTTCTTGGGCCTTTGAAAGCCACCTCAACTCACGGCGTATACATGGTGGATACACCAAAAGGAAGCGATAACGAGGAACAACGTGGCGGCGAAGATAATTCCCGAAATACAACCAAAACGGCGGCGCAGCGCCGCCGAAATCCCGCCTCGATAACAACAGCACCCATCTTGACCCAGCCGTAAGCGAGGCGAACCGATGGACGGCGAACATGCCACCAAGCAACCATCCGAACAGGATGAATTGGACGAGCAACCCATCCCCGGCGAGAACAACAGTCCAGACGATCTCACGCAGGGCACACCACCGGAGCATAAGAACCTTCACAAAAGGCTCGTCGCCACTGCAAGAAGCTTGTAGAAGCAAAAGCGGAAGCTCAAAACAGCGGAAGACGTACTCAGAATGAGATGGAGCAAAGTACTCAAGACCGCAGATAAATACGGCAATAGTCACCAAGCAAAGAGCTACCCGAAGCGCAAGCTATTGCCTGAATTCGACGAGGATGCCGTAGAGCCCCCACAGTCAAAAAGCAAACAGGCCGCCTGGCCGGATAGATGACCAGATGGAAGGCTAAGAGCGGCAAGCGGCGCCGCACACAAGCCGGCACATGATCCACATAAGGATCCTCGAAAAAAGGATGTCCCGGTCAGGTCCATCTATGGGACAAAAAAGAAGGCTCCAGAAAGCAACACAACACGCCGAGTGTTCGAAGATAACGGCACACCTAAATGCAAGGGCGCCGCACACCCACTATGTTTCACCGATGAGGTACTGGACCATGAATTTCCAGCGGGATTCAAGCCCGTAAACATAGAGGCATACGACGGAACAATAGACCCCGGAGTCTGGATTGAGGATTACATCCTACACGTACATATGGCTAGAGGAGACGATCTCCATGCCATAAAATACCTACCCCTCAAGCTCAAAGGGCCAGCTCGGCATTGGCTCAAAAGCCTCCCGAAAAATACCATTGGAAGTTGGGAAGAGCTCGAGGGCGCGTTTGAGCAAATTTTGGGGACTTATGTCCACCCTCTGGATCTGAACGATTTAAGTCACATAACTCAACAGCCGGAGAGTCGGTAGCATAAAATTGGAACAGGTTCCTCACCAAAAAGAACCAAATAGTCGACTGTCCCGACGCCGAAGCCTTGGCAGCCTTTAAACATAACGTCCGAGACAAATGGCTCGCCATACACCTCGGCCAGGAAAAACCAAGAACAATGGCCGCGCTAACGAGCCTCATGACCCACTTTTGCGCGGAGGAAGATAGCTGGCTGGCAAGATGCAACACCAGCGACCCGAGTACATCCGAGGTCAGGGATGGAAATGGGAAATCACGACGCAGAAAAGATCAGCGCCGGAATAAGGAAAATGGCCCAAATAGCACGGCGGTCAACGCCGGGTTCAAAAGCTCTCGGCCGAATAACAAAACACTGCCTCTTAAGGACAACAGTGACGAGCTATCCAACCTAAACAAAATCTTGGATAGGATATGTCAAATCCACAGTACCCCCAGGAAACCTGCAAACCATACCCACAGAGATTGTTGGGTCTTCAAGCTGTCCGGCCGACTTAACGCCGAACACAAGGGGCTCGACACACCAGCGAAGACGATGTGAACCCCACAAGCGGAGCGGGAAAAGCGAAGACTTTCTGCAAGAAGTCAAAGCAGTGAACTCACTTCAAGTCATAGCAAGGAAAAATAGTGCGGCACCTACTAAAATATCGCCGCCACGGTCCACCCGAAAGAGTCGAAATGGATGTCAAAGCCAATTACTTTCGACCATCGGGATTACTCGAAGTATTCAAAAGCAGGAAGGACTGCTCGATATTCAAGCCCATAATCGGCCTTTTACAATTTACACAAGTCCTAATAGATGGCGGCAGCGATTTAAACTGCTATATCCGGACACAATCTGCGAAATGGGGATAGACCCGACCAAAATTAAGCCATAGCGGCGCTTCCTTTAAAGGAGTGGCGCTTGAGGCCCTTACGCCAATATACGGGCTCCTTACTACTAGAAGTTGTGTTCGGTTCACCCGACAACTTCCGTCGCAAAAAGCTAATCTTCCATATCGCCCCATTTAAAAGTAGCCATCAAGCACTATTGGGACGCGAAGCCTTCGCCCGCTTTAACGCAATACCGCATTATGCGTCTCTTACACTTAAAATGCCCGGTCCACGCGGCATCATCTCATTAAAAGGTAACTTCGAGTGTTTCTCGACCACGGAAGAACGTGAGACTGCCTTGACAGCCACACACTAATCCGGCCTTGCTAATCAAAGCCCCTAAAAAAACAGGTCATTCAGACCCCGGACACGGTTAGGCGAGTCCGGCATATATAAACTAGGGGCTTCCTAGCCGCATACCCCTTTACAAGGGGCTGCGCGCATGAACAATGAGAGCCAATGAAGCTCAACTTTATTCATTTTTTAAATCATACTCTGTTTTAAATACATTTTTTTCACACGATATCTTTCCAAACTAAGTTCTTCCCTTTTACAGATGAACAGCGTGCTACACCCGTCCAGGATCTGACTAACGGAGACCTTTGGCGCAGAGACATGCAGCGAGGACCCGTTGCAAGGATTCTTTTCAGATTAAGACCCTGCGTAAACCTTTCTTACTGTCTCTTGTTGATACACATCCCCCGGTTTCCTACCATAACCGAGGAGGAGGCTGGCGTTTTGGCATCGGCCGCACCAGAAGTTCTCGCCCGTTCCTGGAAACTAGGGGCTTAGGGCATTGTTCTGCCCGTTATCATAAAGACCGAATACCTCAGGGAGTGATCGGCGTCTCGAGTTAGGCCTTATATGCATCAGCTCCGAATCATGTCTTTGGTCAAATGTCGGATTTGCCTGGCTCCTTTGTTTTGCTGCCTTACGTTCCGCTCCATCGGCTAACGCGGCACGGGAGAACTCTGCGATTGTGCCCGGTTGGCGGGCGAGCACCTCGATGAAAGCGGCGGCGATCATGATATAGCGAGAGCTGGTCGACCACTCGATCGACTCTTTGGAATGTTTAGAATTCCTCCACTTTGACAAAGGACCGCTTCGGTCGGGCACACACGCGCCCGAGTTCGAGGCGCGCGGTGCCTCTAGGGGCTATAGAGTAGCCCCACCATCGAGCTCCTATGGCTAAGTGAAAGTGATAAAGCATTATAGTCCGGTTGCCTAGTTTGCTACGCTACCACCTCCTTCACAGGACCAAGGCGTTGGATTAAGTGTGAAAGCGTGCTTTTTTGCAAACACCCCGCACCATGTGCGTGGGGGCTGAAACCAAAGACTGCCATCTTCGGGTTATACATACATATACATTAACGACCGCCGGGAGATATTTCAATACTTGAGCACACAAGTATAAAAAGCCGTTACATTATAAATATGGTTTCACAAGTCATACATATCATTTGAACATAACATTTTTGAGCATTTGCGACTCTATTAAGCAGCGCCTTGCGGGACTTCCTCAAAATAGTGCTCGACGGGTAACGGCTTTTGTCGAACCGGGATGCAACATCGGTGGCATCCATCTCCATGATATGTCTTAACGAGGCGAGAGCCATCCGTGCACCCTCTATGCATGCCGACCGCTTCATCGCCTTGATATGTGGCACCGCCCCAAGGAATTGCTGCAATAAGCCAAAATAACTCTTCGGCTTGGGCCTTTCCGGCCACAGATGAGCCACCACATCCGTCATGGCAAAATCTGGACAATCTATTCAGCCCACTCAGCCAACCGATCGGTCAACGGAAGTGGACGCTGTGGACTATGGAATTGAGACAAAAAAAGCTCTTCCATTTCGTGATCCTTCTGGCTTCGGAAGTGCACGACCGCGTCCGCCGCACTCGCCGCCAAATTCAGATAAGGATCCTCCGCACCTAACTAATAGCCCAACCGAGCATACCGGATCCGTGAACTTCCCTCGCAGCGAAAAGGGCTTTCCGGCCGCAATGTCTCGGCTTTGCGCAGTTCCTCCTTTATAGCCTGCATTGCGAAACGAGCATCCTTGGCCCGGCGGTGGCCTTCTTGAGTCCTCTTGCTCGCTTGGCGTTCTCTTTCGAGAACCTCATAGCGGTCGGTAGCATCTTTTAGTTTCACGGCCATTCCGGCCATCTCCTCCCTGCTTCGGCTGTGAGCAGCCTTTTCGGCTTTTAGCTCCTCCGCTGCCCTAGAGGCAGCCGCATCACTTTTTCTGGCTCGCTCCTTGGCTCGAGCAAGCTCCGCCCGAAGGTCCTCCACAGCAGCGGCACCATCTGCATCAAGCATCCATGTTGTAAGTTGTGGGCATCAGCTCCCTTACCAGGTGACCGCGGAGAAACCACCTACTTTGTGACTCGTCAAGTCGTTTATTGACCAGCGTGATGTCCGCATCCGCAACGTCGAGTTGCCGCTTCAGCTCGGCAACTCTATCAGTCCGTCTGGCCACCGAACGTTCCGCCACCTGCATAGGAAAGGTGACGTTTTACAACTGAGATTATGATCCTCGGCACGCTGTTGCTTTCGACAACATACCGAGTCTCAGGGGCTACTATCTATACAGGGCGCACTCTATGTGCAAAACTGTCAAAAGGTATGTCATTTTTTGCGTACCTCGAACCCCGTCAGTAAACTTCCGACGGCCTCATGCAACCCGCTCTCGGCGGATGAGATCCTTTCAATCACCGTACTCATTAATGTGCGGTGATCTTCTGAGATAGATGCCCTCTTGAGCAGATCCTGCAGCTCCACCGGCCGTACTCCAGTTGGTGCCGAACTCCCCGACCCCGCCGGACTCAGGGAGACCCTCCGTGACGACACCTCAGGGTCGTCCGCCCCGTCAGGTGGAGGCGTTTCGCTCTCCATCATCTCTGGACGAAGGTCCCCCGAGGATGAGCTCTGCTGAGAAGGGCTGAGATCCGAACTACAAGGTAAAAACTTCGGTTATCCTTAGAAATAAAATAGGGATGTCCTTATTACAAAACTCCCCTTTTTCTACTTACGGCTCATTGGGGGCTGATTCCTTTGGGGAGGCTGTGCGGCGGGACTCCTCCCGACAGGGACCTTCGATCAGATTTATTTCCCGCTTTGAGGCCTTGGCCTCCGGGTCTTTAGGCGGTCCTCTTCTCCCCCTGGAGGAGGATTCTTGATTCCCCCCTTGCTGAGTGCCTCCTTAGCAGAGGCGGTAGTTTCCCTGTTCCCCCCTTCGCCCTCCTCCGAAGGCGCAACCTCCAACATTTTGATTAACACGGGATTCGGCGTGGTATCAGGGAGGGGGGCCAGACACCGTATCAGTTTTGCTTGCGCTATCCACTCCTGTCCAAGGGATAGCTGGTTAAAAGGAAAATCCATGATAAATAAATGGATGGTATGTCCACACACAGGGCTACTTACTTGAGTATCCGAGCGATTGTAGCTTAAGCCGGCGTCCTCGCTCAAGTCCGGACACATCTCTTGTGATCCGAAGAACAGTTTGTACATCTCCACGGGTGTCGTACCCATGAAGTGTTGGAGAGCTCGTGGTCCCTCCGGATTGAATTCCCACAGGCGGAGGGGCGGCGTTCTGAGGCGGAAGGCGCGAATCAGCATAACCTGCATCACCACGACCAGATTGACCTCGCTCTCTTGGAGGTCTCGAATCCGGCCCTGCAATAGGGGTACGTCCTTGGACAGCCCCCAGTCAAGCCCTTTGTTGACCCATGACGTCAGCCGTTGTGGAGGGCTTGAGCGAAAGGCAGGCGGCGGCCTCTGCCTGCTGCCCCTGGGAGCGGTGATATAGAACCACTCCTATTGCCACAAGCCGATCTCCTCCTGGAAAGAGCCCTCGGGCCATGGAGCATCGGCCCTCTTGCTTATAATTGCCCCGCCGCACTCTGCCTGACGCCCTTCAATCATCTTCGGCTCCACATTGAAGGTTTTGAGCCACAAACTGAAGTGAGGGGTAGTGCGGAGGAAGGCTTCGCACACAACAATAAATGATGAGATGTGGAGGATGGACTCCAGAGCCAAGTCGTGGAATTCCAGCCCATAGTAAAACATGAGCCCCCTCACGAAGGGATCCATCGGGAAGCCTAACCCCCGACGGAGGTGGGACATGAACACGACACTCTCGCCAGGCTCGGGAGTAGGAATGACTTGCCCTTGGGCAGGCAACCTTTGCGGAATCTCGTAGGTTAAGTACCTGGCGTTTCTCAGCTTTAGCACGTCCTCTTCGTGGCGGAGGAGGGCATCCACCGACCTGTGGGTCGGAGCGGACATTGTCGAAGGTCCGGCGCCCGAATCTGGAGCCACAGGTGTGGGAACTTCGGGGTGAGGGGTGGATTCGATTGAGGATTGAAGAAAAGGAACGGGCCTTGGTCTCATTATAAAGAGGGAGAATACCAAGAGTCGTCCCCGTGACCGTTTGGAACTCGCCTTCTATGGAGGGGGCGTGGCAGCGAAGCGCGTTGGGTTACCATGCCGTATTGATGGGAATCCCAAAATAAGGGGAACACGATCTCTGCTTGACAAGGCGTGCCAAAAACCGCTTCGCTAAAACGCTACCGAGGTGGTATAATAAAAGCGATTCGAGTAAAGGCTCGGTTGTGGTGTGGCGTCACGCCACGAAATCGTCGGCAGATTGAACTTGTGTAAATATTATTCCCTCTACGGTGGTATGTGGAATTTATTTTCTGAGCGGACACTATCTGGTGTTCACAATCTTCTATGAATTATTCAAAGGAGGAACCCGCCTTGCAATGCGAAGACAATATCTTGCGCCCGGACTCGTCGTCATTGAAGCTTTGGTTGAGGGACTCTTGAGGAGTCTGGACTAGGGGTGTCCGGATAGCGAACTATCATCATCGGCGGACTCCAAGACTATGAAGATACAAGATTGAAGACTTACGTCCGTGTCGGGATGGGACTTTCCTTGGCGTGGAAGGCAAGCTTGGCGATCTGGATATGTAGATCTCCTACCATTATGGCCGACTACGTGTAACCCTAGCCCTCTCCGGTGTCTATATAAACCGGAGGGTTTTAGTGCATAGGACAGAACAACAATCATACCATAGGCTAGCTTCTAGGGTTTAGCCTCCTTGATCTCATGGTAGATCCACTCTTGTACTACCCATATCATCAATATCAATCAAGCGGGAGTAGGGTTTTACCTCCATCGAGAGGGCGAACACAGGTAAAACATTGTGTCCCTTGTCTCCTGTTACCATCCGCCTAGACGCACAGTTCAGGACCCCCTACCCGAGATCCGCCGGTTTTGACACCGACACATACCCACACCTCTCTCCACATTTGCAAATAAGGCCTTGCCGCGTTCATCCTTATCTCCCACAACCTCATTGATGAGAAATTAAAAAAGGAAGTCTCTCAAACAATCTGGCATGGTGGCCGCTGTCGGCGCCGTCCATCCCCATGCCTCCGCCAAGTCTGATCACTAGTCACCACCATGCCCCACTCCTCGTGGCCTTATCTCTCATCTTTCTTGAGATATCTTTTTTGATGAAATTCTCGAGATACCGTTTTTTGATGAAATTCTCGAGATATCATTAGTTTTTACACATGGGATTACTCCTGTATGGGTCAATCACAAGAGGTGTTTTATAAAAAAATGCATCTTGATGTTCCGTGTAATGCATAGGCATCTTGCTAGTTTGCATATAATTCCAAACACCACATAGACACGTTCTTTGACCATTTTACAACTATGTTAGTACTGTAACTGCATCGTTAGCCTGTGCAAGTTATAGCCCCGGGTGTTTTAACCTTTTTAGTAATGATATCTGGCAATTGTTTGCCACAAGCCCAATCCTGGTGAATCCCACATAACTGTCAGATTTCCATCCAACGGTGGCCTGTTTTTAAGCCATATTATTTAACAAAATCACCATCCTTACACACATACTGTAACTGCGTCACAGGCGTTTGGAACTGCCATGTCTCCTAGCAAACCTTTGTTGGAGATTGGAGTTAGCATCGATGGCGATTCGTAGTCGTTCCATGCTCGGGCATTGAAGTTTGTAACTATTTTACAATATACTACTCCTCTGGTGCTAGTAGTAGAGGAGAGTCCTACTCCACTATATGAAAAAAAACTAGGGCATAGTAGTAGGTATTGTAGTTTATTATACTAGTACTGTGATCACTCAAGCAAGTTGTCTAGCATCGATATGACCCTATGCTGCTGGGATGCGTCTTGTAAGTCAAGCGGCGTGCTACTGCTACATTGTCATCATCACATGTCCACTTCCCGCATCACATAGAGGTAACAATGGAAGAACCCCGCTAGGTGCCTCGTTCACACATAATCGTCTAATCTTCCATCCCCGCTTGGCGCCTCCCCCCTCTTCTGAAACTGAAGCACTAACAAGGGAATAACCGAGTAGTGTTCGCTGAAAGAGTGGCTAGAGTTCGCTTCCCACAGAGGTAATCAAGCTCATTGTTTCGCGTGTGGACAATCTCAGTACCATGCCGCTCGCCGCGTGCCTGTCGGGGCTGGGCGGAGCTTTTTAAGCCAGCTCCTTGCTTGCTGCTGCCGCCTGATATTCAGAAATGGCGTGTCACGCAGCATAACGATCATAGGGTGGCGAGCATCAACCCCCTCGACAGCGATCCGATCCCCGTCACCCTCAACTATATTAACAGCATGTACTGGGTCAGCATTAACAGGTCTTGGATGGTGCTCGTCGACGGTCGCGGTAGCTGGATGCTCATGGAGGTCTACACCTGACGATTGATCCCCCTTCCTTCGATTAACACTGCACTGCTTTGGCACCGCGGCCTAGAATACTCAGAATCTTACAGTAGCCAACATGATACCAAGTTTGATTTGCTCAAGGTTGTAATCTGCCAAGTGCCCACAAGATCTGCGAATTATAAAGACTTCAGGCTAATTGCGTTCTTCAACCGTGGTCTTGCCTATCTGACAAGTCACTACGGTAAGTGGATAAATCTGCACGTCCATCGCAGGATCGTACATCCTCCATGGTTCTCTGATGACATTGAACACAAGGGCTTCATTTATGTTGTGGACTCCTTCTATGGCTGGAGGTATTGCTGGCCTACTCCATTCATCACTATAAACGACTGTTACAGTAGTATGTTACTTTCCTATGATATCATTATGGCTTGCTTAAAATACTGTCAACATTTACTGAAAAAATATTCATGCTCAGAACACACTGTTCTTAAGATTGACTACAATACGCGCCCTTTTTTATTTGACTCTAACTTGATAAGATGTTGTAGGCCGCCTGGTTTCCCTACCCTTCCTTATCCCAGAACCTTTCAAAGAAAAGCGGCATGGCAGTTGTAGGTGGTTCCTGGCTCGATCAGATGACAGCGAACGATTGATGATCGTTCGCACGTACCAGACGTGTTGTTTCATGGAATACAATCACAGTCACTGCAAGGTCTTTGAGCAGGATCCCAGCTTCTTCGGGCCTTCGGGAATTTTTGACTAGAGGCTGGTAAGTAGCCTTGGTACATGCTCTCTATTTCTCTGACTGAATTATCCGATTAACCAGGAGATAACCGACGACAAGGATCATGATGGAAGCGATGTTTCGTTCATCATGCAAAACTGTGTGTACACAGCATAACATGTGTCTCTCCATCCACCATACCTCGATATGTGCTGCCACGCTCTGCAGCCCAAAGTAGGAGAGAGGGTCGCAAGTATCAGACTTCGACCTGCTGGCTGGAGTTTCCCCCGTCAGGCACCCATTTGGTTCAAGCCGTCAGCCAATCTCCACAGCTTAATAAATAGTAACGTCTAACTGTGCCAATTAGTTAGATGCGTACACTTGGTGTAGTAGGATATTTATTTAGTTTGATGCTTACACTTGTTATTTTTTGGTAGCCCTTTTGTAATGATGGTTGATGTTTGGTTTGGAAGAGAGAGCTTCATCTTTAGTCCTCTGGCCTGCTTACTGCTTCTGTTGCACCCCCAGCCCTAGTTGTTGTTGCTACTGCTGTTTTCAATGTACAATCAGTAGTGTATTTCATCTGTTGGTTGAATAAATGTGTTGTTAGAATGAAAAACACAATGTTTTGGAAGTCGTTGCACGGCCCGATCCTTTAGTGCCCCGTACCATACGTAACACATACTATTTTTGGTACGGAACACATTTTTCACTTGTCAATAACATGCAACTACTGATGAAGGCCGAATAGAGGAGCCCATAATTAACTGGAAGGGAAGCTCTCACATGGATCCGACCCAGGTACGTGCTCATGGTCCCCTAAACATAAATAAGTAAATAAATAAATAAAGCTAAATGCTCATGCACCAGTTCTTTAATTCACCATTTGAAAAGTCAAATTTTAACAAGAGGATATTATTTCCTATGAGAGTGTCATTACATCCAGCCGACATTATTCTTAGGCAAAGATAGCGACCAGTCTTTTTTCTCCCACCATTTTCTTCCTGCAACCAGCGGACCCATGCAAATCATAGTCAACACTGTAAATAGTTCCGATCCATTATTATTTTTCGATAAGTATGCCCAACCCAGCCCAACACATTGGCGATACCACTTTATCCTCCGCCTTGGTGCGCTCGCCGCGGCGCTGCCGCGTGGCCCTATCAACATAGTGAATCGGGAAAGGACTGTAGTTGTGAGTATGATAGTACGGACCCACCAGGTCCACTCCCGAACACAAGCAAGCACCTCTTTTACTACTCAGATGCACCGCTCGTTTTTTACTGTAATCCACCCTACTGATATCTGCGACCCACATCATTGTCAATGTATAGTGAATTAACGACAGAATTGCACAACTTTTTTGAGGATTTGTTTGGAGGAGCAGGCTATAAACTGGGTTGTGCGGTCTCTGTGGCCCGTCTAACAACATGACCAGCCCAGCAGTTTTTCTTTGGGAAAATAGGTAGCCCACTATTTCTTCTTGAAGAATACCCAAGCTAGGCCTATTTGTTTTCTCCGACTTACTGTGCTGCAAATCTTTCAAGACGAGGATGGATGCATTCCGGCCTGGCCAAAGATTATGATCAGCATATCTTAAAATTAATATGAAAGGGCCTGCAAATTGCAAAAAAATATAGAAAATAGGCAATTAGTTTTATTTTTTATTTTTGTTCTTCACTGATATTTTATATTTCATTGGATTTTAACATGACATAGTACTAGTTTATTTTTAAATTTGTTTTAGTATGGCTACTAGTTTTTGGATTAAGAATATTTTGTTCCCCAGCAAAAATATGCGATTTTTTAAAATTTCGCACATTTTTTGTTCAAAGTTTTAAACCTGGCACTAACCAGAAAATGGGCAGCAATTCTAAAAATGGAAAATGGGCTGCAATAAATTCCATATGAATTAGCAAATAGGCGGTAAATTATAAAAATAATAGCAAATGGGATGTACACGCCACAGATTTCAAGGCTCACTTGTTTACGGAAGGCTTTGTCAGTCAACACACGATTCTAGCAGCAGTGACTGTTGGATGTCCATCCAACAGCCGAGGTGCTTCTTCAATCTCTGATATTCCTGCTCCAGCCGCCTAAACCAGCGCTGGCGAGACTGCCCGCTCCCTCCTCTTGTGGCCGGCTGTGATGCCGCACATGCTTCACTGGACGAGCCTACTCCCTCCGTTGGCCTGGCCATCCCTCTACCCACCTGCACATCCTATTATTCTCCGGTGACGGCAGCCTCATGCCGCAGCCGAACTAGTCAACCGTCATACTCTCCTCGGCGTGGGCATCCACTGTTTGTGTCTTCGCCTGCTCCGGGTCGTTCCATTCCTAGGCCTCACTATCGTCCATCGTGTTCATGTTCTAGGTGTGGCGTGCTCAACATTGAACAAACCACGGCCATTGGAATAGGGATGTATGTGGAGAGCCTGACAGTAGGGACCCCCATGGTCCATGGCCGCACGCAAGCAACTACCTCCTTATTATGCGAAAAATGGATTCCTCCCACTGACATCTGGGGCACACTGGTTCGAAGGTTGACCTGTGGGCCTACTAAGTTGACGCGTACGCAGGGCTTTGACAACTTAGTCAACAAATGATTCTAGCAGCAGTGACCGTTGGATTTTAATCGAACGGTCCTGCTGCTTCTTCAAGCGCTGCTCTTCTTGCACCAGCCGCCCAAACCAACTCCGGCAAGACCGCCTGCTCCTGCCTCAAGTGGTCGGCTGTGCTGCCGCGCAGGCCTCAAAACCCAACCCTACTCCCAGTGCTGGCCAAGCCATCCCTCTACTATCTACTCACCCACAACCCATGTTATTCTGCGGCGACGGCAGCCTCACACCGCAGCCAAACCAGTCAACCCTCGTACTCCTCTTTGCATGAGCATCCACTGTCGCATCTTCCACTGCACCGCGTCGTCCCCTTCTAGGCCTCGCCGTCACCCATTTCCTTGGTGCTCTCAGCATGGCATGGTCAACGTTGTCAAGGAACGACTTCCATCGGAAGAGGACTATACGTGGAGAGGCTGATAGCTGGGTCCACGGCCGTAGCAAGGAAGTGCATCCTTATTACACGTAAAATAATTATTCCTCCACCTGACAGCGGGGAACCATCGGAAGGGACTCTGTATTTTGTGAAAAAGTGTTTCCCCCCTAACAACTGGGACCTACCAGCTACATCTTCGCATGCAAGGAAGTGCCTCCATATTACGGGCAAAAAATGATTCTCCCCCCTAACCGCTGGGACCCTCCATCAATAACTTTGCACGCAAGGAAGTGCGTCCTTATCCTCCCTGACAGTCGGGACCCACCTGGTCAAAGCGTACGTAGCGTTGTCAATTTGGTCGCGAATGTGTACGTACATACTGGTTCGGTCCCTTTGCAATGATGAACCGTGGCCGAGCAAGCAGCAGCACATGTAGTAGTAGAGCCCCCGATGTAGCAGTTCAGGCGGTCCAGTCAAAACTGTGTACACGTACGTACAACCAGATGCCAAAACATACGACCACGTACGTACATACGGGCGGGGTCTCGAACGCCTACTCACGCATTTGTATGACTAGGGCTCGTGTACATGGAGAGGCAACAAGCGGCTGCAAGGGCGTCCTGTTCATCGGAAGCCAACCGGTTGGGTCAGAACGGAGAAACTGCATCGTGTTCATGGGGAGGAAACGGAATGCGTCGTGTTCATCGGGAGGCAATGAAATACGTCGTGTTCATCGGCAGCCAACCGGCTTGGACAAAACAGCCGAAATGAGGTCTGGCGTACCGTAGAATAGAGGAAATGGGCCTTCTGTTCGACCACGTACGATTGAAATGGGGTCCTATTCATAGGTAAGGATCTGGCGTACTGCAAAACAATGGAACCAGACTTCTGTTCGAGGTTCTATGGTCTAAACGGGGTGCTGTTGATCGGGAGGGGTGTGGCGTACTGCAAAACGGAGGAAACAGACTTCTCTTCGACCTCCTACGGTCGAAACAGGTGTCCTGTTCATCGGGAGGGGTGTGGCGTACCACAAAACAGGACTCCACGGGCTACTGTTCATCCACCGTCGACTTACTCTAGCCTCCACCAGATATTGTTCACCCACGGGGTCCTGTTCATCCAGCCTCCACCTGGCTACTGTTCATCCAGCCCTCCATGGAGTCTTGTTCATCCAGCCTCCACCGGCTACTGTTCAACCAGCCCTCCACGGGGTCCTGTTCAACCAGCCCCTCCACGGAGTCCTGTTCAACTAGCCCTCCACGGGCTCCCCTCCACCAGCTACTATTCATCCACCCCCACCTCCTTGATCGAGGTCCTATTCATCCAGCGGCAACGACCTCTACTACCATGGGATCCTATTCATCCAACCCCACCGGCTACTGTTCATCCAACCCCCACCGGGAACTGTCCATCAAGAGATAGCTTCGATCGGCTTCAGTTAGCAGTAGTAGTGAAGGAATCACTTGGGTTCAGTTAACAACAAGGGATCGATCGGGGTTCAATAACGTAGCTAGTGCAATCGCTCGGGTGCAAATGGAGCCCAACGCCTCGTTCGGGTTCAGTTAGAGCGCAACACCTCGCACACACGCGCGTACATGTACGAGAGAAACGCGCAAACCTCCATGCATCGCTCAGCCCTGACCACCCACTTTAACCGGGAACTCCCCGAAATTTTCCTCGCCATCGCTTCTACCATGATTATTTCATGACGGCCCAAAGAATGTCATGCAGGTGCGCTCCGGCCCGTCCAGGATGAAAAGCGCAATTTCTGTCATGCTTTTTTGTCATAGAAGTAGGAGCCCACCACATCTATGATGATATCGGGTTTTGTCACAATTATCATCATAGAAGTGTTATAAGCATGACAGAAAAAAATTGTTTGGCCCAAAATGTCATGGATGTCTTTTTTGTAGTGTCTTCCCCCACCCCACCCCCTTTCTTCCCTGTTTGAACCAAGTAGTACTACATTTGACTGCATGAACTAGTTTTACCTCTTAACAGTAAAAATTTAGGTGGCTTTAGAACAGCCGATCGATCCTATCTATGAGGGGAGCTGAGAAATAGTAAAAGATACAAATGCAGCAACGTCAGGAGCTGGGGAAGTAGAGCAAGGCCGGTTTTGAAGGAAGTTATACATCAGGGTCGCCGGGATTTTGCTAGGTGGGTGGCGGGAGGCCGGATCTTCCCACACTACGACAGCGAGGAAGAAGGGGTCAGAGGCCCTCCCTAGCCGGTGCTGCGTGGGAGAGAAGGGCAAGGCACGCTGATCGGGACGCGCTGGCAGTGGGTAAGAGCCGTCGCCGAGGACGACCGCGTGAATATTGCACCTTCTCACCTTCCCCGACTGAGAGGATCCGGCTGGATCTGTGACCAGTGGTGAGCAGAGAGATAGTGTGGCCACCGCTGCCGTGTTTAGATCTGGAGAGGACGAGACAGTGTGAAGAGAGCAACACTAGCAAGCAAACGCGGAGGCTCCTGCTTATATAGTGAAGTAGTTTTCTTTTATCTACCAGAGCCGCCTTGACCTCGTCAATGACTATCGAGAAGTCTTCATGCACGTGCCCCAGAGGCGCAGTTCTCGTCATTTTGATCTGAAGCACCGGATTAACCTATAACACGAAAAATGCCACATGACATTAAACCATAAGCTCACGGAGGAGACAACATGAATCCCGACAGACAAACTAGACGAGGATCAAAGCTCAAATTAAAGATAAACTCATAGAAAAGGGGTCCATCGATAGATATCCTAATTAACATAGCCGGCTTGACCTAGATGGCAGTCGAGTAGTCTTCGTGCATGTGCCCCCAATGACCATCGCCTTGGAGGAACTAAGTTGTTGCTGGTTAACCCTCATAGTGATCCAAAGCACATGACACCTAATATTGCGGGATGACAAGAAACCTTTTTTTGGATTTCTAATCAGAACTACATCCTTCTACAAAACAGCCTGCATGATATGTTGACGATAGCCAATCCAGCCGTCTGCTGGAGTCTGGTCACATGCATGGATGAACTGATCTTTCGTGTCATGCAGGGATCGTCTAGGCACCGATGTTTGTACAACACTGCTCCAGTACTATCGCTCGTCTCTATATTTTATTAACTCAGCCGACTTGCGGGGCCGGGGAGTGTGCCTATGGTCGGTCTCAATTGCGGTCCCACATGTGTGTGCAAACGCAATATGACAGGCTTTCCATTCGGACAGCGGCATGCCAGACCGGCCGACCGTCTGGGGTGCGGCGCGAACGTGACGAGCATGTTGGATACAGGTGTACCGATGTTTTCTTGAGGCTTTGCTCCATGGCGCAATCCATGGATACAAAATTATATTTGAAACTCGACGGCGGGGCTTTTCCCGCGCGGTAGACGGGGCAGTTCTGCCTAGTCGGTTCGATAGAGAGACGAGAAGATGAGGGGGTAGACTGCTGCAAACGTATGGCTATGTGATTTGACGGCGAGTTAGTGCTGGACAGGTTAGGCCATGTGATTTGACTTGCCATTATCATTTTAACTACGGCGCTACGACCGGTGTGAGTCTCCTGATTCCTGACCACCTCCATGGTATACAGGTGCCAAGTACTGTACTCCTTACTCCTTTTGGCAAATGCAATAAATACTACTCCCTCTCTCTCGGTTTACAAGATGTGCATGTACCCCTAGGTCGTCAATTTGACCAACCTAATAGAAGTCATATATTACAAAAAACATACCATTATAAACTTTAGATGTTCTATTGTCAAATGGTATAATTTTTGTGTTATATAGTTTATATTACGGTGATAAAATTGACAACCTAGGTATACGCGCAGGACTTGTAAACTGAAACGGAGGGAGTACGAAGAAAGAGATAGAGAGAAATAAAAAAATTACTCTTATAGCCAACTTTACAGCTAACCTTGTTGTGTGAATGACTAAGTGATGACAATGTATGACATGCCAACATCCGATAGCATAACGCACCTAGACGAAGGAAGTAGTTTCATGCATGCGAAGTAGGCAAAAAATGCTCATTTATAGCCGTCTGAAATCTCCAAGGGCGCGACCAGGCGAGCGAGGCCACAGTCGTGGTACGCGCGACCATGATACAGGCTGCTGACAGCCCTTGGATGTGAGATCAAACGGTGGCATGCTAAGTTGCTGAAAATTTGTATGCATAACCCTCCAGGATTGGATATTTACCCATAGGTCTAGAATCATGCCATACAACCATTCGATCTCAGATCCAAGGGCTCTCGGAATCCCGTACCATGGGAGCATGGAAAGCCCTGTCATTCACGCCCCACTTAGAATTTTTACAATCAGAAAACCGCTAGCAGTTCGCTCCTACTCGTCCCCAGCTGTCCTTTAACATTACGGTAGTTCGCTCCTAGTCGTCCTGTCCTTTCACATTACAGCAGTTCCACTAATCCTAACCCTCCTCCCAAATCCATGGCATCCCAAATCTCCATGATCAGCGGTGAGTACAAGGTTAGAACCATCACCGGCGATGAGTTCGACGTCATCTACACCCGTTCTTCCATGATGGTGAAAGGATGCCTTGCTCACTTCTGACGCATGTTCAAAAAGTCAAAGGGTGATGAGTGGGTCGCTGGGCTAGATGTTGAGTACACCACAATCTTGGGAAAAGAGAAGAATCTAAAGGAGGAAGAGAAGAAGAAGCCCGCCATGATCTAGGTTTGCGTACATAACTTGTGCTTGGTCTGCCACATATGCCATGCCGACGTCGAGTGCAAGGATTTTAAGAACTTCCTAGAGGGGGGGGGGCAAAATCAAATTTAGGTTTCTGTAGACTTTACGAACGACAAAGAGGTCCTGGGTCGGATAGGCCTCATTGTAGGCCAGCCCTTTGACCTCCAGAGGAATGTGCTGGTGTCCTCCCATTGGCCTTCAATGCTGACCCTGGCAGCAGCCATGTTTGATCCTTCGTGCGGTAAACTGACGAAACCTCCGCCCAAGTTTCATCTTGCATGGCAGTGGAATGTACTAGATAGATATCACATCAATTATGCTGCAATGGATGCCTACCTTTGTTTCAATATCTACAAGGGTTGGATGAAGAGCGAGAGCCAAGTGTGCGGTTCAAGCAAAGAAGTATTGGCCAAGAGGAAGAGGGACAAGGACGAAAAGTCGAGCACGTGGATGAGGAGTCCGAGTAAGGTGGGAGTGTCATTGCTCAGGGTGGTTGTAATGCAGTGTCTACCGGGTTAGTTGCTTAGTTTAATTTCAGGGTGCTTAGTTTTATTTGAGGGGTGTGTTGTGCTGAGCCCCCAGCAGAACTATGTTATGTTCCTTCTCGTTACTTTAACTCTTCAGTACATACATACTAGTATTTCTTATATTTCATCTTGTAGTTCGTAGTACTACCACTCGTTTCTTCACATTATATACGTACAATATATATGGCCAACATCATACAACCAACAGTTTAGTTACCAAGAATTTCAGGGTGCTTAGTATTATTTGAGGGGTGTGTTGTGCCGGACATCATTATTGTGACTCAAATCTCTTTTGCCATGTTATAATGACATAAATACCTATGGACCAACATGCCAGCTCTCCCTCTATCTCACTATTGTACAATAAAGTGTCGGGCCGACTTGATCCCAACAATGTTCTTATTTTCCTGTAAAACTATTCGCTTGGTTACTGTTGACAAGCGGGTCCACACTTGAGATAGAGAATCGACATGTGGGTCTAGGCTTATTTTTGTCATATAACGTGGTCAACGGGTTTCACGTGAAAATAACAATGTCTAATGGCATTTTTGAGCAAACATCTAATGGAACGATGGCATTTTTGAGATATCAAATTGCATTTTGAGCAAGCATCTCATTGATCGATGGCATTTTTGAGTAGTTGTAACTTCTAATGGCAAAACTGAGTAGTGAAACACAACTAGTGGCATAAACAATAAAAACCCAAGAATTAAAAAGGTATGTTAATTTCTTTAATAAAATTTAGCACCCCATCTCAGCACATACTAGCTTTTTTAATAGTACTATATGAATAATTTGGCGACGAGCACTCTCTATATGTACCGCTTTTTTCTTTAATTTCATCTTGATAGTTTTGCTCCATGGTGAAATCCATCGATACTACTACTATACAAAAGTATACATTTAAAAGGCTAGAGGGCAGGGCAGTCTCGCTTGGTCGGTTTCACGAGAGGCGAGGGCCTTTGTGATTTGATGACTCATTACTGCTGGAAGGCGGGGCCTTGTGATTTGACTGCTCGTATAATTGTTGCCAACAACCTGAGGAGCAAAGAACCATGCGATATACTCAAGTTTTCCACTGGAGTACTAGTACGACGGAGGAGCACGAAACACAGCAGCCCAGTGTGATATGGCGATAAAAAATGATCTACTTTGCTAGCCATCGATCCCACGGCGCCGCACATCGTTAACATTGTTCTATTCATGCCTCGCAGAGAACATGACACGTGCAGCGAAAAACCTGAAGCAAAAGAAGAAACACATGAGCAAAAGAAGAAGGAAGATCCCCCCCCCCGAAAAAAGAAGGAAGACGCACACACAAAGTCTGGGCGCTGCTCTCTACTACATGAAGGGTTGCTGGCCGCGGAGTCATAACTGCTTCTTCATTGCCTCCACGACCTCCATCTGCTCGTGCATCACCTCTACCATCTTCTTCATTCTGTCCATGACGCAGGATTTCTCGATGTGAGCCTTCATCATCTCTTCCACGGCCGCATTACGTACCTTGACAACAGTCGGGTGCTCGATTCGGAGCTTCGCCAACTCCTCCTTCTATTCCATGACGAGGGCGTGCATCATCTTCATCGAGGAACTACTCTTCTCATGCAGCTTCTTCCAGCCGGCATTCTCCTCCTTCAGCAGGTCGAGCTCGTGGCGGAGCTTCGCATTGTGCCCATGAAGTTGCAGGATTTCACCGGTCGCCTTCTTATCTGAGGCAATGCTCTTCTTCAGCAGCATCACCAAGCCCGCGGTCAACTCCCCCTGCTCATTGAGCTTAGCGGCCATGTCATCGTGTCTCTCCTTCAGCAGCTCCGCCAAGCCATCAATAAACTCCTGCTTATTGAGCCGATCGGGCATGTCGTCGAGGGATAACGACTCCTGCGCCGCTAGCCCAGCATCTTCGCCTCTACAGCTAGGGCGCTCCTGGGATCTCTCACCTTCCTGTGAGAGATCCTTCAAGGTCTGTGCGAGGCGGCGAGCCTTCTCTTGTTTTCCACAGCCTTGGTCGCCACTGCCTTGTTACGAGTAGTACTCGATCTAGAGCTCTACACACCGGCCATGGCAAGGACGTGTGAACAAGAAGGACTTATGAGGAGGAAGGTAGAGTAATTTTCGGCTTGGTAGTTCCCATTTTTATAACCTAGTACTAGCACTAGTACTAAAAGCTGCATAGTGGGAACATGTTCAGGTTTGATATGTAATAGGTGTGTGCAGGTTTGCACTTAATTATAGCATGGTATTACTACTTTGTAATGTGATGGGAACAAGCTAAAGATTAATTGATGGTTTTGGTTTCGAGGCCCGAAATGGCTCCCGATGAGTTTAGTGGAACATAAATTTCAAGTACACTGCTCAAATGCGGTTGCACAAGTCAGTGATGTAACTGGTTGTACATGTCAGACCAAGCTGATGTGTGTCCCTTCGGTGAGACGCGGGTCCGACCGATCGTCTGTTGCTGCGACCGCCGTAAGTATTACGCGATGGAGACTTCTAGTTGTGGCTTCGGGTGATTGTAATGACCAGGCATTCAAAAACAAGTGATAAATCAATTACCATCTTTTTCCAAATCAAGAATTTTCACAGGAATACAATACATATAGTTGGAGTGATTGTCAAGGTTGCAAACCGACAGGGCGTTGCAAGTTCACTACAACAACCGAGTAGGTCACTGCATCGCTAGCAGGGAAGGAGGGAAACTCTCCTCGCCTACGATGCATGCCCAGTGGCGCCACCACAGCTGGTCCCAGGATTTGGCTTCTCCTACCGCCCATTTGAACAGTTGCACCGGTTGCTCATGCCATTCCGCATGCATGCGCGTTCTTTCCTCTGCAATCGAGTACGTGAATATGATCTCTGCCATTAGCACCAGTTCAAAATCAACGCGACGCTGCCAGATGCTGACATCCCTCAGCATCTCTCCCCTGAGATCGACTTGTGCCTCCGCCTTGTGCTTTGCCAGGCGCAGCTACTTCGAACTTGTCTCCAATCAACGGGACGCTTCCTCGATCTGATTTGCCTTGCTGCCCACCACCTGAAATGCAACCCTGGCATGTCCTCTGGCGCCACCGATATGTGATTCCAGAGCAATGGATCCCGTCTAAAACACATGTGGGTTTCGTTCAAACACGCAGTGCTGCCAGCCACAGCGAGAGGGTAGCCCGCGGGACCCTGGGATCTAAGGGATTATCCATGGCGGGATCCTCCATGGAAGGATCCGGTGGGCGAGGCGGGGAGGCGAGCGTAGGCGCTGGGAGAGCCCTACGAGGCTAAGATAAAAAATAGTACTACTCCACTCCGTCCATATTTAAATACAAAGGCCATCAATAGTAACCCAGGAAAAAATTGATCATCCTGCCTGCGTCCTGGTTTATTGGCCCCCTTTTTATTTTGTGCCAATTTTGACCAAAAATTTAACTAACAAAATTCAAGCACTATAGCCAAAGTTTCTGTTTTTGTACTGCACAAACCAAAGAAGCAATCTAATCTTCCTAAAGGCAAATCTTGGCACATTATTTTTATAGTACAAAGTATTTGTACAAGGGGATGATTATTTTTGTTGAAAAGTTTCTGTAATCAAGGTTCACAAAGTTTCCATGGGCATGAACAATGTTCAAGGCTAGCTCCCACTTTAACATTGCTTGTCTTTCTCACTTTCGCTTTTATTTTGGAGAAGTTTTAGGTTCCCCTCTATATTTTTTGTGTTAGAACTTTTTAAAAGCACACAACAAAAAAAATGACTCTCTAAAACTTCCGGGTTGTCTCCCTGGTAGCGCTTTCTTTAAAGCCATTAAGCTAGGCATATAATGCTCAAGTAATGGATCCACCCGGATCCCAAGGTATATCAAAGCAAATTTTAATTAACAATGATTTGTGATTTAGTAGTGAGTAGAAAGTAACATATATCATGCACAAACGAAGTCTAACTCTCTTCCTATGCATCGGCATGTCATAAAAGAACAATTCAGGCACACAAAGTAAAGGCCAATGCATAGTATAAACAGTTTCTTGCAATTTTATCGTATTGGAAACATAGAGAGGCGGAGATGTAGTTCCTCTCTCGTAATAATTACAGGTAGGAGCAGCAAGCACATGCATATTATATTTATAAAAATCATCATGTGCAATAGTAGAACACAACCCATCAATATAGTCCTTAATAAGCGCAAACTTCTCTGATATAGTGTAGTTGGGAGAATTCAAAAGGATAATAGGACTATCATGCGTGGGTGCAATAGCAACAATTTCATTCTTAACATAAGGAACTATAGCAAGTATAGCAAGCATCAAGTTCATGAAAAGGGGATATTCAAACGAATCCAATGGATCATAGCAATCATCCTTCGGTAAGCACGAAGGGAAATTAAACAATGTATGAGTTGAAGAGTTACTCTCATTAGAAGGGCATGTGTAGCTAATCCGCTTGTCCTCCTTTTGTTCTTCGCTCTCCTCGTCATCTTTTTCATCTAATGAGCTCACAGTGCCATCTATTTCTTCTTCCATAGATTCCTGCAAAATATTAGTCTCTTCTTGGATAGTGGAGACTTTCTCAATAAATGCATCAATATCGGAATTATATTCATAATTATCATAGCAATATTTAAGTTAAGCATAATTTTCAGGTCTGTAAACATCATCATCATAATTTTCACTTTTCAAACAAAGATTCAATTTCATAAGCACCATTAAAAGCAACGAATTCTTCTATTTGTTCCACATCACAGTAATCATATATACCATTAGCATAAGAATCCAAGGTTATATTTTCATTAAATTTACATGCAAAGGAAGGTGTGGAGCCTTCATCCTAGCACTACTGGCCGTTGGATATGATCTACATTCCACCCGATTTTGCCACATGTACAATCTAGAAGACTCCATGGTTGAACATAAGCATAATGCACAAACCTTAAGACACAAGCACTTCTCCTTTGTTCTAGAATCTTCCGTATCATAATTTTCCAAAAATATTCTACATGAATTGCCATTATTTGTTTTTACTTTATGCTTTACAACGCACAATTCCATGAATCTTAAAATAGATTAGCTTTTTTATAAAAACTAATTGATTTTTAATGAGATGAACTATAAGAATTAAACGAACATCTACATCATGCATATATGACTCAAAGCTTACATGCTATAATGTGGTATTTATTTATAATTTGGTTGCCAAATCTCATGCGTGCAATGGACGTGTACCTTACTAGTCTATATGGTGTTTGTGTGTGTGTGTGTGTTGTGCATGTTAAACACATTGTACATAGTACATGGTTTAGATTCCGAACATCTAGCTAGAGCATACATGTACTATGATTTCAATTCAACATAAAATGGATACATATATTTGAATTTGAGATTGTATGTACATGTAGTTCGTATTTATATAAGAATTTACTACTCATATATTCATGTCATGTGTTGTGAAGATAATGTTTAGATGGTTGAATAACTAACTCGAGTACAATCCCATTCAAACAGGGAAAATGTACTCAAATTTATTCCATATGCTAGACAACACGAATTGTTTTTTTATTGTTGAGGGAAGTGCAAATTGATTTGGTACCGTACACATTATGTTTTGTCCCGATTTTTTATATTTTTTGTTGTTGTATTTGAATGCATTTCTAGTAATATAGTAAAATGAGACATGGCTCTCTCTAGTGACGAGGTACGGATTGTCTTTTTTTGTACACGTTAATCTTGTTCTCCTAAAATTTCAAATCGCGCCTTGTTATGCCGAAATTTCAAGCTAGCATCTCTCTCTATCGTGCTGTGGAACTCCCGCCTCTTCAGCCCGCACCTTGTTACCTTGAAATATTTAAGATATATCTTTGTCTCATTGTGCTCTGAAAACTCCCTCCATCTCAACCCGCGCCTTGTTATCCCAAAATTACAACGCGCGTGAAAACTCCCACCTCCTGCAAAATCCCGACATGCGAAATGCCTGTGATACCCCTGAACCGAAAGAACCGCCTAGCTCAAATCGGTGGGAGTACTTTCATAACTTACCCCACATTTCGGACAAGCGCATCCCCAAGCCATGGTTCCCCCTCCCATCCAATCCACCCACCCATTCATACACCGAGGCCGCGAAAACCCGCGAAGCCCCACACCCTCCTCCGTCCGCCACCCAGCCGGAGCTTCTTCCCCGACGATGTCGTCCACAGCAACACCTCGACGTCCCTCATCCACCGCACCAGATGAGGATTCATCGTCGATCTCGTCGTCCCGCTGGTTCAGCCACCCCGTCCTCCACCTCCAAGAGCTGCCTCGACGTTCCCCTCGTCTGTTGCACCACCTCCATTCCCACACCGCCGTCTTCACCTGCACCAATGGAAGAGTAGCATCATCACTGATTCCTGGGATGAAGCTGAGGCCTAATCGGCACACCAAAGAGGTTCCACACTAATTGCCGCATTTTCTTCTTGATTCGATCTCATGGTGCTACCTGCGCTCGGTCCCGAGCCAACATGGCGCGACTCCATCCACGGCGGTGTCGCTAGCCACTTCCTCCATGGCGTCGCTCCCTCGGCAGCGGCGACCACATTAGTAGGAGTTGCTGCTGCTTTGGCTCTCGCTTGCGTTGCTTCTCTGCTCTTGCTCTTGGTCCCCTTCCTGGTCTGCTTTTGCTCTTGCTCTTGCTCGTGTTGTTGCTCTCGCTCTTGCTCTTGCTTGCGCTGTTGCTCTCGCTCTTGCTCTTGCTTGCGCTGCTGCTCTACTCTTGCGCGCGTTGTTGCTACACAAGCAGCAGATCCTGCTCTCCCTTGAGCCCGTGCAGATCCTTCCCGAGATGCTGGTGCATGACTAGCTGCCCCGGCTCTCGCACACGCTGCTGCTCTAGGCGCTGCTGCTGCTACTACTTTTCTGCTACTAGTGCGTTCAGTTTCGACAGTAAAATTCAGTTTCAATAGCAAAATTCAGTTTCGACAGTTAAATTCAGTTTCAACAGTTAAGTTCAGAGATGAGCAGCTGATGTATTTTACATCTACGACTTTGTGGTTATGTATTTTACATCATCTATTGGAGATGTTATTAGAATTCCACTCAGGTTAACATTGTCTATCTTGTCCTGCTTCTGCCATGCCGTCGTACAACTCACCAGAGCTGCTCCAACGACGAAACCCTCCATCACAGCGGAGCAGTACCCCGGGCTCCATCTCTAGACGCCTAAGTTCTTATACCCCTCCTCTGACAGCCAAATCAGCCGGAGCATCCTCACCGACCAACCTAGTCATGCTAAGATCAACATGGCTTCTCGAAAGAGGTTGTACACTTGCTGTATCGCTTTTTTACTCTACATGTTATATATATTGTCCACTAAGGACACGTAGTAACGTGAAATACGATTAGTTTCTCCTACTATATGACAAGCAGTGAGGTACCAGGCAACTCAGCTATCTGTGATGGACTCTCTTGAACGCCATCATTATTTATCTCTGCACGTTTGAGCTGTGCATTTGTAGATGGGCCTGGGAGTTGAGCTAGTAGGGCAGTGGCATGGGTCCTGTGATAGCTTGGCTTATTAGGGATGATAGACTACACATATCAATAAGTAAGTCCTTCTTTTCCAGAAGTCCATTCGGATAGAACTCCAAAGTTAAGCATGCTCAGCATGGAGTAATTTCAGGATGGGTGACCGACTGGGAAGTTGGTCCCGGGTGCGCACGAGTGAGGACAAAGTGCGCAGGAAAGACTAGTATTGATCTGTGGGGATAGTCTAGATCCCGCCAGGAGTAACGACCACCAGCGAATGTGTCCGGGGTGTTACAAGTTGGTATCAGAGCTGACTGATGTCTGCTTGAACTACGTCGGTATTTCCCCAAAGAGGAAGGGATGATGCAGTATAGCGAAGGTAGGTATTTCCCTCAGTGATGACCAAGGTTATCGAACCAGTAGGAGAACCTCCTCACACCACGTAAACAGCCCCTACACACAAATAACAAATACTCGCAAACTGACGTGTTAAATGGGTTCTCAATCCCTTTCGGGTACGACGCCTCAAGATGGGCAAATAACGTGACATCAAACTAGTAGATAGGATGAATAGATCGCGGAATAAATAAATTGCAGCAAGGTATTTTTGTATTTTTGGTTTAACACATTTGAAAATAAAAGCAAAGGAAAATAGATCGCAAAGGCAAATATGATGAAAAGAGACCCGGGGGCCGTAGGTTTCACTAGTGGCTTCTCTCGACAAAATAGCAAACGATGGGAAAACAATTACTGTTGGCAATTGATAGAACTTTAAATAATCATGACGATATCCAGGTAATGATCATAATATAGGCATCACGTCCAAGATTAGTAGACCGACTCCTGCCTGCATCTAGTACTATTACTCCACACATCGACCGCTCTCCAGCATGCATCTAGTGTATTAAGTTCATGGAAAAACAGAGTAATACAATAAGAACGATGACATGATGTAGACAAGATCTATTTATGTAGAAAATATACCCCATCTTGTTATCCTTAATAGCGACGATACATACATGTCGTTTCCTTTTCTGTCACTGGGAACAAGCACCATAGGATCGAACCCATCACAAAGCACCTCTTCCCATTGCAAGATAAATAGATCAAGTTGGCCAAACAAAGCCCAAATACCGGAGAAGAAATACGAGGCTATAATCAATCATACATATAAGAGATCAAAGATGACTCAAATAACTTTCATGGATAAAAACATAGATCTGATCATAAACTCAAAGTTCATCGCATCCCAACAAACACACCGCAAAAAGACGTACGTCATATGATCTCCAAGAGACCATTGTATTGATATTCAAGATAGAGAGAGGAAGCCATCTAGCTACTAACTAAGGACCTGTAGGTCTACAAAGAACTACTCATGCATCATCGGAGAGGCACCAATGGACATGATGAACCCCTCCAAGATGGTGTCTAGATTGGATCTGGTGTTTTTGGACTCTGCGGCGGCTGGAATTGATTTTCGTCGACTCCCCTAGGGTTTCCAAAATATTGGGGTATTTATAGAGCAAAGAGGCGGTGCAGGAGGCCAATGAGGAGAGCACAACCCACTGGGGCGCCTGGGCCCCTAGGCGCGCCCTGGTGGGTTGTGTTCCCCTCGGAGCTCCCCTCAGGTGCGTTCCTGGCCCACTGGATGTCTTCTGGCCCAAAAAATCCACAAATTTTTGTGCTGTGTTTGGACTCCGTTTGGTTTTTATTTCCTGCGATGTAAAAAACATACAGAAAACAGCAACTGGCATTGGGCACTATGTCAATAGGTTAGTACCAAAAATGATATAAAATGACTATAAAATGATTGTAAAGCATCCAAGAATGATAAGGTAACAACATGGAACAATAAAAAATTATAGATATGTTGGAGACGTATCAGCATCGCCAAGCTTAATTCCTGCTCATCCTCGAGTGGGTAAATGATAAAAATAGAATTTTTGATGTGGAATGCTGCATAACATGTTCATCACATTTCTTTTCTTTATAACATGGACATTTGGACTTTTATATAGTTCAAAGCAATAGTTTAGTTTTGGCATGAAGACTTTAATACTCAAGCATACTAACAAGCAACCATGTCTTTGAAAATATCAACACTAAAGCAAGTTATCCCTAGCCCATTATGCTCAATCATTGATCCATTCATGAAACACACTCGAATATTAGCTACACCCAATGCTCAAATACGATCATAGTGCCCGTTAGTTGGTGCTTTATAAGAGAAGATGGAGACTCAAATTCAAAAATAGCATAAGTAAAAAGAAAGGCCCTTCGCAGAGGGAAGTAGGGATTTGTAGAGGTGCTAGAGCTTAGAGCAAAAATTGAGAGATAAAAACATTGTGAGTGGCATACTTTTCCCACCCACGAAGACGACTTAGAGCTCCCAACACTTTCCATGCTAGATACATCATAGGAGATTCCCAAACAGAAAATAAAGTTTATTCCTTTTTCCACCATTACTTTCACTTTCCATGGCTAATCGTATCCACGGGTGCCCTCCATACCAACACTTTCCAAGGAATTTATTATTTGACAACATGAAGTAAATTCATTTTTCATTTCGGGACTAGGCATCCCTAATACCTTTGCCATACTCTTGTGCAATGACAAGTGAATAAACACTCATCATGAGAATAACACATCTAGCATGGAAAATATTGGCCACCCCTCACCGCCTTGCGAGCGGTAGAGCACACAAAATAGAAATTTATTTTGAAAATTACAAATGGCACATGCAAATTTCCTTATAACGGTATGTAAATACCACATATAGGTAGGTATAGTGAACTCATATGGCAAAACTGGTTTAAAGAATTTTGGATGCACAAGTAGTGATCATACTTAGTGCAAAATGAAGGCTAGCAAAAAGATTGAGAAGCGACCAACCAAGAAACTAAAAATCTCATACCCAAGCATTAAGCATAAGAAACATCAAATAATGCACCACAAGTAGGATATAAATTTCATAGGATAACTATTGACTTTCGTGCTTTTAGGGAATCACAAACCTTAACATCAATATTCTTACTAAAGCGTAATTACTCATCAACATGACTCGCATATCATATCGTCATATCTCAAAACCATTACTAAGAATCAAGTTTATTTTGTCCAATGATCTTCATGAAAGTTTTTATTATATCATCCTTGGATATCGATCACTTTGGGACTATTTTTATATGTTACTTTTGATGAGCTCAAACAAATATAAGTGAAGATCATGACCATAATATTTCTTTCTCTCAAAATAATCTAAGTGAAGCAAGAGGATTTTCTAAAAAAATTACTAACTCCCAAATAAATATAAGTGAAGCATGAGAGCATTTCTCCAAAAATAACAAAGCACACCGTGCTAAAAAAGATATAAGTGAAGCACTAGAGCAATTACATGGCTCTAAAAATTTAAGTGAAGCATAGGAGCAAGCATAGCGTAATTTTTTTCTTTCTCAAAAAGGTGTGTCCAGCAAGGATTCAAGACTTAAAACACAAAGCAAAACAAGAAAACACTCATATCATACAATATGCTCCAAGCAAAACTCATAATATGTGACGAATGAAAATATAGGTTCAAGAAAAATACCGATAGTTGTTAGAAGAAAGAGGGGATGCCACTCGGGGGAATCCCCAAGCTTAGTTGCTTGCTACTTCTTGAAAATTATCTTGGGGTTCCTCGGGCATCCCCAAGCTTAGCCTTTTGCTAATCCTTATTCCTTCATCCATCGTAAGATCACCCAAAAATTGAAAACTTGAATCACACAAAACTCAACAAAACCTTCGTGAGATGCGTTAGTATAAGAAAGAAAATCACTACTATAAGTACTGTTGCAAACCTATTCATATTTTATTTTTGCATTATATCTACTGTATTCCAACTTTTATATGGCAAAAACTCATCAAAGAAAACCATAGAATCATCAAAACAAGCACACAACACAAAGAAAACATAATTTGTCAAAAACAGAGCAGTCTGTAGCAATCTGACTACTTCGAATATTTCTGTAACTCCAAAAATTCTGAAAATTTTGGAAGACGTGAATAATTTGTTTATTAATCTTCTACAGAATGAATTAACTCAAAATCAATCTTTTGATAAAAATGAAAAATAATTTCATGAGCACATAAGTTTTAGTTTTTCAGGAAGATCAAATCAACTTTCACCCAAATCATCCCAAAGGCCTTGGCACAAACACTAATTTATACCACAAAAACACATCTAAGCAGAGGTATAATTGTGTAATTTATTGAAAACAAGAATAAAACCAAAAAGCAAAAAGATACAAGTTGGGTTGCCTCCCAACAAGCACAACCATTTTACGCCCCTAGTGAGGCGTAACGCGTAGGATATAAGTGTTGTCATCTTTAGTTCTAGATCCATATGATGCCCTAATCATTTATTCATATGGTGGCCTAATTCTTTTTCTAGCTAAGTGTTCCGTAACCTTCCTTAGTGGAAATTGAAATTTAATATTGCCTTCTTTCATATCAATCACGGCACTAATAGTACGTAAAAATGGTCTACCAAGAATAATTGGAGAAGATGGATTGCAATAAATATCAAGAGCAATAAAATCTATGGGCACATAATTCCTATTTGCAAGAATAAGAACATCATTAATCCTTCCCATAGGCTTTTTAATAGTAGAATTCGCCAAGTGAAAATTTAAAGAGCATTCTTCAATATTGGTAAGACCAAGCACATCAAATAAAGATTTCGGAATTGTAGAAACACTAGCACCCATGTCACATAAAGCAAAACACTCATAATTTTTAATCTTGATTTTGATAGTAGGTTCCCACTCATCATGCAATTTTCTAGGAATTGAAACTTCTAATTCCAATTTTTCTTCAAAAGCTTTCATCATGGCATCAACAATATGTTTAGTAAAAGCTTTATTTTGTTCATAAGCATGAGGTGAATTTATCATGGATTGCAACAAAGAAATACAATCAACCAAAGAGCAACTATAATAATTAAAGTCTTTGTAATCCAAAATAGTGGGCACATCACTAGTTAAAATCTTGACCTCTTCAAACCCACTTTTATTAATATTTTCAACAAGATTTTCACCCTCCGAATCATAGGGATGCCTTCTAACTAAAGTTGACTCTTCTCCAGTCCATTTTTCGTCAATCTTAATTTTACTAAACAAAGAATCAATAGAAGAAACACCAATCATTTTAAGATCTTCATCACTTTTATGAAAGTAATCACAACAAAATGCTCTTCCTAAAAATTCTCTTTTAGATCTAAGCATAGCAAATCTTTTCTTACTTTCATCCATAGAAACATAAAGAGCTTTAATTGATTCTTCAACTTTAGGCACAAAAAATTTCCTTCATGAGAATTTTGATATCATGAGAAATTCTATAAATACTTCTAGACAAATCATCAACTTTATTAAACTTTTCTTCTATCGAAGTATTGAAAGCTTTCTGAGTATTGATAAATTCTTTAATATTTTTCTCAAGATCAGAGGTGTTTCTATTATTATAAGTAGGATTACCATAATTATTAGAGGAATTACTAGGAAAAGGCCTAGGATTAAAATTACGTCTATAAGCATTGTTATTGAAATTGTTTCGCGAGATAAAATTCACATCTATGGCACTTTTATTAGCAACGAACTTCGTAAGAGCATCAACTTCTTCACTCAAAGAATTTATTTCTTCTACCGAAATGACTTTTTTACTAGTAGGAGCTCTTTTGGTATGCCATTGTGAGTAATTGGCCATAATATTGTCTAGAAATTTAGTAGCTTCACCAAAAGTAATTTCCATAAAAGTACCCCCCGTAGCGAAATCTAAAAGATTACGAGAAACAAAATTCAACCCCGCATAATTTTTTTATATGATCATCCAAAGACTTACCCCATGAATTGGGCAATTCCTTAGCATCAATTTCATACTTTCCCAGGCTTGTGCAACATGCTCATGTTCAATTGCTTGAAATTCATGATCTGGGTGCTATGGGAAATAATTTTTGCGGGTGGAAAATATTTAGTAATAAAAGCATCCTTGCATTTGTTCCAAGAATCGATACTATTGCGAGGCAAAGAAGAAAACCAAATTTTTGCACGATCTCGCAAAGAAAATGGATATAATTTCAAAGTCACAACATCATTGTCCACATCTGTTTTCTTTTGCATATCGCATAATTCCATGAATGTGTTAAGATGGGACGCCGCATCCTCATTAGGAGTACCGGCATAACAAGATTCATCAAAGCAGTATTAATATCACAAGACTCTGCACTAGTGGTGGGAGGAGCAATCGGAGTGCTAATAAAATAATTGTTGTTGCTATTTGAGAAATCACACAACTTGGTGTTTTCTTGAGTCATGATGACTTCGCAACAAGATTTCACTCAAAAACAGATCTGACAAGAAAACGGCGAACAAAAAAGAGGGCGAATAAAATGACAAATTTTTGTGAAGTGGGGGAGAGGAAAACGAGAGGAAAATCGCAAATAATGTAAATTGCAAGGAGATGAGATTTTTTATTAGGAACCTGGTTTATGTTGAAGATCCTCCCCGGCAACGGCGTCAAAATTTCCTTTTGATGTCTGCTAGAACTACGTCGGTATTTCCCCAAAGAGGAAGGGATAATGCAGTATAGCGAAGGTAGTTATTTCCCTCAGTGATGAGACCAAGGTTATCGAACCAGTAGGAGAACCTCCTCACACCACATAAACATCCCCTGCACACAAATAACAAATACTCGCAACCCGACGTGTTAAAGGGGTTGTCAATCCCTTTCGGGTATGGCGCCTCAAGATAGGCAAATAACATGAGATAAAAGTGGTAGATAGGATAAATAGATCACAGAATAAATAAATTACAGCAAGGTATTTTTGTATTTTTGGTTTAATAGATTTGAAAATAAAAAAGCAAAGGAAAATAGATCACAAAGGCACATATGATGAAAAGAGACCCGGGGGCCGTAGGTTTCACTAGTGGCTTCTCTCGAGAAAAATAGCAAACGACGGGAAAATAATTACTGTTTGGCAATTGATAGAACTTCAAATAATCATGACGATATCTAGGCAATGATCATTATATAGGCATCACGTTCACGATTAGTAGACCGACTCCTGCCTGCACCTACTACTATTACTCCACACATCGACCGCTATCCATCATGCATCTAGTGTATTAAGTTCATGGAAAAACAGAGTAATGCAATAAGAACGATGACATGATGTAGACAAGATCTATTTATGTAGAAATAGACCCCATCTTGTTATCCTTAATAGCAACGATACATACGTGTCGTTTCCTTTTCTGTCACTGGGATCAAGCACTAAGATCGAACCCATCACAAAGCACCTCTTCCCATTGCAACATAAATAGATCAAGTTGGCCAAAAAAGGCAAATATCGGAGAAGAAATATGAGGCTATAATCAATCGTGCATAGAAGAGATCAAAGAAGACTCAAATAACTTTCATGGATAAAAACATAGATCTAATCATAAACTCAAAGTTCATCGGATCCACAAACACACCGCAAAAAGACTTACATCATATGGATCTCGAAGAGACCATTGTATTGATAAGAGAGAGAGAGAGAGAGAGAGAGGAAGCCATCTAGCTACTAACTACGGACCCGTAGGTCTAAAAGGAACTACTCACGCATCATCGGAGAGGCACCAATGGACATGATGAACCTCTCCGAGATGGTGTCTAGATTGGGTGTTTCTAGACTCTGCGGCGGCTGGAATTGATTTTTGTCGACTCCCCTAGGGTTTCTGGAATATTAGGGTATTTATAGAGCAAATAGGCAGTGCGGGAGGCCAACGAGGAGGGCACAACCCACGGGGGAACGCCTGCGCCCCCTGGCGGGCCCTGGTGGGTTGTGCTCCCCTCGGAGCTCCCCTCAGGTGCGTTCCTGGCCCACTGGATGTCTTCTGGCCCAAAAAAATCCACAAAAATTTTCGCTGCATTTGGACTCCGTATGATACTGATTTCCTGCAATGTAAAAAACATGCAGAAAACATCAACTGGCATTGGACACTATGTCAATAGGTTAGTAACAAAAATGATATAAAATGATTACAAAACATCCAAGAATGATTATAACATCATGGAATAATAAAAAATTATAGATACATTGGAGACGTATCACCGACCCTCGTGGTTACACGGATGTTTGCGGACAGGTGCGCGGTCATGTTGTGCATGACGTTTGTGAACCGTCGTGGCACACAACATGGCACATGTGCCAGACTGGATGCACATACGTATGTGCCAAGAGGGAACGTTCCTGTGGCCCGACGAGGATGTTGGTTCCTCTAAGTGGGGGTGTATGTGACAACTATGCTTATTAGGGATGATAGACTACTCATATCAATAAGGAATTTCTTCTTTTCTGGAAACCCATTCGGATAGAACTCCAAAGTTAAGCATGCTCAGCTTGGAGTAACTTTAGGATGGGTGACTGACCTGGAAGTTGGTCCCGGCTGTGCACGAGTGAGGACAAAGTGCGCAGGAAAGAGTAGTATTGATCTGTGGGGCCAGTCTAGATCCCTCCAGGAGTAACGACCAGCAGCGGGTGTGTGTGTGGTGTTACAGGTCCAATGTAGTAGAAGTAGCACAAAAACATTTTTTGAGTGTATGCTTTTCCCTGCTCAAGCCTGCCTACTAGAATCGCCAATGCTTGAAAGGAAAAGTGAAGGAAAAACATAGGAATTGGAAAGTTTCCTATGGTACTACTATTCATGCATTTGGTTCAAAGGAATGGAGCAAAGGAAAACTGTAGGATTTGTTCCTTTAGTGTCTCCTTGAAAGAAAACAGTGGGAATTTTAATATCCACTTATCCTCCTTTTCAAATTCCTATTCATGAAGCACAAGTCTAAGAGATAGTAGCATAGTAGCATTATAATCGTACATTTTCTTGTGGTTTGACTTAATCTCACCATGCTTATTTGCATCCTGTGATCTTCCAATTCTTGTGAACCAAACACCCAGATTGGCAGAAATCCTGTGTTTTTAAATTCTCTATTTTGCACGTGCATTCCTACCCTATTCCAGTGTATTTCCTATCCCTGCATTGTTAGAATCCTCAAATTGAAACAAGCCCTTACACAATTACTTCTGTTATAGATATGTGCCAAAGAAAATCTTGTGTGGCTTGTCCCGCTCCTGCTGCGTTGTGTTCCACCCCAGCTCAGCTGCTCCAACGACGGAACGGTTCACCACAGCAGGGATCCACCCTCCAGACTGTCTTTCGCCGCCTCGGGTCTTCTTCCCCGCCGCTGGCAGCCACGAGAACTGCATTACCATCATCAACTGAGAAGATGACCTTAAGGACTACATAGGTCCGCAAGAGAGGTCGCAGTCTTTCGTGTCTGCTTATGTTATGCATCGCTTAATATCATGACATGCTACTTTATCGTCCTGTTCGCCTATTAGACTCCGAGTCAGGTCCAAACTAATGCTCAAACTTGAGTTTTTAAATGGTTGTGGGGTACATATTGGGGCAGCAATCAATATTATCTGTCTACTATCATGTTAATCTCGGGTCTCTACAATGAGTTTCATGTTGGGTGGAAACAAACATTAAAGGAGCCATTATCTGTATTTTTTAACAAAAGCTATTATGTGCCTCCTATCATTGGTTTTGGGTCTATCCACAGTTTTCTACCATCACTCTGGATTTGTGCATGCACTCCTTACATAATCTCACAATGTTTTATTCCTATGCATGTCAGTTATTGTACACAATGGAACTAAACAAGTAGAGCAAAATAGACAAGTCTTGTGTGGCAAAAAAAATCATGCAGACGTCGCTCCATGGTGTGGCGCAAAGGCAGCCCCCCTCAACTAATTTCGGATTGTAATCAAGAGGAAGATAACTGTTCTGAGGGGGATTCAGAAGGAGAAGACCACTCCTATTTACCCCCGAGGTCTTCGCTCTAACTTGGCATGCTCATGTTGGTTATATCATGCATATGGTGCCTTACATTGCTTAGTTTATACATCAAATATGTTATCTTCTTAGCTTAGACATGCTTTGTGTGAATGTCATTTGTTTATTTTCTTTATCAAATATGTGAATTATGCCATGACATCTTGTTTAGCCAAGCATCGTATATGTGAATTTTGCAATGCCACCTTGGTTAGCCAGTCATATTATATGTGAATTATATCATGCCATCATTTTTATTACGTATTAAATTGGTCAACAATTTTAGTACATTTCAATTACCCTTCCTGTGCATCGGCCATTCAAAACGGTCATGGAAAAATCTGAAGTGGAAACAAGGTCTTCAGAGCAGACAATGCTATCTGACGAAACACATGTCTTGTTGGTTACGGATAACTCCTCGGTTTAGGATTCAGAGACAGATGACCAATCCTATTCCCTCCCCCTGCAAGGTGCATGCTCTAACTTGGCAGGGTTATATTGCTCATATCGTACATATGGTGTCTTGCATTGGCATGTCATTTGCTTAGTTTAGACATGCTTTGTGTGAGTGCCACCTGTTTTGTGTCTAATTACCATATATGTGAATTTTGCAATGCCATCTTGTTGCAAGACATTATATATGTGAATTATGCAATGTTATCTTGTTGCCAGGCATTATGTATGTGAATTATGAAATGCCATGCTATTTATCCAAGCATCATATATGTGAATTATATCATGCCATCCTTTTTTTGTATTACTCATTGCATTTGTCGACAATGTTTGTATTTTCAACTGCTCTTCCTGTGCATCAGCCATATGAATTGTTGATGGCGAAATCTGGAGTGAAAACAAGGTCTTCAGAGCAGACAATGTTACCTGCTGAAGCAGATATCTTGCTGGTTACAGATAGCTCCTTAGAGGAGGATTCAGAGACAGACGACCAGTCCTATTATCCCCCTGAGGTGTATGCTCAAACTTGGCAGGGTTATATTACTCATATCATGCATATGTTGTCTTCCAAGGCTTAGCTTTTACATCATATACACAATATTGAATGCCATCTCCTTAGTTGACACATCATATATGCGACTGCCCTCTGCTCACTTGCTTAGTATATAAATCATGTATTTGAATTATATAATGCCATGATGTTTACATAGACAGCATGTATCTGATTTATGTCATGCCAACCCATTTTCCAAAGACATAATATAGTTACCATCTCATGCTGTTTATATAGTCATCATATTTTGAATTATGTCATTCTATCCGTGAATTATATCATGCCATCATGTTTCCATCGATGGCATGTTTGTGAATTATGGCATGCCAACCACTTTAATAGACACATCGTATAGTTATATCATGTCATCTTGTTTACATAGTCATCATATTTTGAAGTATGTCATTCTATCCTGTTTAGTTAGCCATCATACATGTGAAATTGTGTCATGCTATCCTCTTTAATTAGCCATCATATATGTGAAATGATGTCATGCTATTCTGTTTGGTTAGACAACATAAATGTGAATTATTTCAAGCCCTATTTTCTTCTATCCATTGCACATGTCTATCTTACAATATCTGTACATTTAATTACTTTTCTTGTTTATTAGCCATTTGAATTGGAGGGGGTGATGGCAGTATCTATGGGAGTAAAAACACGGTCTTCAGAAAAGATCATGCTACCTGTCGATGCAGATAGAACCAAGGTTGTACTTGCACAAGATCCAGCCCCACCACACATAACTCAGACTCACGCAGATTGTACCCCTATCCAGCTGGACAAAGAACAAGCTAGACCCCTTCTAACCCCAACCCCAGCAGATAGTAACCCATTTACAGTTGACACGGCACCGTCTCAACCATAGAGCACCCAAAAATGAGCTGTTAGTAAGGAAACTGCAGTGCCTAAAGCACAAGGACCACCACTCCAAACCCCAAGTCAGCGCTTAAAGCAGAAGAATAATTGTTCTCGGGTCAGGTTCCGTAGCTATGGTTCATACTTCTTTGTTCTTGCATCACTGTATTTACTCATACCAACTTATTTCAAATTTGAAGGATGCAATTGAAACTCTAATGGCGCAACGGGTATGTTTTAAACCTGTTTCTTTAACGTGTTTGCTTTTGTAACTTGCTCTATGTCCATTTCAGCTTCAATTGAATAAACAATTATATTCTCATGCCATGCACATTACAATTGTTGTATTGCTATGTAGTTTCCCACACTTATATTCTGTCTATGCTGCTTTGTCTTAAATAGATATGATTTGAGCTGTCTCTATCTTGATTTGGCAACATAAACTAGAATGATATAGGCCATACAGTGACCATACTACATAGATATATGTTTGTTTCATGTTGTTATCCTGTCCACCTTACTACTGAACTGGTTTACCAAAATGAGTTTCATATACAACATGGTAAAATTGCGATGTGTCTGATTGTTTCTATTTTAGAATGCAGATAAAATGTTGGAGAAGAGTACCCCGTTATGCAATGGTAAAGGTAGTAATGCAGATAAGGTTCAAGATAGTGAGACATCCCTGTTGGTCTCCAAGAAAGCTGATGAAAACTATATTGAAGACACTGAGACAACCCCAAAGTCCTGTCTGATGTAGTGTTTGAGTTACTGGCCACTACTGCTGGCACCAGCTCTTCGAACTCGCTGCTTGAATCAGTTCAGCCTCTTGAGTCTCAACTTTAAGTTGAAAGACATCGATGAGATGTTCTGCGACAGGAAGCGGAAGGACTAAGGAAGTCCCTGCAGAATTCAGATGCATACTTTCTGGTGCAACAGCAAGCACTGGAGGATTTAAGCGCCAAACAAGAGAAAGTTGATAAGCTTGCTAAGAGTCTTGCCAGCATTATGGGTACCCAGGATATTGTTTCTTGAGATCTTCTGAAGTGGTTTCAGTTCTGTACTTGTTTTGTCATGAGTTTATTTGCATCGGTCGCCAACTTTGACAACCAGTGTATGTGATATGCTGCTTTGTTCACTATATTTGCACTGGTGGCGAACTTTGATGCCCAGTGGATGTAATATGTGTAATAGCCGTGATAGCCTAGCATAAGTTGCTTGCTTATTTATTTCCTTGTTGTCTTGTTTATTTGTTTTCTTGTAGCTAGTGCAGTTCTTTTTCCGTGGTTTGCTAGTGGCTGCAATAACCTATTTTTTGAAACTAGGCCACAATAACCATGGGCTACATATTTACTATAGTGACCATGGGCCTCCTACGAGCCATAGAAACAATGGGCCTTATACGGCCCGTAGAAAAATGGGCCTTCTACGGGGCGTAGCATCAATGGGCCTTCTATGGGTCGTATGATCGACTGGCCAAACATGTGCCAATAACGAATTGCATTATGGGCCGTAAACCCTCTAGAGTTGGAATCATTCGTTCATGGGCCGACCATAACGGGCCATCATTAATCGGCCGTATATGATGACGCTATGAAAATGGCCCAACGGATTAACATGCCATAAACGGGCTGACTGTAACCACGGGCTGAATTTGGCCCACTAGTAGAAAAGGCTAGTACCGGGCCATAAGTACCTGAATGCTGGAAATGAGCGCAAGAATAAATGGGCCCTAAGAAGGCTGAATGATAACACGGGCTGGAAACGGCCCAATGGAATAATGGGCCGTTAATGGGTATAAAGCGCTACACTGTTCAATACGGGTTAGTTTCACCATGGGCCGTTAACGGGCCAAGAGTTACAAAGGGCCTCATATGAACCGAAAAACATCATGGGCCATACATGGGCCGGAAGTTACAATGGGCTGGAATCATATTGGATGGCCCAGATGACTCTATTGGGCCTAATTCGGATAGGCCATAAAGGGCCGTGACTTAGCGGGTTGTAAATGAGCTATATGCGAACAGACCGTTAACTGGCTTTCTGTGGGCCGGCCCACTACCTTTTGACCAAGTTAAATCAGCCAACCTTTTCGCCGGAATGGGCCTCTGTTGGGCCATTCAACGTGTCGACGTATCATAGGCGCCTTTGGTCCAATGAGTGGATGGCATCTGTCCCAATGGTGAGCCGACACGTGGTTCCTCTGGCCATTGAGAATTTTAAACATGGAAAATCCCCAATGGTTCGAGCTGTTAACGGGTTATTGGATCCAAACCGGAACCCGTTAGCTTAATGGCGACCTGTTACGGTTGATGCCACGTGTCGGTTACCCTTGACGAAAGCAATTCTACGACATGTGATTTATCGTCATGGAATTGGACACTTCCATGATGATAATTTTGGTAATGTCATGGAACACTTCTACGACAGCACAGGTATGACTATCTTGATTCTGTCATAAAATCGTCATGGGTGTACATGCATGACAGAAAATGTGACCTATTGTGACAAACACATATCATCACAGAAGTGAATATTTTTGTAGTGAACAACCCTTCGACACTCGAGCCGAAACCTATCCATCTAGAGAGTGCGCAGCTCTCAAGAGTAATAGGTACAAGAAGTCTAACTCAGAAATACTATGATGCTCAACCACTGTCTAAGTTTGGGCTCTTGATTTTTCTCTTGGTGGATCTTAAACTCAAATCACTCGGAGAGGGGATGCTCTATCAATCTTCTCTGAAATCTTAAGCAGAGCTGAAAACTGACAATGTTGGAGCGGATGGCTATTTATAGCTGCAGCCTTCCCTGGTGGGAAATGACCAAATTGGATACGTGGAGCAGCCATTGGCCGAACGACACGAGTCCAACAGTTAGAAATTGAGCACAATGGTAACATTACTTGCGGAGAAAGTAATGCTAACTCCTTAGTTCGAAGGATATCTCCTGCAACACGAAGAGCATCTACTGCTGCTAGATAATCATTCGAAGCATAAATAGATTTCTCTCGCATCTTGCATAGGTTTGGGCTAAGCATCACAATGGATCTAAGCTTCGAGAACCTATATCCCTCTTAATAGTACAGAGATCCTATGACTCAAATAAGTGGAAGAAGAAAAACGAAAAGAATACTACGTGTTCACTTCGTCTTCGACTTCCACTAGTTGCAGTCAAATTCTTCAGACATAAACTCCGAACCAATTGCTTCAAATCAGTAGTAACTTTCGAGAGGTTAACTCCTTCACATCAATATTCTTGTCTACATGTCTTCAACAAATGTAGCTCATTCTTCTCTGTAACGTAAATATTCTTTGGTGAAGTTCCTTGAACTTGGAACTGGAGATAGCATTCTCTTTGGTTCTGCATGGACTATTTCTCTTTGAGTGCACTAGCAAACTAATTAGTCCATGTATGTTTCTGTCAACAATCTCCAAAACATAGGAGGGCAAATATTGCACCAACAATCTCCCCCTTTTTGGACGATTGTTGACAAACCAGAATACATCGAAGGATAGATAATGGAATGAAATGAAATGCGAAGGATAATTAAAAATGAGAGAAAGTTACGAAGATAAAACATGCTCCCCTTGAAGATATACATTTTTGCATAGGAGATAGATTCAATGTAGCGATGTGAATCTTCTTCTAAGTGGCATTGACACATGATCTCATTTGTGTTCCCTTTCAATGCACTCAATAGTGTTTGAGGTATTTTCCTGTCACACATCAATCTTGAAAAAGATATTTTAGGTAGAGCAAATAATTTGAAATGATTTGTGATGAATGATAAGCCATAAGGATTTTCTCATAACACAGTTTGAATGCACACGAGATATAAGTTTCCTGCAAGTTAGATACTTAAGGAAAATCAGAGCAAACGAAATCACAGATATATTGCTCGGAGTGGATATGCTTCAGACGAGGTTTTCCTGTAGTAGAGATGATATAAAGGAAAAGTGCGAGTAAAAACGACCTATGAACAGGTGAAAGGGTTCGCTTTCGATTCTCAAGACATTTCAGTCAGAAGCTAACTTTCTTCTCCTGCAGGGTTAGATATCGAGAGATAATCATTATAGCATATCTAAACAGGACATATGTGATTTCAAGGAGTGAAATATCTCTTCTCAAAGATGCAAGTGTTTCAATCCTCCTTGAAACGCTTTCATTTTCCCTGTATGATAGATAATTATTGCAAATAATTACTGCAAGGAAATGAGCTTTCGATAGCACCTACAGAGAATAGCAAAAAGCAGATAGCATTGCAGGGGGGTTATTAATTTACATGATGACCAAGTATATCAACACCACATGCGGTGCATTAAGTTCCAGAAGTAAAAAATTTGTCGAAACCAAATTGTTCGGAGAAAAGGAAATGGCGAATGGAAACACCCCTGCAATTAACCCTCACATCTATCACTCGATGTTCTTCTCCCACTTTTTGTTAGCAAGTGTCCGAAAGGAAAGAGAATGCATACGAGGAACTAATCGTCCGGAGAACCCTCAGAATCAGAACTCAAACTGCGGAGAAGCAGAGCGAGCGATAGTTGAGGCCGAAGTAACAGTTGGAGGTGCAACATGGGTGCCAGGTGCATCAGGCTTGTAGATAAAAGTCCTTGCTGTGTCTTCGAGTTGATCATCAGGTTCGACAAACAGCAGGTCAGTTGAGGCAGAGCACTAAGGAAGAACAGGGGTTTGCCTTTGGATGTGAGGCACTTCAAATAGCTCCAGATAGTCTTTGATACCCTTGGCAGACAGTTGCTTCCGAGAGTAATGCTTGCACAAAATAGGCCAGGAGCACTTCTTCTGTTCCTTCTCATACAGGAGAGCTTGGCGAGATAAGTTGTGAAGCAAATTTAGTTCTATCATCATCTCCAGCTTCACTTTCCTATCGAGCTTGAGGTGGCTCTCCAGAGCTTGCTAAGTGCAAAGACATATCTCATACAGTGAAGGATTTTCCTCACGGGGAATGTCAACTCTAGCTTTCTTGATCTTCAGGGCTTCAGTAGCAGAAGACTGGGAAGCAGAAGCTGTAGCATCAACTGGCATGTTTCCTTTAATATATTTCACAATTCGGAGTATGTCACGGACTGGTGGCATGTAAACTTTTGGAACAAAGGGGCAGTAGAATTGTTCATCAAGGAGCTTTCCAATGGCAAACATGATCCAAGGTACATAGGGCTTCATGGCTTGAGGGGTATCATCTGCACATGCCAAGTTGGAAATGAAAAGATCCGGGGTATCGAAGCGAATACCCTGAGTAATGGCAAGCAGTGCATTTCCCACGATGTTGTTGATAGTTTCTCGCATGTTGGTTGGAGTGATGGAGTGCAGAGGAAGTAGAATAGAACTTTGTTCTCATAGGCTAGATTCTTTGGGTTTATCTTTATGCATTCATCACCAACCAGCTTGGGGTCCATCAGCATGTGAAGTTGAACTTCAGATACTTCCCATTAGTGCATCATGTGTTCACGATTGGCATCAAATTCGCATCGAGGAAGATTTAACAGTGCCAAGAACTGATCTGCCGAGCATTTGATCTTTTGCTCTACTGTCATCCATTCGAGGGTCCAGGTGCTGCTATCTGTAAGATCTCCTGTGATATAAAGTGTAGCATAGAATTGATGAATTACTTCATTATTCCAGCCATGGTTGAAGCGAAGGAAATCTTTCAGGAAGACATGTTCAATATGATCCATGATGTGATGGAAGTAAGGTAAGCATTCGAGCTTGGCAAAGTTCAGATTTTTGTGCTTGAAGATGCGATTCTTTTCATATAGAATGCGAGCATAATATACAGTTTGTTCTTTTGTCCAGAATCTCAGTGACAGGAAAATCCTTTCTCCTTCGTATGGGCTTGTCCCAAAGAATGCAAGCTTTGAAAGATGAAATTGCTCGTTGCCATTTGGGCCATCTTTAACAAGGAACAGAGGGAATGTTTCCAAAGGATTTTCCAGATCTTCTTCACTCATATGTAGGGTCCAAATACCATCAGATGCTTGCACATCTTCTTCGGTAATGTTGAGTGGGGCATGAAGCTTCCTTGAATTCACCTGGGACGACTTCTTTGATGAACTCGACTGACCAACATTTTTATTCACTGGAACTCCTTCAGGGGCTTTCAGATTCTCGGGCACTAGGGATTTTTATTTCACTAGATTCTTTTTGATTGGGGGCACAAAAACTTCTTATTTGGATGCTTGAGTTACAACTGGTGGGGCATTCACTTCGTGAGCCATGGGCTCTTCAGATTTCTTTTCTTCCTTTTCCAATTGTGGGATAGTGGAAATAGGAGCAGGATCAACATCCGTCTAGGTAGGGGCTCCAGATCATGTGATCGGGGTGGTTTTCTGTCGGGAAGCATTTTGCTCCCCCTTAATCTTGTCATTCTCCTCCTTATATGATTCGAAGGGCTCGGATTGCACTTTATTAGAAGGCTATGAATCTACCTTTTCAACCTCAATCTCTTCATCAACATCATCATCGGTGGCTTGCTGCATAACTGGAGCATTTTCTTCGTCAGATTTGTTCAGAAATATATCAACCACATCTGGTTATTCTTGGCCTGTTGGGGCAGGAATGATAACCTCCACATGATGAGCTTGTTGCATAACTTCAACCACTCGAGTAGCGGAGGGTGGAATCTACTGCAAGGGGGTCCTTGAGTCAATTGGAGCATCATCAGCAATAGTCTGAAGGTGGCGGTCTTTGATTCCTTTTGGTTTGTTGGCCCTAGCCTTAGCCTTCTGGCGTTTTTCCTCTTTGATTCTCCCTCGAGCAAGCTCTGCCTTGCACTCGATCTCATCATTCCTTCGATCACACAGCTGAGAAACTTCCATTTTCAAGCGCGAGTGCCAATCTATTTTGTCATTCTCATCACACTGAGTGCCTTTGTGAGTTCAATGATCTCATTTTTCAACTGTTTCCTTTCGAATTCAATGTTGGCCTCTTTTCTCATATGCTCGAGGGTTTGCTTGTCCTTGACAGCCTGATTCAACTTCTTGGTAATCTTCTTCAGCTCGATGAAATGTTTCGTTACCATTTCGGTAACATCATCAGGAAGTCCCAAACTGCTCAAATCATCAGATTTTGCATCATAAGCACCACTCTCAATTGCATCAATCATGAGATTGAAGTCATACTTTTGTTCCTCTGTGGAAGCAGGAACACTGGGTTTGGCTTTCTTAGTAGAACCTTCAGCTTCTCCTTCAGATATTAGCTTTCCCTTCGCTGTTGCAGCGGCAGAACCATTTGTCAGTGACTGGAGTAGATGCATGTCTTGGATATTTCCTTAGAGGGGTTGAAACTTTTACAGGTGAAGGGGGTTTTAAGGCCTGTTGAGAATTTCTTGCTGATCATACAAAGGTATTTCATCAGTAGCATCTGCTTCAGAGGACTCATCAGAGGAGCTAGAAACAGCTTTCCTTGATTTCTTGACGAGGGATTTCTTTTGAGATGCTTGAGGAGAAACAGATTTCCTGGACTTTCCAGAGGCACGATCCTTTTTCTTCTACATGTCTTGATGTGTTAGCGTGATGTTTTCTTCTTCAATTTGATTTTTCTTCGCTAGCCTAGCATCTCCCTTGACTTTGGCCCTTGCCCTCTTTTCCACTTCCTTGGGAGAATTGGCAATTCTTTTGAGGGAGTCATGATGAGCATTCAAAGGCGCAGGTGGTATGACTTTTTCATCGTCTAGCCCAATGCAATTTTTGGCTATGCAGTCGTTCCACAACAATGTGAAGGCAAACAATATCTGATACTTTTCACAAACGTTTTCATAGGTGAACCATTTCTGCGCCCAATGACGACGAATCCTTGCAGCCTGTTATTTCGATCTATTGTTGATTCAACCACATGTGGAGTTCTGTACCCATTTGGTTCGGACATCTCAGTAGTGGTGTTCTCCTCTCTTCTACCACCACCCTTTTTGGGATTTCCATCGGAGAACATGGTAAGGGTGTTAGTGACTAAATCATCCTCGGGCTGACTGTGAGCAGAGGGAATATCTTCATCATTTCTTCTGATTTAGACTTGGATTTCTTCTTTGGTGTCTTGGGAGGCTTTGATGATTTTCCTCCAACAGTCAATCTCATTCTGTCAAATCTTGAGGATACTAAGGCAGATCTCCTTCAAACTCTGTATACTCATCTGAACTCTATGCCATGACTAACCCGTGAAAAGAAATAGATACGAGAGAAAATAGGGTAGGGTCATAAACATGCACAGAAGCATTTTGAATGAAAATGAATGTTTTTCAAAAGGAACAAAGGACTTCATGGTAGTCTTAGAGAAGATATACTTGGTACAATAAAACTGTCTAATCCTTCGGATGAGCACACATGAACCCTAGAACAAGGAGAACTAGTACGAGGTAAAATCTACAAACCGCACCAGCCAAAACCTAGTGAATCCTAAAGATCTACCGCAGTGAATAACTCAAAAGAAATGGCGTCGGTGTGAACTGCCCCATGAACAGAGGAGGGAGCAGAGGCAGTTTTGGATCTAGGCACGCTAACTTGGCTACATAGACCAACTACGGCAATGTGGAGAGGAAGATTTAGCGCACTCGCGTGACCAACTGCGATGAGACTTCACCAGAGTTGCACAGCAAGGCACCTCACTGGAGTTGCTTCGAGCTTGAGCTCAACAGGAGGTGGATGCGAGGATGAGGAGCAAATGCGAGGATGAAGACATCGGGAGGGGTATTTGTAGCTAGAGAGCTGAACCACCTCTCCGAAATCTACGACCCTCAGAAGCGGGACGTTCCATAGTCAACGTACGTGATCATGGTCGTGGGGATCGTGGGCACGTGGCAACCGTTTCCTGCGAAGAACTAGGAAACTGAGCGGGAGGCCGAAAGGTTTGAAGGAGGGAAATCGCCATAAACAGATTAAGGTTCGAAGTCGATTTCTTTCGCGACTGAGGGAGTCCTGGACTAGGGGTTGTCCGGATAGCCGAACTATCATCATTGGCCGGACTCCAAGACTATGAAGATACAAGATTGAAGACTTCGTCCCGTGTCCGGATGTGACTTTCCTTGGCGTGGAAGGCAAGCTTGGCAATACGGATATGTAGATCTCCTACCATTTTAACCGACTCTGTGTAACCCTAGCCCTCTCCGGTGTCTATATAAATCGAAGGGTTTTAGTTCGTAGGAGGAAAAAAAATCATACCATAGGCTAGCTTCTAGGGTTTAGCCTCCTTGATCTTGAGGTAGATCTACTCTTGTACTACCCATATCATCAATATTCATCAAGCAAGAGTAGGGGTTTTACCTCCACCGAGAGGGCCCGAACCTGGGTAAAAACATCATGTCCCTTGTCTCCTGTTACCATCCGCCTAGACGCATAGGTCGGGACCCCCTGCCCGAGATCCGCCGGTTTTGACACCGACATTGGTGTTTTCATTGAGAGTTCCTCTATGTCGTCACCTATGGGCCCGATGGCTCCTTCAATCATCAACAACGACGTGGTCCAGGGCGAGACTTTTCTCCCTGGACAGATCTTCGTATTTGGCGGCTTTGCACTGCAGGCCGATTCGCTTGGCCATCTGGAGCAGATCGAAAGCTACGCCCCTGGCCATCAAGTCAGATTTGGAAGTTTGAACTATACGACCAACATCCACGGAGACTTGATCTTCGACGGATTCGAGCCACACCGAAGCGCCACCAGACCGCACGATGGGCATGATTTGGCTCGCTGCCGACAAGACTCGAGGCCGCACGAGTCCGCCCCGACCTCACCGACACCACCTTGGGGGCTGCTACCTCTACGGCGATAGAGCCGAATACCGACCCTGTCCCTTGTGAAGCTCATGACTCCAAGGTGCCGGACTCCCCTCCGGACTCCGAACCTTCCACGCCCTTGCCAATCGAATCCAATTGGGCGCCGATCATGGAGTTCACTGCTGCGGACATCTTTCAGCACTCGCCTTTTGGCAACATCCTGAATTCGCTAAAGTGCCTCTCTTTATCAAGAGAACCCTGGCCGGATTATGGTCAGAACGGTTGGGATGCGGACGATGAAGAAATTCAAAGCCCACCCACCACCCACTTCGTAGCCACTGTCATGAATTAACCGACATGCTAGACTTCAACTCTGAAGATATCGACGGTATTTACGACGATGCCGAGACGACCAAGAACCAGCACCTACAGTAGGCATCGAAAGCCACCTCGCCATATGACATATACATGGTGGACACCCCAAAGGATGGGAATGGCGATGGACCAGCGGAGGATGACCCCTCCAAAAAGCAGCCTAAGCGCCGGCGTCAGCGGCACCGCTCTAAATCCCGCCACAGCAAAAATGGAGATTCCGGCTCCAGAGACAATAAAATCCCAGATAGTGCCGAAGACAACCCACTCCAGCAAGATTTAGCACACGAGGATGGAGAAGCCAGCCCCCGTGAGAGAGCAGCAGGCAAAGAGATAGAGGACGATAATTACATGCCTCCCTCCAGAGACGAGGCAAGCCTCGACGACGACGAATTTTTCATGCCTGAGGATCTCGTCGAACAAGAGCGTTTCAAGCGCAGGCTTATGGCCACGGCAAGCAGCCTCAAGAAGAAGCAGCAACAGCTTAGAGCTGACCAAGACTTGCTAGCCGACAGATGGACTGAAGTCCTTGCGGCCGAAGAGTATGAACTCAAACGCCCCTCCAAAAGCTACCCCAAACGCAAGCTGCTGCCCCGATTAGAGGAGGAAGCACATAAACCTACATCACCAGCACAATATGGCCGACCGGCCACCTTGTTGCCGCGACAGAGAGGCCTCTAGGCCCTCCACTCAAGCCATACCCCGGCGTCGCTCTAAAAGTATAAAGTCACAGGGCCAGACTTGCTAGACATATTGGAGGATAAGGAAAGACAAGCCAGATCGATCTACGGATCGCGTGGGCGCCCCACGATACGCGACGACAACCGTCACACCGGATACAACAACTCCGACCGGGCCGAACACAATAGACAAAGCTCGCTTGAGCTGCGTCGTAATATAGCCCAATACAGAGGCGCCGCACACCCACTATGCTTCACAGACGAAGTAATGGATCATCAAATGCCCAAAGGTTTCAAACCCGTAAACATTGAATATTATGACGGCACAACAGATCCTGCGGTTTGGATCGAGGATTATCTCCTTCATATCCACATGGCCCGCAGTGATGATCTCCACGCCATCAAATACCTCCCACTCAAGCTTAAAGGACCAGCGCGACATTGGCTCAACAGCCTGCCAGCAGAATCAATTGGGTGTTGGGAGGACCTGGAAGCCGCATTCCTTGATAACTTCCAGGGCACATATGTGCGACCACCAGACGCGATGAACTAAGCCACATAATTCAGCAGCCAGACGAATCGGCCAGACAATTCTAGACACGGTTCCTAACCAAGAAAAATCAAATCATCGACTGTCCAGATGCAGAGGCCCTTGCAGCCTTCAAACACAACATCCGTGATGAATGGCTTGCCCGGCACCTAGGACAGGAGAAGCCAAAATCAGGGGCAGCCCTCACATCGCTCATGACCCGCTTCTGTGCGGGAGAAGACAGCTGGCTAGCCCGTAGTAACAACCTAACCAAAAACTCTGGTAGTTTGGATACCAAAGATAGCAATGGCAGGTCGCGTCGCAATAAGCATAAGCGCCGCATTAACGGCGATAATGTGAAGATACGGCAGTCAACGCCGGATTCAGATGCTCTAAATGTTGGAACTATGCCCAAGAGGCAATAATAAATTAGTTATTATTATATTTCCTTGTTCATGATAATCGTTTATTATCCATGCTACAATTGTATTGACAGGAAACTCAGATACATGTGTGGGTACATAGACAACACCATGTCCCTAGTAAGCCTCTAGTTGACTAGCTCGTTGATCAATAGATGGTTACGGTTTCCTGACCATGGACATTTGATGTCGTTGATATCGGGATCACATCATTACGAGAATGATGTGATGGACAAGACCCAATCCTAAGCCTAGCACATAGATCGTGTAGTTCGTATGCTAGAGCTTTTCTAATGTCAAGTATCTTTTCCTTAGACCATGAGATTGTGCAACTCCCGGATACCGCAGGAATGCTTTGGGTGTACCAAACGTCACAACATAACTGGGTGACTATAAAGGTGCACTACAGGTATCTCCGAAAGTGTCTCTGGGTTGGCACGAATCGAGATGGATTTGTCACTCCGCAGACGGAGAGGTATCTCTGGGCCCACTCGGTAGGACATCATCATAATGTGCACAATGTGATCAAAGAGTTGATCGCAGGATGATGTGTTACGGAACGAGTAAAGAGACTTGCCGGTAACGAGATTGAACAAGGTATCGGTATACCGATGATCGAATCTCGGGCAAGTACAATACCGTTAGAAAAAGGGAATTGTATACGGGATTGATTGAGTCCTTGACATCGTGGTTCATCCGATGAGATCATTGTGGAACATGTGGGAGCCAACATGGGTATCCAGATCCCGCTGTTGGTTATTGACCGAGAACGCCTCGGTCATGTTCAAGATGGTTCCCGAACCCGTAGGGTCTACACACTTAAGGTTCGATGACGCTAGGGTTATAAAGGAAGTTTGTATGTGGTTACCAAATATTGTTCGGAGTCCCGGATGAGATCCCGGACGTCACGAGGAGTTTCGGAATGGTCCGGAGGTAAAGATTTATATATGGGAAGTCCTATTTTGGCCACCGAAAATGTTCGGGATTTTTCGGATTGTACCGGAAGGTTCTAGAAGGTTCCGAGTGGGGCCCACCTACATGGGGGACCCACATGAACGTGGGTAGTGGGGTCAAGGCCCCACACCCCTGGTCAAGGCGCACCAAGATCCCCCCTTAGAAGGAATAAGATCATATCCCGAAGGGATAAGATCAGGATCCCTAAAAAAGGGGGATAATAATTGGTGGGGAAGGAAATGATGGGATTTCTTTCCTCCCACCTTTCCCAACGCCCCAATGGACTTGGAGGGCAAGAAACCATCCCCTCCACCCCTATATATAGTGGGGAGGCGCATGGGAGCTACACGCCTCGGGCGCAGCCCTCCCCTCTCCGGTACTCCTCCTCTCCGCGGTGCTTGGCGGCCCCTGCAGATTGCCACGCCCTCCATAACCACCACGCCGTTGTGCTGCTGCTGGATGGAGTCTTCCTCAACCTCTCCCTCTCTCCTTTCTGGATCAAGGCATGGGAGACGTCACCGGGCTGTACGTTTGTTGAACACGGAGGTGCCGTCCGTTCGGCAATAGGATCTCCGGTGATTTGGATCACGACAAGTACGACTCCTTCAACCCCGTTCTCTTCAACGCTTCCGCTTAGCGATCTACAAGGGTATGTAGATGCACTCTCTTCCCCTCGTTGCTAGTCTCTCCATGGATAGATCTTGGTGACTCGTAGGAAAATTTTGAATTTCTACTACGTTCCCCAACAGTGGCATCATGAGCTAGGTCTATTGCGTAGATTCTTTGCACGAGTAGAACACAAAGTAGTTGTGGGCACTGATGTTGTTCAATATGCTTACCGTTACTAGTCCAATCTTGATTCGGCGGCATCGTGGGATGAAGCGCCCCAAGACCGACCTTACACGCATTTCGTGAGACAAGTTCCACCGATCGACATGCACTTGTTGCATAAGGTGGCTAGCGGTGCCGCCTCTCCACTTTAGTCTGGACGGATTCGATGAAAAGGGTCTTATGAAGGGTAAATAGCAATTGGCATATCATGTTGTGGTTTTTGCATAGGTAAGAAACGTTTTGCTAGAAACCCATAGCAGCCATCAGAAAACATGCAAACAACAATTAGAGGACGCCTAACTTGTTTTTGCAAGGTATGCTATGTGATGTGATATGGCCAAAAAGAATGTGATGAATGATATGTGATGTATGAGATTGATCAGGTTCTTGTAATAGGAATCACGACTTGCATGTCGATGAGTATGACAACCAGCAGGATCCATAGGAGTTGTCTTAATTTATTGTATGACCTGCGTGTCAATGAACAACGCCATGTAATTACTTTACTTTATTGCTAAACCGTTAGCCATAGTAGTAGAAGTAATAGTTGGCGAGACAACTTCATGGAGACACGATGATGGAGATCATGATGGAGATCATGGTGTCATGCCGGTGACAATGATGATCATGGAGCCCCGAAGATGGAGATCAAAAGGAGCAAAATGATATTGTCTATATCATGTCACTTTTTTTGATTGCATGTGATGTTTATCATGTTTATGCATCTTATTTGCTTAGAGCGACGGTAGTAAATAAGATGATCCCTCATTAAAATTTCAAGAAAGTGTTCCCCCTAACTATGCACCGTTCCAGAAGTTCGTCGTTTCGAAGCACCACGTGATGATCGGGTGTGATAGATTCTTACGTTCACATACAACGGGTGTAAGCCAGATTTACACACGCGAAACACTTAGGTTAACTTGACGAGCCTAGCATGTACAGACATGGCCTCGGAACACAAGAGACCGAAAGGTCGAGCATGAGTCATATGGAGGATACGATCAACATGAAGATGTTCACCGATGATGACTAGTCCGTCTCACATGATGATCAGACACGGCCTAGTTGACTCGGATCATGTAATCACTTAGATGATTAGAGGGATGTCTATCTGAGTGGGAGTTCATGAGATGAACTTAATTATCCTGAACATAGTCAAAAGATCTTTGCAAATTATGTCGTAAGCTCGCACTTTAGTTCCACTATTTAGATATGTTCCTAGAGAAAATATAGTTGAAAGTTGACAGTAGCGATTATGTGGATAGTAGAAAGGTTATGTCCTTAATGCACCGCTCAGTGTGTTGAACTCCAAACGTAGTCTGTGGATGTTGTGAACATCGGACATACACATTTTGATAACTACGTGATAGTTCAGTTAAACGGTTTAGAGTTGAGGCACCAAAGACGTTTTCGAAACGTCACGGAACATATGAGATGTTTCGAGGGCTGAAATTGGGATTTCAGACTCGTGCCCACGTCAAGAGGTATAAGACCTCCGACGATTTTCTTAGCCTGCAAACTAAGGGAGAAAAGCTCAATCGTTGAGCTTGTGCTCAGATTGTCTGAGTGCAACAATCACTTGAATCGAGTGGGAGTTGATCTTCCAGGTGAGATAGTGATGTTTCTCCAAAGTCATTGCCACCAAGCTGCTAGAGCTTCATGATGAACTATAACAAATCAGGGATAGATATGATGATCCTTGAGATATTCGCGATGTTTGACACCACGAAAGTAGGAATCAAGAAGGAGCATCAATTGTTGATGGTTGGTGAAACCACTAGTTTCAAGAAGGGCAAGGACAAGAAGGGATACTTCATGAAACAGCAAATCAGCTGCTGCTCTAATGAAGAAACCCAAGGTTGAACCTAAACCCAAGACTAAGTGCTTCTGTAATAAGGGGAACAGCCACTGGAGCAGGATTACCCTAGATACTTGGTAGATGAGAAGGCTGGCAAGGTCGATAGAAGTAATTGGATATACATTATGTTAATGTGTACTTTACTAGTACTCCTAGTAGCACCAGGGTATTAAGATACCGGTTCGGTTGCTAAGTGTTAGTAACTTGAAATAAAAGAGCTACGGAATAAACGGATACTAGCTAAAGGTGAGCTGACGATATGTGTTGGAAGTGTTTCCAAGTTTGATGTGATCAAACATCGCACGCTCCCTCTACCATCAAGATTAGTATTAAACCTGAATAATTGTCATTTGGTGTTTGCGTTGAAGCATAGACATGATTGGATTATGTCTATCGTAATACGATTATTCATTTAAGGAGAATAATGGTTACTCTATTTATTTGAATAATACCTTCAATGGTCTTGCACCTAAAGGAATGGTTCATTGAATCTCGATCGTAGTGATACACATTTTCATGCCAAAAGATATAAGATAGTAATGATAGTACCACTTACTTGTGGCACTGCCATGTAAGTCATATTGGTATAAAACGCATGAAGCTCCATGTTGATGGATCTTTGGACTAACTCATTTTTGAAAAGTTTGAGACATGCGAACCATGTCTATTGGTGTATACGCATGAAGAAACTCCATGCAGATGGATCGTTTGGACTCACTTGATTTTGAATTACTTGAGATATGAAAATCATACCACATGGGCAAGATGACTGAAAAGCCTCGTTTTCAGTAAGATGGAACAAGATAGCAACCTGTTGGAAGTAACACATTTTGATGTGTGCAGTCCAATGGGTGCTGAAGCATGCACTGAATATCATTATGTTCTTACTTCACAGATGATTTGAGTAGATAGTGAGTATATTTACTTGATGAAACACAAGTCTGAATTACTGAATGGTTCAAGTAATTCCAGAGTGAAGTTGAAAATCATCGTGACAAGAGGATAAAATGTCTATGATATGATCATATTGATGAGTATCTGAGTTACGAGCTTTGGCACGCAATTAAGACATTGTGGAAATTGTTTCACAATTAATACCGCCTGGAAAACCATAGTGTGATGGTGCTTCCGAACATCATAGTTGCACCCTATTGGATATGGTGCGTACCATGATGTCTCTTATCGAATTACCACTATTGTTCATGGGTTAGGCATTAGAGACAACCGCACTCACTTTAATAGGGCACCACGTAATTCCGTTGAGACGACACCATTTGAACTATGGTTTGGAGAAACCTAAGTTGTCGTTTCGTAAAGGTTTGGGGCTGCGATGCTTATCTGAAAAAGTTTCAGGTTGATAAGCTCGAACCCAAAGCGGATAAAATGCATCTTCATAGGAAACCCAAAAACAGTTGGGTATACCTCCTATCTCAGATCCGGAAGCAAAAGTAATTGTTTCTAGCATTATTGAGGAAATCGTTAACTGGTAGCTGCTCGGTTGGCTGACAAGTAGGGGATTAATAGGCTAATCGGCAAGTTAATCGGCCATTTAATCAATTACTCGGGTGATTAATCAGTTAATCGGCTACTCAGTGACCCTACGAGTAGGGATTAATCGGCAAGTTAACTGGTTAATCGGATGAATTCTTGAACAGGGGTTTCTAGGAACGGGTCCTTTCTCGAGGAAAAGTTGCTCTCGAAAGAATTGAGTGGGAGGATGGTGGAGACTTGATAAGGTTATTGAACCATCACTTCAACTAGTGTGTAGCAGGGCACAGGAAGTAGTTCATGTGGCACCTACACCAATTGAAGTAGAAGCTTATGATAGTGATCATGAAACTTCGGATCAAGTCACTACCAAACCTCGTAGGTCGACAAGGATGCATACTGCTTCAGAGTGGTACAGTAATCCTGTCTTGAAGGTCATGTTGCTAGACAACAATGAACCTACGAGCTATGGAGAAGCGATGGTGGGCCCGAATTCTGACAAATGGTTAGAAGCCATGAAATCCGAGATAGGATCCATGTATCAGAACAAAGCATGGACTTTGGTGGACTTGCCCGATGATCGGCTAGCCATTGAGATAAATGGATCTTTAGGAAGAAGACGGACGTGGACGGTAGTGTCTCCGGCTATGAAGCTCGACTTGTGGCAAAGAGTTTTTCACAAGTTCAAGGAGTTGACTACGATGAGATTTTCTCATCCGTAGTGATGCTTAAGTCCGTCGGAATCATGTTAGCATTAGCTGCATTTATGAAATCTGGCAGATGGATGTCAAAACGAGTTTCCTTACCAGTCTTTGTAAGGAAAGGTTGTATGTGATACAATCAGAATGGTTTTGCCTAAGGATGCTAAAAGGTATGCTAGCTCCAGCGATCCTTCCATGGACTGGAGTAAGCATCTCGGAGTTGGAATATATACTTTGATAAGATGATCAAAGATTTTGGGTTTATACAAAGTTTATGAGAAACTTGTATTTCCAAAGAAGTGAGTGGGAGCACTATAGAATTTCTGATGAGTACATGTTGTTGACATATTGTTGATCAGAAATGATGTAGAATTTCTGGAAAGCATATAGGGTTATTTGAAAGGTGTTTTTCAATGGAAAACCTGGATTAAGCTACTTGAACATTGAGTATCAAGATCTATGAGGATAGATCAAAAACGCTAAATGGTACTTTCAAATGAGCACATACCTTGACATGATGTAGAAGGTGTTCAAGATGGATCAGTCAAAGAAGGAGTTCTTGCCTGAGTTGTACGGTATGAAATTAAGAGTTAAAGCTCGACCACGGCAAAAGAGAGAGAAAGGATGAAGGTCGTCCCCTATGCTTCAGACTTAGGCTCTATAGTATGCCATGTTGTGTACCGCACCGGAAGTGTGCCTTGCCATGAGTCTGTCAAGGGGAACAAGAATGATCCAGGAATGGATCATTGGACAACGGTCAAAATTGTCCTTGGAGTAAATAAGGACATGTTTCTCGATTATGGAGGTGATAAAGAGTTCGGTGTAAAGGGTTACGTCGATGCAAGCTTTAACACCTATCCGAGTGACTCTGAGTAGCAAACCGGATACGTATAGTGGAGCAACCATTTGGAATAGCTCCAAGGGGAGTGTGGAAGCAGCATTTACAATATGACCTAGAGATTTGCGAAGTACATACGGATCTAAATGTTGCAGACCCGTTGACTAAAACCTCTCTCACAAGCAAAACATGATCAAACCCCAGAACTCATGGAGTCTTAATCACATGATGATGTGAGCTAGTTTAATGACACTAGTAAACTCTTTGGATGTTGGTCACATGGCGATGTGACGTGTGAGTGTTAATCACATGGTGATGTGAACTAGATTATTGACTCTAGTGCAAGTGGGAGACTGTTGGAAATATGCCCAAGAGGCAATAATAAATTAGTTATTACTATATTTCCTTGTTCATGATAATCGTTTATTATCCATGCTATAATTGTATTGACAGGAAACTCAGATACATGTGTGGGTACATAGACAACACCATGTCCCTAGTAAGCCTCTAGTTGACTAGCTCGTTGATCAATAGATGGTTACGGTTTCCTGACCATGGACATTGGATGTCGTTGATATCAGGATCACATCATTAGGAGAATGATGTGATGGACAAGACCCAATCCTAAGCCTAGCACATAGATCGTGTAGTTCGTATGCTAAAGCTTTTCTAATGTCAAGTATCTTTTCCTTAGACCATGAGATTGTGCAACTCCGGATACCGTAGGAATGCTTTGGTGTACCAAACGCCACAACGAATCGGGTGGCTATAAAGGTGCACTACAGGTATCTCCGAAAGTGCTGTTGGGTTGGCACGAATCGAGATCGATTTGTCACTCCGTGACGGAGAGGTATCTCTGTGCCCACTCGGTAGGACATCATCATAATGTGCACAATGTGATCAAAGAGTTGATCGCGGGATGATGTGTTACGAACGAGTAAAGAGACTTGCCGTAACGAGATTGAACAAGGTATCGTGATACCGACGATCGAATCTCGGCAAGTACAATACCGCTAGACAAAGGGAATTGTATATGGGATTGATTGAGTCCTTGACATCGTGGTTCATCCGATGAGATCATCGTGGAACATGTGGGAGCCAACATGGGTATCCACATCCCGCTGTTGGTTATTGACCGAGAACGCCTCGGTCATGTTCAAGATGGTTCCCGAACCCGTAGGGTCCACACACTTAAGGTTCGATGACGCTAGGGTTATAAAGGAAGTTTGTATGTGGTTACCAAATGTTGTTTGGAGTCCCGGATGAGATCCCGGACGTCACAAGGAGTTCCGGAATGGTCCGGAGGTAAAGATTTATATATGGAAGTCCTATTTTGGCCACCGAAAATGTTCGGGATTTTTGGTATTGTACCGGAAGGTTCTAGAAGGTTACGGAGTGGGGCCCACCTACATGGGGGACCCACATGAACGTGGTAGTGGGGTCAAGGCCCCACACCCCTGGTCAAGGCGCACTCAAGATCCCCCTTAGAAGGAATAAGATCATATCCCAAGGGATTAGATCAAGATCCCTAAAAAGGGATAACAATTGGTGGGGAAGGAAATGATGGGATTTCTTTCCTCCCACCTTGCCAACGCCCCAATGGACTTGGAGGGCAAGAAACCAGCCCCTCCACCCCTATATATAGTGGGGAGGCGATGGGAGCTACATGCTTCTCGGGCGCAGCCCTCCCCTCTCCCAAGTACTCCTCTCCCGCGGTGCTTGGCGGCCTGCAGATTGCCACGCCTCCATCACCACCACGCCGTTGTTCTGCTGCTGGATGGAGTCTTCTCAACCTCTCCTCTCTCCTTGTTGGATCAAGGCATGGGAGACGCCACCGGCTGTACGTGTGTTGAACGCGAGGTGCCGTCTGCTCAGCAATAGGATCTCCGTGATTTGGATCACGACAAGTACGACTCCTTCAACCCCGTTCTCTTGAACGCTTCCTCTTAGCAATCTACAAGGGTATGTAGATGCACTCTCCTTCCCCTCGTTGCTAGTCTCTCCATGGATAGATCTTGGTGACTCGTAGGAAATCTTTGAATTTCTGCTACGTTCCCCAACACTAAACCCGGTCAGTGGAAAAAGCCATTCAAAAGAACTACTCCGGGCCCGTCGAATTTGGACCGGATACTCGATCGCTTGTGCCAAATACACGGCACCCCCAAAAAGCCAGCTAATCACACCAACAGAGATTGTTGGGTGTTCAAGCAGGCAGGAAAGTTAATCGCCGAAAGCAATGACAAGGGGTTGCATAGCGATGACGAGGAGGAGACACGGCCGCCGAACAATAGAGGACAGAAGTGTTTCCCCCCACAAGTGTGGATGGTGAACATGATATACGCAACCCACATACCCAAAAGGGAGCGGAAGCGTGCGCTCAGGGACGTATACGCGATTGAGCCAGTCGCCCCAAAGTTCAATCCATGGTGCTCCTGCCCGATCACTTTTGATCGAAGGTACCACCCCACCAGTATCCGCCACGGCGGATTCGGCGCATTGGTTCTAGACCCAATCGTCGACGGATTTCACCTCACTAGAGTCCTAATGGACGGCGGCAGCAGCTTGAACCTGCTTTATCAGGATATAGTGCGCAAGATGGGCATAGACCCCTCAAGGATTAAACCCACAAAAACGACCTTCAAAGGCGTCATACCAGGTGTAGAGGCCAATTGTACTGGCTCAGTCACACTTGAATTGGTCTTTGGATCCTCGGATAACTTCCAAAGCGAGGAGTTAATCTTAGACATAGTCCCGTTCCGCAGCGGCTATCATGCACTACTCGGACGAACCGCATTTGCAAAGTTCAATGCGGTGCCGCACTACGCATACCTCAAGCTCAAGATGCCAGGCCCTCGAGGAGCCATCACGGTCAACGGAAACACTAAACGCTCTCTCCGAACGGAGGAGCATACAGCGGCTCTTGCGGCAGAAGTGCAGAGCAACCTCTTAAGGCAATTCTCAAGTCCGGCTGTTAACCGACCGGACACCGTCAAGCGCGCCCGAAGTAACCTACAACAAGACCACTTGGCACGTTTCGAGAACGCGTAGCAATGCGGCCCCAACCCCAGCCCTCGCGAAATTGCGAGACCAGTACCACGCGTACATCACTACGCTCTGAGGTACCATGGGCATAGGGGGAGGGGTACGACCGCGGCATGCCCAGAGTGCGGATCAACCACACCAGGAGCTCCCAAATTTGTCACTCTTTTTTTCTCATTCTCAGGACTCCATTTTCCAGAAGCCTTGTCCGGCAGTAGATCTGCTGAACTCACGATGCAACAGCCAGGGAAGCAGAAAAGCTAAGACGAGTATCCAGGTGGTCTCCATCATGAGCATTATACCTGTTTTACATACCATTCCGCAGCCTACCCCTGGAGGGGGACATGTTAAATAGTCCCACCCCTCGCTTATCGCACTATTTGTATCATTCTGCCTTCATTGCAGTATTTTTTGAATAAACAACGCATCGCTTTTTGCCTATCATTGCATTCCTATCTATATATGTTCACTTATGACATGTTGCACCCGTACACCTTGGTACGGCCAAATACACCAGGGGCTTAAGTTCCCCAAAGTATGGTGTGATAAGTCCGAACACTTTCACAAGTGCGGCACCCCAAACTTATAGCATTATATGCATCGGCTCCAAATGATGTCTTGGGTCAATAGTTGGGTTTGCCTGCTCCCATGTTTTGGTACCTTACGCTCCGTTATATCGGCTAAGGTAGCGCTGGGAGAACCACTGCGATTGTGCCCCAGTTGAGCTGGGTCGAGCACCTCAGTGGAGAAAGCTAAAATTGACCGTCATGATAGGCCAGAGCTGGTTGCTGTTCGAGAGGTCTTTTCGAGTCCCTAAAGACTTATGCTGCTTAGAGAGAGGAGCCGGCTTTGTCCGGCCCCAGGCGTGGATAGCGCCCCGAATTCGACCTTCCAAACACTAGGGGCTTCGCCGAAATTTAAAATTATAGAATTCTATGGCTAACTGAGAGTGTTCAAGCATTATAAGTCCGGTTGCCACGTTCGTTGTGTTGAGCGCCTCCCTAGAAGGACCCAAAAATGGGAACAAGAGCACTCAAGTTTATCCCGAACACCCCAAAGACTGTGGCGGGGGTTGAAGCCAACAACTTGCCATCTCTCGTGTTTGATAAATGGCCGCACGTAAGGTAATATTTTAAATTAACAAGCGTTGCTTAGCGATACGAACAAAGTTTTCACACACATGTGATAACAAAATGCGAGTCTACTAAAAATTACATCTTTGGAGCATTCACCGCAATAATGCGGCACCCTTCAGACACCCTTATAATACATCTCGGCGTGCGATACTCCTTGCCCGGGCGGTGGCGCGTCTGGCCACAAGCTTCGGCGTCCATGTTGCCCAGCGCACCTTAGCGGGCAAGGCCCGACGGCACCTTCAATTCAGCGGAGTGCTTGATGACATCAACCCATGGACAAAGGCCCACCACCGCCGCACTGCATCAAGTAGCTCCTGTGCATGGCTTCTTTGGGCCACAACCAAACTATGAGGCCCTTCATGGCCTGTTCAGCCACCTTAGGAGCTCGACCACCGCTTCACTGGTCGCCAGGGCACTGATTTTCGCCTCAAGATACCGAGACCGTAACACCTTCCGCCGAGCTCCCTCTTCGCTCAGAGAACGCGCAGATCGGACACGCCACGTGGCAGATCTCGCGAACGCCCCGAGAGCTCCGATTCGGGTAAGTAATGTAATTCACTTTTGCATGCTTGCTTTGCATGAAGAATGCCTTACCCGCCGCTATCTTCTTTATCGCTCGATCTCCGGAGGGCCTTTTGGGCTTCGCCTTAGCGGCTTTGGCACTCTCAAGAGTCGACGCGAGCTCGACTCGAAGTTCGAGTCACGCCCAAACTCGTGTTTTTCCACGAGCCCGGAGCTCTTGCCGCACCTCCGCCACCCACGCCTCCTGCTTCTCTCGCTCGGCGATTCCAAGGCCGCATTATGCTCGCCATGGACACCGCCTCCTTGTGGTCGCCACCTTGTTCGTCGCCTCGAATACTCATGTTATTCCTGCCATTCTTGGCAACCAAATTCTTTTCTATAAGGTACAACTTTAATAAGGTGTTACTTACCTTCCGGTCCTCGAGCTGCTTCTTGAACGGCCGAGCTCGCTCTCGACCGCCGAGGCTCTCCGTCAAAGCATTGACCTCCAGCAATAAGTCGGCCGAGGTCAAGCAATGCAGCCTGCATTCCCATGTTGACATATTTGTGTTAGACTCACAGATATCTTTTAGATCCTCAATTCGCTTTTCTTTCCAACACCGAACCGAGCATCGAGGGCTACCGCCTATGCGGTACTATTTTTACATATCTTGAAACCCTTACCTCAAAGCCCGTTAGAAGGTCGGTACAGCTTTGGTCAGCCCGCCTTGGCCGACTAAACTTTCAATCACCGCACTCATAACAAGGTGGTGTTCTCTTCGATGGAAGCGCCGCTGAGCGCCCAGCAATTATCCGACGCCCGGTTGACGGAGGTGACCGGCGTCATAGTCTCGCCCTTCTTCGAAGGGGTCCGCCACGACTCCGAACCATCAAGGTTCCGGTGCGGTCCAAAGTCCGGGAGGTTGCCCTGCGGCACCTCCGGGGCCTCCTACCCCTGGCCGGTCCCCTTCTGGGACCCCACCTTGGCGTCGTCTGCGTCACGAGGGGAGGAGGCGGTCGGAAGTGAAGCGCTATTCACATTCGACGAACCCAGGGACCCGCTCGACAAAGCGGGGAGATCATCCTTGGGCGGGCTATATGGTGGTGTTCGGCATTAGAAGACACTATGCGGCGAAAGGAAAATCATAAGCTATTCTGGAATCTGGACACTTACGATCTCGCCAAGGGCTTGGCCCTCGAGGGACACTCCTCTTCGCCGTCGTCGGTGTTGGTGGAACAGTCCGGAGGAAGGGTCCTTCCCTTCTTGGACCGTTCGGCCTCCCCCGTTGGGGAAGCCTTCCTCTTCTTCTCTTCCCCCGCTGGGGGAGAGGCCTCTTTCTTCTCCTCCTCATCTTCGTGGGAGGAGTCCGCCTCAGAGTCATTGGACGATGAGTCCGATAACACCTGGCGCCGGGAATTCCTCCGGGTTCCCGTGGCCTTCTTCTTGGCCTTCTTCTCCGGCACCACGTAGGGCGCCGGGACCAGCAGACCCGTCAAACGGGCGTCCGCTGGGTCTTCTGGAAGGGGCGCCGGACAGTTAACCTGCCTGGATGTCTTCTGCCAGGCCTGTTAAAGGTAATGGGAGTTTAGATCCCGCATAGAGTCAAACTATGGAAAACAAGTGTCCCGTAAAAGGGTAATATAGCTTACCTCATCAGTCGGACGCTGCGAGCTGAATCCGCGATCTTCGGTAGCGGATGCGGGCGCCTCGGCGCCCTTGAACAGCACCCTCCAGGCCTCTTTGTACGTAGTGTCAAAGAGCCTGCTCAAGGTCCGTGTCAGGCCGGATCGAACTCCCACAAAGTTGAAATCCCGCAGCTGGCACGGAGAATCCGCGGATGAGCATGACCTAGACTATGTCGACAAGCTTGAGCTTCTTGTTCACCAGGGTTTGGAGACAGGATTGAGTCCGGCTCCTCCGAATCGCCCCACGACAGCCCTTCTCTTTCCAGGAGGTGAGCCGTGTGGGGATGCCAGATTTGAATTCGGGGGCCGCTGCCCATTCAGGGTCACGCGGCTCGGTGATGTAGAACCACCTCGATTGCCACCCTTTGATGGTTTCCACGAAGGAGCCCTCGAGCTAGGTGATGTTGGGCATCTTTCCCTCCATGGCGCCTCCGCATTCCGCTTGACGGCCGCCCACTACCTTCGGCTTGACATTGAATGTCCTTAGCCATAAGCCGAAGTGGGGCTGGATGCAGAGGAAGGCCTCGCACACGACTATAAACGCCGAGATGTTGAGGATAAAATTCGGGGCCAGATCATGGAAATCCAGGCCATAGTAAAACTTGAGCCCCGGACAAATGGGTGGAGGGAAGCCCAGTCCATGGAGGAAATGGGGAAGGAACACCACCTCTCATGGGGCCCGGTGGGATGAGCTGCCTCGTCAGGAGCCGTGTGCGATATCGCTGACAAATATCCGCCTTGCAGCTTTCTTGATGTGCCCCTCCGTGACGGAGGAGGCCATCCACTTGCCTCCCGCCCCGACATGGTTGGAGAAGGTTGAGGTGAGATGTGCGGACTTGAGCGCTGGAGCTCGAAAAGCGAGATGGATAAGCAAAGGAGGAAGAAGGCGTAGGTGAAAAGGTGGATCCTTATCCCCTTATATATGGGCGGACGAAACTATGCGTCCCCACCAGCCCGGTAAAACTCGCTTATCTCCCAAGCGCCGCAATCAATGGCACGGTTGGGTTACCCATGTCCGTATTGATGAGAATCCCGGAATAAGGGGGACACGATCTCTACTTTGACAAGACGTGCCAAGGAAACCACTTCGCTAAACACGCTGAGGTGGAACAATAAAAACGATTCGAGTAAAGGCTTGGCCGTGGTGTGATGTCACGCCACGAAATACGTCAACAGATTGAACTTGTGTAAATATTATTCTCTCTACGGTGGTATGTGGAATTTATTTTGCGGAGCCGGACACTATCCTGGTGTTCAAAATCTTCTATGAATTATTCGGAGGAGGAACCCTCCTTGCAATGCCGAAGACAATATGCGCGCCGGACTCGTCATTAAAGCCCGGTTTCAGGGCTACCGAGGAGTCCTGGATTAGGGGGTGTCCGGATAGCCGAACTATCATCATTGGCCGGACTCCAAGACTATAAATATACAAGATTGAAGACTTCGTCCCGTGTATGGATGGGACTTTCCTTGGCGTGGAAGGCAAGCTTGGCAATACGGATATGTAGATCTCCTACCATTGTAACCAACTCTGTGTAACCCTAGTCCTCTCTGGTGTCTATATAAACCAGAGGGTTTTAGTCCGTAGGAGGAAAAAAACAATCATACCATAGGCTAGCTTCTACGGTTTAGCCTCCTTGATCTCGAGGTAGATCTACTCTTGTACTACCCATGTCATCAATATTAATCAAGCAGGAGTAGGGTTTTACCTCCACCGAGAGGGCCCGAACCTGGGTAAAAACATCGTGTCCCTTGTCTCCTATTACCATCCGCCTAGACGCACAGTTCGGGACACCCTACCCGAGATCTGCCGGTTTTGACACCGACAGCGACCAAGGACGTCGGATAGAAATTTTCTTCAGATCAATTTGTACGCTTATGACGGATAGCATATATTGGATGACAAAGAATAGAGCGATAAAAGGGTCCGAAACAAAACACTCAGCCAGAAGCGAATAAACACAAACACACAGAGCTATGAGTGAGTTGTTCATCGGATGAAACACAAACACGACAAGCAAAAACAAACACAAGAATGAAGGCAAATAAACACATAGAGCTAGCACCAACAATAATGGATCTTAGGGCTTAGAGTAAGCGAGTGGTATCCCTGAGAATTTTCCTGCTGAAAGGTTAGTTCTTTTTTGCAACCCACACTTGCGTGGGCGGTGAGCATCTCATTTGCTTAGTCTCAGTAGGAACATTCCTTCGGCGAGATATGTGGTTCACCTGTGCATTTTGAGTGAATCATATGAATATGCTTTGAAGTTGTTCCCAGAGACATGAGCATAATGATTCAAGGAAATACGCATGTACTCATTCTGTCGAAGGTTTGGCCCATATTTGTTCAAGGAAGTTTCAGTCCCAACTGTGAATGATGATCATTTCCTCGAAGTGAATTACTCTTCATGTCCAAGTTCGTAGTGACAGATAAATTTTCAATAATGCATTTCTTCCCCGGACTTGCTTCTTGGGTGAACCAGACCTGCAGTTAGTTCCATCATACCGAGCGAAAACCTTACCATTTTGTTGTTTAAAGAATATGTAGTTTGAGTCATCTGACTCGTCAGAACCAACAAAAGTAAGAGAATTGTATCGACATAGAATTGTAGGTTTGAGAGTTTTACTCTTAGCAAGAAGCCAACTCGTTTGGGGATACTGCTTCGGAGTCCAATAGGTTCCATCAACATTGAGTTTCCTTTTGAAACCCAAACCTTCCTTTTGAGGGTTTTTGTGCAGTATAGACTTCTTGAGCACATCATAGAGAGTTTGATGCCCTTTGAGTCTCTTTAGCATTCCTGTCTCAAGTTCTTTAACCTGCAGTTTTCATCAGTGATAGAAACATATTCCTAGGGACGGGGGTTATAACTGTCATTCATAGTTGTTGCAATATTCTCAATGATAGCATTAGAAGTTTCAGCATTTGAATCAGCATTGCTACGTTCTAGGCATTTTAAGCACGGAGGCACAAAATCATCAGGAAGTCAATTAGATTGCTCGGTGAAGAGAGAATATTTTCCATCGCAAGCACGTTATGAGACTATTTCAATGACTCGAATTCTTGATTCCTGTTAAGGCGTTCCTCTGATAAAATCTCATAGTCGACTGTAAGGGAATCATATTGGTTGGAAAGATCATCAATAGTTGAATAAAAAGCTTCATGCTTTTCGATCAACCCTTGATTCTTCTCCATCTATTCGACCAGTAATCCTTCAGTTTTCTGAAGATTTTTCTCAAGTTTTCCAAGCTCATCTTGTTGATATTTAGCAATCTTAACCAGCTTAGCACAGGCAATGTATTTAGGAGAATATTCATTCATAGGTTTTTGGTGTGTTGATGATACCTGATCCTTTGAGGTCTTTGCCATAAGACAAAATGCGATCGGTTTATCATAACTTGAAGAGTAGTCATCAGTGTCTGAGTCGAGAACTTTCACAGATGATACATGCGTAGAGAATGCATGTCTTCTTCCAAACCTTCTGTGAAGATCTTCATCTTCATCTTCTGATTCAGACGTCTCATCATCAGATTCCATAGTCATTTCAGCATGAACTCTGTTCAGCTATGTTATTCTCTTCATATTTGATTCGATGGTTGCTCTGGATTGCACTTCAGTGACTGGTCTTGTCGAAGAGGATGAGGAAGATTCATTTTTCTTCAAGATCTTAGTGTGACGATCCATTCGAGTGAATCCATTGCATATTTCCATTTGTTGCTAGGTTTTTCATTCCAGCAAGGACAGACTTCTATGACATGACCGAATAGTTTGCAGTTGAAACACGTCATTTCTTTCGGAGGTAACTGCCTTGAAGATTCAGGCAAGTCAGATTCGTCTTCATTTACAAGATACAAGTTGTGTCTTCTGAGATTATTTAGCCTTTGAGTGAGCATTTCTAGTTCTCTTGTGATACTGTGTTGATTCTCAACGTCTTCTTCTTCTTGCGAACTGCCATAGTGAAAGAGAATTTCTCCTTCATTTTTCGAAGAAGATTCTTGATCTACATTTTCAAGTTCCATCTTTTCTTTGTGAATGGACATCAGTGTCATGACTTCGACGTAGTGAACATCTTCATAGTCTGGTCTTTGCTTGATTTTAGCTACTATAGGATTGAAGGTTGCATCAAGAGCACTCAGTAGCTTGCTGACCACATCTCTATTGGTAATACCTATAACTCCTCATTGATGAAGTCTTTCGACAATGTTTGTCAACCGGTCGGTGAGCTCCATAAAACTTTCCTTCCGAAGACTTCTGAAACCTTCATGAGCATTTTTGATAGCATCCCGGAGTTGCTTTGCAGTGTCAAGCTCTCAGAATCAAAAGAGATATCTTTCCAGATACTGTCACAGATGGTACCATTTGCTTGTGCATTCAATTGCAACATAGCTTTGTCACTATAATTTGGAGCATCAGGGTGTTGAATGGTCTATCCGTTTTCCACAATCTCCCACAGTTCTATGATGATGGCTTGAAGTCTGATTCTCATTATCTCTTTCTAGTAGAATAGCCTTTTCCATCAAAGATAGGAAATCTGTTAGAGTGCAAGGATCTACCTGCATACGACATACTCAAAACTTCAAGAATGTTAGACCTCTAATAACATAGACATGGAGTGCCTGCTCTGATACCAATTGTTAGGACTGAGAGTATATCTGCCGAATATCGGGTTTCGGCAAACCATTAAGGTTCAAACTCTAGGGTGCGCACGACGATCTTCTCCCTACCGAAACACGCCTGCAACATCTCCGCGATTCTATGCTAGCACAATGAAAAACACAAGAGACACGAGGTTTATACAGGTTTGGGCCATCGTTGTGGTGTAATATCCTACTCCTGTGTGTAGTGTGGTGGATTTCCTCTTGGGCTGATGATGAACAGTACAAGGAAAGAACAGCCTCGCGAGGAGAGGTGTTCTTGTGGTGGTGGGTGTTCTGCTTCAGATGGATTCGATCCCCTCCTACTGTGGTGGCTATCTCTATTTGTAGAGGCCCTGGTCCTCTTCCAAAATATTGAGCGAGAAGGGAGCCAACAGCAGCCATTTCATAAGGGGACAGCTAGTACAAGCTATCCTGACTAAAGGTGGTCTTCGACTGCCAAAGGCACTGGCGACGACGCCGTCTTGGGCTCCACGGTGACCTCCATCCTGCCGCTCTACTAGTCTTGGTCTCGTTGCACCGATATGGAAACCTTTGCACGACAAGTCGGTACTCGCTACTGCGCTTGCCCCTTTGCACCAAAGAGGAACGAGGACATCATGAGTCGGGCGCCCACCGGTCTTGATCGTCATGGCTTGTGTCCTGAGCACCTCGCGAGGTACCCCTTGCCTTGATATCTCCGCCTCCTTGCGAGCCTGCCTGGTGAGGCCGCCCCTGAGGAGGCCTTGCGTCGTACGCCCCGCGAGGCTTGGCCCCTCGAAAGGGTCTTGAGCTTGGGTTGATGAAGACGGGCCGTACTGGGCCACTGCTGAGCCACGCCACAGGTAGGCAAGTCTAGGGACACCCATTCCCAGAACACCGACAGTAGCCCCCGAGCCCAAGGCACGCTCGGATGTGGCTTAGCAGCGAAGCCAAAGGGCAAGTGCGGAGCGCTGTGGGCCCCCACAACTTGTGTCCTTGGTCGCTGCATGGCGGTTGATTGGAAGTGGGTGTCTCCACTTCCCCACGCTGCCTCGGCAACTGCCCGATTTGACGAGTCCCTCCTACATGCAAAAAGAGACATCATTACCTGTGATCGTGGAGGCCGACGGTTGGCCTCCCCTGAGCTATAAGTACGGAGGGGTGTGAGCCCCCATTGTCCATCTCCTTCTTGCTATGCATGCTTCTCCCCCTGCTCCACCTCCATTCTCGACGCCAATGGCACCGATCCACCAGTTCTCAGCCGAAGAGAAAGGAAAGGCCCCCCGGGAGGGGCCTGACCCGCTTCCGCCGAATAAACGGCCGGACCCCTACCGCCGCGACGAGGTTGCAAGGCCGGAGATGACTAGGCTGTCAGGACCCCGACTCAATGTCACATCGATCTAGCATGTAACACCTCATATCACTTTGCGGCCTCACGCATGGTATTCCCACGGGTGTCGCCTTACTTTTGCCCGGGACCATTTGCGCCTTTTGGCACACGTATATGATAGTGTCGCTAGCATCCATATGATAAGGAGCCCTGGCTGACATGGCTAGTCGTAAACCCAAAGTGGCACAGACTTACAGGGACAGGCATCCATGACCCAACATCGAACGTGTCGGTCATCAACGTGTGAGTTCCGGGCTGTAGCACTGGGCTAGCAGGACTCGTGAAACCGGCTGTAGCGCCTAATAGGACTCCAGACTAACGCGTGACATTTCAAAGGGACGACACAGGAACGAAGAAGGACACATGCCGGCCAGCCTAAGTGTTCCGGAGTAGTAGCAAGCTACCATGGCTCAGTGGAATCACTAGGAGACATTTCCCGGTAAGAGAGGCTACTAAAGATAAACAACTAGGTAGTCAAATCCCACACATACCAAGCATTTCAATCATACACACAATATGCTCGATATGTGCAAATACAACAAGGCATCACAAGATGACTCTACGACACAAGTACTTTATTTAAAGGCTCAGAGAGCCATACATAGCATAGACACAAGTATGGGTCACACGACCCACATTCAAGTCATACAAGCATACAAGCCAACAGCGGAAGTAACTTGTCTGAGTACAGACAACTAGTAAAATAAAAGAGGCTTGGGTAAGCCTATCTATACTACATGGTCCTTCACATGCTCAGGATCACCACCTGGGCCTTAGTCTACTCATCGATGTCAACGCTCACGAAGAACCCGCTCGGAAGGGGTTGTGGCATCTTCTGAAAAATGTAAATTAAAGCAACATGAGTACAAAGGTACTCAGCAAGACTTACATCAGATCCTACATACATGCACATTATCAAGAAGGGTTGGTGGGGTTATTGCAGCAAGCCAGCTTTGACTCTTGGCTAAGCTATCCTACGAGACTCCAACTTGAAATGGTTTTGCGCACACGAGTCCACTACTCACCACTTCAATACACTACCGAGGATCCACCTCCGTCTTCCTACGGAAGAGCCATCCTCGGCACTCACGCTTATCTTGAGGCTTTTAGTAGTTTCCATTTACTTGTCTATGAACTGTATAGGCAACTAAGTAGTCCTTATCATGACGCGCTATTCAATAGATGATGTTAACCCTGCAGGGGTGTACTTCAACATACATGCTCTCACCATTTACCGCCGTTTACACGACATGTACTCGGCAACCTTCAAGCGGAAGCCCAACGTGGGTGTCGGCCACGACCTACCAAGACACCTAAGTCTCTAGTCCAGGTTTATCGCCTATTCAGGTTCCATCCGCAGGGAGTCCGGCCGAGGTTTCCACATACGGCCCCGAACGATGTGAACAGGGTTCCCGAGATACCAAACGGGCATCCCAGACACCCGCCACGCACCTACCGTGATCACAGCCACCCCTACGGTCAGCGCTGTCCACGGCCTCCAGTAGGCTACAAACGCCAGAAAGTACTTGCAACTCCTGGACAGAGGACTAGGGTCAATAAGAAGCCGAGAGGGTCCATTGGTTTCGGGCCCAATGCATGGTAGTAGCTGAATCTTAAATCACACATACAGATCTCAGTGCTTAAGGACGGCTTCAATGAAACAACCCACCATGTACTCCTACATGGCCTCTCATCGATACCTTTACCAAATCGTGTTCAACACATTACTCTCATACTGACACGATCATTTCACTCTAGCCCATCACCCAGATGAACCAGACCTGACACGACTCTAAGCATAGCAGGCATAGCAAGGTAGGAACAACACAATCATATGGCTCAATCAACTCCTACACATGCTAGTGGGTTTCATCTAGTTACTGTGGCAATGACAGGTCATGCAGAGGAAATGGGTTCAACTACCGCAGCACACAGCAGTTTGAATCGCGTTGTCTTAATGCAGTAAAAGAGAGCAGGAGCAAGAACACGGGATTGTATCGATATGATCAAATGGTTGGTTGCTTGCCTGATGGGTCGGTGCACTGGTATTGTTCTTCGTTGGGGTGAAGCTCCGTGCGCTTGCTGTGGTGCATGAGAGCAAGAAAGGAAAGGGGGAGGAGGTAGCCAGGCTCACGGCGGTCTTGTGGAAGCTGACGGCGCTGGTCAGGGACGAGCAGGTGCGGCGGCGTCAGCGAAAGGGATCTCCGGCGGTGGCGAGGTCGAACGGGGTCGGTGCAGTGGCGTCGGGGCAAGCGAGCACTCGGGGCTCGGCTTGCTCGATGGAGAGGAGGGCGGCGAAGCTCCTGGACACGGTGGTGCGGCGCAAGGACGACGGAGAGCACGACTACGGCGGCGGTGCGGCGGCGGTGGCGTCGGCCATGGTGCGGGAGAGCGAGGGAGACGAGCTGGGGAGGAGGGAGCATGTCTGAGAGCTCGAGGGGGAAGTGGGCGTTCGACCCAGGGCGGCAGAACGGCGAGAGGAGGAGGCAGAGCGGCAAGAAGCTGCGTGGCGCACTGTCGTGCCAACGTCGAGCACCTGGCTGCCTGCCTGGCGAGGCCAAGCAGCTCGCTGGAGCGGTGGCCGGGCTGGGCCGGCTAGGTGGGCTGGCTAATGGGCTGCCAGGTTAGTTCCCTCTCTCTCTTTTCTTTTCTGTTTTCTATTTTTTTCTGTAACTTTGTGGATTTCTAAAAATACCTAGGCAACTCCAAAAATCCCCAAACTGCTCATGCCCACTGTTTAAAATATAAACATCATGGAACATTTTAGTTTAGGATCATTTGAACATTTAAAATATTTTATAGATTTCAAATGCCCAAATTCAAATACTTATGATTTAAATCAAACACCTTAGGATGACCTAGGAAATTGTGCACCACTTTTGGCAGAGGTTCTGAACCAAGACAAAAATGATGGACATTTTAGAAGGGCATTTCAGGTTCATTGAAAATATTTTTAGTAAACCCTAGTTGGATTCAGAGGGGGCTGGGGGTTCTGTCATCCCCATTTCAAGTTTCTGTTGAAAAGAATAGACATGATGCAACACTCTAAGGCATGAACTAGCTAGGGTGTGACAACTCACCCCCACTCAAAAGAATCTCGTCCCGAGATTTGGGTTCCTCCGGGAAGAAGGCAGGATACTCAAGTCGAAGACGATCCTCCCTTTCCCAAGTTGCTTCTTTCTCAGAATGGTGCGACCATTGAACCTTGAGAAACTTGATATTATGTCGTCGAGTGGTACGCTCGGCTTGATCCAGGATGCGAATGGGGTACTCTCAATAAGTGAGAATATCTTGAAGATCAAGCGTTTCGTGGTCCACTCCACGGATAGGATCCGAGAAGCAACGCCTGAGTTGAGAAACGTGGAAGACACCGTGGACTCTAGAGAGATGCGGAGGTAATTCCAATTGGTAGGCAACTTCTCCTCGTTTGGCAAGAATGTGAAAAGGTCCAATGTAGCGAGGAGCCAATTTGCCTTTGATACCGAAACGATGGGTTCCCTTCAGAGGAGTAACCCGAAGGTAAGCCTTCTCGTCAACCTCAAAAGTCATAGCCTTATGTTTTCGGTCATATTGACTCTTTTGTCGAGATTGGGCTGTTTTCAACTTTTCACGAACGATGCGAACTTGCTCTTCTGCTTCCTGGATCATATCCGGGCCAACGAATTGTCTTTCCCCGGTTTCTGACTAGTTAAGAGGCGTTCGACACCTTCGTCCATAGAGAACTTCAAAAGGGGCTTTACCCAAGCTAGATTGATAACTGTTGTTATAAGCAAATTCGGCAAATGGAAGGCATTTCTCCCAATCCATTCCGAATGAGATAACAGAAGCTCGAAGTATGTCTTCTAGGATCTGGTTGACACGTTCTACTTGACCACTTGATAGAGGGTGAAAGGCAGTGCTAAAGGAAAGGCGGCTTCCCATAGCGTTTTGGAAACTTTCCCAAAATCAAGAGGTGAAGAGACTTCCTCGATCTGAGTTAATTTCCAGTGGAACACCATGGAGAGACACTATTCGGGAGATGTACAAGTCTGCTAACCGACTAGCGGTTATACTCTCATGAATGGTAAGAAATGGGCCACTTTAGAAAGACGGTCGATAACGATTTAAGATAGCATTATTCCTCTCTTGGTCCCGGGAAAACCAGTAATGAAGTCCATACCAATTTTATCCCATTTCCATTCGTGAATAGCTAAGGGTTGAAGGGTGCCAACAGCCATTGATGCTCGCTTTTACGACGACGCACGCCGCAGCTTAGCAATATATCGAGCAATTTCTCTCTTCATCCTAGTCCACCGTAACCTCCGGCGAGGTCCCGATACATCTTAGTGCTACCGGATGAATGGTGAGAGGAGATTCATGAGCTTCCTTAAGGATCAATCGCCTCAGGTTTCGCACTTTGGGAACCACTTGACGGTTCCCGAATATACGACTCCTTGATCATCAATGGAGAAACAATTCACGATTCCTTTCTTGATGTTTCTTTTGATGCGGGAAATCCCCGGATCTACCTTCTGAGCTTTGATGATCTGATCCGTAAGGGTAGGTTTCACCACCAAGGTGGAGAGAAATCCTTGAGGAACGATGTGAAGGTTAAGCTTCCGAAATTCCTCGTGGAGAAGTGGTTGACTTTGCTGCAACATCAGATTGTTGCAATAAGATTTACGACTTAGCGCATCAGCCATGACATTGGCTTTTCCTGGCGTGTAACTTATCCCTAAGTCGAAATCTGTGATCAACTCGACCCAACGTCTTTGCCTGAGATTCAAATCTGGTTGGGTGAAGATGTACTTCAGACTCTGGTGATCACTGAAGATTTCGCAACGATTACCGAGGAGGTAATGTCGCTAGGTTTTGAGTGCATGGACTACAGCTGCAAGCTCTAGATCATGAGTAGGGTAGTTTTCCTCATGTGGGTGTAATTGCCATGAAGCATAAGCAATTACGTGACGATCTTGCATGAGAATACAACCTAGTACTTGTCGCGAGGTGTCGCAATAGATAACAAAGTCCTTGGAGAAATCTGGTGGTACCAGTACGGGAGCAGAAGTTAAGCGTCTTTTCAGTTCCTGGAAACTGTGCTCACATTGTGGAGTCCACTTGAACTTTTTATCTTTCTTGAGGAGTTCAGTTAGAGGTTTAGCAATTTTGGAGAAATTCTCGACAAAGCGGCGACAATAGCTCGCTAAGCCAAGGAAACTCCAAACTTAATTGACCGATTCAGGTGGAGTCCAGTTAAGGATGGCTTGAACTCGCTCGGGATTAATAGCAATACCTTTACCAGAAATTACATGTCCTAGATAGGTCACTTCTGGTAACCAAAATTCGCATTTAGAGAGCTTGGCATAAAGGCGATGCTCTCGAAGTTTCATCAACAATAGCCTTAGATGTTCGGCATGATCTTCCTCGTTCTTGGAGTAGATGAGTATGTCATCGAGGTAAACCACGACGAATTTATCCAAATACTCCATGAAGATTGAGTTCATTAACCGGGAGAAGGTGGCTGGAGCGTTGGTTAAACCAAAGGACATGACGGTGTACTCGTATTGGCCTTAACGAGTAACAAAGGCCGTTTTGGGAATGTCTCCGTTCCGGATTTTGATTTGATGGTAGCCTAACCTCAAATCCATCTTAGAAAAGACTGAGGATCCAGCGAGCTGATCATACAGGTCGTTGATCCCGGGGAGCGGATACTTGTTCTTTATTGTGACCAAGTTGACGGGTCGATAATCTACAACCATCCGGTCCGTACCATCCTTCTTATTGACAAAGAGGACGGGGCAAGCCCATGGAGATGAACTAGGACGGATGAAACCCTTTTTCAAGGACTCATCGAGTTGTTTCTTAAGTTCGGCTAGTTCTAGGGGTGCCATCTTATAGGGTCTTCTAGAAATTGGGACAGTTCCTGGAATGAGATCTATCACGAACTCAACATCTCTGTCAGGTGGGACACCTGGCAATTATTATGGAAAGACATCCGGAAAGTTACGGACTACCGGAACGTCTTCGAGGTCTGGTAAGGGACTGGCATTAAGAGAATACAGCTGTCGCTTGGCTATTCGGGTCAAGAGATTGACTATCTTTCCCGAAGGGTGCATGAGTTGGACAGTCCTAGAGAAGCAATCAATTTTGGCATGATGGGCTGACATCCAGTCCATACCCAAGATGATATTAATGTCCGAAGATTTAAGAGCTATCAATGATGTGAGGAAGACAAGTCTGTCAACCTAAATTTCATTCCCATGGCTTACTCTAGAGGTTTGCCATCTAGAACCATGAGTAGAAATTTCCATGGTGGAAGGCATGTCACAGAATGCGGTGTTATGCAAGCGAGCATAGTTTTCGGATATGAATGAATGAGATGCTCCAGTATCAAAAAGAACAGATGCCGGGTGGCAATTAACAAGGAGCGTACTAAGAACGACGTTGGGATCCTCTTGGGCCTCTTCAGCTGAGACACAATTAACATGGCCACGTGCAGTGGTGGCCGGCTTGGCATAGAACACCTTCCCTGCTGGCTTGCCACGGCCAACAGCTTTTCCAGACTGGTTGAGGTTGGTCTGGGGACACTCGCGCATGTAGTGGCCTGATTCCCCACACTTGAAGCACGTCACGGGGCTGGTGCGTGGAGGAGCATTGTTGGTTGGCCCACCATAGGGCTTAGTTGGTGCATACTGCTGAGCTGGGCGAGGTGCCTGATAGGATGGCCTCGGTGTGAACCTGGGTGGCAGGGCAGTGTTTGGCACCCACACCCGGCGCTTCTGTGGTCCAGCACCGGATGAGGAACCCATGTCACGGCCATGCTTGCGTGTTGCTTCAAATCACTCGACCTGCCTCAAAGACTGATGGCTTTGTTCACAAGCTTCTGGAAAGAGGTGCACTCATGCAGACGGAGATCTCGGCGAAGCTCAGGGCTAAGTCCCTTGCGGAACCTTGCCTGCTTCTTGGCATCAGTGGAGACCTCTTTGGTGGCATAGCGTGCGAGGTTACTGAACTCCCTGCTGTAGGCGTCCACAGAGAGTCGACCTTGGGTGAAACTGCAGAACTCCTCAAGTTTACGGTCCATGAGACCCTCTGGAATGTGATGTTCACGGAAATCCTCACTAAATTCTGCCCAATTAGTGACATGGCCAGCTGGGCGCATAGCCACATAGTTCTCCCACCAGAGACTGGCGGGGCCTTCAATATGATATGCAGCAAAGGTGACCTTATCAGCCTCGGCTACGAGTGCAGAACGTAGCTTGTGAGTAATGCTGCGAAGCCAGTCATCGGCGTCGAGAGGCTCGACGGAGTGGTGGAAAGTAGGTGGGTGTAACTTGATGAAGTCACTGAGCGACACCAAGTTATTCCTCTGATGTTGTGCTGTGTTCTGTTCGATGCGCTCCAACAAACGGTTGGTCTCCCGCTTGTTTCTCTCGGCCTCCAGCATAACTTAGGCCAGAGAAGGAGAGTGAGGCAGGTTTGCTTCCCCAACTCTGCTGCCTTCGGCCTGCTCTGGGGGAGCAGGGTTGTTGCGGGTGTTGACCATCCTAGGAAAACAAGACAAGGGTTTAGTCCAGGATGATAAGATTCTGACATAGAAATGTAGAATGTGATGGATAACTCGGAATGCAAGATGATCATCCGTATGACATGGTAGATACAGAAACTGCTTCTTTTATTCCATCGTCATACACACCATACAAGGTTTAGTAAAAGACCAAACAAAGTACTACTACGGTGAAAGGGAGATTACATCTCATCGGAGGCATTCCAAGCTCCTATACATTATTTTTCCTACACCTCCGGAATTGATACACACTAAGTCATATTCCACAAGTCACGCAGGACGGTGGAAATACAACTATTACAATACTAGTGGAACTACTACTAACTCAGACGTCTCTGTAGTAGTTCTCATAGAAGTCTCCTCCATAGCCTGGAAGTTCAACGTGAGCATCCGGAAACAGACGGTCCTGAGGAGCCTGTGGCCATAGGGGCTAGGGTGAGGTCTTGGACCAACAAACGGCGGCCTGCGGGGACCACGAGGTGGGGTGATGCCCCCCTCATCACGCCAATCCATCATGTCTGGCAGAGCAGATCTAACAGGATACATGTCTCTCATATCCATATATCCAGCTTACACAGTCGGTGCAAACCGAGTCAAGGTGGCCTAGTGATCAGAATGGGTGTTGAAAAGCTCCAGTCTCAAGGCCCGATTCTCTCGATCCTTATCCTCGAGCATCTCGGCAGTGGAGTGAGTCCTCCTGACTGGAGTCGGCATAGATAGCCCGGAGATACCCATGCGCTCCAGGAAGTGAAGCTGGCATATACCGGAAGTCGGTGTTGCGAAGCAGGCCAGTCCTGACTCGCATGATGGTCATCATAGAGTAGGCAGCATCTTGCAATGCCATCTCAATAGTAACACCGAGTCCATAAGAACAGTGGAGGGGCTCAGTGGATTCAAGATAAGAGGGAAATATCCTGACAGTGCAGAGATATTGGCTTTGATTAAAGTCTCGGAACTGCTCTTCGACCGTGTATTCGGGATACCAACGGTAACCCGTCTCGATCATTACCCGGACTAACATAGCCGTATGACCGGGCACGTCGATGCACCGTGTCAGGCGAACCACTTGGTTTTGATCACGAGTGGCCATCTGAAAGCACATCACAATGCAAAGGCATTAGAATTTCTAGCAGAATTTGGACAGCATAACTGCTGTAAATGCTCAAAAAGGATTTTGAGACATTTTACAAGGAATTGCATAGACACTCAACAATATCATATCAAGGTTCTGGATCCAACTTAACAACATAACATGGTAGTAGAACTGAACTAGGCTTGTAATCATCAAACCTATAAGGTACTACTGATTAGTAACACGTGAACCTGATAGAGAGTGGAGACCCTAATCCTTAACCCCCGGTGGAAGAATGGACTGACTCAGATCAGAATGTCATGAGGTAAAGGAGTAAAAATAGCCTTACGTACCATCCCATAATCAATTCCCCTACATATAACTAAAGCATTTCTAGACTCAACATCGACCAGTTTGGCTTGGAGAACTTACAGCCAGTCCGGCTCTGATGCCAACGCTATCAGGACCCCGACTCAATGTCACATCGATCTAGCCTGTAACACCTCATATCACTTTGCGGCCTCACGCACGGTATTCCCACAGGTGTCGCCTTACTTTTGCCCGGGACTGTTTGCACCTTTTGGCACACGTATATGATAGTGTCGCTAGCATCCATATGATAAGGAGCCCGGGCTGACATGGCTAGTCGTAAACCCAAAGTGGCATGACTTACGAGGACAGCATCCATGACCCGAAGATCGAACGTGTCGGTCATCAGCGTGTGAGTTCGGGGCTGTAGCACTGGCTAGCAGACTCCGATAAACCGGGCTGTAGCGGGCTAACAGACTCGGTACTAAACGTGACATTTCCCGAAGAACATACAGAACGAAGAAGGACACATGCCGGCCAGCCTAAGTGTTCCGGAGCAGTAGCAAGCTACCATGGCTCAGTGGAATCACTAGGAGACATTTCCCGGTAAGAGAGGCTACTAAAGATAAACAACTAGGTAGTCAAATCCCACACATACCAAGCATTTCAATCATACACACAATATGCTCGATATGAGCAAATACAACAAGGCATCACAACATGACTCTACGACACAAGTACTTTATTTAAAGGCTCAGAGAGCCATACATAGCATACACACAAGTACGGGTCACACGACCCACATTCAAGTCATACAAGCATACAAGCCAACAGCGGAAGTAACTTGTCTGAGTACAGACAACTAGTAAAATAAAAGAGGCTTGGGTAAGCCTAGCTATACTACATGGTCCTTCACATGCTCAGGATCACCACCTAGGCCTTAGTCTACTCATCGATGTCAATGTCTATGAAGAACCCGTCGGAAGGGGTTGTGGCATCTTCTGAAAAATGTAAATTAAAGCAACATGAGTACAAAGGTACTCAGCAAGACTTACATCAGATCCTACATACATGCACATTATCAAGAAGGGTTGGTGGGGTTATTGCAGCAAGCCAGCTTTGACTCTTGGCTAAGCTATCCTACGAGACTCCAACTTGAAATGGTTTTGCACACACGAGTCCACTACTCACCACTTCAATACACTACCGAGGATCCACCTTCGTCTTCCTACAAAAGAGCCATCCTCGGCACTCACGCTTATCTTGAGGCTTTTAGTAGTTTCCATTTACTTGTCTATGAACTGTATAGGCAACCAAGTAGTCCTTTACCGCGGACGCGGCTATTCGAATAGATGATGTTAACCCTGCAGGGGTGTACTTCTTCATACATGCTCTCACCACTTACCGCCATTTACACGACATGTACTCGGCAACCTTCAAGCGGAAGCCCAACATGGGTGTCGGCCATGACCTACCTAGACACCTAAGTCTCTAGTCCAGGTTTATCGCCTATTCAGGTTCCATCCGCAGGGAGTCCGGCCGAGGTTTCCACATACGGCCCCGAACGATGTGAACAGGGTTCCCGAGATACCAAACAGGCATCCGGTACACCCGTCCACATACCTACCGCATCACAGCCCACCCCTACGGTCAGCGCTGTCCACGGCCTCCAGTAGGCTACAAACACCAGAAACTACTTGCAACTCCTGGACAGAGGACTAGGGTGAATAAGAAGCCGAGAGGGTCCTTTGGTTTCGGGCCCAATGCATGGTAGTAGCTGAATCTTAAATCACACATACAGATCTCAGTGCTTAAGGACGGCTTCAATGAAACAACCCACCATGTACTCCTACATGGCCTCTCATCGATACCTTTACCAAATCGTGTTCAACACATTACTCTCATACTGACACGATCATTTCACTCTAGCCCATCACCCAGATGAACCAGACCTGACACGACTCTAAGCATAGCAGGCATAGCAAGGTAGGAACAACACAATCATATGGCTCAATCAACTCCTACACATGCTAGTGGGTTTCATCTAGTTACTGTGGCAATGACAGGTCATGCAGAGGAAATGGGTTCAACTACCGCAGCACACAGCAGTTTGAATCGCGTTGTCTTAATGCAGTAAAAGAGAGCAGGAGCAAGAACATGGGATTGTATCGATATGATCAAATGGTTGGTTGCTTGCCTGATGGGTCGGTGCACTGGTATTGTTCTTCGTTGGGGTAATCACGGTACTCCTCGGGGGCAGGACCTGCCGCAGAGAGCACCGATACACAAACATTACCAAACAATATGCAACAAATATGATGCATGCATGAGACATGGCAAAATGAGTGTATTGGGCTAATGCAACTAAGACCAGATGGGTTTGAACTAATTTGAACCAAAGATTCAAGTTTCAAATTCATAAGTTTCCATTTCAAGTGCTTTATCTTGTTCTGTTATAAACAGCTGGTTAGCTTGTTTAACATGCATGAAACCAGTACAGATGGATAGATTGGATTTTTCTGATCATTTTTCATATATTACACTTTGCATTTGGAGCTACAGATTAATTTCTATGATTTTTTGAAGTTTGTAGTATTTTCTGGAGTTTCCTGTGTAGAAATAATTCCAGTAAATAACTTATCGTCAAGATTACGTCAGATGACGTCGATGGTCAACGGAGCTGGTCCAGTCAAACCGACCAAAGGTCCCGCATGTCGAGAGTTAATTAACTAACTAAATTTAGTTAAATCTAAACTGGGTTAATTAGCAGAGGGGGCCCCACTTGTCATTGACTCAGGGGAGTCAACCTGGGCCCACCCTGGTCAAAGTCAAGGGTCAAACTCGCCGGCGTCTAGCCGCCGGCGAGGCCAAACGTGGCAATAGAGGTTGGGATACATCTATCTCTTCTGAGCAACCTCTTTTGGATTCTTGGGACCACCCTTCCAGTAGGATACCATCTGCTTTGGTTCTTTATTATCTCCTTCGAGGGAGTTTTAGGATCGTTCAGGCTATATATATTTAGTCTATTTTGGCTTTTACTGTCTACTTTTCTCAGGGAGATGGTTAAGGACACAAGGTGACCCTGCTTTTTCAGGGTAAGAAGGGGCAGAGAAAATGCCTCGAGCCGAGGTCCGAGTACCAAGCGCTGCAGCGCTGAAGTATGAGCCCCGTGGACTAGTGATTGCTTCTCCACGAGGCTCATACCAGGCGCCGTAGAGTGCTTTTGTGCATTCCGGCGACTAAATGGACGGCGGAGAGCATCTACGTGTAGCTTGGATTGAGCTGCAGCTCTTGGTGGTGGTGGTTGAGCTTGGGGTGGACGGAAACGTCGCCGGCGACGACTTTGGCGGTCGCCGGAGTCGGGTGAAGACGAATCCGAAGCTACGGGGCACGGCGAGGCACGTGGTGAGGTGCGTTGGGCCCCTAGGGATGCGGTGAGTGCGTTAGACACGGCGGGGTGGCCGGTGGTTGGCCGAAGACACGTCGGCGACGAGCTCGGCGGCGCGCGTGCGTGAAGCTCCGTCGCCGCTGTGGTGCACGGAGCAAGAAAGGAAAGGGGAGGAGGTAGCGAGCTCACGGCGGTCTTGTGGAAGCCGACGCCTTGATCGGGGACGAGCTGGTCGGGGCGGCGGCGAAGGGATCTCCGGCGGTGGCGAGGTCGAGCGGGTCGGTGCAGAGGCTGGGCAGCGAGCGCTTCAGGGCTCAGCTTGCTAGACGGAGAGGAGGGCGGCGAAGCTCCTGGACACGGTGGCGCGGCGCAAGGACGACGGAGAGCGCGACTACGGCGGTGGCGTCGGCCATGGTGCGGGAGAGCGAGGGAGACGAGCTGGGGAGGAGGGAGCGTGTCTGAGAGCTCGAGGGGGAAGTGGGCGTTCGACCCAGGGTGGCAGAACGGAGAGAGGAGGAGGCAGAGCGTCAAGCAGCTGCGTGGCACGCTGCGGTGCCAACATCGAGCACCTGGCTGCCTGCCTGGCGAGGCCAAGCAGCTCGCTGGAGCGGTGGCCGGGCTGGGCCGGCTAGGTGGGCTGGCTGATGGGCTGCCAGGTTAGTTCCCTCTCTCTCTTTTCTTTTCTGTTTTCTATTTATTTCTATAACTTTGTGGATTTCTAAAAATACCTAGGCAACTCCAAAAATCCCCAAACTGCTCATGCCCACTGTTTAAAATATAAACATCATGGAGCATTTTAGTTTAGGATTATTTGAACATTTAAAATATTTTATAGATTTCAAATGCCCAAATACAAATACTTATGATTTAAATCAAAGACCTTAGGATGACCTAGGAAATTGTGCACCACTTTTGGCAGAGGTTCTGAACCAAGACAAAAATGATGGACATTTTAGAAGGGCATTTCAGGTTCATTGAAAATATTTTTAGTAAACCCTAGTTGGATTCAGACGGGGCTGGGGGTTCTGTCATCCCCATTTCAAGTTTCTGTTGAAAAGAATAGACATGATGCAACACTCTAATGCATGAACTAGCTAGGGTGTGACAGAGGCCTTGGTACGAGCGGCCACCTCCAGGGTTCCCGCTACCCCGGTATGCCCGGGCCGAGGACCCTGGAGAAAGGGACGACAAGCGACACCGCCCGTGCTGCAGGCGAGGTTGACGAGCCATGGCGGCGCGCGCCGTCGCTCTTGGAGTCCATGCCGCGGACTCCTCTCGCGAGCTCGTGCTCCATGCCGTGATGCCGCCGAGCGCCTGGATTCGCTTCCCTCGATTCTTCGCCTTCGAGATGCCGCCGAGGGGGCCTCTCGAGCTTTGGCTGCAGCACACCGACTGCGGTGCCCCGGCGACCAGAGCGGAGGTTGAGGTCATCGCTCCGGGCAAGGTCTTCATGACCCGAGGCTGGGGCGAGGTTGCCCGGGTCTGCCGAACAGGGGGTGCCCTCGTGATTCATTTTGAATACGATGGTGCCTCCTTGATGCTCTTCAAGGTCTTCGATGCTGAAGGTCGCCGACTGGAGTGCTACCCCAGAGGAGGCAACCAGGACATCGACGTGGGAAGGGCTAGGCCTGCCGCTTGCTTCCCCACTGGCTCTCCCGAGCTCTCCGTGACTCCGGAGACGAGCGACGATAGCTACGTGCCCCGAGCTCGCGCCGTGCCGGCGTAGCATATCTGGATAGGGTTGGCGCCGGCCTCCCGTGGCCCACTGTTGATGATGGCGTCAGCCATGGAGGCACGTGCAGTTAGGGCTCCTTAGGATTCGCGTCTTTTGTTCCCTGCGAGGAATCGAGTGAATACCCCGTGGGGGCATGTAAAGGGTCTGCGATGTCTTTTGTTGATATTATCCTAATTATGAAGCGGTGCGAATGCTTGTCCTGTTCCGGCTTGGTTCCCCCATTCTAACCTCGAAACAACTTGGTGCTCTACGCTGACAGGTCCCGGTCCCCAGGCAGGCTTTAACCGTCGCTGGTATGCCAGGTCGCGATGCCGTGGTCAAGGCTAGGAGCTGAGCGACCTGAGGTCCAGTAGATCCCCTGAGGCGCGATGCTCAGGAGGTCCCCTTTAGCGCACAAGCAGCCGTCGAAAGGTGACAAAGGATGGCAATGTTGCCGTCACAGAGCCGCATTAGGTGGAGATTCTGTGTCGCGTCAATTAGCTATTCCAGGTGCGAAACTTATCTCGGAAAGATGGAGTCGTTCCTTCGCATCATGCCGGACTTGGACGTCGGCAGCTGGGATGCAACTGGGTTAGGTTCTCGCGAGCTTCCCCTCTCTTCCCCACACTCTCCTTAGTGCTCTACGTCCTTAGGTCCCGGCCCTCGAGCGAGCTCAGCCGCCGCTGGTATGCCAAATCGCGATGCCGTGGACAAGGCCACGGGGTGAGGGCTGCAGAGCCAGTAAGCGCTCTTGAGTCGCGATGCTCATGAGCCCCCCTTTTAATGCGCAAGCGGATCGCGCGGAAAAGAGAGAGAGAGCTCGCGGTGCCTCCCGCTTTAGGCCTCAAGAAGTTCCTGTAAACCAACACGAGAAAAGCACGGGTCACCATTAGGATTGCCGACCGGTCATTGGTTGCTCCGAGAGAGTGGTGAGGGCACTGAGGGCCTGGTGAGGTGACGCTTGCGGGGCTATCGCGGGTCAGAGCTCGGCCACTCAAATTTGTCGATGTTGCAGGGACGGACCCATGCGCAAGCGCCATGCCAGCACGAGCGACTCCAAGGGTAGGTGTCAATCGAGCAGGCGACTATCGCAGGCAGGTTAGGCGTGAAGAGCAAATCAACTTAGATAAAAGCAGGAGGGATATATGCCACTGGGTCAGGCCCGAGCAGCTTGGGGATGATGCAGTCCGAGGGGCTGAAGGAAATATGCCCTAGAGGCAATAATAAAGTTATTATTTATTTCCTTATATCATGATATATGTTTATATTCATGCTAGAATTGTATTAACCGGAAACATGATACATGTGTGAATACATAGACAAACTTAATGTCACTAGTATGCCTCTACTTGACTAGCTCATTAATCAAAGATGGTTATGTTTCCTAACCATAGACATGAGTTGTCATTTGATTAACGGGATCACATCATTAGTAGAATGATGTGATTGACATGACCCATTTCGTTAGCTTAGCACTTGATCGTTTAGTATGTTGCTATTGCTTTCTTCATGACTTATACATGTACATACAACTATGAGAGTATGGAACTCCCATTTACCGAAGGAACACTTTGTGTGCTACCAAACATCACAACGTAACTGGGTGATTATAAAGGAGCTGTACAGGTGTCTCCAAAGGTACATGTTGAGTTGGCGTATTTCGAGATTAGGTTTTGTCACTCCGATTGTTGGAGAGGTATCTTTGGGCCCTCTCGGTAATGCACATCACTATAAGCCTTGCAAGCAATGTAGCTAATGAGTTAGTTACGGAATGATGCATTACGTAACGAGTAAAGAGACTTGCCAGTAACGAGATTGAACTAGGTATTGGGATACCGACGATCGAATCTCGGGCAAGTAACATACCGATGACAAAGGGAACAACGTATGTTGTTATGCGGTTTGACCGATAAAGATCTTCATAGAATATGTAGGAGCCAATATGAGCATCCAGGTTCCGCTATTTGTTATTGACCGGAAACGTGTCTCGGTCATGTCTACATAGTTCTCGAACCCGTTGGGTCCGCACGCTTAAGGTTTTGATAACAATTATATTATGAGTTTATGAGTTTTGATGTACTGAAGGTTGTTCGGAGTCCCAAATGTGATTACGGACATGACAAGGAGTCTCGAAATGTTCGAGACATGAAGATTGAGATATTGGAAGCCTATATTTGGATATCGAAAGTATTCCGGGTGAAATCGGGATTTTACCGGAGTACCGGGGGGTTACCGGAACCCCCCGGGGGTTAATGGGCCTACATGGGCTTTAATGGAAATAGAGGGCAGCAAGGGGAGTGTGGGGCGCGCCCCCCAAGGCCCAAACCAAATTGGTTTAGGGCAAGGGGGGCCGGCCCCCCTTTCCTTCTCCTCCTCTCCCTTTCCTTCCCCCTCTCCTAGTCCAACAAGGAAGGAGGGAGTCCTACTCCCGGTGGGAGTAGGACTCCCCATGGCGCACCCCCTCCTAGGCCGGCCGCCCCCTCCCCCTTGCTGCTTTATATAGGGGGAAGGGGGGCACCTCTAGATACAACAATTGATCTCTTGATCTCTTAGCCGTGTGCGGTGCCCCCCTCCATCATAGTCCTCCTCGATAATAATGTAGCGGTGCTTAGGCGAAGCCCTGCAACGGTAGAACATCAAGATCGTCACCACACCGTCGTGCTGACGGAACTCTCCCTCGACACTCGGCTGGATCGGAGTTCGAGGGACGTCATCGAGCTGAACGTGTGCTAGAACTCGGAGGTGTCGTAGTTTCGGTGCTTGATCGGTCGGGCCGTGAAGATGTACGACTACATCAACCGCGTTGTTCTAATGCTTCCGCTTTCGGTCTACAAGGGTACGTGGACGACACTCTCCCCTCATGTTGCTATGCATCACAACGATCTTGCGTGTGCGTAGGAATTTTTTTGAAATTACTATGTTCCCCAATAGGGGTACCCCCAGCAAGGTAAACTAAAGACATAAGCAAAAGGGATACATGCCGCAGGGACAGACCCATGCGGCCTAGGAATGGTGCGGCCCTGAGGGTGCTCCCAGCTGAAATGAACTCGAAAGATGTCACCTGGTTCCATTGCAGAGGGGTGTTGGAGTAGCTAAAGATGCGCGGTGAAGAGGCTGATCCTCACGAGCCACCGGAGCCCTGAGCCTCGGGAGGCTCTGGGGGTCCGGGCGGTTCCTCGAGGACCATCTCCATCTCTGCCAGGACTGCATGGTGCCTGGCCTCCTGAGCTACCAAAGTGCTCCGCAGATGGCGCTGGTGAGTAGCAGCCGCATTCGGCAGGCCGAAAGGCATGCGAACGTAGCTGTGCAGCGGACCCTCGCAACGTCCCACGCGCGAAGGCCAGAGGCGCTCCTGAGTTGCGGCTTGGTTGAGCCCTGGGAAGTCGATGCAGATGGGCAGCCCGCCATTCTTGCCTGGATGGGGAGCTACGCCGGGCAGGCGGCGATCGCCGCGTATGACTCTTGATTCCTGAAGCTCCTGAGTGGACTTGGTGATGAACTCCTGAGGGTTGGGCCTTCCTTGCCCCATGCCTTCCTGAGGGAAATGTGCTGCAAAGGACGCCTCCAAGTGGTGCCCGAGCGCCTCCCAATTCTGAGGCCCTCCAGAAGAGAGCCCCTGAGCCCTGCCCGAGGAGGGCGCCGGGCGCGCCTTCCTATGCGATGGAGGGAGGTGCCCCTTACACGGGAACGGATCCTGATGCGACACTTCTTGAGATGACAACCTCCTGAGGCCTTGAGCTGGGCGATGTCTTCTTCTTCTTGGGGACTGCCTTTGGAGGGTTCTTGCCCTTGCTGTCTGGGTCCTCGATCGATGCATCTTGGAAGGCGCGCTCGAGGGAGCACATTGCATCCTTCTCTTCGCAAGGGACTGTGATGATTCCGCCACTTCCTGGCATCTTGAGGACATTGTAGCCTTGGTGGGTCATCGCCATGAACTTGTCCAGGTCCGGATACTCGAGGATGGCATTGTATGGCAGGTGAATGTGGGCGACGTCGAAGTCGATGAGCTCGGTTTGGTAGTTGTTGCGCTGTCCGAAAGTGACAGGGAGGCGGACCTACCCTATCGGGGTAGTGGAGCCGTCAGTAACTCCTGAGAAAAGCTTGGTAGGCTAAAGTTGATCATATGGCACTTGAAGGTTGTTGAACAACTTGACGGACAGAACGTTGAGTCCTGCGCCGCCATCGATGAGGGTCCTGGTAACTTGCACGTTGCTGATGACTGGGGAACAAAGCATTGGGAGGACTCCAGCTGTAGCCGCACACTTGAGTTGATCTGCAGAGCTGAAAGTAATGGCGCACTTTGGACCACCTGAGAGCGCGTGTGGCCTCGAGCTTGGGGAGGACTGCATTCACCTCGTGAGCAAACTGCTTGAAGATGCGCTATGAGGATGGGGCCTGGGCTCCTCCCAAGATGCAAGCGATAGCATGCGGCTCCTGGAAGCCCCCAGCTCCCTCATCCTGGTGGTGGTCATCATTCCTTCTTTGCGGTGGCGGCAAAGGAGGAAGGCCTGCGTTGCCCTGCGGGCGATCCTCGTGAGGCTGATCCCTCCAGGCTCCCTCGCGAGGCTGGTCCTGCCAGCGATCCTCGCAAGGTCGATCACGCCACTCGTGGCGAGGGCCTCGGTCCTCCCATCGTCCTCCACCTCTTCCTCCTCCTCCGCCGTAGCCCCGGTCATTGCGCTCGGGGCACTGACCGATGCGTCCTTCTCGAACGGCCTTGAGCTCCTAGCATTCATTGGTGTTGTGGGTGTAGAGGTTGTGGTAGGCGTAGAATCGGTTACCCTTGGACGACTTCGACTGGTCCCTGTCGCGCTTTGTGTTTGGTTCTGCTGCGAGCATGGCTGCTCCTTTGCGCTTCGTGTCCTTGGCCTTGGCCTTCTTCTCTTCTGGTTCAGCAGCTGGGAGCTCGAGGAGGGAGAGGTGCCCCTCCTCAGCTCTTGCACACTTGGTCGCTAGGTTGAACAGCTCCAGAGATGTGCATAGACCCTCGTGGATGGCGAGCTCCTCCTTCATCTTGACGCCACGGACGCCATCGGAGAACGCCAAGATGATGGCATCCTCTGTCACTTTGGGGATCTTGAGGCGAGCGTTGTTGAAACACTGGATGTACTTCTGCAGGGTTTCTCCAGGCTGCTTCTTGATGCGGCACAGGTCACCCACGACCGGAGGGCGGTCGCGAGTGCCCTGGAAGTTGGCGATGAAACAGTTGTGCATCTCATCCCAAGAGGAGATCGAGCCGGGAGGCAGGTTCAGGAGCCAGGTGCGGGCACCATCCTTGAGCGCCATGGGAAACCAGTTTGCCATGACCTTTTCGTCTCCATTGGCCGCCTCGATGCCCAGCTCGTAGAGCTGCAGGAACTCCACGGGGTCGGCAGTGCTATCGTAGCGAGGAGGCAGGTCTGGCTTGAACTTGCCGGGCCAGGTGATGCTACGCAGCTCGATGGTGAAGGCGCGGCAACCCACTGTGGCCACCGGAGCCTTCTGCTGAAGAGGGGCTTGTTCTTGATGGTTCCCGCGCGCCGCCGCCAGGGGCAGCGCGGGGTCTTGGCATGCTGGTGCAGGGATGTGGTCTTGCCGTGCTGGTGCAGGGAGCACGTGAGAGCCTTCTTGAGGACGAGGGATTTCTTGGCAGCTTATTTCTTGTCGCGTGGGTGCTGGACGCGGTAGGTCTTGTCCAGGGGCCGCGCGCCTTGGAGCCAGGCCGCCTTCTTGGGGAGGAGGTGGCGGAGGCGCTCCCTGAGTCGCGACGCCCATGCATGACGGAGGGCGAGGCAGCAGAGGGACGGTGCTGGAGAGCCCCTGCGGTGCTGACGAGCTCGGTGATGCGAGCGAGCCACTCCTCGTAGAGGTCGTCGATGGGGCGGTAGTACAGGAGCTCACGTGCTAGGAGCTACGCGGCCTGTGCGTCCGTGGGGGCGCAACGAGCATGAGATGACGAGCCAGTTGGGGTCAGCGACGGAGTGGCGGTGCGGCCTTCCCGCCGCACCGAGGGGTGGAGCGAAGATGCTTGCTGCTCGTTGCCCACCGGGCCGATGGCGGCGTTGGCGGCAGGCGATGGAAAACGATGAGGAGGCCCACCGACGGGAGCCGTCTGGGCGACGCGGGCGGCGAGAGCAGCCCGGCACTCGGTGCGAGCTCGGCGAGCGTCTGCCATGGATGCAACGAAGAGATGGAACGCAGATCAATGGAAAGAGATTCCGGCGCACCCCTACCTGGCATACCAAATGTCAGATATCGGGTTTCGGCAAACCCTTAAGGTTCAAACTCTAGGGTGCGCACGACGATCTTCTCCCTACCGAAACACGCCTGCAACATCTCCGCGATTCTATGCTAGCACAATGAACAACACAAGAGACACGAGGTTTATACAGGTTTGGGCCATCGTTGTGGTGTAATACCCTACTCCTGTGTGTGGTGTGGTGGATTGCCTCTTGGGCTGATGATGAACCGTACAAGGGAAGAACAGCCTCACGAGGAGAGGTGTTCTTGTGGTGGTGGGTGTTCTGCTTCGGAAGGATTCGATCCCCTCCTACTGTGGTGGCTATCTCTATTTATAGAGGCCCTGGTCCTCTTCCCAAATATTGAGCGGGAAGGGAGCCAACAGCGGCCACTTCATAAGGGGACAGCTAGTACAAGCTATCCTGACTAAAGCTGGTCTTCTACTGCCAAAGGCACTGGCGATGACGCCATCTTGGGCTCCACGGTGACCTCCATCCTGCCACTCTGCTGTTCTTGGTCTCGTTGCACCGATATGGAAACCTTTTCCTGATGCCTCGGTACTCCACGCCTGCGCTTGCCCCTTTGCACCGAAGAGGAAACGAGGACACTGCGCAGGCTGGTGCCCGCCTGGTCTTGATCGTCATGGCTTGTGTCATGAGCACCTCGCGAGGTACCCCTTGCCTTGATCTCTCCGCCTCCTCGCGAGCCTGCCTGGTGAGGCCGCCCCTGAGGAGGCCTTGCGTCGTCCACCCCGCGAGGCTTGGCCCCTGGCGAGGGTCTTGAGCTTGGGTTGATGAAGACGGGTCATACTGGGCCACTGCTGAGCCATGCCGCAGGCCGCAGGCAGGCAAGTCTGGGGACCCCCGTTCCCAGAACTCCGTCAATATCGACCAGAAGGGGTGAATGGGAGATTCAAAAATTCTTTCAAATGTTTGAACTGATCCCAAACACGATGGAGGAAATAAGGTTTGATAGATAAAACCTTTGGACACGAACGTTATTGAGGAAGGAAACTATCGAGATAGGAAGCAATAACTGTTCGAGCATAGGCTATCACAGGTTTGACAATAACGGTGATTATGCAGTATGAGATCAGATGCAAAAGCATGAAAGGAATACAGGGAGAGCACTGCAAAGGAAAAATACTAGATAGGGTGATATGAGTACAACAGGATGAGCACAAGGTAATATAGAAAGAGAAGACATAGTTAAACGGTAAGTAATAAACAAACATTGATCAGATAAACTATAATCACAGAGCAGGAAAGAAAAACTGCTGAAGATAATGCAGTAAGTAAAGTGAACCAGTGGTGCTCGATGGCGATATGTGAGTTTGGTAGACCAGTTCGCCCTTCTTCCAAAGAACTATGCCTGGTTGGAGGGGTTGTGATTTAACACAGAAGATAAACCCTCTACGCCCTATTCTCCTTCAACTCAGAGCTGATCAGACTCTAGTTGATTTCACTCGTGGTAGATACTTGTTGGCGATCTCCAAACCTTTGGTCGACCTTCGCAAACCACAATGACTCTTGGTTGCTAAAGATGTAGCTTGGTGAAGACAACAACTCTTCGACACTCGAGCTGAAACCTATCCGTTTAGAGAGTGTGTAGCTCTCAAGAGTAATAGGTACAAGAACTCTAACTCAGAACTACTATGATGCTTAACCATTGTCTAAGTTTGGACTCTTGATTTTTCTCTTGGTGGATCTTAAACTCAAATCTCTCGGAGAGGGGATGCTCAATCAATCTTCTCAGAAATCTTACATAGAGCAGCCAACGGACAATGTTGGAGCGGGGTGGCTGTTTATACCCGCAGCCTTCCCTGATGGGAAATGACCAAATTGGACATGTGGAGCAGCCAATGGCCGAATGACACGACTCCAATGGCCGGAAATTGAGCACAACGGTAACATTACTTGTGGATCAAGTAATGCTAACTCCTCAGTTCAAAGGATGTCTCCTGCAGCATGAAGAACAACGTCTACTGCTGCCAGGTAATTATTCAAAGCATAAAGAGATTTCTCTCGCATCTTGCATAGGTTTGGGCTAAGCATCACAGCGGATCTAAGCTTCGAGAACCTATACCCCTATTAATAGTACGGAGGTCCTATTACTCAAATAAGTAAAAGAAGAAAAACAAAAAGAATAATACATCTTCATTTCGTCTTCGACTTCCACTCGTTGCAGTCAAATTCTTCGGACATAAACTCTGAACCAATTGCTTCAAGTCAGCAATAACTTTTGAGAGGTTAACTCCTTCACATCAATCTTCTTGTCTGCATGTCTTCAACTAATGTAGCTCATTCTTCTCTGCAACGTAGATATTCTTTGGTGAAGTTTCTCGAACTTGGCACCGGAGATAGTATTCTCATTGGTTCTGCATGGACTATTTCTCTCTGTGTGCACTAGCAAACTAATCAGTCCATGCGTGTTTCTATCAACAATCTCCAAAACATAGGAGGGCAAATATTGCACCAACAAAAACTAGGTTCAAAACTGATTTTACCAACATCAGCTATAGAGTTCCCCCCAGAAGAGACAGTTTGTTGCCCTTATAGTTGGGTCCATTCTATCAACTTTGTAGTGTACTCCCCTTTTAGAGGGCTTGTCCCCAACCGCCCTGTACATATGTATAACGTTTACTCTGATATATTAATATACATGCATTAGGAGCCTTTTCCTACTATCTAAACTTAAAAAAAAAGATGAAGATATTGAAGGTGATGCTGGAGGTGTTGTTGCAGGGGATGGTGATGCTGGAGGTGTTGTTTTTTGAAGGTCAACGACAGTGGGAGAGGCTCCCACTGACTTTTTGTATTACTCACAAGAGAACAGTTACATGTGTGTTACAATGGGTTTTAGGCCCCCCCCCGGCCGTAAGGGCTGCACAAACAAAGACTAGTGTCCCAAACTTACAATGTAGTCAGAGAGAAAAGGATGGAATTTCTCTGACTACCAGATCCAATAGATTTTTTAACCTAGCTAGCCATGCCACGAAGGAGTGTGGAATCCCCCTGAAATGTTGGTTGTTTCTCTCCATCCATAGGCTCCAAGCAGCAAGCAAAAAAACATCCATGAATAGGGGTCGACGCCAGCTATCTTTTCCTCCATGCAAGATGGTTAATCTGTTGGCTCCCCCCGGCCATGAAATCCCAACCTTACGCCAGCATCGCTGGCTGAAGGGGCACGTGAAGAAAAGGTGCTCCACAGTTTCCTCGGGGGGGTTCTGACAGAACATGCAAGCATAATTATTCCCGGCTACAGCAAAGTGTCGCCGCCTCAGCATGATCCTGGTGTTCAAGCGATCGACCAAAAGCAGCCACCCGAACAGTTTGAACTTGATCGGTCTTTTGGAATTCCAGAGCCAACAAAGCGCCTCATCGGCCACCACCTGCTTGAAACAGTGGTTGTAGTACTTTTTGGAAGAAAAACGCCCTAGATCACAGGCCCAAGTGTCGGAGCAGTCACTGTCCAGTCGGACGTGAGTAGACCCACGCTGAATCTCTCTGATCTCCTCCCTGGCCTGGATCGAAAGAGGCAGGCTGAAAATCATGGACGGATCAGTGGTCATCAGAACCTTGGCAATGGAGTCATCCTCGTTCAAGGCAAAGGAGAAGGCTTGTGGATATGTGTCCATCAGTGTGGAGTCATTGTCACCAAACCAGACATCTTTCCAAAATAAAGAGCTATAACCATCCCCTGGGATGACTTTGGTGATCCCCCGGAAGATCCCACTGAGCTGCATCACGTCTTTCCACCAGAAGGAGCCCACCAATTCAGTGGCGTGTGGTACCTTATTTGTGTAATATGCATCCCAGACTAGCTGAACCCAGGGTACATCCTCACGATTGTAGAACTTGAACAAGTGCTTTAAGAGGAGCGCGGTATTTTGTGTCTTGATATCAATAATACCAAGGCCACCACATCGTTTAGGTCGACAAACGAGCTCCCAGGCAGCAAGGGAGTTGGTTTTGACCCCATCGTCAGAGTTTTTCGCCCAAAGGCAGTATCGGCGCAGTTTGTCGAGATGCTCAATCACTTTGGGGTGCAGCTTGATTGTACACATTGCATAGATCAGCATGGAGGTCACCACCGAATTGACAAGAGTCAACTTGGCTCCCGACGACATCAGTGATAAGGCAGTGGAGGTTTTCCTCTCAACCGATTGCACCAACGGCATGAGATCGAGAACACTCGGCCTCGTTGTCCCAATGGGGAGACCGAGGTAAGTGAACGGCAAGGTGCCAACAGAGCAGCCATAAACCTCCGCTAACTCACTAGCATGTTGGTGATCGATGTTAATGGGTATGAGGGTTGATTTATGGAAATTGATCTTGAGCCCCACCGAAGCTGCATAATCCTCCAAGATAAGTTTCTTGCGGGCAGCCTATGTAGGACAAGCTTTCATAACCAAGATTGTATCGTCTGCGTATTGCACCACTGGGAAGTCACCTGCATTTTCACGAGGAATAGGAAGCTCCAGTAGACCCTGGGCATAAGCGTTGTTAATTGCAGCCTGGAGAAGGTCAGCTGCAAGGACAAAGATCAGTGGCGAGAGAGGGTCACCCTGCCGTACGCCACATTTGCATTTGAATTTCCGACCAGGAACACCATTTAAGAGGACAGATGAAACTCCCGAACCAAAAATCGTTTCCATCCAACATAACCATTTGTCATCAAATCCCATGTATTTCATGATTTCCAACATGGGGGCATGTTCAATCGTATCAAAAGCCTTGGCAAAGTCAAGCTTAAGCAAGACAATCTCTCTCGCAGATGAGTGGCATTGATGAATATATTAAATGCGACCACGCAAGGCAATCCTGAATGGTCCTCCCTTGATAAAACCATATTGGTTCCTGTGGATGATTTTGAGAATAACTTTCTGCGATCGGTTAGCGGGATCTTTGTAATGATTTTCGACAACAATTCATGAGGGTAATTGGTCTAAAATCATTAGCGATTCGGAGAGGATATTTTTGGAATCGGTGATGTATCCTCACTAATGCTAGTGATATCTAGCCCACCTGCATGGAAAGCATGACACAGGTCGTAAAAATCCGTCTTGATGATTTGCCAGAAATTCTTAAGAAAACAACCATTGAAACCATCTGGGCCGGGGGCTCTGTCATTTGGCATTTCCTTAATAACAGCATCTATCTCTTCAGTAGAGAACGGCGCACTCAATTGATCCAACCCATCGATCCGGCGGATGATCCTAGAAAGATCAAACCGCATGCTGGTGGGTTTAGAAGAACCTAAACATTCCTTGTATGTATTGAACAGAACCCCCTCCTTGCCAACATGGTCATGGATTTCCACCTCACCAACTCTAAGCATTGCAATAGCATTGTGTCTATATCTCTCTGTGGCCAGAGATTGGAAAAGCTTAGTGTTCTCATCAGCAAATCTAAAATACCTGATAGTACATCTCTTCCTCCAATATTCATTCTGGTATTTGAGCAAGGCCTGTAAATGGGATTTCAATATCTTCCTGAAATTTGATTCCTGGACATATAAAGGTCGTTTATCCTCAAGAGTGTCCATGAAAGCCAGAGCCTCATTACTGTTTTGAATCATAATTTTAAGTTTTGAGATACCCTTGCTCCATCGCTTAAGATCATATCTCAGGGTTATAAGCTTTTTACATATGCGAGCTGCGACATTCGGGGCGTGACATGCCTTAGACCAGGAGTTAGCAACAACCTCCATGAACCCATCATGATTAGTCCAAAAGTTCTCAAACCGAAAGAGCTTGGACCGGGGGATACTCGATTCAATTGTGACCACGCACGGGATGTGGTCGGACACCGGCTTTCCCAGAGGCAGGACCATCGTGTTTGGATAGGAGGTAGTCCAACAAGATGACGAGAAGAACCAATCCAACTGTTCCAACAGAGGATCATCCTGGATATTGCTCCAGGTATATGCTCGGCCTTTCACAGGTAATTCCATTAGCGACTGTGCATGGATGAGCTCATTAAACAACAACATGTCCGCAGCGTCTCCCCCAGGTTTGTTTCTGTTATTCGTGGATCGAATAAAATTAAAATCACCAAGAATCAGCCAGTTTTCATCATCAGGAATATTCAGGTCAAAAAGCCAATTTGTAAAGTCCACTCGACGCTGGCCAGAGCAGGGGCCATAGACATTGATCAGATTCCACAAATCATTCGATTGCGTGGCAACGAAAGAAACCCCCACCGCAAAAGAATCCACATACCAAGGCGTGCCCATAAACACAGAACTATTCCAAATTATAATGATACCACCCGAGGCACCCACTGATGGTGCAAAAACAAACTTATCAAAAGCTTAGGGCAGAAAGTTTTAATAAAGGCAAGATCAAAGGATTCACGTTTAGTTTCCTGGATACATAGCACAGAACAACCGCTAGTATCGATCTTATTCCTAATAGCCAAAAGTTTTGCATCAGAGTTTATGCCTCTGATGTTCCATGAAAGCACGTTCCACGATTTATTCATCAGAAAGGAAGACTTCAGTCTTCAGCAACCACTTCTCGTGGGAGAGGGCTTCCTAAGCAATTCCACAATTGCTTCCCATCTGTTGAGGATCTTCAATCGGTGTTGGAGGGGGGCAAGCAGTAGTGAGCACCTGCACAGGAGCAGCAGCCAAAGAAACAGCAGTGACAAAAGGAGTCTCTCGTGGTTTCACCCTTGACTTGGAACGCTTAGTGTCGGAGGCATGGTTGATCTTGAATCCATCATACTTGTTGGATCTAGTACTCCGTCTGACAGCAGTGGTGTCCAAAGGCACTAACACATTGTGGGGTTGTGGAGCATTGAACAGAGAGGAGGATGCAATCACCTGAAGAGCATTAGGCGGGTCTGACGGAGGCATTAACTGAGATTCCACATCTGCCGAGACAAGCTCTGTGATGCCCTTGAGGCCAGGAGAATGATCAGGCAAATCCCAGTCCGCAGCGGACAGCCGAACCCTGGGCTCGGAAGACAGCAACAACTGTTCCCCACTGAAATGTAGTAGCAAAGATCAGGGAGAGGACATCAGGTTCAGGTGCCATACTTTCAATCCAGGCTGCAGCTACGGCATTAAGATGGTTCTGAATTAGCTTGAAAGGGTTTAGGGGCAGCATCACAGGCGAAGTATGCTGGAAGGTGATAATTGGTGTATATATGCGCTTGAGCATCCTCTCGATCCAAAGCACAAACTCATGATCAGCAGCAACCCGAAGATAAACAAAGCTTCCTCCAGCTCTGACGAACTCCATTCTAGCAGTAGGACTGCCATTCACAAATCCGTCAGCCAAAGCTTCCACCGCCTGAAACCCAGAGTCAGAAGACCAAATATCATACAGGTTGTCTTGCACATTATGCTCGGGATCCACACCATCCATGAGTGACGGTCCATCATACTGAAAGAATGTCCTGAAACTGAACCCAGTATATGGTGGAGGGATCACAGGCCACACACCCCAACCATTTTCCTGAACTTGTTGATGAGCAGGTTCAGGGGCGTTCTAGGCTGCCTCATTCAGAGCATCTTGAGCAGCCATCTCATCGATTCGTGCTTGTTGCATGAGGTTGTAGTAAGGAAGCTCGTATGGATGTGGAGATGCATTCAGGAGCGGGGGGACATCCTCATTACCAACTAAATGAGGGAGAATGTTTCTACCATTCAGAACATAAACAGGCACAGACCACGAGCGGGCAAGACCAGGCAGTAAACTAACCCTGGTAATCACAAGACTGTGTGGCACCTTAGCAACATCTTTGATATGGCATTTGACAAGAATTCTAGCCTTGTTCTGGCCCGGACGGGGCCAGACGAGAAGCTTTCCAAAGTTTGAAACAGCCTTATGAACGTAATGTTCAGTTTGATAATCCATTGGAAAGGCAAGAAACATAATCCAAACTTCATATTCAAAAGTAGGCATGCGCATATTGATACTCTCATCATGCGGAACTAGGGAGAAGGTGGAATCATCAGTCAAAGCATGCGGTCCTTCTCTAATGGCAGCATCTCTACTTTCCATATCCGCAAATACCACACACCCGATACCCAGCGGGTAAACAAAGTCATCAAGCAGATCATACTCTAAATCACCAATAATAATGCGGCAGACCTCGGCTAACCAGAACTCCTTCTGATGATCTGGGACCGGAGGGTGGACAGAAATGATGGCGTACCTGTCATGGTTCAGAGGCAGATCATCCACCACCACGACATGACGCTGGACACGGTGAGCAGGCCCACGATCAAAGGTCGATCCATCCGGAGCGAAGGCAAACGGGTGCACCGGGAAGTTCGCCATGGCTGAGGATGCCGGGGACTGAGCCTGCTGTAGAGGGTTCGCCGGAGGAGGAGGTATGGATTTCTTGCTCAAGGTCGAAGGCGAGAAGAATCGAGATGGTGGAGGCGTGGGTGTGGAACTCGAGGAGAGCGTCAGCTCACCCGATTGGGGTTTTTGGCAGGCGGAATTGACTACACCCTGACCAGGTAGGCGTATCGTCAAGCAATGAGGGTTAGCCACGTCCGCGAGGCGTGGGATTATCTGTTTCCGTTTCCAAAACCAACCTCCACGCGAATCCCTAACAACACGGGCCATACCATCCTCCATAGAGTTACCAACCACAAGCTCATCCACAGCAACCCGAGGCAAGATCCTCTTCGATTGTGTTAGATGTTTTCGTTTCCAGGCCCAACGAGGGAGAAAATTACAAGCCTTGGGCTTACGTGACTTGTGGCCCAGACAAAAGCAGAAAGAGCAAAGACGAAGCCCAGGACAGAGCCTAGTCATATGGTCTAACGCAGAACATGCAGTACACGGAAAACCCAAGGGATCCGGGCCCACCTTGCATGGCACATGCTCATGATCATCAGTACGTGGAGCAAAACAAGCGCAGACTCCAGAGTCATCCCCACAACATTGACAAAAAACTCCAGTGCAGGATTCGTCAACATGACCAAGACAATCACAGAGAGAGGCAATGCAAAAGCCTTTTGTAGATGTATTCTTTGGTTGGGACTGACGATACTTGGACCATAAGCTTAACATTGTCATTATCATATCCGGCCTGCCAGCCATCCAAAATAGAAAGCAGAGTATCATCCGGGATTGAATCCCATGAACCCATAATGTATTGTCCACCACGAAAAGAAGGCAACCTTCCAGGAATGTCGGAAGAAATAGGTAAGGATATTGAACCAATCCGAAAAGAATCCGGAGAAACCGGAGTCAAGAAACTTCCAAAAGAGATCAGATCTGAAGGCTCGCCGGAATGTAAGTCCGTCGGCGGCGGAATGAAACCCAATTTCTGCAGCACTGGTACAGACACGGGATCCAAAGGCAGCTCACTCTGGGTAGAAAGCCATTTAGATTTAATAGACGGACCCGGTGAGGAAGCCAAACCAGTCAGCTCAGAATCTGCATGCCATGAGGGGAGCCGGGAATGTGAACCCATACCATGGTGAAGATAAAAATGACAGATAAAGTCCGGCCAGATACGGTCCCGTAATCCAAAAATGAAATGCCCCACACGATTTGAGGCCACTGAGAACCGAAAATGGCGATCACCCAAACGCATTACATTGAAACCATCACTAAGCCCTCCAATACATGACTGAAGGGCCAAACCCACCGAATCCACCGAGAGGGGAAAAGACACCGAGGAGAAGGAGACTTCAAGGAAGAATTCCTTGGAGCCGGGGTTGGGGATGAAGTGGACCGTAGATCCAAACCTTGCACGCACCTGTGCCTCGACCTTGAGGCCGGGGGAGAAATCCCAATGGAGGAGGCCGTCCATTGGAGTCGCCGGATGGAGATCGTAGGGTTAAACCCTAGAATCGCCATGGGAGTCGCCTGAGGTGGAGGGAGGTGGAGGGAGGTGCACCATCTGGTGGTGCGCTTGCTGGAGGTGTTGTTGCAGGGGATGGCAATGTTGGAGGTGCTGTTGCAAGGGTTGGCAATGCTGGAGGTGCTAGAGCTACTTGAACCCTAGTAATTATGCATGCACATTTTATCAGGGAAGCCGATCACCTATGGGGTCACAAGGATCCCTTCTACATTCGGCGGGGGGGGGGGTAGTTGCACGAAGAGCAGGTCGAGCCATTAGCTCACAGGGAATTTTTATCCAGGTTCAGGCTGCAAAGATGCATAATACCCTAGTCCTGCTGGTCTAGTTTATATGCGTGTTCTTGAGCTCTTGAACTAGCTGCGGTGTGTGCCTTGTTCAAAAGTCTGAATCCTCTCTCTGTATTCCTTGGGCCCCCTTTTATATGCAAAGGGATTGCCACAATGGCACACAGGAGGTGACAAGCTATAGTTGTATGAGCTTATCGCTCGATCAACGTAGGACAAGCACATTTAATGTGTTGCCTACGTGTCCTCTCGCTTTATTGGGGACGGGAATAGAGGCCATCTCATCCCTTGCCACTCCGCCTCGCCTTGATGCACGTCCAGGTTAACAAGGCATGCAGCACCATGCTGCCTAAATAGCTGATGCGCTGGCGCAATGGTAAGCTTCCACAAAGATCTGCATGCCGCCACGCAGGCGCCTGCTTAGTTGGCACGCCTATCGTCGCGCTAGAGTGGTGGTGAGGTGGTGAAACCTTGCTGGGCGTAGGTCTGGCCACGGCCCAGCAGTCGTCCCCGGCAAGGCTTGCCGGGGGCCTTGGAGTCGTCCCCAGCAAGGGTCTTGCCGGGGCTCCTTGTCTTCTGGTCCCAGATGGATCCGTGGGCCGTCGATCTTTATGAGGATTTGCATCCTACCGAGCATGCACTTTCCAGATCTTGTCCTTAACTTTGTCGATGGTGTCGAAGCTCTCAGCCCCAAGGGTGACGGACTTGCTGGTGCTGGTGCAGGTTGCCCCGGCAAGGCCCTTGCCGGGGGCGGTCCAGCTTGCCCCTCGCCCCTCGTGCTTCGAGCATCTGTCTTGGTGGCCTTCGGGCTTTGCCTTCCTCTGCCTCGCCTGGCCCTGCCGCAGGTGTGGCTGCGACTGCCCGTGCACTTGTAAGGGGTACAGAAGTACCTATACTTTTGTACACCGACAGTAGCCCCCGGTCCTGGGCCATACATAAGCGCAAGGCGTAGTTGGGCCAGGCCCAAGGTGGTGCGCGGGCGGGCGTGGCAGAGATGGATCACCACAATCTTTCTACCAGTTGCACTTCCCCACAACCATGTTGAGCGCGTGACATATGGGGGTCGCGCGCACGATAGGCATGGCATGCATGCGTCACCCCCGCAGTAAATGGTAAAGACCTAGCCCGCTCCTTCCCCATAAAAAAGGGAAAAACCAACGGGTACTGCTCATTTACCTTCTCTGCTCCTCCTAATCTTGGAACAGTCATTCCCCTATTCTTCCCCAAATCCGAACTAGAGCTTTGCGCCTCTGCTTGCTATCGTCATGCCTCCATTACCTCTCGATCCCCTACTCCTCCTTAGCTGCCATGGCGCCCAAAGCTAGCAAGGGCAAGGGAGCGGCCAAAGCTGCCGCGGGGAAGGAGGTGCCGGAGAGTGAGCTGGCGAAGCTGCGGAAGAAGCGCGCCCTTTTTCCTCTGATGATCGACGTTCTCACGCTCAAGGACCACTACATGTGTTTGTGGGGGAAGAAGACGACGGGGCATCCCGCCACGAACGCATTCCTGCTCCGTTCGCCAAGCCTGGCTCGGATATTTATCCTTTCTTCGTCGATTACTTCTCCTGCGGGCTCTGCCCCCCTTTCTCAGATTTCTTCAACGACATCATGCACACCTACGACTTCCATCTCTTGGACTTCACGCCGAATGTGGTGGCATGCATGGCCCTTTTGCCCACCTCTGCGAGGCCTTCACTGGATTCCACGCTAGCACGACGCTCTTTCGCCACTATTTCGTCCCCCGGGTCCAGCAAGGGGACACCATTTCCGGCTCCGTTGCTTGGATCCCGAGGCCTCTTTGCAAGGGCGCATAAAAATACCCGGAGGGTTTCCAGAAGGAGGGGGTGGGATGAATGGAGACGTCGGTGGTGCTGGACCGTAGAGAAGGAGCCACAACCATTTTCCGAGGTCCGTTGGAGTCCGCCGGTCCGCAGCGACAACTGGAGCGACTTCGACCCCGATGATGGGAAGCTAACGGTCGCCACCACCAAGATCCTCCGCCTTGTCTCTGCCGGCCTCACGCTGGAGATGATTGGGGCCGACTGCATCCGTCGCTGCATTGCTCCCTTGCACCAGAAGGGGAGGCCAGCCTGGGATTCTAGGAATGCAGCGGATATCATGAGGCTCTGCCCTGGCTTGAAACACAACTTCACGGTGATGCAGCACATGTCTGTCTGCCAGAGGCTCTTTCAGCTCAAGATTGACAAGGACGGCAACACTGAGTGGACCGGCAAGGCCGCAAAGTCCGGCAAGACCGACCACACATTCAGGTTCCCGGCAGGGGTGCATCCGTTGAGCAATAACTCACGCCTGACCGAGATCATTGCCACAATGCCCTCCTTCAAAACCCATGGCCTGGATCCAACTGGGACCGAGCCAAAGGCGGAGTTGGTGCAGCTGTTCTTCGACAACTTGTCAGAGGGAACTGTCCGTGACGAGCCAGAGCTCATCCGCCCCACCACCAACGAAGAGGTGGCGTACATTGCCGCCAGAGCGAAGGAGGCAGAACTTGCCGCGGAGGCCGGTAGCTGCGGCACCATGGAGGACGAGGCCGAAGAGGCCAAAGAGGAGCATAGATTCCTCAAGTGGGTGCGGCCTTCCGGTGCTCCCTCTGTCACGGAGGCAGCCGAAGAGCCGGCCGAGGAGGCATCCGAGGCGGACGAGCCCTCGGCCCCAAAGAAGATGCGCGTCTTGTGACAGACCGGCTCTAACAAGCCAGTCCGCCCCGGCAGGGCTATGTAGCGGCAAGGGACTCAGGCGGAGCCCATGCGCCAGACGAGGCACGTGGCCGCGGAGGTGCTGGAGGAGGCCGCATCAGCGAAGAGAGCCGCAGCCGCTGCTTCCTCTTCGACAAAGCGCGCTGCCGCTTCTTCCTCCTCGACCAGACACGCCGCCACTCCTCTCTTGGTTGAGCGTGTAAGGACTTTGTCTCCTTCCCCATCGGGCCCCGTCCCAACGGCCAAATATGACCTTGGATCATTCAGCCCGAGGAAGAAGAGGAGGGCAGAATAAGAGGAGGATGAGTAAGTACTCTGCTTCCTCCATCTATTCTTTGATTCCTTACTTGAATCGCTTCATCTTGACTTGACCTCATTGTTGTAGCGACACGGAGATGCTGGCCCAGAGGGTGAAAAGAACTAGGGCCTCGACGAGTGTCGAGCCCCTAACAAGCACTCCTCATGCGTCGGGGAGGATCTTCGTCAGCCTGAAGTCCAGCCCCCAGCGTAGCCCCTACTCTAGCCCCCAGCATAAGTTTGCCACTTATTTCTCGCCAGCATGCATTGGAGTGTGTCTTGTTGTTGATGACATTGCCAGGATTGCAGGAGGGGAGCAGCAGCAGGAGGAGCCCCTAAGGGCCGCGCCCGACACGCCGCCCCCATCAACTACACCGGCCGGAGGGGCGTCCCCGGCAAGAGCACCCACTGATGAGCCCATGCGCTCAGAGGAGGAGGAGGCAAGCACAGGCGCTGGTCCCCGTTCCGGCAATAGACGTTGCCGGGGAGGCGGATGCGCCCTCCCCACTCACCGCGGGTTTGTCACTTGTTCTTGTTCCCTGCCCTCGTTGCCTCGATTGCTTCCCTTTTCCTTGTCGTGAACTTTTCTAATTTTGGTTTTGCCTTTCTCCCTGCCTTGGATTCAGATCCTCCCTTGGCAGACCAGGCGGACGTCGACGCCGTGATCATGGAGACCGCCAGGGGCGCCGAGGTCGAGGTCACCAATATTGCTGCCGAGGAGGCCGCCATGGGATCCATTAAGGAGGCTGCCACAGGGCTTTCCGGGGAAACTGGCAAGAACCCTGCCGGGGAGGAGGTGGCTGAGGAGCCTGCCGAAGAGGCCGGCAAGGCTGCTGCCGAGGAGGCCGCCATGGGGCCTGCCGGGGAGGCCGCCAAGGATCCTGCTGGGGAACAGGTGGTCAATGACCAACCCTCCTCTTCTTCAGCCTCTGCCCCGAGCAGGTACTTGAAGGTTGGCGATGACCTCTTCGTCAGCATCCCAGGAGCGGCAGGCACCAGGGCGCCAATCAAGGGGGAGGTCTTCGATGAGGAGATCCTCACCGCTGCTAGGCTCCAGGTTGTTGACGAACCGAGCATCAGTTGCGGCGGGTCCAAGGAGGACCAACTCCTTCAGGCCATGAGCACCAACTTCCACAAACTCCAAGCTCTCCATCGGGCTCGCAAGGATAATGTGGACTCCAGGACGGTGGCTGTGGACAAGGCCGAGGCGGACTTCCAGGGGCGCGTCACCTAGATGAAAGCCTGGTTTGACGAGGCTCAGGAGGATCTGAGGGCCTCCCAAATCCAACAGAGCGAGCGCCAGCGGGACCTCCTTCTAAAGAAGGCCGATTTCGACAAGGCACAGGAGGTGGCAATGGCCAAGGCTGCCAAGGATGAGTCTGACAAGAGGTAGCGCCACATCTCGCTCGATGTCCAGGAGGAATACTTGGTCGCTCACGAAGCGACACTTGCCGCCACGCTTCGCCCCAAGGACGAGGAGATCGAGAGGCTCGTCGTGCAGCGCACCCATGACCTGATGCAGAAGCACCAGGAAGCGCTTAATGATCTGTCCCTTGACCATGCCGGCAAGCTGAAGGAGGCCGTCAATCATGCTGAGGCGGCAGAGGCTACCAAGATTGAGCTGTCCGGTAGGGTAGAAAAGCTGGAGGCGGACTTGGCCAGGCTCACCCAGGAGATTTCCACGCTCAAGGATGACAGATAAAAGGCTCTCTATGACCTGGTGAAGATGCAGACTACCATATCTGACAAGACCAAGCTGCTCTCCAAGGCCAACAAGTCCATCGATGATCCGAAGGTGAATCTAGACAGCCAGGAGAAGATGCTCTTGGTGTCCCAGGCTCGTGAGCAGATCCTGGCCAAGGATCTCACGAATGAGCAGCTGCTACTGCAGACTGCCGCCTCTTCCCACAACAAGCTCGTGGAGAGCACGAAGCTTTGGACCATCCACCTAGTGGACATCGCGGAGAAGATCACCACGCAGCTGACTGCCATGGGCATGCCAAACTTCAGGTTCTCCCGCGAGGCAAACGTGGCCGAGAGCGCCAGGCTGTCCCTGTTCTTCAAGCGCGTCCTTGACGCTCTGAAGCTGCTCCAGTCCAATAAGGCGGCCTACCTGGCCGAGGAGTCCTCGCAACTTTGTCAGGATGCCTTGATCAAGGTGCTCAACAAGGTGGCGCACTGGAACCACAACGTCGACTTTGCTCAGACGCTCGATAGCTTGCCGGAGGACGTCGACCGTCAGGCGCTCGAGGAGCGCATCGAGCCCGTCATCAGTTGTGTCAGCGGAGTCGCGAGGTTGGAGGGCCAGCGCCGGGATTAACTGCTTCGTTCCTTGTAGTTGTTGCGAGTTTGTACGCAAGACAGATTATATTAAGTTAGAATCACGGTAACTTTTGATGTAATATAACTTTTGTTGTACTTTAAATATGGTTGCATGTTATCTTCCTGTTTTGGTTTATCCTTGTATTTTCTGCACCCTACGCTTAGTTGGATAGGCCTGCCGACACGCACACCCCTTGCCGTAGACGCTAGAAGGACGGATCCTTAGCAGCCTACGGAGGGCGCCGACGCCAGCAGATTACCTTGCCGCTCTTGGCGCAGTCACCTGAACTGTCGAGCGGACTCGAAGAAGAACAGGGGCGCTGTTGATTACGGCAAGGTACCCCATCGCTCTTAGCAGAGCGTAGCACCCGAACTATTGAGCGGACTCGAAATAGAACAGGGTGTTGCCAATCGCGGCAGGGTTCCTTTTGCGTGAAGTTTCTCCATACAAGGACCGAAACTATCGAGGTGGATAACCTTATAAAAAAGGAAGAATTACTCAAAGTTGAGTCAACTTAGCTTTTTGTTGCTACGCGGATCATCGTCGCGGCTATAGACGCCGCCGCTCGCCCGGCCCTTCACACCTGGGCAGCGTGGACGGCCTCCTACCTGGTGCGCCAAAGATGTCGGGGAAACCGATCACCTATGGGGTCACAAGGATCCCTTCTACGTTCGGTGCGGGGTTAGTTGCACAAACAGCAGGTCGAGCCGTTAGCACACAGGGAATTTTTATCCAAGTTCAGGCCGCAAAGATGCATAATACCCTAGTCCTGCTTGTCTGGTTTATATGTGTGTTCTTGAGCTCTTGAACTCGCTACAGTGCGTGCCTTGTTCAAAAGTCTGAATCCTCTCTTTGTATGCCTCGAGCCTCCTTTTATATGCAAAGGGGTTGCCACAGTGGCACACAGGAGGTGGCAAGCTATGGTTGTATGAGCTTATCGCTCGATCAACGTAGGACAAGCACATTTAATGCGTTGCTTACGTGTCCTCTCACTTTATTGGGGATGGCAATAGAGGACATCTCATCCCTCGCCGCTCCTCTTCTCCTTGACGCGCGTCCAGGTTGACAAGGCATGCAGCGCCACGTTGGCTAACTAGCTGCTGCGTTAGCGCAATGGTAAGCTCCCACGAAGATCTGCATGTCGCCACGCAGGCGCCTTCTTAGTTGGCATGCCTATCGACGCATTGGAGTGGTGGCGAGGTGGCGAAACCTTGCCGGGCGCAGGTCTGGCCGTGGCCCAGCTGTCGTCCCCGGCAAGGCTTGCCAGGGGCCTTAGAGTCATCCCCGGCAAGGGTCTTGCCGGGGCTCCTTGTGTTCTGGTCCTAGGTGGATCCGTGGTCCATCGATCTTTATGAGGATTTGCATGCTACCAAGCATGCACTTTCCAGATCTTGTTCTTAATGTTGTCGATGGTGTTAGAGCTCTAAGCCCCAAGGGTGACGGACTTGCTGGTACTGGTGCAGGTTGCCCCGACAAGGCCCTTGCCGGGGGCGGTCCAGCTTGCCCCTCGCCCCTCGTGCTTCGAGCATCTGTCTTGGTGGCCTTCGGGCTTTGCCTTCCTCTGCCTCGCCAGCCACTCGCCAGCAGCGTGGCTCGCCTGCAGCACTAGTAAGGGCATGTATACCCATACTTTTGTACCTACACTTTTATGGAACTAGTGATGTACAAGACTATGTTTATGTATGTTTGATGCATGCCATTCCTGAAGTGGTAAGATATGCATCTAAACTTTGGTATGTCCTCAGTGCCAGAAAATGTGAACTTGTGTGAAGCTTTAAGTGCCACTATATGTGTGCACATTGAGATGCTATATGGAACTTCAGATGTATGTCTAATTATATTAGGGAAAATTTAGTTTTTCCCACTCTTAATTTGTTGCAAAATTTGCTTATGGCACTCTAAAATTTGACATTTCACTCTCTCCATTGTAGGTTTTTACAATGTATCATAATATCCATTTTGTGACGAAAGAAAAAATATTAATTTCACTTCTGCCACTAGTAGCTTTTGACAATGTATCACAATTGCCACTCTATTTTTTTTGCTTTAGCCACAGAATGTCAATTGTGATACATTATCAAAACCTAAGACTGGCAAAAGTGAAATATCAAATTTGAGAGTGGCATAAGTATAGTCGGTAAATTGTCCCATTATATTATGTAGGGTACGTATTAATTATGAAGCGAATTCCATATGGTTCACTAAATGTAATGCCAATGTAATGCATAAACAAAAAAAGATCAGTCACTCATTTTTTGAGCTATATGTTACCTCCAATTTGTTCACTGACAACTGGGCCATATAACCATACGCCCAATGACATGTGGGCCAAGTCCATACGAATGGACTATTCACATTTTGTGAGAGAAAACCCCCATCCCTCCTTCACCGCCCCTGCCCACCTCACAGTGCCCTCCATCTTTACAACTCTACTCAATCTCCCGAGGTCGCAACCAGATGTCGTTGTAGATTGCAGTCGCCTACAAAATACAACCGCCTTTCGCATCTCACCCTAGTGCTGCTGGCTATCGACATCGACTAACACAAACATTTCTGCCGCTGCCTGATACGTCTCTATCGTATCTAATTTTCCAAACACTTTTGCCCTTGTTTTGGACTCTAACTTGCATGATTTGAATGGAACTAACCCGGACTGATGGTGTTTTCAGCAGAACTGCCATGGTGTTATTTTTGTGCCGAAATAAAAGTTCTTGGAATGACCTGAAAATTCACGGAGCAACTTTTCAGAATTAATAAAAAATACTGGCAAAAGAATTAGCGTCAGGGGGCCCACACCCTGTCCATGAGGGTGGGGGCGCGCCCCCTCCCCCTGGGCACGCCCCCTGCCTCGTGGGCCACCTGGACGTCCACCGACCTCTACTCCAACTCCATATATTTGCTTTCGCGGAGAAAAAAAATCAGAGAGAGAGTTTCATCGCGTTTTACTATATGGAGCCGCCGCCAAGCCCTAATCTCTCTCGGGAGGGCTAATTCGGAGTCTGTTCGGGGCTCCGGAGATGTGGATTCATTGCCATCATCATCGTCAACCATCCTCCATCACCAATTTCATGATGTTCACCACCGTGCATGAGTAATTCCATTGTAGGCTTGCTGGACGGTGATGGGTTGGATGAGATTTACCATGTAATCAAGTTAGTTTTGTTAGGGTTTGATCCCTAGTATTCACTATGTTCTGAGATTGATGTTGCTATGATTTTGCTATGCTTAATGCTTGTCACTAGGGCCCGAGTGCCATGATTTCAGATCTGAACCTATTATGTTTTCATGAATATATGTGAGTTCTTGATCCTATCTTGCAAGTCTATAGTCACCTATTCTGTGTTATGATCTGACAACCCCGAAGTGACAATAATCGGGATACTTCTAGGTGACGACCGTAGTTTGAGGAGTTCATGTATTCACTATGTGTTAATGCTTTGGTCCGATACTCTATTAAAAGGAGGCCTTAATATCCCTTAGTTTCCATTAGGACCCCGCTGCCATGGGAGGGTAGGACAAAAGATGTCATGCAAGTTCTTTTCCATAAGCATGTATGACTATATTCGGAATACATGCCTACATTACATTGATGAACTAGAGCTAGTTCTGTGCACCCTATGTTATAACTATTACATGAGGAATCACATCCGACATAATTATCCATCACTGATCCAATGCCTACGAGCTTTTCACATATTGTGCTTTGCTTATTTAATTTACCGTTGCTACTGTCTCAATTACTACAAAAACTGCTATTGTTACTTTTGCTACCGTTACCGTTACTGCCATACTACTTTGCTACTAAATACTTTGCTGCAGATACTAAGTTATCCACGTGTGGTTGAATTGACAACTCAACTGCTAATACTTGAGAATATTGTTTGGCTCCCCTTGTGTGGAATCAATAAATTTTGGTTGAATACTCTACCCTCGAAAACTGTTGTGATCCCCTATACTTGTGGGTTATGAAGACTATTTTTTGGCGCCGTTGCCGGGAAGCATAGCTCTATTCTTTGAGTCACTTGGGATTTATATCTGCTGATCACTATGAGGAACTTGAAAGACGAAAGAACTAAGATTTTCCCTCAACTATGAGGGGAGGTAAGGAACTGCCATCTAGCTCTGCACTAGATTCTCCTTCTGTTTTGAGTAAGCTTGCGACACCTAAACCTGCTCGCTATTTAACTCGATATGTCGCATGTTATTGATGATGCCACTTCTGCTATGCATGCTACTTATGATGAAACTACTTCTATGCTTGATACTACTGTGCCATTAGGTGAATTTCTTGATGAACAACTTGCTAGAGCTAGAGAGAATGAAATTCTTAAAAATGAAATTATTGAAGATAGTGATGATGAAGGTTCTCCCCCTAAATACGAATTGCCTATTGTTCCAGAGGGTTATATTATGGATGAAGAAACTACTATAGATATTCTTGCTTGCAATGATAGATCTGATCTTAAGAAGTTATTAATTAAACTTAAACAGAAATCTCTAAATGCTAGAATGAAATATGACCCTGCTTTTGCTACTTCACCTATCTTTGTTACTGATAAGGATTATGAATTCTCTATCGATCCCGAGATAATTACTTTGGTTGAATCTGATCCTTTTTATGGCTATGAATCTGAAACTGTTGTGGCACATCTTACTAAGTTAAATGATATAGCCACCCTGTTCACTAATGATGAGAAGTCTCGCTATTATTATATCCTTAAGATATTTCCATTCTCATTAAAGGGTGATGCTAAAACTTGGTTTAATTCTCTTGATCCTGGTTGTGTGCATAGTCCCCAGGATATGATTTATTACTTCTCTGCTAAATAATTCCTTGCTCATAAGAAACAAGCTGCCTTAAGGGAAATATATAATTTTGTGCATATTGAAGAAGAGAGTCTCCCACAAGCTTGGGGGAGGCTTCTCCGATTACTTAATGCTTTGCCTGATCATCCTCTTAAGAAAAATGAAATACTTGATATCTTTTATAATGGACTAACTGATGCTTCCAAGGACCACTTGGATAGTTGTGTTGGTTGTGTTTTCAGGGAAAGAATAGTCGATCAAGTTGAATTGCTATTGAATAATATGTTGATTAATGAAAATAATTGGACTCTTCCTGAGCCAGCTCCTGTGCCAATTCCTAAACCAACTCCGAAGAAGAGGGGTATTCTATTTCTCAGTCCTGAAGATATGCAAGAGGTAAAGAAATCTATGAAAGAAAAAGGTATTAAAGCTGAAGATGTTAAGAATTTAGCTCATGTTGAAGAAATACATGGTCTTAATATACCACCTATTGAAGAAACACATGGTCTTGATAACCCGACACACGTAGTAAAGGTAAATTCTCTCTATAGATATGATAAAGTTGAAATCCCGTCTACTAAGTTTCCTAGCCAATGTTAGGGTGAATTTGATGACTTTATGGCTAGACAAGAAATTTTCAATGCTTATGTTGGTAGAGAATTAAAGAGTAATGCTTACATGATTGGACGCTTGAGTGATTATATGCCTAGAGTTAAAGGTGAACTTAAACTCATTAGCAAATATGCTTCTATGGTTACCACTCAAGCAGAACAAGTACTTAAATCTCAAAATGATTCGCTCGATGAATTAAATAATAAACATGATTTTGTTGTTAGAGTGGCTACTAGAACTGGTAAAATGACTCAGGAAACTTTGTATCCTGAAGGCCACCCTAAGAGAATAGAGCAAGATTCTCAGAGAAATAATTTAGATACACCTAGTCCTTCTAAAAAGAAGAAAAAGAAAAATGATAGGACTTTGCATGCTTCTAATGAACCTGTTGTAGACACACCTGAGAATCCCAATGATATTTCTATTTCTGATGCTGAAACACAATCTAGTGAAGAACATGAACCTAGTGATAATGTTAATGATAATGTTCATGTTGATGCTCAGCCTAGCAATAATAATGATGTAGAGATTGAACCTGCTGTTGATCTTGATAACCCACAATCAAAGAATCAATGTTATGATAAGACAGATTTTGTTGCTAGGAAACACGGTAAAGAAAGAGAACCATGGGTTCAGAAACCCATGCCTTTCCCTCCTAAGCCATCCAAGAAAAAGGATGATGAGGATTTTGAGCACTTTGCTGAAATGATTAGACCTATCTTCTTACGTATGCGCTTAATTGATATGCTTAAAGTAAATCCTTATGCTAAATACATGAAAGATATTATTACTAATAAAAGAAAGATACCAGAAGCTGAAATTTCCACCATGCTTGCTAATTATACTTTTAAAGGTGGGATACCAAATAAACTTGGAGATCCAGGAGTACCAACTATACCTTGCTCCATTAAAAGAAACTATGTTAAAACTGCTTTATGTGATCTTGGAGCCGGTGTTAGTGTTATGCCTCTCTCTTTATATCGTAGACTTGAATTGAATAAGTTGACACCTACTGAAATACCTTTGCAAATGGCCGATAAATCAACTGCCATACCTGTCGGTATTTGTGAGGATGTGCTTGTTGTGGTTGCAAACGTTACTATCTTAACGGACTTTGTTATTCTTGATATTCCCGAGGACGATAGTATGTCGATTATCCTTGGTAGACATTTTTTGAATACTGTAGGGGCTGTTATTAATTGCAACAAGGGCAATGTCACTTTTCATGTTAATGGTAATGAGCATACGGTACACTTTCTGAGGAAACAACCTCAAGTTCAAAGTATCAGTTCTATTGGAAAAGGTCCAACTATTATTATTGGAGGTTTTGAATTTCCTCTTCCTACTGTCAAGAAGAAATATGATATACTTATTATTGGGGACGTTCATATCCCCATTGAGGTAACCTAGTGTTATTCGAAATTTCTCTGGTTCCATGTCATCCAGAATGAGTTTGTTAACAAGACTTGATCAACCTTGTTAGTGGATTCCTTTTGATGATCATGAGATGGGAGAAATTAGAAGGCACAACCTTCTGTACCCTCTTTTTACTTTCTGTTATTTAGTTTAAATGAAGCAAAAATAGTATTTTCTGTCTGTTTTCTGAATTATCCATGCAATAAAAAATACCCCGAAAATATAAGTTCTCCAAATGCCCTGCCAATTTAGTATGATTTTTTCTGGAATATTTGAGAAATTTTGGCACTGAGAACACAGCAGGAGGTGCTGGCACCTGGCCACGAGGGTCCAGGGCACGCCCACCCCTACAGGGCACGCCCCCTGCCTCGTGGGCCCATGGTGGCCCCCCTCCACTTATTCCTGCACCCACACACTTCATCTTCCTCCCAAAAAAATCACTATCCATCTCAAGCACGAGTTCTAGCTAACTTTGCTGCCATTTTCGATCTCCTTGCTAGCTCCATTCACAAAACTGCTTTGGGGGGATTGTTCTTTGGCATGTGACTCCTCCAATGGTCCAATTAGTTTTTGTTCTAGTGCTTTATTCATTGCAAATTTTTGCTGCCTAGGTAACCCTGTTCTTGAGCTTGCATGTCAAATTTATGAGGTCCCAAGTAATTCTAATGCATCATATAGGCTCTAGGCACTTGTGGGAGTAGTTGCTATCAGTCTTGTTGAGTTTTATTCACTTTTATTTTGAGTTACTAAAAATTTCAGAAATTTTCAGAAAAAGATGAAGAGATTGTTCTTGAGGGGATCTTCTAGCCAAGGCTCTAAGGATAAACAAGCTAAGGAGAAAGAAAAGGCCAAGTATAATCTTCCTCACGTGGCGGAAGTACGGCCGTGTGAATGGCCTTGTGATGATTTCTTGAGAGCAGCCGGGATTTATGATGACTTTTATTCTTTGGCTGATAATGCAGGCCTTGCTGACTTCCTCCACGACCGAATCAAATAGTATCTCTTACTCACCAATACTTTCGTGCAAAACTTCTACTATTATCCTAAGAAATCACCTCCTTCAGTAGCTTTTCATTTATATGATGTGGCTAGGGAAATGTCATTACGTGATTTTTGCGTGGTCTAAAAAATACCCTTCGAGGGTAGCTTAGAGGAACCACATCGTAAAGATGTGGCTGGTTTTATTGATACTACTAGATCATTGATGGCGCGCCTTGCTGCGCCCGTCTATTTTGGCACTGTAATTTTAGGAATTGATACAAAATATAGACCCAAATACTCTTTTTGCTAAATTAAGTTAACATGGCAATTCATTTCATGGCCTAGCTTTATGATGCAAAATTTCAAAAACCGTAATGGTATATAGAGAACTTCCCCTTGAACTGAAGATAGAACCACTAAATCTAAGAAAAATAATTCACTTATGAATATGATTATTTACTCCACTAACAAACATGGCTGCGTTACGTGTGAGAAATTTGCAATGGGTCAGAAATCAAATGCCTACCTCAGACAAAAAAATTCTCAAGCCCTAGACCATATATTGGCAGCTTTGTCTCACACATGAGCATACATGATATAGCGGAAATCACTTTCTTTAGTTGAAATTCCCTACGTTCAGACTAAAGTGTGTCTGCATGCATGTATATGTGCTTGTAATGATAAAGGCCAGTATCTTTCCGTGTGCTAATGGTGGAGTGAACTTAGCTACTTAGGCTAATAAGAATTTCAGCTCAATAGTTATGGTGAGTATGGAGTAAATAAAACATATATATGTGCATAAACGATATACTTGCGTTAATAGATCTATGTTCTAGGCATATTTATTATACTCCAAAACTGAACCTAGCTATTACCTCTGGTAAAAATCCAAGTTTGAACATACATAACAACTCTCTCGGTGGGTGGTTTCTCGGCATCTCAAATGTGGTAAATAATTCATGATGTCCAAGGTGCGCATCCTGATGATCAACAAGGCCTTGAAAAATCCTAAGTTGAACCCTGAAATCACCCATGTAGGCCTTCCACAAATTTCGGATTAGCATTGTATTGGATCAACATTTATAACAGAACAAAGTTATAGTCTGAAGTAGTTGAACTTTGATATTCCATTGAGGCCATAATATATACTCACCTGTTGGTAGAACATATGGATTTATAGTACTATGAAATTTAAATAATCCTGTACCTTCTTGTTGACAATATTAAAATATATAAACTGGTATGCTTAAAAAGTAAATATAACAAATTGGAGACTTGACCGAACTTTCCAACAAACCAAAATAACATTCTTTCCTTTGCAAATAACTGCTGGAGAAATGAAAAAGTAACACATCTGTTCTAGATGTCCTTGAACAAACCAACAAATGAGATGAATTAGCGACATGTAGACACTGATTTTATAAAAAAAATTGAGCAATATTAGAAACATTCAATTGGCGGTCAAAAAATAAATTGTATCTTCTCTGATAAATAAGTTATGATGTGCAACATGCACCATCATAATGATCAGATGAAGAAAGCTAATAATTCAAGTAAATGAATAAGTAAAAGAAATTAACTTGAATGTGAGGGCCTGCAACAGAGTGGATCCATGAGAATCTTGTGCGGAGGAGCAAGTCGCTGATATGTTAACATGAAGGAAGTTAGTTTGTAACACAAAGATAAATTAAATCAGTTGACAAAAAATAGAGAGCTAAGCACGCGTAATTAAAAAAACAAATATACACACTGAAATTCAGAGCCTTCACCATACTCGTCGGATTTATTGGAAAGATGAATCAATTGATCTATTGATAATAGTGTTACCATTCTATAATTAAGAGAAGAATACAAACATAATAATTTTGTTGTAAACAACACACGTTGGTCACCTTGTGCTCAAAATTCCTATCAACTGGGTGACTTTACGATTGCCTTTGGAATACTACTTCTTGAAATGTGGAAAGTACAAATCCAAACCAGAGAGTACCACAGTTATAAGAGCATCCAAGATAAAGGGAAGGGAATGGTCTGTACATGCGGACGCCATGGGGAAGTAGGGACCCTTTTGCGTTGCTGAGTCATTTGTGTAGGGGCAAACCTAGGTCGCACCCAACAATCATTCCTTGAGGCTGGAGCCCTACACATCCACGAAGTGGAGACCATCCCCCGCTGCATCGAAGTCCTTCCCTGATGCATCGGTTGCGTAGTGAACCCCCTCGTCGCCGCCGATCTGAGAGTGGATACCCTCCCTTGTGAAACTTTTTTTGCAGATGCCCTCCCTGTTGAAACTGACCGGAGAATGACGACAACGGCCACGGGCCAACTTCGTGGCGGCGCTAAGAATCATGACCGCAAAGCCGAGGCGGCATGATTCATCGGCCGTGAGGAATCGCTGCTGTTTTTTAGGGGTGGGAGGGATCGCTGCTGCCCCTTCGATGTCCGTATCGACCTATCGTGACCTGAAGCCACATCACGTATTTTTCTCCTTTGTGGGTTGTCCTTTCCCAACCGCAAGATGGGCTGCCTGGCCCAATCAACCAGAGGCCACCGATTTTTCCACCGGAATAGCCTCCCTAGGACGACCAGCCCACTGATTACTTCGGGATTAGATAGCCATCCGACGGCCAGTAACAACGTGAAACAGACATCTGATGGTCAGAAACCTTGATGGTCTAAGAGGGCAGGGAAGGTGCTCAGTTTTAATGTATTTAAATTACCATAGGGGAATCGAGGAAGGTTTCCGATGCAAGAATTACTAGCATACATTTTCCTGTTTTACACTACTTTGCCATATTTGCTAGTCAATGCTTAATTGGTCAAGGAAACTATGGAAACCTTAGTGTTCCTGATATTATCATATTGTTCCATGCCTTATTTCGTGACAACTCCATTAGTATGGGTGCTATTATTGCTAAACGTCTAAGTCTGAATCATACAAAGGGCCCCATCTTTGGAGGTATCTATGTTGCACGCCTTGCTAAACATTTCGAGATACCTATTAGGCATTATAAGAAAGAGGAAAAACTGCTGCCCCCTACTTTTCTAGATTATAAGAGCATGGCAGCACATGAGTTTATTGTTAACAATGATGATAAGATGCTTCTGTATAATTAGAGATTTAATAAGAAACACAATGAGATTATTATCTTGCTTGCGCCCTCTTTGTTTGATTTAACTGCAGGCCCTTATCTCGCCTTACCAGAGGCCGTCTACACGCTCTGTGGCCAGAAATCCGCTCCAGAGCCTGAGCCAGAACCACCACTTGACCCTTACCGTCCATCATCTTATCAGTGGGATCCGGAGGAGATCGCCAGTCAGTGGCAGTATAATGACACTCCTTAGTACACCGGGGAGAGTAGCCGCGATCCATGGGCATAGACCAACTTAGTCCAAATGCCTAAGCTTGGGGGAGTACATATTTTTCACCAACATTACATTCATGTTCACACACTCATTCTAGTTGTCGGTGTTCATACTTTTTCATTGTACTATCCATGCTAGTTTAATTTCTTTTTCTAGCTTTCTTCTTGTGTGTTTAAACAACCTTAAGAAAAACCAAAAAAATTAGTTAGTTTAATTTCCATGCTTGTAGTAGTAGTAATTACAACAAAACCCAAAAAGATTTCTCATTCTTCTTTTGCTTGTTGGGTGCTTTCCCGTGTAAATAGTTCTATTTCTTTCCTTTTCTTTGGGGGTCGAGAGGAGAAGACCATAATGAAAATGTTTAGTGGCTCTTATATGCATGATTGTTGATTTAACCAAGAGCCCATATTACCTTGTCTTCTCCCTTGAATTGAATGCTTGCAAATTCCAGCTTAGTCCAATGCACGTGCACTATTATTATTATACACACCGTTCAGTCGTGCAAGTGAAAGGCAATAATGACAATATATGATGGACTGGCTGAGATGAGAGAAGCTGGTATGAACTCGACCTCTCTTGTTTTTGTAAATATGATTAGTTCATCGTTCCTGATACAGCCTATTATGAATAAACATGTTTGCAATGACAATTAGAGATTATAGTTGCTTATGCCATGCTTAATTAGCTAGGAGCTTATAATGGTTTACCTTGCGTGCCAACATGCTATTAAAATGGTTGTGATGTGGTATGATAGGGTGGTATTCTCCTTTGAATGATTCGAGTGACTTGACTTAACGCATGTTCACGCATGTAGTTGAAACAAAATCAACATAGCCTTCACGATATTTATGTTCATGGTGGATTATATCCTACTCATGCTTGCACTCAATGTTGATTAATTTTAATGCATGTTAATGACTGTTGTCGCTCTCTCAGTTGGTCGCTTCCCAGTCTCTTGCTTGCCTTCACCTGTACTAAGCGGCAATACTGCTTGTGCATCCAAACTCCATAAACTCCAAAGTTATTCCATATGAGTCCACCATACCTTCCTATATGCGGTATTTACCTGCCGTTCCAAGTAAATTTGTACGTGCCAAACTCCAAACCTTCAAATGAAATTCTGTTTTGTATGCTCAAGCAACTCATGTATCAACTAGGGTGTTTTGTATCTTCCATGCTAGGTGGGTTATTCTCAAGAGGAGTGGACTCCGCTCCTCATTCATGAGAAAATGGCTGGTAACCGGGATGCCCTGTCCCATGCTCAAATCAAATCAAAATAATTGCAAACAAAACTCCCCCAGGATTGTTGCTAGTTGGAGGCACCCGTTGTTTCGGGCAAGACATGGATTGATGCTTGTTGGTGGTGGGGGAGTATAAACATAGCCATCCTGTTTGGGAACCGCCTATAATGTGTGTAGCATGGAAGATATCGAGATCTCATAGTTGTTATGTTGACAGTGAAAGTATACCGCTCAAAATGGTATTCATCTCTATTTCAAAATCGAGCTCTGGCACCTCTACAAATCCCTGCTTCCCTTTGCGAAGGGCCTATCTGTTTACTTTTATGTTGAGTCATCACCCTCTTATTAAAAAGCACCCGCTGGAGAGCACCGCTGTCATTTGCATGAATTACTATTAGTTTATATTGGGTAAGACTATGACTGGATCTCTTTTACCATGAATTACAATGTTTAGTCAGGCCTTGATCTTTAAAGGTGCTCTGCATTTATGTTTTGCGGTCTCAGAAAGGGCTAGCGAGATACCATCTTGTTATATCATATTATGATTGTTTTCACTAAGTGTTGTCATCCAAGATTTATTATTATTGCTCGCTAGTTGATTATGCCATTGATATGAGTAAACATGAGACATAAGTGTTATTGTGCATATGGTTAGTTCATAATCTTTGCTGAAAACTTGAATGCTGGCTTTACATATTTACAACAACAAGAGCAAACAGAATTTGTAAAAGTTTTTCTTTATCACTTTCAGTTTATCAACTGAATTGCTTGAGGACAAGCAAAGGTTTAAGCTTGGGGGAGTTGATACGTCTCCATCGTATCTACTTTTCCAAACACTTTTGCCCTTGTTTTGGACTCTAACTTGCATGATTTGAATGGAACTAACCAGGACTGACGCTGTTTTCAGCAGAACTGCCATGGTGTTATTTTTGTGCAGAAATAAAAGTTCTCGGAATGACTTGAAAATCCACGGAGCAACTTTTCAGAATTAATAAAAAATACTAGCGAAAGAATTAGCGTCAGGGGGCCCACACCCTGTCCACGAGGGTGGGGAGCGCGCCCCCTCCCCCTGGGCGCGCCCCCCTGCCTCGTGGGCCCCCTGGACGTCCACCGACCTCAACTCCAACTCCATATATTGTCTTTCACGGAGAAAAAATCAGAGAGAAAGTTTCATTGCGTTTTACTATACGGAGCCGCCGCCAAGCCCTAATCTCTCTCGGGAGGGCTGATCTGGAGTCTGTTCGGGGCTCCGGAGAGGGGGATTTGTCGCCATCGTCATCATCAACCATCCTCCATCACCAATTTCATGATGCTCACCGCCGTGCGTGAGTAATTCCATCGTAGGCTTGCTGGACGGTGATGGGTTGGATGAGATTTACCATGTAATCAAGTTAGTTTTGTTAGGGTTTGATCCCTAGTATCCACTATGTTCTGAGATTGATGTTCCTATGACTTTGCTATGCTTAATGCTTGTCACTAGGGCCCGAGTGCCATGATTTCAGATCTGAACCTATTATGTTTTCATGAATATATGTGAGTTCTTGATCCTATCTTGCAAGTCTATAGTCACCTGTTATGTGTTATGATCCGACAACCCCGAAGTGACAATAATCGGGATACTTCTCGGTGACGACCGTAGTTTGTGGAGTTCATGTATTCACTCTGTGTTAATGCTTTGGTCTGGTACTCTATTAAAAGGAGGTCGTAATATCCCTTAGTTTCCATTAGGACCCCGCTACCACGGGAGGGTAGGACAAAAGATGTCATGCAAGTTCTTTTCCATAAGCACGTATGACTATATTCGGAATACATGCCTACATTACATTGATGAACTGGAGCTAGTTCTGTGTCACCCTATGTTACAACTATTACATGAGGAATCGCATCCGACATAATTATCAATCACTGATCCAATGCCTATGAGCTTTTCATATATTGTGCTTTGCTTATTTACTTTACCGTTGCTACTATTACAATTACTACAAAACTGCTACTATTACTTTTGCTACCGTTACTGTTACTTCCATACTACTTTGCTACTAAATTCTTTGTTGCAGATACTAAGTTATCTAGGTGTGGTTGAATTGACAACTCAACTGCTAATACTTGAGAATACTCTTTGGTTCCCCTTTTGTCGAATCAATAAATTTGGGTTGAATACTCTACCCTCGAAAACTGTTGCGATCCCCTATACTTGTGGGTTATCACTGCCTGCCCACCCCTCCTAGATTGGGGTTTTCTCTTGAACAATAAGGTAAGTGCTATCTGTATCCATATCTTGTAGTTCTAATTCGTAGTCTAACACTGGGTGATAATTCACCATAAGGCAATCGTCGGGCATTGATTTTCCTGCAGTCTAATTTTAGGATTCCTTTTCAGTGCCAACAGTGTCGTGACATATGGCTCCATTGTGGCCTCAGCCAAACAAATGAGTTGTTAAACATCACCATCGAAGAGGACTTCAGAAAGCGCATGATATGTTTGTAAATATCCATCTCACGTCGACAGTTAGGGTTCTTAAAATTACATGATTTTGTGGAGACTGCATGGTTGTACTTTAGGCCAAATTGGGAATATTGGCTACTTTACCAACATAATATTGCTAAATTGGACTAAATGCCAACCACCATTCAGCACTGACGTCAATGAGGGGAGGAACTAGTGGGGGTGCCATGCCACTAATGTCAATATGGAAACATTGCCTACTTTACCAATAAAATACTGCTCAATTGGGATAAATTAATGGTACTCCCTCCATAAAGAAATATAAGACCATTTAGATCACTATTGTGATCTAAACACTCCTAATATTCATTTACACAGGGAGTAGCATGTATCGCTGATGTGAAACTGGAAACTATTGCTATATTACGCAAATTATTGTTGTACAATTCAGCCAGTACCACTCATATCTACATAACTTCGTAAAATACACAAAATTTACTAGTCATCTAAAAGATCTTTCTTTAGTTCACATAGTGAGTAATACTTTGTCATTAAGAGCATCATAATATTAACACATGTAAGTAAAGCTCATATTTGGTTAACAGATTTTCTCGTTTCTATTCATTAGGAGATCACCTTTTTTAATAGCTAATATTTTACCTTTTCATATAGTTCTGACCTATACGAATAACACATTATGTATTAATTGTTAACAAATATGTCATGTCTCACAATTTCTCGCAGTACATCACGTACTTTGCAGCAAGCCGTGTGGTACAAAAGTTTTGCCTATTCTTAGATGAAGACTCTGCTCCGTTCACATTGCACAAGCCATGGATGTACTTTCCAAGTTGTACTCTATACCGATAGTGATGGTCGATCATATTTTCATCAGTGCTTGTGGAGAGAGCTTGCTACGCATTATTACTGAAAGCTAGCACTAAATTGTTAGTGGATATAAAACAGCCTGATCTTGTCATCCGTCTATCCATACCTTCTGAGATCCATCGATGGACCAACAACCTAAGTTAGTTTTATTTCAAATTTTTGATTGTTGAATTAGAACTTAGCAAAAATAATGTATCTCTCCGGACTTACTAATTAGTATTTTATTTTCATGCAGGGCTTGTTCAATATGTAGTTAAAAAAGATGGTGGTTACTCCTACATCCAAATTTCACTTGAAAGACTTGAAGCATCTCATCAATTTTTTTGGTAGAATCGACTCCCTTACTAAGCGGTTCCATGATGGAGGCTAGGTTGGGGTATGTTTGCCAGTGGTGCATACCTTGAACAGGATGAATTGTAACATTAAAAAATTATGGTATAAAGTCTTTTATGTTAAATATTCTCTCAATTGACTATTGCTTCAAACAGTGTCACAATTTTTTATCTATCTTTTAACAGATGTTGCCGCCTTTAGTTGTTCATGAATTGATGCCAAGACGTGGTCCAATCCACTAGCTATCAGTCACAACAAGAAGTTCATGGCAAGGTACATAATATCCCCAAGAATTGGAACAATTCACATTATTAATGGGAGGCTCTGATGGAAATGCGTCTTGTAGGATCGTTGAAGGTAAGAGTGTCTAGAGGGGGGGTGATTAGACTACTCGACAAGATAAAAATTATGCCTTTTGATTAGGACAAGTTTTTGGCAAGTTCACAATGGAGATCAAGTCAAGCATCATGCATACAAGTCAAGTAGCATACTACACATGCAATTCTAGAGTATGGGCAGCGGAAAGTAAATTGCACGTGAAGTAAAGAGAGGTGGAGAAGATCAAACGCAGTTTGAAGACACGGAGATTTTTTCTCGTGGTTCCGATAGGTGGTGCTATCGTCAATCCACGTTGATGGAGACTTCAACCCACGGAGGGTAACGGCTGCGAGAGTCCACGGAGGGCTCCACCCACGAAGGGTCCACGAAGAAGCAACCTTGTCTATGCCATCATGGCATACGTCCCACGGAGGACTAGCCTTACTCGGGTAGATCTTCACGAAGTAGGCGATCTCCTTGCCCTTACAAACTTCTTGGTTCAACTCCACATCTTGACGGAGGCTCCCAAGCGACACCTAACCAATCTAGGAGGCACCACCCTCCAAAAGGTAATAGATGGTGTTGGTGATGATGAACTCCTTGCTCTTGTGCTTCAAATGATAATCTCCCCAACACTCAACTCTCCTCACTGATTTGGCTGTGGTGGAAGAAAGGATTGAGTGGAAAGCAACTTGGGAAGGCTAGAAATCAAGTTTCATATGGTGGGAGTGGAGCAACTTGATCTCAACACAAGGGTAGGTAGTTTTCTTCTCAGAAATGTAAGGTAGGAGTGGTAATTCTTTCTGATGGCTCTCTCCACGAATGAAGAGGAGGTGGAGGGGTATTTATAGCCTCCACACAAAATCCAACCGTTACACACATTTGACCAATCTCGGTCAGACCGAAGTTGACAACTCGGTGAGACCGAAAGTTCAAATCTTGTGAACGTTGGGATTTTCGGTGGGACCGAAAATACAATCTTGGTTAGTCCGATTCTGAAGGAAATATGCCCTAGAGGCAATAATAAAGTTATTATTTATTTCCTTATTTCATGATAAATGTTTATCATTCATGCTAGAATTGTATTAACCGGAAACATGATACATGTGTGAATGTATAGACAAACAAGATGTCACTAGTATGCCTCTACTAGACTAGCTTGTTAATCAAAGATGGTTATGTTTCCTGACCATGAACAAAGAGTTGTTATTTGATTAACAAGGTCACATCATTAGTAGAATGATCTGATTGACATGACCCATTCCATTAGCTTAGCACACGATCGTTTAGTATGTTGCTACTGCTTTCATCCATAACTTATACATGTTCCTGTAACTATGAGATTATGCAACTCCGTTTACGGAGGAACACTTTGGTGCTACCAAACGTCACAACGTGAATCGGGTGATTATAAAGGAGTACTACAGGTGTCTCCAAAGGCAGATGTTGGGTTGGCGTATTTGAGATTAGGTTTTGTCACTCCGATTGTCGGAGAGGTATCTCTGGCCCTCTCGGTAATGCACATCATCAAGCCTTGCAAGCACTACAACTAATGAGTTAGTTGTGAGATGATGTATTACGGAACGAGTAAAGAGACTTGCCGGTAACGAGATTGAACTAGGTATTGGATACCGACGATCGAATCTCGGGCAAGTAACATACCGATGACAAAGGGAACAACGTATGTTGTTATGCGGTCTGACCGACAAAGATCTTCGTAGAATATGTAGGAGCCAATATGGGCATCCAGGTCCCGCTGTTGGTTATTGACCGAGAATAGTTCTAGGTCATGTCTACATTGTTCTCGAACCGTAGGGTCCGCACGCTTAAGGTTTCGATGACAGTTATTATGAGTTTATGAGTTTTGATGTACCGAAGAAGTTCGGAGTCCCGGATGTGATCACGGACATGACGAGGAGTCTCGAAATGGTCGAGACATAAAGATTGATATATTGGAAGCCTATGTTTGGAGTTCGGAATGGTTCCGGGTAAAAACAGGAATTTACCGGAGTACCGGGAGGTTACCGGAACCCCCCGGGGGGTAAATGGGCCTCGGTGGGCCTCGAGGGAGAAGAGGAGGGGCCGGCCAGGAGGTGGCAGGCCTCTCCCCCCAGTCCGAATAGGACAGGAGGGGGGGCGCGCCTCTCTCTTCCCCTCCCCAATCCTATTCCAACTAGGAAGGGGGGAGTCCTACTCGGTGGAGTAGGACTCCTCCCGCGCGCCTATCTAGGGCCGGCCGCCTCCCCCTCCCTCCTTTATATACGGGGCAGGGGCACCCCAAGATACACAAGTATTGATCTACGGATCGTTCCTTAGCCGTGTCGGTGCCCCCTCCACCATATTCCACCTCGGTCATACCGTCATGCGAAGCTTAGGCGAAGCCTGCGCCGTGAAACATCAAGATCGTCACCACGCCGTCGGCTTGACGAACTCTCCCTCGACACTCGGCTGGATCGAGTACGAGGGACGCCATCGAGCTGTACGTGTGTCAAGAACTGGGGCGCCGGAGTAACGGCGCGGGATCGGTCGGATCGCGAGGAGAACGTACGACTACTTCCTCTACGTTGTGATCGCTTCCGCTTCGGGTCTACGAGGGTACGTAGACAACACTCTCCCCTCTCTTTGCTATACATCACCATGATCTTGCGTGTGCGTAGGAAAATTTTTGAAATTACTACGTTCCCCAAAAGTGGCATCCGAGCCTAGGTTTTTATGGTTTGATGTTTTGCACGAGTAGAACACAAGTGAGTTGTGGGTGATACAAGTCATACTACCTACCAGCATGTCATACTTTGGTTCAGCGGTATTGTGAGATGAAGCAGCCCAGACCGACATTACGCGTACGCTTACGCGAGACTAGTTTCACCGCCACGAGCACTCGTTGCTTAAAGGTGACTGGTGGGTGTCTGTCTCTCTCACTTTAGTTGAACCGAGTGTGGCTACACCCGGTCCTTGAGAAGGTTAAAACGGAGTCTATTTGACGAAGTATCGTTGTGGTTTTGATGCGTGGGTGAGACTGGTTCTTGCTTAAGCCCGTAGCAGCCACGTAAAATTTGCAACAACAAAGTAGAGGACGTCTAACTTGTTTTTGCAGGGCATGTTGTGATGTGATATGGTCAAGACGTGATGCTATATTTTATTGTATGAGATGATCATGTTTTGTAACCGAAATTATCGGCAATCGGCTGGAGCCATATGGTTGTCGCTTTATTGTATGCAATGCAATGCTTCGTAATGCTTTACTTTATCACTAAGCGGTAGCGATAGTCGAGAAGCATAAGTTTGGCGAGGCGACAACGATGCTACGATGGAGATCAAGGTGTCGCGCCGGTGGCGTTGGTGATCATGGTGGTGCTTTGCAAGATGGAGATCATGAAGCACAAGATGATGATGGCCATATCATATCACTTATATTGATTTGCATGTGATGTTTATCCTTTATGCATCTTATCTTGCTTTGATTGACGGTAGCATTATAAGATGATCTCTCACTAAATTATCAAGAAGTGTTCTCCCGAGTATGCACCGCTTGCCAAAGTTAAATCGTGCCCGGACACCACGTGATGATCGGGTGTGATAAGCTCTCGTCCATCTACAACGGGTGCAAGCCAGTTTTGCACACGCAGAATACTCGGGTTATACTTGACGAGCCTAGCATATGCGAGATATGGCCTCGGAACACGGAGATCGAAAGGTCGGCGTGAATCATATAGTAGATATGATCAACATAAGATGTTCACCATTGAAAACTACTCCATTTCACGTGATGATCGGTTATGGTTTAGTTGATTTGGATCACGTGATCACTTAGATGACTAGAGGGATGTCTGTCTAAGTGGGAGTTCTTAAGTAATATGATTAATTGAACTTAAAATTTATCATGAACTTAGTACCTGATAGTATCTTGCTTGTTTATGTTTGATTGTAGATAGATGGCTCGTCTTTGTTGTTCCGTTGAATTTTAATGCGTTCCTTGAGAAAGCAAAGTTGAAAGATGATGGTAGCAATTACACGGATGGGTCCGTAACGAGGATCATCCTCATTGCTGCCTGTAAGAGTTACGTCTGGATGCACCGCTAGGTGCAGAACTCTTTGCTAATGCAACCGCAGATGTTATGAGCGTCTGGCGAGCAAAGCTGATGACTACTCTATAGTTCGATGTGCCATGCTTTACGGCTTAGAACCGGGACTTCAACGACGTTTTGAGCGTCATGGAGCATATGAGATGTTCCAGAGTTGAAGTTGATATTCCAACAGTAATGCCCGGATTGAGAGATATGAAGTCTCCAATAAGTTCTATAGCTGCAAGATGGAGGAGAACAGTTACATTAGTGAGCACATACTCGTAATGTCAGGTACTACAATCACTTGACACAATTGGAAGTTAATCTTCCGGATGATTGTGTCATTGATGAATTCTTCAATCACGCCACCAAGCTACAAAGGCTTCGTGATGAACTATAATATGCAAGGGTTAGTAAAGACTATACCGAGCTCTTCGCAATGCTAAAGGCTGCGGAGGTAGAAATCAAGAAGGAGCATCAAGTGTTGATGGTCAATAAGACCACTAGTTTCAAGAAGAAAGGCAAAGGGAAGAAGAAGGAACTTCAAGAAGAACAGCAAGCAAGTTGCTGCTCAGAGAAGAAACCCAAGTCTGGCCCTAAACCTGAAACCGAGTGCTTCTCTTTAAGCGATCGTCCTTTGAAGCGGAACTGCCCCAAGTATTTGGCGGATAAGAAGGATGGCAAGGTGAACAAAGGTATATGTGATATACATGTTATTGATGTGTACCTTACTAGAGCTCGTAGTAGCACTGGTATTTGATCTGGTTCTGTTGCTAATATTTGCAACTCAAACAGGGACTACGGATTGCGAACTCGGCAAAGGGCGAGGTGACGATCGCGTGGGAAATAGTTCCAAAGTCGATGTGATCGCGGTCGGCACGCTACCTCTACATCTACCTTGAGGATTAGTTTTAGACCTAAATAATTGTTATTTGGTGCTGCGTTGAGCATGAACATTATATCTGGATCTTGTTTGATGCGAGACGGTTATTCATTTAAATCGAGAGAATAATGGTTGTTCTATTTATATGAGTAATATCTTTTATGGTCATGCACCCTTGAGGAGTGGTCTATTTTGATGAATCTCGATAGTAGTGATACACATATTCATAATGTTGAAGCCAAAAGATGCAGAGTTGATAATGATAGTGCAACTTATTTGTGGCACTCGCCGTTTAGGTCATATCGGTATAAAGCGCATGAAGAAACTCCATCTTGATGGACTTTTGGAGTCACTTGATTATGAATCACTTGGCACTTGCGAACCGTGCCTCATGGGCAAGATGACTAAAACCCGTTCTCGGTACTATGGAGAGAGCAACAGATTTGTTGGAGATCATACATACGGATGTATGTGGTCCGATGAATGTTGAGGCTCGTGGCGGATATCGTTATTTTCTCACCTTCACAGATGACTTAAGCGGATATGGGTATATCTACTTAATGAAACATAAGTCTGAAACATTTGAAAAGTTCAAAGAATTTCAGAGTGAAGTTGAAAATCATCGTAACAAGAAAATTAAGTTTCTACGATCTGATCGTGGAGGTGAATATTTGAGTTATGAGTTTGGTCTACATTTGAAACAATGCGGAATAGTTTAGCAACTCACGCCACCCGAACACCACAACGTAATGGTGTGTCGAGCGTCGTGTCGTGCTTTACTAGATATGGTGCAATCTATGATGTCTCTTACAGATTTACCGCTATCGTTTTGGGGTTATGCTCTAGAGACGGCCGCATTCACACTGAATAGAACACCGTCGAAATCCGTTGAGACGACACCTTATGAACTATGGTTTGGCAAGAAACCAAAGTTGTCGTTTCTTAAAGTTTGGGGATGCGATGCTTATGTGAAAAAGCTTCAACCTGATAAGCTCGAACCCAAATCGGAGAAGTGTGTCTTCATAGGATACCCAAAGGAGACAGTTGGGTACACCTTCTATCACAGATCCGAAGGCAAGACATTTGTTGCTAAGAATGGATCCTTTCTAGAGAAGGAGTTTCTCTCGAAAGAAGTGAGTGGGAGGAAAGTAGAACTTGATGAGGTAATTGTACCTTCTCCCTTACTTGAAAGTAGTTAAATCGCAGAAATCAGTTTACGAGACACCTACACCAAGTAGCGAGGAAGTTGATGATGTTGATCATGAAACTTCAGATCAAGTTACTACGAACCACGTAGATCAACCAGAGTAAGATCCGCACTGAGTGGTACGGTAATCCTGTTCGGAAATCATGCTACTAGATCATGATGAACCTACGAACTATGAAGAAGCGATGGTGAGCCCAGATTCGCAAAATGGCTTGAGGCCATGAAATCTGAGATGGGATCCATGTATGAAAACAAAGTATGGACTTTGGTTGACTTGCCCGAGGGTCGGCAAGCAATAGAAAACAAGTGGATCTTCAAGAAGAAGACCGACGGCGACGGTAATATTATCGTCTACAAAGCTCGACTTGTCGCAAAGGGTTTCGACAAGTTCAAGGGATTGACTACGATGAGACCTTCTCACCCGTAGAGATGCCTAAGTCCGTCCGAATCATGTTAGCAATTGCGCATTTTATGATTATGAAATTTGGCAAATGGATGTAAAGACTGCATTCTGAATGGATTTACGGAAGAAGAGTTGTATATGATGCAACCGAAGGTTTTATCGATCCAAAGGGAGCTAACAAAGTGTGCAAGCTCCAATGATCCATCTATGGACTGGTGCAAGCATCTCGGAGTTGGAATAAGCGCTTTGATAGTGTGATCAAAGCATTTGGGTTTGTCTGCACTTTTGGAGAAGCTTTGTATTTACAAGAAAGTGAGTGGGAGCTCAGTAGCATTTCGATATTATATGTAGATGACATATTGCTGATCGGAAATGATATAGAATTCTGGATAGCATAAAGGGATACTTGAATAAGAGTTTTTCAATGAAAGACCTCGGTGAAGCTGCTTACATATTGGGCATCAAGATCTATAGAGATAGATCAAGGCGCTTAATTGGACTTTCACAAAGCACATACCTTGACAAAATTTTGAAGAAGTTCAAAATGGATCAAGCAAAGAAAGGGTTCTTGCACGTGTTACAAGGTGTGAAGTTGAGTAAGACTCAATGCCCGACCACTGCAGAAGATAGAGAGAAAATGAAAGATGTTCCTATGCTTCAGCCATAGGCTCTATCATGTATGCAATCTTGTGTACCAGACCTGATGTGTGCCTTGCTATAAGTTTAGCAGGAGGTACCAAAGTAATCCAGAGTGGATCATCGGACAGCGGTCAAGAACATCTGAAATACCGAAAAGGACTAAGGATATGTTTCTCGTATATGGAGGTGACAAAGAGCTCATCGTAATGGCAGTTACGTTGATGCAAGCTTTGACACGATCCGAACGATTCTAAATCGCAGACCGGATCGTATTTACACTAAGCGGAGGAGCTGTCGGTTGGTGCAGTTCTAAACAAAGCGTCGTGGCGGGATCTACATGTGAAGCGGAATACATAGCAGCTTCGAAGCAGCTAATGAAGGAGTCTGGATGAAGGAGTTCATATCCGATCTAGGTGTCATACCTAGTGCATCGGGTCCAATGAAAATCTTCGTGACAATCTCGAGCAATTGCCTTAGCGAAGGAATCCAGATTTCACAATAGGACCAAGCACATCAAGAGACGCTTCAATTCCATCCGGGACTTAGTCCAGGTGGGAGACATAGAGATTTGCAAGATACATACGGATCTGAATGTCGCAGACCCGTTGTCTAAGCCTCTTCCACGAGCAAAACATGATCAGCACCAAGACTCCATGGGTGTTAGAATCATTACTATGTAATCTAGATTATTGACTCTAGTGCAAGTGGGAGATCAAGGAAATATGCCCTAGAGGCAATAATAAAGTTATTATTTATTTCCTTATTTCATGATAAATGTTTATCATTCATGCTAGAATTGTATTAACCGGAAACATGATACATGTGTGAATGTATAGACAAACAAGATGTCACTAGTATGCCTCTACTAGACTAGCTTGTTAATCAAAGATGGTTATGTTTCCTACCATGAACAAAGAGTTGTTATTTGATTAACAAGGTCACATCATTAGTAGAATGATCGATTGACATGACCCATTCCATTAGCTTAGCACACGATCGTTTAGTATGTTGCTACTGCTTTCATCCATAACTTATACATGTTCCTGTAACTATGAGATTATGCAACTCCCGTTTACCGGAGGAACACTTTGGGTGCTACCAAACGTCACAACGTAATCGGGTGATTATAAAGGAGTACTACAGTGTCTCCAAAGGCGATGTTGGGTTGGCGTATTTCGAGATTAGGTTTTGTCACTCCGATTGTCGGAGAGGTATCTCTGGGCCCTCTCGGTAATGCACATCACTGAAGCCTTGCAAGCACTACAACTAATGAGTTAGTTGTGAGATGATGTATTACGGAACGAGTAAAGAGACTTGCCAGTAACGAGATTGAACTAGGTATTGGATACCGACGATCGAATCTCGGGCAAGTAACATACCGATGACAAAGGGAACAACGTATGTTGTTATGCGGTCTGACCGACAAAGATCTTCGTAGAATATGTAGGAGCCAATATGGGCATCCAGGTCCCGCTGTTGGTTATTGACCGAGAATAGTTCTAGGTCATGTCTACATTGTTCTCGAACCGTAGGGTCCGCACGCTTAAGGTTTCGATGGCGCTTATTATGAGTTTATGAGTTTTGATGTACGAAGAAGTTCGAGTCCCGGATGTGATCACGGACATGACGAGGAGTCTCGAAATGGTCGAGACATAAAGATTGATATATTGGAAGCCTATGTTTGGAGTTCGAATGGTTCGGTAAAACAGGAATTCTGGAGTACCGGAGGTTACCGAACCCCGGGGTAAATGGGCCTCGGTGGGCCTCGAGGAGAAGAGGAGGGCCGGCCAGAGGTGGCAGCCCTCCCCCAGTCCGAATAGGACAGGAGGGGGCGCCCTCTCTCTTCCCCCCCCCCAATCCTATTCCAACTAGGAAGGGGAGTCCTACTCGGTGGGAGTAGGACTCCTCCAGCGCCTATCTAGGCCGGCGGCCTCCCCCTCCCTCCTTTATATCTGGGGGCAGGGGGCACCCCAGATACACAAGTATTGATCTACGGATCGTTCCTTAGCCGTGTGCAGTGCCCCCTCCACCATATTCCACCTCGGTCATACCGTCATGAAGCTTAAGCGAAGCCTCGCGCCGTGAAACATCAAGATCGTCACCACGCCGTCGTCTTGTGGAACTCTCCTCGACACTCGGCTGGATCGAGTCTGAGGGACGTCATCGAGCTGTCGTGTGTCAAGAACTCGGGCGCCGAGTAACGGCGCCGGATCGATCGGATCGCGAGGAGAACGTCGACTACTTCCTCTACGTTGTGATCGCTTCGCTTGGTCTACGAGGGCGTAGACAACACTCTCCCCTCTCGTTGCTATACATCACCATGATCTTGCGTGTGCGTAGGAAAATTTTTGAAATTACTACGTTCCCCAACAGATTCTTCCAAAGACTAGGGTTTGCCAATCTCGATGGGACCGACTTTATCATCTCGGTGACACCGATATGATTACAGAAGGTTACAGAAGGTTGGCAACACTAGTTTCGGTGAGACCGAGTTTGGATTCGGAAAATCCGAAATTACTAGGGTTTGGCTATATGGCTGAGGTGGTTCATCTCGGTGTGACTGAGTTTATGGAATCGGTGGGACCGAGATTACTTATGAGTATATGTTGGAATGAAAGATTGCGATAGTTTGGGAGATAGATCACTAAGCACTTTGAGCAACCAGATCATCATCATAACCTCATCCCTTTTAATAGTATTGGCTTTCCTATGGACTCAATGTGATCTTGGATCACTAAACCAAAATGGAGTCTTGAGCTTTTGCCAATGTTTTCCTTAGCATCCTAGGGGTCCACCTCTTGATCCTTTTGCCATGCCAAAGTGATTGACCTTCTGAAACATACTTGATAAAAGCATTAGTCCAACCACAAAGTATGTTGTCATTAATTACCAAAACCACCCAGGAGCAAATGTGCTTTCAATCTCCCCTTTTGGTAATTGATGGCAACACACAAAACAAGACATCAAAGCTTCTTGAAATAAAGACAGAATTATCACTAAAGCTTTGACAAACATGTAGTACACAGGCTCCCCCTACAAGTGTGCAAGATTATCATAGATTATGGTTTTGGACTACCACAAGCACACAGGAGAGAAGAACAAGATGTGCTACATGCAGCTTGGCTATATGCATCAGAGCAGATGAGGATAAGAGAGTGATGATGCATATGTGCATGGTGATTTCTTGCAAACAAGTATTCACAAGCAAGTCACCATCATGCACATTCTGCAAGATGCATATACTTACCTTGAGGTTCCTTAGCATTGTACCTGAAGAAATAGACCTGGGAAAACAAGGTTAGATAACACAAGAGTATTTCTTCAACCAACAGCAAGAACATCAAGAGTACCAAGCCAGGGATGACATGTATAAAGAGTGTCTCATATGAGCACAAGCTTGAATCAGCAGGCATGTCTCCCAAGACTAAAAGATTTTCAATGAGCTCTCTGAGAGATTTTGCTTTTCATAAGATACCAATTGTGCTTTTCATAAGATACCAATTGTGAGAGCAAAATCTAAAGAATGATGCCAATTGTAACATCCAATGTGGAACACGGCAAAGCTTTGATGTGATCCTCTCCCCCTTAAGGTAAGATTGTTCTTCTTCTCCCTTTAAATCTTCTCTTCTCCCCTTATCTTCCAATCTCCCTCTAGCTCCCCCTAAATCTTCTCCCCCTTTGACATCAAGTGCCGAAAAGGACAGTAAACTAGGAAGGCCAGGAAAGATGGAAGGAAGGAAGTGGGATCCTTAAGAATCACAATTGAGCAAACTAAGTATGCAGAATAAATCAGTTAGTTGAGCTGCAGAAGATGATATCCTGGTGAATGTAAATCGGTGACACCGAATTGATATGGATCGGTGAGTCCGAAAGTCAGAGACTTAGGGCAGATCTTTTTCGGTCAGACCGAATTATTTAAATCGGTGACGCCGAGTTTAATTCCAAGGAAAGATAGAAATAATTCAGCTCACTTTGCAAGAAATGTTTCAATAGATTTGCAATGAATTTGTAAAATGATTTTCAGGGAATTGATCAGAGCCAAAAGGATATTCACAAGAACAGAAGAAATAGAAATGAAAAAGATTGCTAGATGAAGTTTTTTTTTAAATAAGCAAGAAAACTCAATGAGAGGGCATAAGAGAAAAACAGAAAAAACTCCAAAACATATGTACTTCATCTAGATAGGGGTCGGCGACTAGGTCACCTATGTTTGAGTATATTGACTTAGGAGTCAAATGAGAACATTTGATCATAGGTCATACTCATCGTTTAAGCTCAAAATGGGGTTGCCATTTTTCGATTAAGCATTTGATGTGATCACATCTTTGAAGCTACTTGTACTCATGTCTTTGAGCAAAGCTCCTTCAAGATGTGAAAAACATACCTTGGGCTTGTTGTTGCTTTGTTCATGTAGGTGAACTTGATATAGATGCTCATAGAATGTGAAGTTGAAGCACCATTTCCACTTGTGTAGTTCATCTTCCTACATGGGTTAGGCAAGCAAGGAAATACTCAAGAATATCCAAGATGACAAGAGTGAAATACTAGATGTATAAGATGTCAAAAAGGATATGTGAAGTTTTGTTCCTTGAACTCAACATCCCAAAGGGCTAGATACTTGGTCAATGACAAGATTACTCATGATTTGAGTGTGTGATAATCTTGTGGAATGTAGACCATCCAAGTACCTGCAAGGAGTTAGATGCAATACAAGGGGCAAATGTGTCCAAGACATATGATCATCATCATAAGAGAAATATCAAGGATTAATCAAGTAGGCTCATGCCTTGCATGCACCAATGGAGTTTTCACTCCAAGTTTGAAGCATCAATGATGTTCAACTCACTCCTTAAGCGACAAAACACTTTCTCATCAAGTGGTTTTGTAAAGATATCGACAAGCTGTTTGTCGATCTGAACATGCTTAAGATCGATGTCACCCTTAGCAATGTGATCACGAATAAAATGGTGACGAACTTCAATGTGTTTCGATGCGAGAGTGTTGCACGGATTGTGTCCAATCTTAATCGCACTCTCATTGTCACAAAGCAAGGAACATGTCTCGCATGTATCCCATAATATAGCGTTTGTGTCATCCATAGCAACCGAGCACAACATGAACCAGCAGCAATATATTCTGCTTGGCGATGAGATAATGATACGAATTTTGTTTCTTGGAGGACCAAGATACAAGGGATCGACCAAGGAATTGACACGTACCCGAAGTTGACTTTCTATCAATCCTGTCTCCGGCATAGTCCGAGTCGGAATAGCCAACAAGATTGAAAGAGGCCCTCTTAGGATACCAAATGCCAAAGTTAGGTGTGTGTATCAAATATCTCACAATTCTTTTAACAGCTTTAAGATGACATTCTTTAGGGGCTGCTTGATATCGAGCACACATGCATACACTCAACATTATGTCAGGACGAGAAGCACAGAGATATAGTAGAGAACCAATCATGGATCGATAAACCTTTTGATCAACAGGTTCTCCATCAACCCTTTTCGTGAATAGCGTTGAGTCTATTTTTCCAATCTCAAATCCTTTTTCAAGAAGAAAGCTAGTCAAGCATTTGTACCAAGCTCTAGGAGCTTGTTTAAGACCATAAAGAGCTTTGTGCAACTTGTAAACATGATTAGGCTTTTTAGGATTCACAAATCCGGGAGGTTGTTTCACAAATACTTCCTCCTCAATTTCACCATTTAGGAAAGCACTTTTAATGTCCATTTGATAGAGAGTAATATCATGGTGGTTGGCATAAGCAAGAAGAATGCGAATGGACTCAAGTCTAGCAACGGGGGCATAGGTCTCACCATAGTCCATACCTTCGACTTGTGTGTAACCTTGAGCTACAAGACGAGCCTTGTTGCGGATGACTTGTCCATCTTCATCTTGTTTGTTCCGAAACACCCATTTGGTTCCAATGATGTTTTGGTCATCATTGGGCTTCTCTACCAAAGTCCAAACGTTGTTCCTCTCGAAGTTGTGTAACTCTTCGTGCATAGCGTTCACCCAATCCGGGTCTTCAAGCGCTTCTTCTACCTTCATAGGTTCAAGACTAGAAATAAATGAGTAATGCTCACAAAAGTTAGCTAAACGAGTTTTAGAGCGAGTAATTCTCCCGGAATCGATGTCATTCATCATTTGTTCCACGGGATGATTCTTCTTGACTCTTGCTCGAACTCGAGATAGCTTTTGTTGTGGTCGCGGCTGAGCTTCCTCATCGTCCTCATCTTCCTCTTCTTCTTCATTGTTGTTGGTGTTGTCTTGAGGTGGTGGAGAAGGAGGTTGTGGTGGATCTTCTTGTCGCACTTCCTCATCTTGGTGAGTTCCACTTGTGGAGGCCTCCATGTTGCCTTGAGGTTCATCTCTCCGTGAGGTAGGGGGCTCCACATATGTAGATGAGTTACTCTCCTTCACTTCCATGGGACGGATCTTTCCAATGGATAAATCTTGAATGGCTTCCGATGGGTCCTTGTCTCCTACATCAATAGGCATTTGCTCTACTTGCGAGCCATTAGATTCATCAAACTTCCGTCTACCGTCTCTTCAACCTTTCGGGTGAAATTATTGTGAACACGGTAGGTGTGGGAGTTTGATCCATAACCGAGGAAAAAACCTTCATGAGTTTTAGGAGCAAATTTAGACCGACGATGCTTATCAAGGATATAGCATTTTGAACCAAAGACACGAAAGTATCCCACTTGGGGTTTGTTACCGGTGAGAAGCTCGTATGAAGTCTTGCTGAGGAGCTTGTGAAGATAAAGCCTGTTGCTAGCATGACAAGCTGTCTCGACGGCTTCACCCCAAAAGTGCTTCGGTGTCTTGTATTCATCAAGCATCGTTCTCGCCATATCAATGAGAGTTCGGTTCTTCCTCTCAACAACTCCATTTTGTTGAGGTGTGTACGTAGCCGAGAACTCATGTAGAATCCCTTCCTCATCGAGAAAAGAGTCCACATGGGCGTTCTTGCACTCCGTTCCATTGTCGCTCCGAACTTTCTTGATCTTCACTTCAAATTGATTTTGGGCCTTTCTGGCAAAGGTTTTGAAGATTCTCTGAACCTGTGACTTGTCATCAAGGAAAAATACCCACGTAAATCTGGAATAATCATCAACAATAACTAGACCAAAGGAGTTACCACCAAGGCTTTTGTAAGCATTGGGACCAAGAGATCCATATGAAGAAGCTCAGCGGTCTCCTTGTGGTCATGATGTTCTTCACGGATGACTTCCACCTACTTGTTTTCCTGCTTGACAGGCACTCTGAGTCTATCTTTGTCAAAGAAAACATCTTTAACACCAAGAATGTGATCACCTTTGATTAGCTTATCTAGATTACGCATACCAACATGTCCAAGCCTTCTATGCCAAAGCCAACCTTTAGCGGATTTAGCAATGAAGCAAGTTCTAGGTTGAGCTTTCTTAGTGAAATCAACGATATATAGATCACCTCTACGGATACCGGTAAATACCATGTTATGATTGTCACGACGAAAAACTTGGCAATCTACTTCGGTGAATAGCACATTGAATCCAAAGTCAGCTATCTAGACACGGAAAGTAAATTGTATCCAAGTGATTCAACAAGCATGACATTTTTAATAGAGCTATCATGAGATATGGCCACCTTACCAAGGCCAAGTACCTTACCCTTGGAGTTGTCTCCAAAAGTCACATACTTGCGTGGACCATCGTTCTTTGCAAGCTCTCGAAACATGTCTTCATCTCCGGTCATGTGATCGGTGCATCCACTATCAAGAATCCACTCTTTTCCACCGGATATGTAGTCTCTCAAATTTGCCATAAGATTGAGACTCTTCATGATCTTGTCTAGCTCGGTGTCCGAATCAGAGTAATCGTCATCATGCTCATGCTCATCATCATATTGACCCATAGATAGTTCATCATCAACACCTAGGTCAATTTGACAATGACTTGCATCAGTTTTGTCAATGTGACAATAATCATCGGAATGCAATACAAGAGCATTTCTAATTAGAACATTGATAAGTCGGGATCACCCTTCTTTTCATAAGATCACGAAGCTCAAAGAAGCATTTATCAAAGTTGGGATCATTGGGGCGCATCATATCAAATTCAATAGTCTTGTATAGAATTTCATCAAGACCTCTCAAAGAGTAGTCCGGATAAAGTTCTTCCAAGAACTTCCATATGGCATAGGTGCACTCAAAGTTTGTGACAAGCTCAAGTAAGTTATCGGGCAAACCTCTAATGATAAGATTTACAGTTCTAAGGTTCTGAAGCAAATCAAGCTCTTCATCCATAGTAGGGTGCAAGGGTCAAATGGAGGTACATATGGGGTTTCAACATATTTGCATAAGTTGTACATCTTAAAGATAGCAAGCATTTCAATCCTCCACGAGTTATAGGACACTCCATCAAGAATAGGCACTCTATGACTAACACTCCCAAACGTAGACACGTCCATCTTCCTCCAATGGTGTGCAAACCAAAGCAATGGAGACCAATGCTCTGATACCAATTGTAGGATCGTTGAAGGTAAGAGTGTCTAGAGGGGGGTGATTAGACTACTCGACAAGATAAAAATTATGCCTTTTGATTAGGACAAGTTTTTGGCAAGTTCACAATGGAGATCAAGTCAAGCATCATGCATACAAGTCAAGTAGCATACTACACATGCAATTCTAGAGTATGGGCAGCGGAAAGTAAATTGCACGTGAAGTAAAGAGAGGTGGAGAAGATCAAACGCAGTTTGAAGACACGGAGATTTTTTCTCGTGGTTCCGATAGGTGGTGCTATCGTCAATCCACGTTGATGGAGACTTCAACCCACGAGAGGTAATGGCTGCGAGAGTCCACGGAGGGCTCCACCCACGAAGGGTCCACGAAGAAGCAACCTTGTCTATGCCATCATGGCATCGTCCCACGGAGGACTAGCCTTACTCGGGGTAGATCTTCACGAAGTAGGCGATCTCCTTGCCCTTACAAACTTCTTGGTTCAACTCCACATCTTGACGGAGGCTCCCAAGCGACACCTAACCAATCTAGGAGGCACCACCCTCCAAAAGGTAATAGATGGTGTTGGTGATGATGAACTCCTTGCTCTTGTGCTTCAAACGATAATCTCCCCAACACTCAACTCTCCTCACTGATTTGGCTGTGGTGGAAGAAAGGATTGAGTGGAAAGCAACTTGGGAAGGCTAGAAATCAAGTTTCATATGGTGGGAGTGGAGCAACTTGATCTCAACACAAGGGTAGGTAGTTTTCTTCTCAAAAATGTAAGGTAGGAGTGGTAATTCTTTCTGATGGCTCTCTCCACGAATGAAGAGGAGGTGGAGGGGTATTTATAGCCTCCACACAAAATCCAACCGTTACACACATTTGACCAATCTCGGTCAGACCGAAGTTGACAACTCGGTGAGACCGAAAGTTCAAATCTTGTGAGCGTTGGGATTTTCGTGGGACCAAAATACAATCTCGGTTAGTCCGATTCTTCCAAAGACTAGGGTTTGCCAATCTCGGTGGGACCGACTTTATCATCTCGGTGACACCGATATGATTACAGAAGGTTACAGAAGGTTGGCAACACTAGTTTCGGTGAGACCGAGTTTGGATTCGGAAAATCCGAAATTACTAGGGTTTGGCTATATGGCTGAGGTGGTTCATCTTGGTGTGACTGAGTTTATGGAATCGGTGGGACCGAGATTACTTATGAGTATATGTTGGAATGAAAGATTGCTGATAGTTTGGGAGATAGATCACTAAGCACTTTGAGCAACCAGATCATCATCATAACCTCATCCCCTTTTAATAGTATTGGCTTTCCTATGGACTCAATGTGATCTTGGATCACTAAACCAAAAATGGAGTCTTGAGCTTTTGCCAATGTTTTCCTTAGCATCCTAGGGGTCCACCTCTTCAGTCCTTTTGCCATGCCAAAGTGATTGACCTTCCTGAAACATACTTGATAAAAGCATTAGTCCAACCACAAAGTATGTTGTCATTAATTACCAAAACCACCCAGGGAGCAAATGTGCTTTCACGTCTGTATTTGAATATGGGCGACAATGTTATGATGATGATGTACGAAGGAACTGAAGGGCTTTTCCTATTCATTGACAGCCTGCTGTGATGCAGTTCCAGGACAACGATTTCCTGAAATCCTGGTTGTTTAGTACTATATATCAAGTTGTGTGTGCAGAGTAGCACTTAATTATATGTGGATGGTAAGGTTGTGAAGTACTACATGTTAAGTATTTCATTAATTAATAGCTTTTGTACTGAAATTGGTTTTATCTATGTGGTATGATACACATGTCATGTCTTATGAATACTATCATACTACAACACTCTTGCAAATCAAAACAACTAATTATACCTGAATTGCAAATGCTGATAAAGCATATGCCTCTATTAGTAGAAAGTTTTAGTGCTACACGGCATTGATTTCACTTTCATTGAAATTAGCTTGAATTTCAGACATTACAGTACACCCAAACTTACTAACCATTCAGTCACATATTTTTAAAAGCATTGAAAAGATTAAGCCGAACATACTTCAATTATTCCCAAAATTGTCGCATTGCGACACCATCCAATAGAACACCTAATAGTACAAACTATTATAGGAAACTAGTATAGCTATATGGTCACGGCGTAGTTGTGGGCACGACCACGGTCACCGCGTAGTTCTATCCATGGCCATGGTCACTGTGTAGTTGTGGCCATGGGCCCATGGCCACAGTAACCGCCTAGTTACCGTCAAGGCCATGGCTGCCACCACCGCGGCCATGGCGCTCGCCGTTGACAGCGACGTCAATCCATCCACGTCCAGCACCATGATCGGTGACACCGCCATCTCCGCCCAAGAAAAGTCATAGAATGCGGCGTCGGCGGCCTCAATCCACTGCATAAATTCTTTCGCGTCATACCCCTCATCCTCCTCCTCCATCGCATTAAGTGCGGAATGGGCGCAGGCACATGCGCTGGCATGGGAACGAGAGCCGACACATCCATCTACGTGGCCTCCGCCTCCATCTGAGCAACCTCCTCTAGCGCCTGCTCCATCTCTTCCCATGAGGGGGATAGAGGGTTCTCTTCCTACTCCTCCTCAATGATGCCAAAATAGAAGATTAGTGGGTGCACCATGGACGAGGTGTTTGTGCTGGATTAGAGATGGCAATCGTGCAAGAGAAGGGATGGCCGCTATCTTGTAGCTCACAGCAGGCGAGCTCGCCATTTAGGAGAGGTGGTTGGATAGGCGACTGGAGAGGTGGTCAAAGGCTGGCGCGGTCCGATCTTACTCCTTAGGTATGCATAGACTACCACGGTGGACGGACAATTGCCGGGTCAAAGGCATGTCTTCCAACAAGGATATCTGATGTGGCCTTCTCACTCATCTAAACGGTGGTCGCATACATGCCTCCAAGCCGCCTGCCAACGCGCCTCCACGACGCCTTCAAACACGCAACCGGTCCGACCATGAACATAGCCTACACAGACACCAACGCGTGTCCGTTTCTTGATAATCTCGTAAAATAACTCATGAAGGAGCCGCTCCAATAGTTTTAGCGTAAACATTATTTTATTTTATTAATTCAACGAAATGTACATGTACTGTTCTTGAACATGCTATAGAAGTCCTCCAAAAAAACATACTATACAAGAATTGAGCTACAAAGTATTATCATCAATCAAACACTAGTTCAGCAGCAAACCTCTTGTTTTAAGACCTCACCGCCGGTAAACTTCTTACTATAACATCTACGGAGGCGAGAGCTCATGGGTTCAAATCTCAGGGACTAACTTTTTCCTATTTATATTTCCTGCAATAATCCATTCAAGAGGTGACCGTGAAAGTTTTCTGTGACACTAAAAATCGTCCTAGAAAATGCACTTGCCTAGTGACAGCAAAAACGTTGCAAAAAATTGGTCTAGAAAATCACCAAGTTGCCGTAGAGAGCCACGCCAGGGCAAAATCATCTAGTGACGCTGACCGTCACAGAAAATGATTTTGGGCAACAGTTTCTATTTTGTTGCCATGTTTTTTGTCATTGAACAGATGGAATTTTGTAGTGACTCGAGCGTTGTACAGCCCAGGAGCAGGCGCTCCATATCCTCTTTCGAGATGCTGATGCCAAGGAGCTCGAGGTGCTTCTGTTTAGGGAGATGAAGAGCGGGCTCGGCATTAATCTGGGGGAAATGTACTGCATGAACCAAGAGCGATGCAGCGTGAGCGCGAGGTAGAGCGTGGACGGCGGTAGCAAGCGCAGATGCCCAGCTTGAAAGCTCAGCTCCTCCAAATGATCTAGGACCAGGGATTGGAACCACTAAACTTGGGTTCGACCTTGCAGTTGCAATGGAACTTGCCAGTGGCAAGGCATTTGACTGGCCCAGGGTGCCTAGCAAGGATGTGGGACAATGTGTCCAAGCGTTTGTGATCCCCGCGATAGAGCTCGCTGTCGTCGATGAAGTCCAGGGGGTGGAGAGCCAGAAGGGCACCACCACCAGGAGAGGAAGGTGGTCCGCACGCCAGATTTGATGGGGAGGAGGGATACGATGGTTACCAACATCTCGTAGGGGAGGCTGATGATGAAGTCCAGGCACGTCAGAGGCTCTTGAGGTTCTTGCTCGACCCAGCCCTGCTCGTTGGCCAGCTCATCCTCCATCGCAGTAGTCGGCGATCCTCGGTGGTGATGCTTATAGATAAGAACGTAGTAGTAGTGAGGAACATTAAAAACTATTCTACGTACCTTCCCGGGGAGGCTGAAGCTTATGTGACAAGCCAAAGGAGAAGGCAGGTAAATCAGGAGCCATCCATCCTCCATCTGGTGGTTCATAGTGCTTCAAATAAGACAAGTAGGCAATGAGACAGAGGCCGCACATAATTAATCCAATGGCCAAGAATCTTAAAGTGTTGTTGACTAACTATACCTATACAAAAAGATTAACACATTTTGTTTACATTCGTTCGAAAGTTTTTTTTACCTCACTGATACGACCATGGGGTGGCGTGTCAGTACAATAAGAACTTAATATAAGTTAAACTAAAACTAGATGAAAATTAATTATACATTAAAATTTACCTAGTTTGCATTGGTTACACATGCCGGATTTGAACACCATAGTTCAAATTACAAAATATATACTTTCAATTATAGTAAAACTAGAAGGATGGCACAACCAAATCGAGCAGTAGAGCCTTTGAAGTCATCGGTCGGCCTAATTGTCATCGTCTGATGGCATGATGACTGTATCGTTGATAGAGGCAGACCCAGAGCCCTAGTTTGCAGGATGCGGTGCCGGAGTCGGAGCCGACAGCCGCGGCTTCTCCTAGTCATTGTCGGAAGGACTGGAAGCGAAAAAAGATATGACCTCCCGCTACGTCTCTTGAAACCGACGCTGCTTCTTCATGTACGACACCCTCACCTCCTCTCCGTATGGAGGGACTCAAAGGATTAGTCCATGGCAAGCTGCATGTGAGCAAAACCCGGGTCCACATGGTACAGGGCTAGGAGACCGGAGATGGCGAGTTGCGCCTTAATCTGCACCTCCGCCGCGAGAAGCTTCTGCATCACCACCTCACCTACCATGTCGATTTCCCACGGTAGCGATGGGGGCGGCATCCGGATCGGGGATGGCGATGAAGAATCTCCAAAATCTGAGGTACAGGATGGATCCAGCGAGGCGGCCATTGAGAGGATGACGAGGATATAAGTCGGTGGGAGAGGGTGGCGCGAGAAGAAATGGGGGGGGCGGCCCGTTTGTTCCAGGGGAGTCGATAAGCATAATTCACTGTTGTATGGAGGGGTTATAGTACCGCCAACCTCAGTTCTTTTCTTTTTGCCAATTCGTTAAGATATATGTAAAATGTCATCTATAAAAATTGAAACGTGACAACCATCAAGACGATGTACCATGCATAATTAGACAGCTCACATGAATCGCGTAAAAGTACATAGGATGTCAAGACATGACGTGAGAACTAGCAACACTACTTTGCATTTAAAATAAAACACCCCGACGAAACCATCACACTTAACATGATCATGTTCACTGATGATGCTACATGCAAAATTACAAATATATTATTGTGCATCACGAACCTCTAAGATTTGCCTAGAAATGACTCAGGCACACTCTCTTGCCCAAGTCAGGTGATCACAACATGATCAGAGGCCATGCAATAAATCTGCTACACTTATTTGATGTGCCACAAAAGTTCAAGGTCATGGGCCTCATAGTTGAAACTATCAAGAGGACAGCTGCTGACCAAAAGAGAAGTTGTGGGTATGCCCCACAGATCCAGGAGCTGATTAACTCCAAGATGGGCACTGGCACATACTTGTTGGACAAGGATCACATTCCTATCTATCCAGATTTTGAGGACAACCAAGTGGTTATGGATGAAGATGAACCATCTTCTGTGCAAGCACAAGCAAAGAAGAAGGCAAGGACAGAGAAGGCTACCAAGATGCCAACAATGGAAGAGGCATCTCAGTACTTTTGGAAGAGCAAACAGGATCAGCTTGGCTACTTGATTGCATCCACTCTGAGGATTGAGAAGGGGCTGGCTACCCTGACTCAAAACCAGGAGAGCCTGGAGAGGATCATGGAGCAGAAGTTCTATGACTTGGATGTGATGGTAACTGAGATCCAGTCTGTAGTTGAGCAACTCCAGGATGATATGCAGGAGAGGAAGGGCAAGACAACCACTGAGGCATTTGCCAGAGTGCCTAGAGCTCAGAAATCATCTGCAGTGCCAGTGACAGACACCAGAGCCACTTCATCTGCACCAGCTACAGCCCCAGTGCAACCAGCTCCAGCACCTACTCCACCATCTCCATCCACATCTACTGAAGTCTTCGTCCAAGGAGCCATCTCTACACCACCACCTGAAGATCAACCTGAGAGATGATTTAGTGCTATGCATTTTCTATGAACTTTTTGGTAACTTGTTGCCAAAGGGGGAGAAAAATGTGTAGATCATAGGCTTCAAGAGAGAGCGTTGCTTTTTATTCTCTCTTGCTTTGGTGGTTGAACTTTATTTTCTTGATTGAGGTACCTTATGTCTGTGTGATACTTGAATGATCATGTGTTTGATCATATGCTACATTAATGCTTCTTGGATGACATTATCCTTTTATCTCTATATGATCATTCACTTTGCTTGGTGATGAGTGCATGTATTCAGTTGTTATCATTTTGAGCGCTCCACCAAGATGTATGTGACATTGAAGAGTAACCCATGAGCCTAACTCTTTGTGCATTTGCAGTCCAAAGCAAATCTTAAACTATGCACAAATTTTGGGGGAGCTCTTGCTTATCACATACTTCTCAAAGTGACAATGCTTTTCACTCTTATTATCGTTTGTCGAAGCTTTGATCTATATGTTGTCATCAATTACCAAAAAGGAGAAGATTGAAAGTGCAACTATCCCTAGGTGGTTTTGGTAATTCCTAACAACATATAGCTCATTGAGCTAACATTATTCCAAGATAAATATTTCAGGAAAAGCTCAATGAATGGCATGGCATGGATGAGAAAAGTGGACCCCTCAAAATGCTAAGGATAAAAGGATTGGCTCAAGCTCCAATCTCAAGACTCTACATTTTATATTTTAGTGATCCAAGATCACATTGAGTCTATAGGAAAAGCCAATACTATCAAGGAGGGATGAGGTGTTGCTTAATGAGGTTCTTGCTTCATAGTGCTTAGTGATATGCTCCAAAACCCTCAACTACTTTCCCACATCCACATATGACCTAACCAAAAGTCAAACCCAGCCCCACCGATTCTTTCTATCCGGCGCCACCGAGTTCAGATGTCATAGCCACTACCACAAACCCTAGGCAAATCGGTCTTACCGATAGGGATCTCGGTCTCACTGAGATGGGATTGTAATCTCTCTGTTTCCCTTCGTAACATTTTGGTACCACCGACATGAGCGACTGGTCCAACCGATATTGCAATGTAAACTCCATGTTTCCTTTTCATAACATTTCGGTCCCACCGAAATGAGTGAACCGGTCCCACCGAGTTCACCTGACCAACTCTCTGGTTAGCTTATTACCAAAATCGATCCCACCGAGTTTGTGTAATCGGTCTCACCGAGATTACGTTATGCCCTAACCCTAATCATATCGGTCCTACCGAGTTGCATGTCGGTCCCACCGAAAATCCTAACGATCACTAGATTTGCTGAATCGGTCCGACCGAGTTTACCAATTCGGTCCCACCGAGTTTGGCAAGTTGTGTGTAACAGTTAGATTTTGTGTGGAGGCTATATATACCCCTCCGCCTCCTCTTCATTCGTAGAGAGAGCCATCAGACCGAACCTCCACTTCCAACTTGCATTTTCTGAGAGAGAACCGCCTACACTTGTGTTGAGGCCAAGATATTCCATTCCTACCATATGAATCCTGATCTCTAGCCTTCCCCAAGTTGCTTTCCACTCAAATCTTCTTTCCACCAAATCCAAATCCTGTGAGAGAGAGTTGAGTGTTGGGGAGAGTATCATTTGAAGCACGAGAGCAAGGAGTTCATCATCAACACACCATTTGTTACTTGTTGGAGAGTGGTGTCTCCTAGATTGGCTAGGTGTCACTTGGGAGCCTCCGACAAGATTGTGGAGTTGAACTAAGGAGTTTGTAATGGCAAGGAGATCGCCTACTTCGTGAAGATCTACCGCTAGTGAGGCAAGTCTTTCGTGGGCGACGGCCATGGTGGGATAGACAAGGTTGCTTCTTCATGGACCCTTCGTGGGTGGAGCCCTCCGTGGAATCGCGCAACCGTTACCCTTCTTGGGTTGAAGTCTCCATCAACGTGGATCTACGATAGCACCACCTATCAGAACCACGACAAAAACATCTGTGTCTCCAATTGCGTTTGAATTCTCCAAACCCCTTCCCTTTACATTCTTACAAGTTGCATGCTTTACTTTCTGCTGCTCATATACTCTTTGCATGCTTGCTTGAATTGTGTTAACATTGCTTGACTTGTGCTAAGTTAGCTAAAATCTGCCAAAGACTACAGTTGGGAAAAGGATAAGTTTTTATTTGGTCAAGTAGTCTAATCATCCCCCCCCCCTCTAGACATACTTTCGATCCTACAAGTGGTATCGGAGCTTTGGTCTCCATTTGCTTTGATTTCCATAGCTTTTGGTGGTCATAGCCTTGGTTCACAACCTAGGAGAGTATGGCGTCTAGCGAGGGAAATTATCACCGTAGAGGTCCTTACTTTGATGGTACTAATTTTGCTAGTTGGAAGCATATGATGAAAATGCATATTCTTGGACATAACGCCGCCGTTTGGGCTATTGTGTGTATTGGCTTGCAAGGTGAATTCTTTGATGGGATAGAACTGAACCATGAAGCTAGCGCGGAAGAGTTGAAGATGCTGCAATACAACGCTCAAGCTTGTGATATCCTCTTCAACGGATTGTGCCCCGAAGAATTCAACAAAATAAGCCGTCTTGAGATGCAAAGGAATTTTGGGATACTTTGATTGATATGCATGAAGGTACCGACTCCGTCAAGGAATCCAAGTTGGATGTGCTTCAAAGTCAACTTGACAAGTTCAAAATGAAGGATTGTGAAGGTGTCGCTGAAATGTACTCTAGGCTTGCTCTTACCACAAATGAGATTGCTGGCTTAGGAAGTGAAGAGATGACCGACAAATTCATCATCAAGAAGATCCTAAGAGCTTTGGACAGAAAATATGATACTGTGTGCACATTGATCCAAATGATGCCCAATTACAAAGATCTCAAGCCAACGGAAGTCATTGGAAGAATTGTTGCTCATGAGATGTCACTCAAGGATAAGGAGGAACTTCACAACAAGTCAAGTGGTGCTTACAAAGCCTCATGTGAAGCCCCCACATCATCAAGTGAGAAACAAACCTTCAATGAAGAACTGAGCTTAATGGTGAAGAACTTCAACAAGTTCTACAAGAGTAGAAGCAAAGAGAAAAGCTCCAAGTCAAGGTCCTGCAATGACAAAAGATCTTCTAGTCGAGAGCGTAATTGCTACAATTGTGGAAGACCCGGACACTATTCCAATGAGTGTACGGCACCCTACAAAAGAAGAGAAGAATCACCTAAAAGGAGAAGTAGAAGAGAAGAATCACCACCAAGAGAGAGGAGGAGAGAGATGATCGTTATGAGCGAAGAACATCCCGAGAAGCAAGGGTTAGGAAAGGAAGGACAAGTCATCAAGGAGCTACACAAAACAAAGACATCAAGCTCATGTTGGTGAATGGGTATCCGCTCCGACTCCGACAATCACTCCGAGAGAAGCTATCACTCCGACTCGAATATACTCAAGATGAAGGTGTTGCGGTCTAGCACTTGTGTCAACCAACTCCTCGACATATTTGATTCACCAAATGAAGGACTTGGAAGATGCTTCATGGCTAAAGGCCCAAAGGTAACACACCCCGAGTATGTTGATTTCAATAGTGATGAAGATGATTTGTTAGGTGATGATGATTTACTTGTTGACAACTCTAGTGATGAATACTATGATGAAACCTCAATTAATCATGCTAATCAAGATAAAACGAATGAAAATGATAAGGAGAAGATTGAGCTTCTAACTAAAGAACTAAACACTCTTAAGTTAGCTCATGAAACTATCTTAGAAGATCATCGAGAAATTTTAAGGACTCATGAGAAGTTACGCTTTGAAAAGCTCAACCTTGAGCAAGAGCATGAGTTCTTAAAGGCAATCAATGATGATCTTCGTAAGAAATGTTCTTCTTACATTGCCAAGCGTTTACTCTTATCTACTTACATGCCTCAAGTCAAATCTAATAACAAGTACAAGAAGGATTCTTCCTCTAGTAGTAACAATAATCATGCTAAATCCAATGTTGTTGCTTCTAGTAGTTCTCTTGATTCCACTAATGATTCTCTTAGCCAAGTTACACTTGAGCAAGAAAATATCATATTGAAGGGAATTATAGAGAAAGGTGTTTACAAGAGCCTTGCCGGGAGTAAGAAATTTGAGGAAATTGTACGCAAGCAAGGAAGGCACCGGAAGAACCAAGGTGTTGGTTTTGAGCGAAAGTTCAATGCCAATGGAGTTGAGTGGAAGAAGATCAATACCCCAAGACGAAGTTTGTTCCTCAACAAGAGAAGTATGATCCTACTTCCTTCAAAGGGACACAAGCCCAAGATGATATTCCACCACAAGACCACAAGCAAAAAGGCAAGGACAAGCTTCAAGAGGAGATTGATGCATTTGAAGAAGCTCCTAAGGCCTTGGTCAAGTGGGTTCCCAAGACTACGTCAAGCTCTGCTTCATCAAGTACGACTACAACTCCAAGGATTCCCATCAAGATGATGTGGATCCCGAAGAAGAAGAACTAGAGAGTTCTTGAGGGTGACTCCGCCAACATATTTCACTCATATCATTTTGGCAACAACAAGTGCAATCAACTTCCACATCTTGCACTAGTTCAAGGAGTCACAAACCCTCTTGTTGATAAGACACGGGACAAGGTAACCTAATGCTCTCATAGACATCATCTTGTGTGTGCATCACTCTATGTCTATGGATATCCTTGTTTGTTCCTTGTGGGACTAACCCGTGTAGGTATTGAAAGTGCAACTCACTCCAAAGGACTGCTCCAAATGATCTACATCAACATTGAGCCTCCACATCTTCAACACCTACATGAAGTCATCATCGACAAAACCCAAGGTTAGTTCATCCCTCTAAGGGGGGATCTCACATCTAGGGGGAGCTTTACTCTAAGAATTGAGTCAAAGCAACTCTAATGGTGTGAACACATCAATGCATTATGTAAAAGTGGTAACCCCACTTGAGCTTAAACGATGAGTATGACCTATAATCAAATGTTCTCATTTGACTCCTAAGTCAATATACTCATATATAGATGACCTAGTCATCGCCAATTGCTTGATAGATGCTAGCATTGGTTGTGCATGCTTTGCCACATATTTCATTTGCCATTTTATTTTGTGAGCATGTTGGTTGCATATTTTACGCATTTGAGGACATCCACTTGTTGTTTTGATTGATTGGTTTCTTTTTCTTTTGCCTAGTGGATGGACAAGAATGCCTAAGAACCTTCTCTAGCTATCTATGCTTTTCTTGTCTCAAACTCTATTCATGCTACATCACAAAATTTGATCAAGTCAGATTCGAACCACTTTGTGTGAGGAGCACTCTGAGTCCCCGATTCGTCATAGACTTAAACTTCCAAAACTTCTTTGTGCGTTTCGGTCTGACCGATTCTTCCATTTCGGTCATACCGAGATCACTAAGTCGATCTAGGTTTTCAATCTCAGTGCAACCGATTTGAACTTTTCGGTCACACCGAGTTGCTGTAACTGCTAGCAGTTATGCATCTCGGTGCCACCGAGTTGTTCCACTCGGTCACACCGACAGGGTCGGGCTATATATGCCCACGGGCAAAACTTTGGAAATTTTCTCCGAACTCTTTCGCCCGCGCTCAGCCCGCTCTGCCTCCAGGGTCTCCGGATCGTCCTCCTCATTGCCAGTTGCCTCCTGCCGCTGGTCTCCGCCGCCGTCAACGGGAATCATCCCCGCCGTTGCTGCCGGGTATGGACTCGATCACTGTGCTATCCCTATCTGATTCCTAGCACACTGTGTTCGCCATGAATCTTGCCACAATTGAAACTATCTTATCTAGACAAAACACTCCGTAGATTAGAGATGAATTGAAAATTTAGGGTTAGGTTTCCGCCGAAACCATCTCGGACCCACCGAGTTGTAGAACTTGGTTCCACCGATTCGGCTAAGGCCATTGCACATGTGATTCTCGGTCTGACCGAGAATTGCAAATCGGTGTGACCGAGTTCAGGACTTTGTGAAACCCTAGCAGTCTCGGTGCCACCGAACTGTGACTCGGTCTGAACGAGTTCACTAGTTTAGGTTCCAAAAGCTGCTTCGGTATCACCAAGTTTACAAATTGGTAGATCCGAAATGCTTTCTGTGGAAAACTAAAACTAAGTTTTTGACTCATTCTTTTGCAAAAACCTCTGTATTTTGTGATGCTCACCCACTCTATCTCATCTATATCTATTCACAGGGTCTGTTGTCAGTGTTTGCAATATGTCTGATCAGAGTGATAGTCAAAACAAGTCAGAGGAGCAGGTTCAAGTGACTGAGGGCACTAGTCCCTCTAGCAACTATTATGAGGGAAGCAGGAGCACCCCAAGCAACTTACCCAAAGCAGCCACCAGGGCCGGAAAGAAGAAAACCTCAGATTCTGAGGATGAAGACTATGTGGCTATTGAGGATGAGGCCACCTCCAAGAAGAAGGTGCTCAAGAAAGAATATGGCTCAGCTGTAGCTACTAAGCCAGGAATGCAGAAGAAGGCACCTACAAGAAGGATTCCCACTTCCAAACCTAGGAAGGTTGCCACTGGGGAAACCATGAAGTTTACCATTGAGTCAGAAGATGAAGCTGTTGGCCAAGACAAGAAGAAAAAGAGAGTCAGAACCACTACTGCCAAGGTTCTTGGCAATCCTCTATGAGGAGAGATTCCGAAGAGGAAGAAGAAGAAGAAGAGGTTGCTGCACCAGCACCCAAAGCTCAGAAGCTTATGGGTGATGCCATCAGGTCAGGGGCTGCTTCATCAAAGCCCAAAGAAGCACCCAAGGCTACCTCCAAGCCTAAGACTGCACCTAAGAGGAATACCAGGAACATATCAGCTGCTGAGAAGAACAAGGCCCCAGTGCATGAAACTATTGCTGAAGAGGAAGATGAGGAAGAGCATGTCTTGAGAAAATTGAAGCCAAAAATTCCAGATCATAATGATGCTCATCCTGTAGCTGAGAACATGAAGCTGAGAAAGGATGCAAGACTCAGACAGTGGAGGTTGACTGATCCTTATGCAGTCAGGAGGAGAACTGCTGTAGACTACAGGTTCCATACAAAGGATCAACAGGATTTCTATGAGACGGTGCTGCTGAACAAGAAGCCAATAGTGTGTGACATGAGATGGATGGACTGGAAGTACATCAAGGAGAATGAACAACACTATCCTGGTGTGTATGACAGCTTTAGTGCTTGTGGAGTGGCAGACTTCGTTGGGCAAAAGCTCACAAAGTGGAATGATGAGCTAATAATGCAATTCTACTCCACAGCACACTTCTATCCAGATGGCAGGATAGTATGGATGTTTGAAGGTACTAGGTACCAATCATCAATTGAAGAATGGGCAAATTTAATCAATGCACCTAAGGAGAAAGAGGATGACTTGGATTTCTATGCCAAGAAGAAGATGGATCACAACACTATGGCACATATGTACAAGGAGATCCCAGATGCTGTTGTTGAAACACACAAGTTTGGATCAGTACATTACCTTCTGTCAGGACTGCCAACCATCAACTGGATCCTCGGGCACACTCTCTTGCCCAAGTCAGGTGATCACAACATGATCAGAGGCCATGCAATAAATCTGCTACACTTATTTGATGTGCCACAAAAGTTCAAGGTCATGAGCCTCATAGTTGAAACTATCAAGAGGACAGCTGCTGACCAAAAGAGAAGTTGTGGGTATGCCCCACAGATCCAGGAGCTGATTAACTCCAAGATGGGCACTGGCACATACTTGTTGGACAAGGATCACATGCCTATCTATCCAGATTTTGAGGACAACCAAGTGGTTATGGATGAAGATGAACCATCTTCTGTGCAAGCACAAGCAAAGAAGAAGGCAAGGACAGAGAAGGCTACCAAGATGCCAACAATGGAAGAGGCATCTCAGTACTTTTGGAAGAGAAAACAGGATCAGCTTGGCTACTTGATTGCATCCACTCTGAGGATTGAGAAGGGGCTGGCTACCCTGACTCAAAACCAGGAGAGCTTGGAGAGGATCATGGAGCAGAAGTTCTATGACTTGGATGTGATGGTAACTGAGATCCAGTCTGTAGTTGAGCAACTCCAGGATGATATGCAGGAGAGGAAGGGCAAGACAACCACTGAGGCATTTGCCAGAGTGCCTAGAGCTCATAAATCAGCTGCGGTGCGGTGGCACACGAGCCACTTCATCTGCACCAGCTACAGCCCCAGTGCAACCAGCTCCAACACCTACTCCACCAGCTCCATCCACATCTACTGAAGTCTTCGTCCAAGGAGCCATCTCTACACCACCACCTGAAGATCAAGCCTGAGAGATGATTTAGTGCTATGCATTTTCTATGAACTTTTTGGTAACTTGTTGCCAAAGGGGGGCGAAAAATGTGTAGATCATAGGCTTCAAGAGAGAGTGTTGCTTTTTATTCTCTCTTGCTTTGGTGGTTGAACTTTATTTGCTTGATTGAGATACCTTATGTCTGTGTGATACTTGGATGATCATGTGTTTGATCATATGCTACATTAATGCTTCTTGGATGACATTATCCTTTTATCCCTATATGATCATTCACTTTGCTTGGTGATGAGTGCATGTATTCAGTTGTTATCATTTTGAACGCTCCACCAAGATGTATGTGACATGGAAGAGTAACCCATGAGCCTAACACTTTGTGCATTTGTAGTCCAAAGCAAATCTTAAACTATGCACAAATTTAGGGGGAGCTCTTGCTTATCACATACTTCTCAAAGCGACAATGCTTTTCACTCTCATTATCATTTGTCGAAGCTTTGATCTATATGTTTTTATCAATTACCAAAAAGGGGGAGATTGAAAGTGCAACTATCCCTAGGTGGTTTTGGTAATTCCTAACAACATATAGCTCATTGAGCTAACATTATTCCAAGATAAATATTTTAGGAAAAGCTCAATGAATGGCATGCCATGGATGAGAAAAGTGGACCCCTCAAAATGCTAAGGATAAAAGGATTGGCTAAAGCTCAAAGCTCAAGACTCTACATTTTATATTTTACTGATCCAAGATCACATTGAGTCTATAGGAAAAGCCAATACTATCAAGGAGGGATGAGGTGTTGCTTAATGAGGTTCTTGCTTCATAGTGCTTAGTGATATGCTCCAAAACCCTCAACTACTTTCCCACATCCACATATGACCTAACCAAAAGTCAAACTCAGCCCCACCGATTCTTTCTATCCGGCGCCACCGAGTTCAGATGTCATAGCCACTGCCACAAACCCTAGGCAAATCGGTCTTACCGATAGGGATCTCGGTCTCACCGAGATGGGATTGTAATCTCTCTGTTTCCCTTCGTAACATTTTGGTACCACCGAGATGAGCGATCGGTCCCACCGAGATTGCAATGTAAACTCCATGTTTCCTTTTCATAACATTTCGGTCCCACCGAAATGAGCGAACCGGTCCCACCGAGTTTACCTGACCAACTCTCTGGTTAGCTTATTACCAAAATCAGTCCCACCGAGTTTGTGTAATCGGTCTCACCGAGATTACGTTATGCCCTAACACTAATCATATCGGTCCTACCGAGTTGCATGTCGGTCCCACCGAAAATCCTAACGATCACTAGATTTGCTGAATCGGTCCGACCGAGTTTACCAATTTGGTCCCACCAAGTTTGGCAAGTTGTGTGTAACGGTTAGATTTTGTGTGGAGGCTATATATACCCCTCCACCTCCTCTTCAGTCGTAGAGAGAGCCATCAGAACGAACCTACACTTCCAACTTGCATTTCTTAGAGAGAACCACCTACACTTGTGTTGAGGCCAAGATATCCCATTCCTACCATATGAATCTTGATCTCTAGCCTTCCCCAAGTTGCTTTCCACTCAAATTTTCTTTCCACCAAATCCAAATCCTATGAGAGTGAGTTGAGTGTTGGGGAGACTATCATTTGAAGCACAAGAGGAAGGAGTTCATCATCAACACACCATTTGTTACTTGTCGGAGAGTGGTGTCTCCTAGATTTGCTAGGTGTCACTTGGGAGCCTCCGACAAGATTGTGGAGTTGAACCAAGGAGTTTGTAAGGGCAAGGAGATCGCCTACTTCGTGAAGATCTACCGCTAGTGAGGCAAGTCCTCCGTGGGCGACGGCCATGGTGGGATAGACAAGGTTGCTTCTTCGTGGACCCTTCGTGGGTGGAGCCCTCCGTGGACTCGTGCAACCGTTACCCTTCATGGGTTGAAGTCTCCATCAACGTGGATGTACGATAGCACCACCTATCGGAACCACGACAAAAACATCTGTGTCTCCAATTGTGTTTGAATTCTCCAAACCCCTTCCCTTTACATTCTTGCAAGTTGCATGCTTTACTTTCCGCTGCTCATATACTCTTTGCATGCTTGCTTGAATTGTGTTAAGATTGCTTGACCTGTGCTAAGTTAGCTAAAATCTGCCAAAGACTAAAATTGAGAAAAGGATAAGTTTTTATTTGGTCAAGTAGTCTAATCACCCCCCCCCCCCTCTAGACATACTTTCGATCCTACAAAGAGTACACAGGATGCCAAGATAAGACGTGAGAACCGACAACACTGCTTTGCATTTGAAATAAAACATCCCCATGGCACACCATCACACTTGACATGATCATGTTCATTGATGAAGTTACATGCATAATTACAAATATATTATTGTGCATCACGATTCTCTAAGATTCACGTTCCACATCTCAGATTCATGCTTGTACATTGCACATGTCACATGGTATAATATATATATATATATATATATATATACATATACATATACATATACATATACATATACATATATATGTATATACATATATACATATATATATACATACATACATATATATATATATAATAATTGCATAGACTGGTAGGTGTGTTTTTAAGCATTTGTTATGAACAATGACTACAAATTGCATATAAGTGACTCAAAAGTGCCATAGGTTAGGTACATTAACGACATAATCCAATGCGCAACGTGACATGCATCATATTGACTAAAAAGGATGGAGTATGATTGGATCTATGTTGTCCCAAGATGTTCACGATGTGTTGAAGACAAGGGCTATCGCATGAGAGTATGCATGTAGGATGCCAAGATATGACTTGAGAACCGGCGACAATACTTTTCATTTGAAATAAAACACCCCCATGACACTATCACACTTGACATGATCATGTTCATTGATGAAATTATATTCACAATTACAAATATATTGTGCATCACGATCCTCTAAGATTCGCCTTCGACATCTCAGATTCAAACTTGTACATCACACACCTCATAAATGCATTGAAGACAAGGGCTATCGCGTGCATGTATGCATGTAGGATGCCAAGATATGACTTGAGAACCGGCAACACTACTTTGCATTTGAAATAAAACACCCCCATTGCACCATCACACTTCACATGATCATGTTCATTCCTAAAGTTACGTGCAGAATTACAAATATATTGTACATCACGATCCTCTAGCATGGTACAACGTATGACACACTTAGGTGTGATCCTTCCCTCCCATTGACTCGCCCTAAAAATAGCCTTCCCTCCAACTATCCTATTCTTGGAAATAAATTCTTCCCTCCAAATACTTTTCCCTCCAACTAGCCTCCCTCAAAAATTTCCTTCCCTCCAGAACGTTTCAAAGGCCCGCTCGATTAACCCCCACCTCCTCCGTAAATACAGCCTATCCTGCATTATAAGTGTGACCACATCTTCCAACAAACAAAGCGCCTACTCGTCTCTCTCTTCTAACCTAGTTCCCCTCCCCTCCCCCCTCCCTCCCCCGCGCCGGTGGCTCTAGCTCCACCGCAGCTAATCATTCGGTCCAATCACAGTGCACGACATGACCGACGGCATTACAATGGACCCCATCCGCTCTGAAGGTAAAAGTACTCCAATAGCTAACCTTAGATGATGATGTCACACCCCTGACCCCACATCAAATTTGCACATCCTTCTAGATCTGCGCATTTACTTCCTTCTTGAATCGGAGATGCAATCTAAGATTGTGTTACTTGTACTAGTACTAACTTTTAGGGTTCGTATCAGGGTTAAGACTGCGGGTCATTCTATCTAGGGTTCTGTTATGTATACGATTTTCTAGTATGGGTATGATGTCGTAATGAACTGCAAGGTCGTAAGATGTAATCTATCAGCTAATTACTCCTTTTACTTTATTGATGAGCTTCCTGTTTGTCCAAACTTTTCTCCATGGAATTTGTTTCTCCAAAGTTTGACCCTATCTTGTTCTAGTTCAATGATTATGCCCTTTCGTATTGCTTTTACTATGGAGTAAATTCTGTTGAGCAACTGAATACATATTTAATTGTCTTAATTGTTGTCAGCAACTGATAAAAACTCACCAACAGGATTGGAGATTATTCAAGTAGTCCCCAACCAGGATAATGGGTCTCAAATCGAAGAAGTGATGAACTGCAAGGACAATGATAATGAACCAACAGTTGAGCAGCTGGCCTATGTTGCAAATATGATTAGATGTCCAGAAGAAAGCAGCAAGGAAAACCCTGCAACTCCGGTAACAATATGTTTACATTGTTTGGCATTCAAAAAGGTACTTCTAAATGTATATTATAATCTTATATGTTGAATTACATCTTAGCAGGCATTTTTCTATAACATTAAGGAAGGAGAGATGACTGTTATGCGAAGCTCAGGCGCATCCAAGAGAAAGTGGGATAAACTGGTTAGTCGGCGTAATTTTTACCCTATAAACTTTATTTCAAAAGGATATTTAATATATTGTGTTTGTTTCCTTTACCACTGCATACTGCGCAAATGCATTAATATTTTGGAATTGTGCATTACCTAAATATTAAACCAGATCGATAACCTTGATATATGATTTCTATAGGGACAGTTGGATTTCACATATGCTAAGTTGAATTCATGTCCAGGAGGTCAGCATGAAGAAGTTCGACCTACGAAGATGTAGCATAAACAACCAAAAACAATCAGGAATGCTTTGATAGAGGAACATGAGCCTATTGTTATGAAGGAGGCCCTGGCAGATCAACGTGAAGAGACTAAAGCTGTCAACGGGTGCAGAGCATATCAGCATCAAGAGGCTGAACCTACCTAGGAGGCCCGAGCAAAGTTTCATGAGGAGGCAGGAACTGGCATGGAGGTCGTGGCCGAGGAGCATAAAGAGCTGGCAGCTGGAAAGGACGCCCTGCCAGAGCAACAGGGAGACTTTAAAGTTGTCACGAAGGCCTTAGCAAAGCAGCAAGAAGAACTTGAAGCTACCAATATGACCCTTGCAAAGCAGCAACAAGAACTTGAATCTGCCAAGAAGGCCCTGACAGTGCACAAGGATGAACTTGAAGGTTTTGAACTGGCCCTGGTAGACTACAATGAAGAAGTTGTTTTTTGACTGTGAACTGTGGGGCAAAAACCCCACAGCATTTCAAAACTTTACTAAAACCAGACAACAGTTACGGCAACATGATTACAAGAGGTAACCAAAAGTAAAGAACTTGTCAATGAAGAAGTTGTAATGCCCTATTAGACTAAGTAAAGCTGTCATCAACGCAATTCAGTAGCAGCAGTTTGCAGTTGAAACTGACAAGTGTCATATTTTTTTGTGAGATACTTTGTCCGATGGTGCTCAATTGTAATGTCGCAATTGTGCGATACTTTGTCATAAAATTTGTTCCATTTTGGCAGCAAATTTAAAATAAAATAAATTGTCAGAGTCTACAAAATGTGACATGTATGGATAATGTCACTACCGTATGGACCCACATGTAAGAAGCCACGTCCCCCACCTCTGGCCCACATGTAAGTAGCCACAACAGCAATTTATGGGCCCATAAGTCAGCAGTGTTGACCTGTCAAAACGGACGCCTGCCTTATTACTGATGGGCACCATCGGTGATAAAACCTCGGCAGAGCCCAGCTATAAGGTGCCATGTCAGCAGATTATAGGCCCATATGTCAGAAACGTAGACTGGTTAAACATGGTTGTTCAGTGGTTAGTGTCATATGTATCATCCTCGAAAACTATGATGAGGGGTGGTTGTTAGTATATGATGACAATTCTAATGACATTTTTTACCCATCGCAAAAGACAACTTCGGCGACGTTTTTGGGTTCATCACCTATGATACGATCTTACAAAACGAAAAAGGTGGCACTGTCAAGATTTTATTTTCCATGATGGTGCTTCAGTGACGGTGGGGGCTACAGTCAGAAAATGTCATGGGGGTATTTTCGGCAACAAAAAAGGGTTATACGTGACACAAAATAGAGCAAATTTCGTTGTGTAAGTAAGCTAGACGGACCTGTTTTGACCAAAAATGCATTGAAGCAGATAAGGCTTACCAGCGGAAATTTTCTTCACTTGTTGAAGCTCCTCGTGGTCAGCAAGGGTCTAGGTCTTAACCTGGAACATGTCCAACTCAATTTCTCGAGCTCGGCGGCCTTATTCTTCTAGTCCTCCTACAGGGTGTCGCGTTCTACATACAATCCCCTCAGGTTTTCCTGGACCTCCAGGACCCAAGCCTGATCCTTGCCACGGGCCACCTTTTCATCGACCAGCTCCTTGATGGCCTTTGCCGCTCTTGGATTCTTGCCGAGCATTTTTCGGCTCGGCCTTCAAGGCCACAATCTTCATAGTTGCAGCTAGGATCAAACAGCTCGGTATTAGATATAAGATCAATGTGCTAAAAAGAAAATAAGGGTGGTTATTCACTAACCTTGAGCCTGTTTGATCTGTTTCTCCATCAGATCGAGGTCTTCCTCTGACTGCTTCAACTTGCGGTTCCTCTCCGCTAACTCCCCGGAATTAGAACTCGGAACCGAAGACGATGCATGTACACAAAAATAATTATTTAAGACACTAATTCATGAATCCTCCGGTTATACTCATGCAGCGAGCTGCTACACAAACAAGTTTTAACCCCTTTCCGCGATGAAGTTTTAAACCGTCGCTAGGCAAGTGTGTGTGATAGGGAGGGTCCTTCCCACACGACCCAGAAACTACCGGGGATAGGGAGTAGCAATGCATAGTTTTGCATAACTAAGTGTATGCGATGTCGGCATCTATCCCAAACGCGAGTCTTCAGACAACTGTTTCTGATATCTCCAATATCCCTAACGCTCCATCCTTTCTACTCGTTTGTGCTTGTTACCATCACATTCGGTATTCTATTGTGCTACGTTTATGATGCGCGGCCCATCACAAACAGTTCAGGATTATAGAACGTGTAGGATAAGCAGACAATCACACACATTCACTTCTCCCGCACCGTATGCGATAGATAATTAAGAAGATGGCTAATGATCGCACGAGTGCCAGATAGGATTACAAAACGTCTACCGTTGTACGAGTGTCGTACAGGATAACTATTGCACACGCTATTCTGTGGTGCAACGCTTATGATGCGTATGACATCAGAAACAGTTCCTAATTGTAAACCGTGTACGATAGGGCGACTATCACAAACATTAAGTTTGCTCGCACCGTTTGTGATATTGTCTGACATCACACACACTTTGCAAACGACAACTGTGTGCATGGTTACACATGTTTCCTCTCTATAAACCATGTCGGATTAAGATGTATATCACACACGTTGTGCTTTACAGACCGTGTGCACCGTAATGACCTGCAGAGCATAATTTCACCCTAATTTAATTGCTTATATTTAAAATTGTACCGAATTTGAATTTGAAAGTAGGCCAAGTTTTATTCATATCAATTAGGTTCAAACAACCAATACATTATTCGATTCACATGTACATATGTTCAAGAATTACATAAGCACAAAATAAACAATGATGAATCAGGGTTTTATAATTGTACTATTAAAGACGGTAAAGATAGACGTGAAAGACATTATGTTTGTTGAACAAGGTGAAGCGGAATGCCCCTATTGTGCTCTCCTCCATGCAGAAGGCACGCACAACTCTAGTCCAACCACTTGTGATGGCCGACCACCAATCATGTAGTTTGAGAGGTAATCTTGAGTAAACTGCATTGGGAACCTCCATAAGGGAAAAGGATTCAGACATTATCATCTAACACAACTCATTATGGGCACCAAAAAGAAGGCAACAGAGTTCGTACTTATCATGTTGTAGTTCAATGTTGTCTTGGATAAAATGTAAACAAATAGTTTAATTGCCATATTTTAACCCATTTTACTAACAATCTTTATCAGCTTCCTCAATTGATGCTAGTTCATGAATGTCTCATTGCTCCATACGCAGAAAGGGTCGAACCGTGGATCTTTACCAATGACATATGTACCTAAAAGCGCCAAGTTAATATTAGAAGCTAAAAAACAATTACACAATGATGTAGTACAACACTCCATCCATTCCATTATATAAGGTCTTATTACATCCAATATAATCACATATTGGATGAATTAACATCTTATATTATGGGGCGGAGGAAGTTTGTAACATTGTTACAAATATCGACCGATTAACTGCAGTTAACTGCTGTTGTGTTGTTGTTATTGTTGTTGCTCTTCTTTGTATATCTAGACATCATCAGAGCATTAAGGTAACACTCTTCCTTGCTGCTATGCATCCTAGGAGTGCATATTTAGTCATTCAGTACAATGCATGTTGCTGTGTAGCCTCAGATATATTAAATATGGCCCTAGTTAACCTACCGATAAACGGGTTACAGATATATTCAGTGAAATGTACAATTTAACGATTAATCCCTTATCAGCCTCCGGCCTATATGGTACCAACTACCAATATCCTGAACAGTGAGTATATATAAGCCATGGGATAAAACTAACCCCGATGGAAAACAATAGTTGTTCCCAATATTGTCCTATGTAAGTACATGTAAAGGCATGTTAAGCACAACAGGCTAAACATCAACAAAATATATCCATGGTAGATAGCATTATCTCCAAATGATAGCTTCAGTGTGCAGGTTTAAACATGCTAGCATAATCAAACATAGTCATTCAGACTGGTAGTGTGCAGGTCTAAGTAAACTAATTATTGTTAAAAAGTGGAAAGGCATGCTAACTGCAACATCTTTAACAGCAACCAAAAATCGTCATTCATAGTGGTATTGTTGAAACTGTTATTGATGAAATTGAACCGCACAGTAAATAATTGCACATATAGAGCATCACATTGTGAATAACTAAAATAAACAAGGCATACTACGAATAACCAAAGATAGCAATTGAAACTAGACATATGCTAACTACAAACAACCGAACAGCCAAAAACCATTAAAAAGGCATAATGCAAACAACCAAATATAGCAATGAACACTAGACATATTCTCACTACAAAAGGGGTTCGAGAAAACAAATCATGGGATTCCCCCTGTGAAGAGGCACGACAAGACAAATCATGGGTTTCCAGACTTGTAACAGATGGGCTCCTCCTCGTGGTCGTCGTTGATGAGGTCTGACATGGCAGCTGAGGATCCCAAACCAGCGTCGCAGAATGTGTCCTTCAGAAATGACAAAAGGGGCTCCATGGCGATGAAGGATGGAAAACTATTGATATCAAGACATAGGAGATCAGCGGCAGGGCCATCGATGAGATCAACTATTGTCGAACCCGAGGGGTTGGGGGTGGCCAACTTAACCTGTGACATAGGGCGCGTCAAGCCGTTGTTGTCAACGACCTCGATGTTGTAGCCAGCGTCCACGACATGCCAAAATACTCTAGCCCGCTGATTGAACCATATGCGGTAGATAATTAAGAAGATTTAGGGTGTTAACTACAACATCCTTAACAACAACCAAATATCGTCATTCATAGTGGTATTGTTGAAACTGTTATTGATGAAATTGAACTGCACAGTAAATAGTTGCACATATAGAGCATCGCATTCTGAATAACTGAAATAAATAAGGCAAACTATGAACAACCAAAGATAGCAATTGAAACTTGACATATGCTAACTACAAACAACCAAAACCGTTGAAATAAACAAGGCATAATGCAAACAACCAAATATAGCAATATATACTGGACATATTCTCACTACAAAAGGGGTTCGAGAAAACAAATCATGGGATTCCCCCAGTGAAGAGGCATGGCAAAACAAATCATGGGTTTCTAGACTTCTAACAGATGGGCTCCTCCTCATGGTCGCCGTCGACGAGGTCGGAATTAGCAGTTGATGATCCCAAACCAGAGTTGCAGAATGTGTCCTTCAGAAGTGACAAAAGGTGCTCCATGGTGATGAAGGATGGCAAATTGATAACAAGCCACGAGAGATCAGTGGCAGGGCCATCGATGAGATCAACGGCTGTCAAACCTGAGGGATTGGGGTGGGCAACTTAAGCTGTGACATAGCATGCATCAAGCCATCGTTGTCGACGACCTCGATGTCATAGCCGGCGTCCATGACATACCAGAATACTCTAGCCTGCTGATTGAACCGTATGCGATAGATAATAAAGAAGATTCAGGGTGTTAACTACAACATCCTTAACAACAACCAAATATCGTCATTCATAGTGGTATTGTTCAAACTTTTATTGATGAAATTGAACTACATAGTAAATAGTTGCACATGGAGCATCACATTGTGAATAACTTAAATAAACAAGACATACTATGAACAACAAAGATAGCAATTGAAACTGGACATATGCTAACTAAAAACAACCGAACAACCCAAAACCATTGAAATAAACAAGGCATAATGCAAACAACCAAATATAGCAATAAATATTGGACAAATTCTCACCACAAAAGGGGTTTCGAGAAAACAAATCATGTGATTCTCTCGGTGAAGGGGCATGGCAAAACAAATCATGGGTTTCTGGACTTGTCACAAATGGGCTCCTCCTCGTGGTCACTGTCGACGAGGTCTGACTTGACAATTGAGGATCCCAAACCAGCGTTGCAGAACATGTCCTTCGGAAATGACAAAATGGGCTCCATGGTGATGAAGGATGGAAAATTGTTGATAACAAGCCACAGCAGATCAACGGCAGGGCCATCAATGAGATTGACGGCTATCATACCCAAGGGGTTGGGGTGGCAACTTAAACTGTGACATAGCCCGCGTCAAGCCATCATTGTCGATGACCTCGATGTCATAGCCGACGTTCACGACATACCAGAATATTCTAGCTCACTGATTGAAAGTTTGCGGCCAGTCATCAGCTTCCTCGGAAGCCACCTCGCCGACATCGGGCGAAGAGGCCGTGGTCATCCTCTTTTGGGTCATTCGCTCCTCGAGCTCCCCAGGAAGCATAGCCGGCCTTAGGCTGCAACGCTCTAGAGTGGGGGAGGGGTGGGGATCTGTGGTAACGGGGGTGTTTCGCAGGTGTCATCTAAGAAACTCAAGGCGGCGAGGCTATGTACATCGATGGGTAGCCTGCACGGGTAGACCAGCAGAGGTTTACAATGGAGGCGGTGCGGCAACGGCGGTGACCTAGCTAGGGTTTCGAGTGAGGGATGGATGGTGTGTGTGTGTGTGTGTGTGTGTGTGTGTGTGTGTGTGTGTGTGAGAGAGAGAGAGAGGGGGATTTGGGGGGTGTGGAGGGGGCCAAGCCACCAAGGTGGTGTTTGAGGAAATGTCGCGGCTATTGAAAACTTTACTAGGCGGGAGTAAAATGCCGGGCCTACTGAAAATTTGGATCAAGGGATTCAAGGAGAGCGGGAGTTACAAATGTCACACACGGTTCACACATAATAATTGTGTGCTATCAAATAGAAAAACCCTCGAGGCGAGCAGATATTTTCAAGATTGCGAGGGATGCAGGCGAGAGTAAATGTCGGGTCTACTGAAAATTTGAATCAAGGGACTGAAGCAGAGCGGGAGTAACAGACATCACACATGGTCCACACATAATATTCATGTGCTATCAAATAGAAAAACCCTCCAGGTGGCTAGATATTTTTGAGATTGCGAGGGAGTAGATATTTTCAAGAACGTGAGGGAAGCCCTGTGGAGCCCAATCAACTGTGTTGATGTGGGCGACAGGAGCACGGGCGCGGCACACGGGTTGTCGGAGGGAACCGTGTCTGTTGCGTCCCCGGTTGCAAATGGTTGCTGCATCAGACTCATCTGGTATTTATAAATTTGGCAAAAAAATGCGAGAAAGGGTTAGAACGTGAACACACTTGCATGCGGACCAAATATATGTATGAATACCCAATGCACAACTTTGATGTGGCATGTGTCTCACAAAGCGCACATTATTATTGCTAGTCCGCCACCACCACCACCACCCCCCCCACATACACACACTTCGTGTTGGCGGGAGGGGATCCTAGCTATTAACACATGCCCCCAGATAGCTAGGTCTAACATCTCACCCTATCGTAACACAGAACCGATAGGAGTCCATCATGGTCATACCCCCCTTTCGCTTCCGGTCAAATGTGGACCGTGTGCGGGCACACAAATAAGTGTTTGTGGTGCGAGATGGGTGAGACCACATACGAACCACCTGTGGGTGGCCCAACTATGGTGTGGTGTGATATTGAAATACCCAAGTCACGAATTTGATGTGGCACACGTACCTCGCAAATTAACCTGACATCCCCGACCCCATGGAGGTTCATGAAGTGCGAAGTAGTGCCCCCCAACACACACACACACACACACACACACACACACACACACACTTTGAGTCAGTGGGATGGGCATCTCACCAAATATGTACTCTGAACAAGAAGAATCACCACCTTGGTCGTATAACCCTCTCGTTGTTGGATTAAAGTGATAGACGTCCACGCGGCCCCACAAATGGGCTAGCTTGTCGCCGATAACCACGTGAGCTAGGGAATGCCTGAAGACAACCACTGCGTGCATGTGTCCCAAACATATGTATGGTGTTGTGTGGTATTTGAATACCTAATGCACAACTTCAATGTGATAGCATCGTGCTTTTGGAACTGGAAAGTCCGCACACGGAGCAAGGGTTCATGATGCATAGTATGTCACCCCACTTCAAGTAGGTGAGAGGGATTCATGTGTATGCATGCGCTCAAAACTTAGGTCTAGAATCTCCCCATGATCGACGTACGACTATGCAGTAACACGAACCAAAAGAAAGAAGATAACCTCTCTTGTTGTCGATCGAAGTGGTGGACGTCCATGCGGGACCACGAATATATAGGTTGTGGATGATAACCAAGCGAGGGAGAGTGTCCAAACACAACCACTACATGTGCCCCAAACATACATGTATATGGAGGTGTGAGATGCATGCATATGTTTGAATACCCAAAGCACAACATTGAGGCTCATGATTGCACAGTCCCCACACAGAGCGAGGTTCATGATGCATCGCTGCCCTATCCCCCCCCCCCCCCCGCCGCCATTTTTGATCGGGTGGGAGGGATTCATGCATACACATGAGCTCAAAGTATATTATGTGATCTCACACCAGACCTGTACCGTAAGACGAACCAAAATTTAATCCCCTCCTTATTATAGTCTAATTAACCTCTACCATTCTCAGTCAAAGTGATGGACCAAGCGGGCACACAAATGGACAAAACATCTCATCGATAACCGTGTGAGTGAGTGCTACAGGACAACTGTCATCGCTTGCATGTGGGCCAAACATATGTACGGAGATGTGTGGTTGTGATGTTTGAATACCTAATATGCACAACTTTTATGTGGCACCTACCTCGAAAGCCTTAAAGTCCCCACACAGAGCGGAGTTCATGACGCGTAGTATATGTTGCCCCCCTCTTCGACGCATAATATATACTCCTACCGTAACACAACCCGAAAATAATCCACCTTGTTCGTCGAATTTACCTCTCTCGTTGGGTCAAATTAATGATATGGACGACGACCTCGTGGACCCACGGAAGGAAGTGTCGCAGGCGAGTGAATGACAACCACCATATGCATGTGGCAAAGAGGTATTTGTGATGTTTGAATACCCAATATGCACAACTTTGATGTGGCACCTGCCTCGGAAACCGCAAAGTCCCAACACGGAGCGAGGTTCATGGTGCATGTATAGTATGTGCTGCCCCCCCCCCTCTTCAATGCGTACTATATACTCCTATTGTAACATAAACCAAAAATAAACCTATTTGTTGGTCAAATTAACCTCTCTCGTTGGGTCAAAGTGATGGAGGACAACCTCGCGGGCACACGGATGGAAGCGTCGCACGCGAGTGACTGTCCTATATGCATAGTATATGTTCCCCACCCTCTTCGACACGTACTATATATATACTGCTACCATATGTAAAACAAACCGAAAAATAACCATCCTTGTTGGACAAATTAATCTCTCTCGATGTAGGTCATAGTGATGGATGACGACCTCGCGGGCCCATAGAGAGCGTCACACGCGGGTGAGTGTCCTAGGACCACCGCATGCATGTGGCCCAAAGAGGCATGTCAAACATATTCTGCAGTGAACATGTGACCAAAGGAGTGTAGTGTAATAAATTGAAAAAAAATCAGAGATCATTCAGCCATTTTTATACATTGATTGATTTCCTAAGGAATTACTGTGCAAAAATCAAATTTGAGCTACATGGGATGCGTGATAGTGCACCAAAACAGATTGGAAAATCATATGTGTATGTGTCCCTCGGTGCATGTGCTTAGTCCCATGCAAGAAATGTCAAACATCAAGAATCTTGATTTGAAAATCCAGTAAATCCAAAACTAAGTTCAAATTCATGAAACTTATCATGGTGTCACATGGACACCAATAGACTGTGATATTTTATTTTATTTTTGTCAAATTTGAGACAAGTTTTGGTATAATCTTCTTATTGACAAGAAATTATCTATAATTAGCAACCAATATCGCAAATGGATCATTTATTTGAACCATGGGCGTTAGACCAGCATGTCGTGCTTCGATTAAGCAATAAAGCGGCATAATTAATAATCAAAAAGGAAAAATATATAATATGTGCCGCCACGCGTCCTGTGTGCCATATGAGCATGCATGTTGACGGGACACTTGCGAGCAGTGCGTTGCGTAGGCAGATCGGGAGGCATGCGCGTGTTTGCTACAAAGTGTCGCCGGGGGCATGCTAGTAGTTGTGTGAAATGAAGGCAGGCATGCCAGCAGTCCATGGCGCAGGCTCACCGGGAGGCAAGCCATCCCTTTGACCGTCGCGTACCTCGCTCCCACTACTCCATATTAATGGCGTGCCCGAGCCGTTAGTCATAATAGGCGGCCGCACCCCCCCCCCCCTGGTCTAGAGTGGTCACCGCCGCCTCGAGTGCATGAGGATGCCGTTGAAGCGCACCATCGGATGGAGCGGCGATGCCGGGGCTAGTCACCTGTGCAATGCATGAAGATGGGCATAGAGGTTGCGGTTGCCATCTCCGAGGTTTCGCGCGGGCAGTAGCGCGACCTTGACTTCGTCGCCACCATCGGGTCTCCCCAGCCGGAGCCGGAAGTCCACATCTACTCTGGCAATGCCTCTGACTCCGACGAAAAACCGGTTACCCCCCACCACCACCACCACCACCACAACCACCTTTTTTCTTATTTTTGGAAAAGAAACCATATGGTCATGTTCTCCCAGTCCATTAAATCAGAGAAAGATTCGTTAGATCTGCGTAGTGTATTGATTGTTTGAATGGTATATGCATATGGTTAGTGATTAATTATTTGTTTCTATACAAATGATTTTTTTGCTAATAATCTGACTAGGGTTAGCGTTCGTGTTAATAATACGTAGCCAGATCTTGAGAATTGGTTTTGATTGTCCTACAAATATTTGTGCCATTTTTCCCCTCCATATCTTTAGAATTGATTTTGGATGTTCTACATATATGTTTCTGCCAATTGTTTTCTTCCAGATCTTGAGATTTGATTTTGAATGTTCTACATATATGTTTCTGCCAATTTTTTCCTCCCAGATTCGTATGTACATCAATAAGGCTCCGACCAGCGGCACTGCCAGTTGTTGATCCTGCACCCGGCAACGCGGGCAGAAGCGGCCACGGCCCTTGGATCCGAGGAACCCGTAGAATCTAGGGCAGACCGCATTAGCGATCTCTCGAACGCCATCCTTGGGGAGATCAACTCCCTTCTACCCACCAAGGATGGTTGCTGCACACAGGTCCTCGCATCTTGGTGGCGCACTTTGTGGCACGTCCCGCCTCTTAATCTCGACTGTCGCCAGCTATCTGCCGTTCATGATTTTGAACTCCATGGAGCCATCATCTCCTCCCACTAGGCCTCCCTTTAACGCCTCTGCATCCCAGCATGCTGCCTGCTGCACATAACCTACATGATGGACGCCTGGCCTACATCCCATCAATTCAAAAAACTCCAGCAGCTTGAGTTCTACCATTACTATGAAAATAGCTTCCCACCAAGTGTTGTAATTGTGCCCTCACTACCGATGTCCATCTCATGGTTTTCCTCGTCTCTCCACACTACCACCTTGGCCCGGTGCCATCTAGCAGACAATCCAGTACAAATGGTTCGACTCCCACTGCTAAAAAAACTTGAGCTCGTGCTGGTTGATCTGTCGGAGGCCTCACTGCACAGCATCATCCACTCCATATGCCCTGCCCCAGAGCACTGATACGTCAGCAACATATCTATAATTTTTGATTGCTCCATTTTGTTATATTATCATTCTTGAATGTTTTACAATCATTTTATAGCAACTTTATATCATTTTTTGGGACTAGCCTATTGACACAGTGCCTAGTGCGAGTTGCTTGTTTTTTTACTTCGCAGAATATCAGTACTAAACGGAGTCCAAATGCAGCAAAACTTTTTGAAGAATTTTCCTAGACCAGAAAATACCTGTTGGTCCAAAGAAGTACCAAAAGGGGGTCCAAGGGGAGCACAACCCACCTGGACATGCCTGCAGGCCCAAGCACGCCCTGGTGGTTGTGCCCACTGAGGGAGTCCTGGATTAAGGGGTCCTCGGACAGCTGGACTATATGTTTTGGCCGGATTGTTGGACTATGAAGATACAAGATAGAAGACTCCGTCCCGTGTCCAGATGGGACTCTCTTTGGCGTGGAAGGCAAGCTTAGTGATTCGGATATGTAGATTCCTTTCTCTGTAACTGACTTTGTACAACCCTATCCCTCCCGGTGTCTATATAAACCGGAGGGCTTAGACTTCTAGGGTTTATCCACAGCAATCATAACCTCATAGGCTAGACTTCTAGGGTTTAGCCATTATGATCTCGTGGTAGATCAACTCTGGTAAATACTCATATTCATCAAGATCAATCAAGCAGGAAGTAGGGTATTACCTCCATAGAGAGGGCCCAAACCTGGGTAAATATCGTGTCCCCCGCCTCCTGTTACCATTAGCCTTAGATGCACAGTTCGGGACCCCCTACCCGAGATCACCTTCGATCGCAGGGACCATCCGACCAGTATCCGTCATGGCGGTTCAACCGCACTGGTTCTCGACCCAATCATTGACGGATTCCACCTTACACGAGTCCTCATGGATAGTGGAAGCAGCCTGAACCTGCTCTATCAGGATACAGTGCGCAAAATGGGTATCGATCCCTCAAGAATCAAGCCCACCAAAACCACCTTTAAAGGTGTCATACCAGGTGTAGAGGCCTGCTGTACGGGCTCAATCACACTGGAAGTGGTCTTCGGATCCCCGGATAATTTCCGAAGTGAAGAGTTAATCTTCGATATCGTCCCCTTCCGCAGTGGCTATCATGCACTGCTCGGATGAACCGCATTCGCTTGATTCAATACGGTGCCGCACTACGTCTACCTCAAGCTCAAGATGCCCAGACCACGCAGTGTCATAAAGGTCAACGGAAATACGGAACGCTCCCTCCGTACTGAGGAGCATACCGTGGCCCTTACGGTAGGAGTACAGAGTAGCCTTTTTAGGTAGAACCTCAATGCGGCAGTAAAGCCCCTAGACACCGTCAAGCGAGTCCGAACTACTCTGCAGCAGGACTGTCCAGCTCCTCCAGAGCTTGACTAGCAATTCGGCCTCCATCCCAGTCTCAATCAAGCGGTGACATTTGTGCCACGCATGCATAACTACGCACTTAAATACCATGGGCATGGACGGAGGCACATCTAGACCACGGTCCACAATGTGGCTCAACCGCCCCTCGATCCGCATACCTTCACTCTTTCTCTTTCTTTTAGGTTTTTCTCTTCTCGAGGCTTTTCTGATAACCTGATCATCAGACACATCGCGGGACGGGCACACCAAGAAGGCAAGGGGTGTTGACGTACAAGGGAAACCCCAGGTGGTCTCTACTAACGATCGTTAATACCTATTTTAAATACCCGCACGCAGCTCGCCCTTGGTCATGGCATGTCAAATAGCCTTTTTGCTTATAGCATTACTTGTACAAATACGCCTTGATGTATTAATCAAATTACAATGGAAAATAATTTGCGGCATCAGCTTACTACTTGATGTTTTCCTTGTCTTTGTATTTTTTATCAATTGCACCCATACACTCGGGTACGCATTACTTCGCCAGGGGCTTCATCACGCCCCGCAATACGACAATAAAGTCCGAACACTTTTATAGTACAGTTCGGCACCCCGTACTTATAGCATTATATGCATCGGCTCCGAATCATGTCTTTGGTCAATAGTTGGGTTGCCCGGCTCCTGTGCTTGCTACCTTATGTTCCGCTATATTGGCTAGGGTAGTGAAGGGAGAACTACTGCGATTGTGTCACGGTTCTTCCAGATGAGCACCTCAGTAGAGAAAGCCAAAAACTGACTGTCATGATACAGAGAGAGCTGGTCAGCTGTTCGAGAGGTTTCAAATCCTTAGAGATTTTTCCGCTTTATGCGAGGAATCGGTTTTTGTCTGATTAGGCGTCTATATCGCCCCAAGTTCGGCCTTCCGAATGCAAAATTTTCATTGTCAAAATCCTATAGCTAAGTGAGGATGATAAAGCCGTATAGTCCGATTGCCTTGTTTGTTGCGCTAAACACCTCCTTTAGGGACCAAAATTTGGAGTAAAGAGTGTTTACATTTATCCCGAACACCCCCGTACTATCTACGTGGGGGCAAAAGCCGACGACTGGCCAACTCTCATATTTCATAAACGGCCGACATGAGGTAAAATTTTAAAATATCAGACGTTATATTACATAACGGATCTATTTCATATTATAGGAAAGGATAATATGAGTGTGTTCGTGGGAATATGATATCCTTAGCACATTGCTCCACCACAAGGCGGGATCCCTCCAGGACACTATCAAAATACAGCTCGGGTCGGCGGTGCTCCTTGCCCGTAGGCGGCCCCACGGTCATCAGCTTCGTGGCGTCCATCTTCATCCAATGCATCTTCGGGCGGGCAAAGGCCATCCACGCGCCTTCGATACAGACCGACCGCTTGATGGCTTCAAGCCGTGGGCAGGCACTCACAAGCCGCTTCACGAGTCCGAAGTAGCTGCTGGGCATGGGCTCGGCAGGCCACAGCCGGACTATTAAGTTCTTCATGGCTAGTTCGGCCGCCTTATGCAGCTCGACCAGCTGTTTCAGCTGGTCGCTAAAGGGCACTGGATGTTCTGTCCAAGGTATTGAGACCAGAACAGCTTCCAGTAGAGCTCCCTTCTTCGACTCGATAGAATTCTACAGCATCTGATATGCCGCGCGACAGATCCGCAAACGCCCCTAGAGAGCTCCAAATACGGGTAAGTAAAAGGAATGTCTCCTTCACATATCTACTTTGCATAATGAAAGCCTTACCCGCCGTAATCTTCCTGGTCGCCTGGATTTCCTGGAGGGCGCCCTGGGCTTCGGCTTGGGCATCTTGTGCGCTCTGGCGGGCCTTGGCAAGTTCAGACTCTTGAGTCTTAAAATCGTGCTCCAAGGAATCGTACTTCTTGACGGCGTCCTGGAGCTCTTGCTAGACCTCGCTAACCCGGGCCTCCTGCTTCTCGCATGTGGCACGTTCCTTGGTCGCTTTGTCCTCGACCTCGGCCAACGCCTTCTTGATAGCCGCTACTTCGGTCGTGGCCCCTAATAAAGTTCATGATACTTTAGTTAGCACGAACTTTTCATCCTTCCTAAATATACGCGTAGGTTACTGCATACCTTGGTTGTCCACTAGTTGCTTCTTCACAAGGCCGAACTCTTCCTCGGCCCGCTTCAGATTCTGCTTCAGTCCAGAGACCTCTGCAGTATGAGCGGCAGCAGCCAACAGCGACGCCTGCATATTCACATAGACATATTATGTTAGACTCCTGCGAAAATTATTTTGATCCTCTGTTCGGCTTATCTTTCCGAACACCGAACAGAGCATCAGGGGCTACTGTCTATACCGTGACAATATCTTTACAATTACATTACTTACCTCAAAGCCTGTTAGAAGGCTAGTGCAGGCTTTGGTTAGTCTGCTTTTCGCAGACTGGACCCTCTCAATCACCGTACCCATAAGGGTACGGTGTTCTTCCACAATGGAAGCTCCTTGCAACGCTTCCAGTAATCTATTCGGTGCCTCTGGATGGACAGAGGTCACCGGTGGAGTTGGATCGCCCCCCTTGTTCGAAAGAGGTGGCCTACCTGAATCCGGAGCCACTTGGGTCTCCAGAGCTGTATTCGGCTGGGGCCGAATTGGATACGGCCCCCATCGTCGGTGTCCATACCGGTCTGTCCCCCCATGTGTTCGACAACCGGGGTTTTACCCTCCGGCACCACCGAGACGGCCTCTTGAGCCTCTCCCAGGCCTGGGATCCTTTGAGACAACACCTGGTGTTGTCCGCGACCTTGGGGGAGGAGGCCTTCGGAAGGGACCCGCTGTTCATCGCCGACGGTTCCAACGATCCGTCCGAAGAGGAGGATAGATTGATGTTGGACTAAGCTGGACTGCAAGTACACAATCCAGCACATTAAAAACAATAAAGTAAAAAGGCCGGATATGTTACTGTGTCCGGGCACTACAATTTGGCCAGGGGCTTGACCCTGGGCTCCCACTCCCCTCCGCTGTTGGTGGCCGCTGCGGAGTTGTCCGGAAGGGAAGTTTTCCCCTTCTTGGACACCTCGGCCTCCCCGTGTGTGGAGGTCGTCCTCTTCTTTCTTTCCCCAACAGGGGGGAATGGATTTCCTCTTCTTCTTCCTCCTCCTCCTCGTCTCTGGTGATGTAGGAGTGATCCTCGATGTCTTCGGACATCGCGCCCGAAGCGCCCTTGCGACGGAGACCATATCTGGTCCCCTGGGCCTTCTTCTTTGTCCCCTCATAAGGCGCCGGAAACAGCATCTTCATCAGAAGTGGGGTTTCTTGGTCTTCGGGTAGCGGAGCCGGATAGTTAATCCGCCCCGCTATCTCTATCCAGGCGTGAAAAAATTGATAGGAAGGCTTAGATTCCTTCCTCAAAATATGCCAGTAAAGGGTATACCTTGAAAACATGAAAGAAATTACCGAATTAGCCTGGCGCTTTAAGCTAAGCCCACAGTCCTTGGTCGTGGGCGGTGGTGTCTCGCCGGCCTTGAAGAGCACCTTCTAGATGTCTTCGTGAGTCGTGCCGAAGAGCTATAATAGCGTCTGGTGCTTGGCCGGATCGAACTCCCACAAATAGCAAGTCCAGCATTGGCACGGAAGGATCCGGCGAACAAGCATAACCTGGATCACGTTGGCGAGCTTGATTTTCTTGTTTATCATGTTCTGGACGCACGTATGGAGCCCTGTCAGCTCATCTAAAGAGCCCCAGGTCAGGCCCTTCTCTTGCCAGGAGGTGAGCCGCATCGAGACTCCGGATCGGAACGTGGGGGCCGCCGCCCAGTTGGTGTCACGTAGCTCGGTGATGTAGAACCACCCCGACTACCACTCTTTTACAGTCTCTACAAAGGAGCTTTCGGGCCAGGTGACATTGGGCATCTTGCCCACCATGGCACCTCCGCACTCTGCTTGTTGACCGCTCACCACCATTGGCTTCACATTGAAGGTCTTCAGCCATAGGTCGAAGTGAGGTGGGATGCGGAGGAAGGCCTCGCACACGATAATAAGTGCCAAGATGTTGAGGATATAGTTGGGGGCCAAATCCTGGAAGTCCAGCCCGTAGTAAAACATCAGTCCGTGGACAAACGGGTGGAGAGGGAATCCCAGCCCGCGGACGAAGTGTGTGAGGAACACAACCCTCTCATGGGGCTCTAGGGTGGGGACGATCTGTCCCTTGGCCGGAAGTCGGTGAACGATTTCCTTGGCCAGGTACCCGGCCTCCCGGAGCTCCTTGATGTCCTTCTTCTTGACAGAGGAGGCCATCCACTTGCCTCCAGCTCCGGATCCAGACATGATTGGAGTGCTTTTTTGGGCGGGGAAGGCGAGAGCTTGGGCGTTGGAGCTCGAGAATGGATGGGTAGAGGAAGGAGAAGGCGTGGGTAAACAAGGATGAATCCTTATACCTTTAAAAAGATAGTAAAAGGCATGCGCCTCCCCACTCGCCTTAAAATTCGCTTGTTTCCCAAGCGTCATGCAGATGACACGGTTGGTTTACCCATGCCCGTATTGATGAGAATCCCGTGATAAGGGGGCGCGATCTCTACTTTGACAAGACGTGCCAATGAAACCGCACCTCAAAATACGAAGCAACAGGCTAAAGAATGGTTTGAATAATGACCGGGGCAGTGGCGTGATGTCACGCTACAAAAAGTTGTCAATAGATTGGACTCGTGAAATATTATACTCTCTACGGTGGTGTGTGGTACTTATTTTGCAGAGCCAGACACATTTTCTATGTTCGGAAGGCTATGTTGGAGTATTTGGAGAAGGAACCTGCCTTGCAATGCTGAAGACAATCTGCGCTCTGGACTCATCGTCATTGAAGCCTGGTTCAGGGCTCTTGAGGAGTCTGGATTAAGGGTCCTCAAGCAACCGGACTATATACTTTGGTCAGACTGTTGGACTATGAAGATACAAGATAGAAGACTCCGTCCCGTGTCCGGATGGGACTCTCCTTGGCGTGGAAGGCAAGCTTGGCGATTCGGATATGTAGATTCCTTTCGCTGTAACCGACTTTGTACAACCTAGCCCTCCCGGTGTCTATATTAACCGGAGGGCTTAGACTTCTAGGGTTTAGCCACAGCAATCATAACCTCATAGGCTAGACTTCTAGGGTTTAGCCATTACGATCTCGTGGTAGATCAACTCTTGTAAATACTCATATTCATCAAGATCAATCAAGCAGGAAGTAGGGTATTACCTCCATAGAGAGGGCCCAAACCTGGGTAAACATCATGTCCCCCGCCTCATGTTTCCATTAGCCTTAGACGCATAGTTCGGGACCCCCTACTCGAGATACGCTGGTTTTGACACTGACACCCACCTCAGCCGCCTCCCGCACTGCCTCTTTGCTCTGTAAAGACCCCAAAAATCCAAAAACCCTAGGGGAGTCGACGAAACACAATTCCAGTCGTCGCAAGTTCCAGAACCACTAGATCCAATCTAGACACCATCACAGAGGGGTTCATCATCCTCATTGGCGCCTCTCCGATGATGCGTCAGTAGTTCATTATAGACCTACGGGTCCGTAGGTAGTAACAAGATGGCTTGTTCTCTCTTTTTAATTCTCAATACAATGGTCTCTTGAAGATCTATTTGATGTAACTCTTTTTCGGTGTGTTTGTTGGGATCCGATGAACTTTGAGTTTAGGATCAGATCTTTTTATCCATGAAAGTTATTTGAGTTTCTTTCATCTCTTATATGCATGATTACTTATAGCCTCATATTTCTTCTTCGAATCTTTGGCTTAGTTAGGTTGACTAGAACGATTTTTGTTGTCATGGGAAGAGGTGCTTTGTGATGGGTTCGGTCGTGCGGTGTACTTTCCTAGTGATAGAAGGGGCAGCAAGACACGTATTGATTGTTGTCATTAAGGATAACAAGATGGGGTCTATTCCTACATGAATAGATCTTGTCTACATCATGTCATCGTTCGTATTGCATTGCTCCATTTCTCCGTGAACTTAATACACTAGATGCATGTTGGATAGTGGTCGATGTGTGGAGTAATAGTAGTAGATGCAGGCAGGAGTCGGTCTACAAATCTTGGACTTGATGCCTATATAATGATCATTGCCTGAATATCATCATAATTATTTGAGGTTCTATCAATTGGCCCAACAGTAATTTGTTAACCCATCGTATGTTATTTTCTCGAGAGAAGCCACTAGTGAAATCTACGGCCCTCGGGTCTATTTTCTCATCATATATTTTCAAATCTATATTGCTATTTCCCTTTTTATTTATTTGCATCTTTTATTTTCAGATCTATATTACCAAAAACCCAAAAATACCTTGCTGAATGTATTTGCCTTTATTTTATTTGCATCTACCAATCTATCACTTTACCAATCTTTTACCCCGAGAGGGATTGACAACCCTCTTACGCGTCGGGTTGCAAGTATTTGTTCTTTGTGTGCAGGTACCATTTAGATAGTGTTGCTTGGTTCTCCTACTGGTTTTATAAACTTGGTTTCATAACTGAGGGGTCTACCTACCTTAGCTATACCGCATCATCCCTTACTCTTTGGCGAAAATATTGACGCCGATACAAGATATCAAAAAGGGAGGATCAAAGATCTGGCGCCATTGCCGGGGAGACATCATCAACATCTATCAGGTTCCGAATCACAAATCTCATTTCCTTGCAATTTACATTATTTGCCATTTGCCTCTCGTTTTCATCTCCCCCACTTCACAAAAGTCGATCGTTTTATCCACCCTCTTCTCCGTTCACCTTTTTCTAGTCAGATCTCTTATTTGCTTGAACTCGTCACCATGAGTGACTTTGGTATGGAAGAAACAGATGATGGCCTAACTCCTAAAGTTGGACGATCTGGAAATCTGGATGCCAAAACTTTTGTTTTTGGGCAAGGGAACGTTATTGGAAAAGAACATATCCAAGAATTGTTCAATTGTGTTTGAAATTTGACTCTTGATGATGCTCCTATACTAAAAAGAACTAAATTGTATGCGGAAGCTATTTCAGCACTAGTTCTGAAACTTGAAAATATATTTATTCGTACACATCCTACCTTGAAAAAATTGTTTTATGAGGTACCATCTATAAAATATCCTAAAGCTAAAAAGATAGCTACCCAAGTTCTTATGAATGAATTTGATTACATAATACGGGAAGCTAGGTAAGTCTTTGATTTTTACGTTATGAGCCATAAAAAATGGTAATAAATGAGATCCTTTATAATAGTGATTACATGTTGAGATATTTGCTTGGAAATAATCAAATTTTTTATGAGAATCTTAAAAAGGAAATCCCCATTTTAGATATAATTCAACAAGTTTTCAATGACGTTAATCATCAATACACTTGGATTGTTGCCGGAAATCAAAGGGGATACGTAGATGGGCAACTTGATAATGCTAAGATTTCTATGGATAATGTGTTTCTAGTTATTTTTGCAAAACCTCCTGACAAGAACACACCTACGGGGGATAAAACCAAAGATGACAATACTTGAAACCATGCATTATGCCTAGCTAGGGGCATAAAATGATAGCGCATGTTGGGAGGCAACCCAATGAACAAAATTCATCTTTGCCTTTTTCTTTATGTTCTTGAGTGTTTGCACAGTTATGATACCGTTATGATTGTGTTTCTAAGTTTTAATTAGTTTTTCTATCAAGTTAAGCCTTTGGGATCATGTTGGGTGATAGTTGATTTGATCTTGTTGAAAAACAGAAACTTTTGCTCTTAGTAAAATAATTTTCGTAAATAACAGAAAGGTGTTTTTCCTCTGAATTATTTATAAAAGGTTGATATACAAATTTCCCACATTGTCCTATTTTTTCAGAATTTTTGGAGTTACAGAAGTATACGAAGTTTTCGTATTGCTAGAGACTGTTCTGTTTTTGACAGATTCTGTTTTCTTTGCATTGTGTGCTTATTTTGATGAATCTATGGACTTTATCGGGTGGTATAAGCCAGAGAAAAGTTGGAATATAGTAGATATAATGCAAAAATAAAATATGAATGGGTTTGCAACAGGACTTAGAGTGGTAATTTTCTTTGTTATACTAACAGATCTTACAAAGGTTTTGTTGTTTTGTGTGATTGAAGTTTTCAAGTTTTGGGTGAGATGATGAAGGAATAAGGAGAAGCAAGAGCCTAAGATTGGGGATGCCCCATGGCACCCCAAGATAATATTCAAGGAGGAACAAGCAACTAAGCTTGGGGATGCCCCGGGTGGCATCCCCTCTTTCTTCTAACGACCATCGGTATTTTACTTGGAGCTATATTTTTATTCATCACATATCATGAGTTTTGCTTGGAGCGCCTTGTATTATATGAGTCTTTGCTTGTTTTGATTTTTTAGTTTATCACAAGTATCCTTGCTGGACACACATATTTGAGAGAGCCAAAATTATGTTATGATTTGTTAGAATGGCTCTTTATGCTTCACTTAAAAAAATTTGAACTATGGAATTGCTCTAGTGCTTCAGTTATATCTTTTTTATCACAGTGTGTTTAATAATTTTGAAGAAATGCTCTCATGCTTCACTTAAATTTATTTGAGGGTTAGTAATTTTGAAGAAATTCTCTCATGCTTCACTTATATTATTTTAAGAGATGAAAATATTTATGCTCATGTTCTTCACTTAATTTGTTTGAGCTTGTCAAAAAGCAATTTCAACTTATGAAACTAGTCCCAAAGTGATAGATATTCAAGAGGGACATAATAAAAAAAATCATGAAGATCATTGGACAAAATAAACTTGATTCTTCGTAATAGTTTTGAGATATGATGATAGTGATATGTGAGTCATGTTGATGAGTAATTATGCTTTAGTAAGAATATTTGTGTTAAGGTTTGTGATTCCCTATGCAAGCACGAAAGTCAATAGTTATGCAACAAAATTACATCCTACTTGTGGTGTGATACGCCTCCAATGTATCTACTTTTCCAAACACTTTTACCCTTGTTTTGGACTCTAACTTGCATGAGTTGAATGGAACTAACCCGGACTGACGTTGTTTTCAGCAGAACTGCCATGGTGTTATTTTTGTGCAGAAATAAAAGTTCTCGGAATGACCTGAAAATCGACAGAGCAACTTTTTGGAATTAATACAAAATACTGGCGAAAGAATCAGCATCAGGGGGCCCACACCCTGTCGACAAGGGTGCAGGGCGCCCCCCTCCTAGGGCGCGCCCCCTGCCTCGTGGGCCCTTGGGACTCCACCGACCACGACCCCAACTCCATATATTCACTTTCAAGGAGAAAAAAATCAGGGAGAAGGATTCATCGCGTTTTACGATACGGAGCCGCCGCCAAGTCCTAATCTTCCTCGGGAGGGCTGATCTGGAGTCCGTTCGGAGCTCCGGAGAGGGGAATCCGTCGCCATCGTCAACATCAACCATCCTCCATCACCAATTTCATGATGCTCACCGCCGTGCGTGAGTAATCCCATCGTAGGCTTGCTGGACGGTGATGGGTTGGATGATATTTACCATGTAACTGAGTTAGTTTGTTAGGGTTCGATCCTTAGTATCCATTATGTTCTAAGATTGATGTTGCTATGACTTTGCTATACTTAATGCTTATCACTAGGGCCCGAGTGCCATGATTTCAGATCTGAACCTATTATGTTTTCATGAATATATGTGAGTTCTTGATCCTATCTTGCAAATCAATAGTCACCTACTATGTGTTATGATCCGGCAACCCCGAAGTGACAATAATCGGGGCCATTCCCAGTGATGACCGTAGTTTGAGGAGTTCATGTATTCACTAAGTGCTAATGCTTTGGTCTGGTACTCTATTAAAAGGAGGCCTTAATATCCTTTAGTTTCTAATAGGGCCCGCTGCCACGGGAGGGTAGGACAAAAGATGCCATGCAAGTTCTTTTCCATAAGCACGTATGACTATATTTGGAATACATGCCTACATTGCATTGGTGAACTGGAGCTAGTTCTGTGTCACCCTATGTTATAACTGTTGCATGAGGAATCACATCTGACATAATTATCCATCACCAATCCATTGCCTACGAGCTTTTCACATATTGATCTTTGCTTAGTTACTTCTTCGTTGCCACTGTTACGATTACTACAAAACTGCTATTGTTACTTTTGCCACCGTTACCGTTACTTCCATACTACTTTGCTACTAAATACTTTGCTGCAGATATTAAGTATTTCAGGTGTGGTTGAATTGACAACTCAACTACTAATACTTGAGAATATTCTTTGGCTCCCTTTGTGTCGAATCAATAAATTTGGGTTGAATACTCTACCCTCGAAAACTGTTGTGATCCCCTATACTTGTGGGTTATCAAGCCTATTTTCTGGCGCCGTTGCCGGGAGCATAGCTCTATTCTTTGAGTCACTTGGGATTTATATCTGCTGGTCACTATGAGGAACTTGAAAGATGAAAGAACCAAGATTTTTCCCTCAACTACGAGGGGAAGTAAGGAACTGCCATCTAGCTCTACACTTGATTCACCTTCTGTTTTGAGTAAACTTGCGACACCTGCACCCGCTATTGATTCTGATATGTCGCATGTTATTGATGATGCCACTTCTGCTATGCATGATGCTTATGATGAAACTACTTCTATGCTTGATAATACTATGCCATTAGGTGAATTTCGTGATGAACAACTTGCTAGGGTTAGAGAGAATGAAATTATTGAAACTGATAACATTGATGAAAGTGATGATGAAGATTCTCCCCCTAGATATGAATTTCCTGATGTACTTGAGGGTTATGTTATGGATGAAGAAACTGCTAGAGACCTTTTTGCTTGCAAATATAGATATGATCTTAAGAAACTATTAGCTAAGCTGAAAGAAAAGTCTTTGAATGCTAGAATGAAATATGACCCTGCTTTTGCTACTTCACCTATCTGTATTTCTGATAAGGATTATGATTTCTTTGTCAATCCTGAGTTAATTAATTTGGTTGAATATGATCCTTTCTATGGCTATGAATCTGAAACTGTTGTGGTGCATCTTACTAAATTGAATGATATAGCCACCCTATTTACTCATGAGGAAAAAATTTGTTATTACTATATCCTTAAGTTATTTCCGTTCTCATTAAAGGGTGATACTAAGATATGGTTTAATTCTCTTGCTCTTGGTTGTGTGTGTAGTCCCCAGGATATGATTTATTACTTCTCTGCTAAATATTTCCCCGCTCATAAAAAACAAGCTGCCCTAAGGGAAATATATAATTTTGTGCAAATTGAAGAAGAGAGTCTCCCACAAGCTTGGGGGGCTTCTCCAATTGCTTAATGCTTTGCCTGATCATCCTCTAAAAAAATGAAATACTTAATATCTTTTATAATGTACTAACCGATGCTTCCAGAGACCACCTGGATAGTTGCGCTGGTTGTGTTTTCAGGGAAAGAACTATTGAGCAAGCTGAACTGCTATTGAATAATATATTGAGTAATGATAATGATTGGACACTTCCTGAACCAACTCCGAAGCCAACTCCAAAGAAAAGGGTATTCTATTTCTCAGTCCTGAAGATATGCAAGAGGCAAAGAAATCTATGAAAGAAAAAGGTATTAAAGCTAAAGATGTTAAGAATTTACCACCTATTGAACAAATACATGTTCTTGACAACCCGACACAGGTAGTAAAGGTAAATTCTCTCTATAGATTTGATGAAGGTGATATCCCTCGTTATAAGTCTGCTAGCCAATGCTTGGATGAGTTTGATAATTTTATTGCTAAACAAGAAAATTTCAATGCTTATGTTGGTAGACAGTTGAAACGTAATGCTTATATGATTGAACACTTGAGTGATTATCTGTCTAGAGTTAAAGGTGACCTTAAACTTATTAGTAAACATGCATCCATGGATACCACTCATGTAGAACAAGTGCTTAAAGCACAAGACGATTTGCTCAATGAATTAAATAATAAGAAAAATGATAATGTTGTTAGAGTTATGACTAGAGGTGGTAGAATGACTCAGGAACCTTTGTATCCTGAGGGCCATCCTAAGAGAGTTGAGCAAGATTCTCAGAGAACTAATGTTGATGCACCTAGTCCTTCTAAGAAAAAATAAAAGGAAAAATGATAGGACTTTGCATGCTTCTAGTGAACCTGTTATACACACGTCTGAGAATCCCAATGATATTTCTATTTCTGATGCTGAAACACAATCTAGTAACAAACATGAACCTAGTGATAATGTTAATGATGATGTTCATGTTGATGCTCAACCTAGCAATAAAAATGATGTAGAAATTGAACCTTTTGTTGATCTTGATAACCCACAATTAAAGAATCAACATTATGATAAGAGAGACTTTGTTGCTAGGAAGCACGGTAAAGAAAGAGAACCATGGGTTCAGAAACCCATGCCCTTTCCTCCTAAGCCATCCAAGAAAAAGGATGATGATGATTTTGACCGCTTTGCTGAAATGATCAGACCTATCTTTTTGCATATGAGTTTGACTGATATGCTTAAAATGAACCCTTATGCTAAGTACATGAAAGATATTGTTACAAATAAAAGAAAGATACCGGAAGCTGAAATTTCCACCATGCTTGCTAATTATACCTTTAAGGGTGGAATACCAAAGAAATTAGGAGATCCAAGAGTACCAACTATACCATGCTCCATTAAAAGAAACTATGTTAAAACTGCTTTATGTGATCTTGGAGCCGGTGTTAGTGTTATGCCTCTCTATTTATATCGTAGACTTGACTTGAATAAGTTGACACCTGCCGAAATCTCGTTGCAAATGGCCGATAAATCAACCACTATACCTGTCAGTATTTGTGAGGATGTGCCTGTTGTGGTTGCAAACGTTACTATTTTAATGGACTTTGCTATTCTTGACATTCCCGAGGACGATAGTATGTCGATCATCCTTCATAGACCTTTTCTAAATACTGTAGGGGCTGTTATTGGTTGCAACAAAGGCAATTTCACTTTTCATGTTAATGGTAATGAGCATACGGTACACTTTCCGAGGAAACAACCTCAAGTCCACAGTATCAATTCTATTGGAAAAATTTCAACGATTACTATTGGAGGTTTTGAATTTCCTCTTCCTACTGTCAAAAAGAAATATGATATTCTTATTGTTGGGGACATGCATATCCCCATCGAGGTAACCTAGTGTTATTCAAAAATTCTCCAGTGTTATGTTATTCGGAAGAAGTTTGTTAACAGACTTGATCAACCTTGTTAGTGGATTCCTTTTGATGAGCATGAGATGGATGAAGTTAGAAAACACAACTCTCTGTACCCTCCTTTTACTTTATGTTATTTAGATTAAATAAAGAAAAAATAGTATTTTTCTGTCCATTTTTTGAGTTATCCATGCAATAAAAAATACCCCGAAAATAAAAGTTCTCCAAATGCCCTGAAAATGAAGTATGATTTTTGTAGACTATTTAAGAATTTCTGGCACTGAGAACACACCAGGGGGCCCCACCATTTGGCCACGAGGGAACAGGGCGCCCCTGCCTCATGGGCCCCACGTGGACCCCTCCACTTATTTCAGCACCCACTCACTTCGTCTTCCTCCAAAAAAATACTCCCATAACTCAAACCCGTGTTCTAGCTCATCTTGGTGCCATTTTCGATCTCCTTGCTCAAAGCTCCATTCACAAAACTGTTTTGGGGGATTGATCTTCGGTATGTGACTCCTCCAATGGTCCAATTAGTTTTTGTTCTAGTGCTTTATTTATTGCAAATTTTTGCTGCTGAGGTGACCCTGTTCTTGAGCTTGCATGTCAAATTTATATGGTCCAAAGTAGTTTTAATGCATGATATAACCTCTAGGCACTTGTGGGAGTAGTTGCTATCAATCTTGTTGAGTTTGGTGCACTTTTATTTTGAGTCACTAATAATTTCAGAAATTTTTCAGAGAAAATGATGAAGAGATTGTTGAGGGGCTCTTTGAGCCGAGGCTCGAAGGATAAGCAGAATGAGGAGAACAAAAATCCCAAGTACAATCTTCGTCGCACCACGGAAGTCCGATCGTGCGAATGGCCTTGTGATGCATTCTCGAGGGCAGCCGGAATTCACGATGACTTTTATTACTTGGCCGAGAATGCAGGCCTCACCGACTTCTTCCACGACCAGCGGGAACAGTATCTCCTACTCACTAATAGTTTTGTGCAAAAAATTTATTTCCATCCTAAGAAATCACCACCTTCAGTTGAGTTTCACTTATATGATGAGGTTAAGGAGATGTCACTCCGTGATTTCTATCGGGTCTGCAAGATACCCTTTGTGGGCAGTATTGAGGAACCACATCGTAGTGATGTGGAGGAGTTTAGTGATAGAATTGTTGTAGGGAAACAAGGAAAGTTTCCGATGCAAGAATTACTAGTATACATTTTTTCTGTTCTACATTACTTTGCGATATTTGCTAGTAGATGCTAATTGGTCACGGGAACAGTGGAAATCTTAGTGCTCCTGATCTTGTTATTTTGCGCCATGCTTTATTTCGTGATATAACCTTCAGTTTAGGTGCTATTGTTGCTAAACGGTGAAGTCTGAACTGTACAAAGGGCCCTATCTTCGGAGGCATCTCTGCCTCACGCCTTGCTGAACATTTTGTGATACCTATTAGCATCATGAGAAAGAGGAGAAGTTGGTACCCACTATTTTTCTAAACTATAAGAGTATGGTAGCACATGAGTTTATTGTTAAAAATAAGAAGAAGATGTTTAAGTATAATTTGATATTTGATAAGACTCACTGTGAGACTATTATCTTGCATGCACCCTCTTTGTTTAACATACTTTCAGGCACGTACCTCCTCTTGCCCGAGGCCATCTATGCATACTGGAGGCTGACACAAGCCCTAGAGCCTGAGCCTGAGCCACCACTTGACCCATATTGATAGTCTATTTATCAGTGGGATTCGGAGGAGATCGCTAATCAGTGGCACCCTGAGGACCCTCCTCAGTACACCGGAGAGAGTAGCTTTGAGCAGTGGCCATAGACCAACTTAGGCCAAAAGCCTAAGCTTGGGAGAGTACGTATTTCTCACTAACATTACATTCATTTTCACACACTCATGCTAGTTGTCGGTGCTCATACTTTTTCATTGTACTATCCATGCTAGTTTATTTCCTTTTCTTGCTTTCTTCTTGTGTGTTTGAAAAACCTTAAGAAAAACCAAAAAAATTAGTTGTAGCTTTTAGCTAATTTACTTTCCATGCTTGTAGTAGTAAGTAAAAGAAAACCCAAAAATATTTCTCATTCTTCTTTTTGCTTGTTGGGAGCTTTCCCGTGTAAATAGTTTTATTTCTTTTCTTTTCTTTGGGGGTCGAGAGGAGAGACCACAATGAAAATGTTGAGTGGCTCTCATATGCATTATTGTTGATCTAACCAAGAGCCCATATTGCCTTGTCTTCTCCTTTGTATTAAATGCTTGCAGATTCCAGGTTAGTCCAATGCACGTGCACTATTATTATTATCCACACCGTTCGCTCGTGCGAGTGAAAGGCAATAATGCCGATATATGATGGACTGATTGAGATGAGAGAAGCTGGTATGAACTCGACCTATCTTGTTTTTGTAAATATGATTAGTCCACCATTCCTGATTCAATCTATTATGGATGAAACATGTTTGCAATGACAATTAGAGATTATAGTTGCTCATGCCATACTTAATTAGCTAGTAGTTTACAATGGTTTAGCTTGCATGCCAACATGCTATTAAGATGGTTGTGATGTGCTATGATAGGGTGGTATCTTCCTTTGAATGATTCGAGTGGCTTGACTTGGCACATGTTCACGCTTGTAGTTGAAACAAAATCAACATAGCCTCCATGATATTTATGTTCATGGTGATTTATATCCTACTCACGCTTGCACCCATTCTTGATTAATCTTAATGCATGTTCATGACTGTTGTCGCTCTCTAGTTGGTCGCTTCCTAGTCTCTTTCTAGCCTTCACTTGTACTAAGCGGGAATATTGCTTGTGCATCCACTTCCATAAACCCCAAAGTTATGCCATATGAGTCAACCATACCTTCCTATATATGCGGTATCTACCTACCATTCCAAGTAAATTTGTATGTGCCAAACTCTAAACCTTCAAATGATATTCTATTTTATATGCTCTAATAGCTCATGTATCAACTAGGGTTGTCTATATCTTCCATGCTAGGTGGGTTATTCTCACAATGAGTGGACTCCGCTCATCATTCATGAGAAAATGGACGGTAACCGGGATGCCCAGTCCCATGCTCAAATCAAATCAAAATAAATGCAAACAAAACTCCCCCAGGACTGTTGTTAGTTGGACGGCACCCGTTGCTTCGGACAAGTCATGGATTGATGTTTGTTGGTGGTGGGGGAGTATAAACTTTACCATTCTGTTTGGGAACCACCTATAATGTGTGTAGCATGGAAGATATCGAGGTCTCTCGGTTGTTATGTTGACAATGAAAGTATACCGCTCGAAATATTATTTATATTTGTTTCAAAACTCAAGCTCTGGCACCTCTGCAAATCCCTGCTTCCCTTTGCAAAGGGCCTATCTATTTACTTTTATGTTGAGTCATCATCCTCTTATTAAAAAGCACCAGTTGGAGAGCACCGCTGTCATTTGCATGCACTGCTATTAATTTACATTGAGTATGACTGGATCTCTTTTACCATGAATTACAATGTCTAGTCAGTCCTTGATCTTCAGGGGTGCTCTGCATTTATGTCTTCCAGACTCAGAAAGGGCTAGCGAGATACCATCTTGTTATATCATATGATGATTGTTTTGACAACGTGTTGTCATCCGAGATTTATTATTATTGCTTGCTAGTTGATTATGCCATTGATATGAGTAAACATGAGACCTAAAAGTTATTGTGAATACGGTTAGTTCATAATCTTTGCTGAAAACTTGAATGTTGGCTTTACATATTTGCAACAACAAGATCAAACAGAGTTTGTAAAAGTTTTTCTTTATCACTTTCAGTTTCTCAACTGAATTGCTTGAGGACAAGCAAAGGTTTAAGCTTGGGGGAGTTGATACGCCTCCAATGTATCTACTTTTCCAAACACTTTTGCCCTTGTTTTGGACTCTAACTTGCATGATTTGAACGGAACTAACCCGGAGTGACGCTGTTTTCAGTAGAACTGCCATGGTGTTATTTTTGTGCAGAAATAAAAGTTCTCGGAATGACGTGAAAATCCACGGAGCAACTTTTTAGAATTAATAAAAAATACTGGCGAAAGAATCAGCATCAGGGGGCCCACACCCTGTCCACGAGGGTGCAGGGTGCCCCCCTCCTAGGGCACGCCCCCCTGCCCCGTGGGCCCCCTGGGACTCCACCGACCTCAACCCCAACTCCATATATTCACTTTCGGGGAGAAAAAATCAGGGAGAAGGATTCATCATGTTTTATGATACAGAGCCGCCGCCAAGCCCTAATCTTCCTCGGGAGGGCTGATCTGGAGTCCGTTCGGGGCCCTGGAGAGAGGAATCCGTTGCCATCGTCATCATCAACCATCCTCCATCACCAATTTCATGATGCTCACCGCCATGCGTGAGTAATCCCATCGTAGGCTTGCTGGACGGTGATGGGTTGGATGAGATTTACCATGTAGTTGGGTTAGTTTTGTTAGGGTTTGATCCCTAGTATCCATTATGTTCTAAGATTGATGTTGCTATGACTTTGCTATGCTTAATGCTTGTCACTAGGGCCCGAGTGCCATGATTTCAGATCTAAACCTAGTATGTTTTCATGAATATACGTGAGTTCTTGATCCTATCTTGCAAGTCAATAGTCACCTACTATGTGTTATGATCCGGCAACCCTGAAGTGACAATAATCGGGACCACTCCCAGTGATGACCGTAGTTTGAGGAGTTCATGTATTCACTAAGTGCTAATTCTTTTGTCCGGTACTCTATTAAAAGGAGGCCTTAATATACCTTAGTTTCCAATAGGACCCCGCTGCCACGGGAGGGTAGGACAAAAGATGCCATGCAAGTTCTTTTCCATAAGCACATATGACTATATTTGGAATACATGCCTACATTACATTGATGAACTGGAGCTAGTTCTATGTCACCCTATGTTATAACTGTTGCATGACGAATTGCATCCGACATAATTATCCATCACTGATCCATTGCCTACGAGCTTTTCACATATTGATCTTTGCTTAGTTACTTCTCCGTTGCCACTGTTACGATTACTACAAACTGCTATTGTTACTTTCGCAACCGTTACCGTTACTTCCATACTACTTTGCTACTAAATACTTTGCTACAGATATTAAGTCTTTCGGGTGTGGTTGAATTGACAACTCAGGTGCTAATACTTGAGAATATTCTTTGGCTCCCCTTGTGTCGAATTAATAAATTTGGGTTGAATACTCTACCCTCGAAAACTATTGCGATCCCCTATACTTGTGGGTTATCTTGGTGCATTATTCGGTGTTAGTTATGATTAATGCTCGCTTATGTGATTTTTTATTTCTTGTTTGGTTCTTTTGTGTTAGTTATGCTTAATGCTCGCTTATGTGATTTTTCATTTCTTGTTTGGTTGCTTCCCAATCTTTTTTCTAGTCTCCACTCGTACTAAGTAGAAATACTACTTGTGCATCCAAAATCCTTAAACCCAATTTTGCCACATGACTCCACCATACCTACCTATATGCGGTATTCTCGTGCCGTTCTAAGCAAATTTGTATGTGCCCTCTCTTAATTTTCAAAATAGTTTCCTTTTTGTATGCTCGTACCGCTCACGAAGCGATAGGGGGTGGCCAATGTTTTCCATGCTAGATGTGTTATTCTAAAGATGAGTGTTTATTCACTTGTCATTGCACCAGAGTATGACAAAGGTATTAGGGATGCCCAGTCCCGAAATGAAAAATGAATTTACTTTATGTTGTCAAATGATAAATTCCTTGGATAGTGTTGGTATGGAGGGCACCCGTGGATATGGCTAGCCATGATTGTGAAAGAATGGTGGAAAACGGAATAAACTTTATTTTCTGTTTGGGAACCGCATATGATATATCTAGCATGGAAAGTGTTGGGAATTACTCAGTCGTCTTCGTTGACGGGAAAAGTATGCCTCTCAAAATATTTTAATCTCTCAATTTTTCGCTTTGAGCTCTCGCACCTCTACAAATCCATATTTCCCTCTGCAAAGGGCCTTTCTATTTACTTTATGCAATTTTTATTTTTATTTTGAGTCCCCATCTTCTCTTATAAAGCACCAACTAAGGGGCACTCTAATCGTACTTGAGCATTGGATGTAGCTAATATGCGAGTGTGTTTCATGAATGGATCAATGATTGAGCATGATGGGCTAGGGATAACTTGCTTTAGTGTTGATATTTTGAAAGAGCTGGTTGCTTGTTGATATGCTTGAGTATTGAAATCTTCATGTCAAAACTAGACTATTGCTTTGAACCATACAAAACAAAAGAATGTGATGAACATGATAGGAAACATTCCACATCAAAAAAATTGATTTTATCATTTACCTACTCGAGGACGAGAAGGAGTTAAGCTTGGGGATGCTGATACGTCTCCAACATATATAATTTTTGATTGTTCCATGTTGTTATATTATCATTCTTGGATATTTTACAATCATTTTATAGCAACTTTATATCACTTTTTGGGACTAACCTATGGACATAGTGCCCAGTGCCAGTTGCTATTTTTTGCTTGTTTTTTGCTCCGCAGAATATCAGTACCAATTGGAGTCCAAATGTAGCAAAACTTTTTGGAGATTTTTCTGGACCAGAAGACACATGTTGGGCCAAAGAAGTACTAGAGGGAGGCTCCGAGGGGAGCACAACCCACCTGGGTGCGCCCCCAGGCACACCCTGGTGGGTTGTGCCCACCTCGGCCGCCTCCCATGCCGCCTCTTTACTCTATAAATACCCCAAAAATCCAAAAAACCCTAGGGGAGTCGACGATACACAATTCCATCAGCCGCAAGTTCCAAAACCACCAGATTCAATCTAGACTCCATCACGGAGGGGTTCATCATCCTCATTGGTGCCTCTCCGATGATGCGTGAGTAGTTCATTGTAGACCTACGGGTCCGTAGGCCGTAGCTAGATGACTTCTTCTCTCTTTTTTGATTCTCAATACAATGTTCTCTTAGAGATCTATTTGATGTAACTCTTTTTGCGGTGTGTTTGTTGGGATCCGATGAACTTTGAGTTTATGATCAGATCTTTTTATCCATGAAAGTTATTTGAGTTTCTTTGATCTCTTATATGCATGATTACTTATAGTCTCATATTTCTTCTTCGAATATTTGGTTTAGTTGGGTCGACTAGATTGATTTTTCTTGCCATGGGAAGAGGTGCTTTGTGATGGGTTCGGTCGTGTGGTGTTCTTTCCTAGTGATAGAAGGGGCAGCAGTACACGTATTGATCGTTTCCATTAAGGATAACAAGATGGGGTCTATTCCTACATGAATAGATCTTGTCTACATCATGTCATCGTTCTTATTGCATTACTCAGTTTCTCCGTGAACTTAATACACTAGATGCATGCTGGATAGCGGTTGATGTGTGGAATAATAGTGTAGATGCAGGCAGGAGTTGGTCTACTAATCTTGGACGTGATGCATATATAATGATCATTGCCTAGGTATCGTCATAATTATTTGAGGTTCTATCAATTTCCCAACAGTAATTTGTTTACACATTGTATGCTATTTTCTCAAGAGAATCCACTAGTGAAATCTACGGGCCCCGGGTCTATTTTCTCATCATATATTTTCAGATCTATATTGCTATTTGCCTTTTTATTTATTTGCATCTTTTATTTTCAGATCTATATTACCAAAAACCCAAAAATACCTCATTGAATTTTATTTTCCTTTATTTTATTTGCATCTACCAATCTATCACTTTACCAATCTTTTACCCGAGAGGGATTGACAACCCCTCTTTCGCGTCGGGTTGCAAGTATTTGTTCTTTGTGTGCAGGTACCGTTTACATAGTGTTGCTTGGTTCTCCTACTGGTTCGATAGCCTTGATTTTATAACTGAGGGGTCTACCTACCTTAGTTGTACTGCATCATCCCTTACTCTTTGGGAAAATACTGACGCGGATACAAGACATCAAAAAGGAAGGATCAAGCACCTGCTGCTTGTTTTTGGAAAAGAAATATGTATCCATCGTCTCCAAATAATGTCGCCTCGCCTTGTAAGCATTGGAATTTGTTTCAGAGGACATGAGCTCATCATCAAAGATGCCCATTCACTTCAAAGGTTGCTCCTTGATTATCGTTATGCACCTTCGCAAATGACTGTGGTGTATGTGCCTAAACTGGAGACCTTGGGTGTAATTCCTGATCCGTTTAATGGTTACAAGATGGTGGTTGGATCCACACTTATTTAGGTACCGTATATTATCATCACCACTTTTGTAATCATAAGCTACATTTTTCATTTGTGCGCATAAGTTTTATATCGTCTTGGAGTACACTTTTGGTACTAATATTATGTTCTATGCTCAATGTAGAGTTTGTCCATGGATAACCTATCAATGGTGCTAGATTCAGTCAAGACCTTACCTATCAGTATATGGTGTTTTGATCTGAACACGATTATTGGCTTGTTGTGATGCTTTGCGTGTCTGGAGAATTTGTATATAGAGGTGACGATTTCACGCACATTGGAAGCCCATATATAATGTACTAGAATTAACTGTTTAGGTGTCGCTCTTTCGACATACTCTTTTTTTAGACATTAACTATTTTCAATCTTCATGTTTATTTACACAAAAGCATATGGACCAAAAGATATAACTAGTCGGTGGCATAAGAAGCACCGGGATTTTCTTAGTTCTCATGACATTCGTTTGAGGACAATAACCATGGAAGGATATGCATCTAACCATGCAAACACTAGCTTTGTCACATTCTTCGTGTTGAATGTGAGGGTACTATTGTCCATGATGATTAAGTTTTTTGAAAAAAAATCTCACGGATGGACACATTGAACAACATAAAAAGAAGTTTCAGGTGGACAAAAGGGCTTATGAACGTGCTCGGCTTCTATTTACAACTACTTGTCTTCATGTACCAGTAGATTTTCTGGTTCAGGATCTTGATTTTATGGATCAGACTGATCCACTTTATTGTGACTGCCGAAAACTTTGGTTGAGTTAGATGTTATTGCCATGTTCAATCTGGATCTTGTCTAAACCTGATGAACAATTTATCCTCATGCTTTAGTACCATTGTAAGTTGGAGGTAGATATTGTTGCCCTTTTCAACTCGGCTTTGACCCATATTTTCTTTCATACTGAGCCAATGGCTTGTCATTTCTTTAATTAATATAGAAATATTATAAGCAATCACAACATAGGGAAATAATATCACTCTCGTGGGTTCCTTGAGATCATTGTTCATTACAAAACCCACAAGTGCTTAGCGCCTGCCAGCACCCACAACTTATTTTCAGCTACCACACCAAATGGGTTGTAACTCTTAATAATAAACGCTAGCACACAAAGGTGGTGTGGTGCTAAAAACTGAAATTATTCAGGGTTTGTATTGCCTTTTTATACATTATTCGGGTTTTCTAGGCATTTTGGAACAAATAGTTGCTACATTATTATCGCAAACGATTGTATTATTCCAACTGTGGGCGTTCAACTAATCATTTACTACCACGGGCATCTGTTTTGATTAGACGGGGAGACTGCCAGCAGTCCGCAGCGCAGGCTCACCATACCGGAAGCGAGTCACGAGCGCTGCCAAAAATATGTTGATGGTTTTGGTTTCGTCCGCCTCGGGAAGGTACGTAGAACAGTCCTCCACCTGCTGCGAGATGGAGGACGAGCCGGCCAACAAGTGGGGGCGAGTCGAGTCAGAACCGCAAGAACCTCCAGCGAGCGTGGACTTCATCAGGAACCTCCCTGACGAGATGTTGGTAACCATCATATCCCTCCTCCCCATCAAATCTGCCGTGTGGACCACTATCCTCTCCCGGCGGTGGCGCCCCCTCTAGCACTCCACCCCCTGGACCTCATCGACGACGACAAGCTCTGTAGCGGGGAGCACAAATGCTTGGACGCATTGTCCCACATCCTCGCAATGCACCCTAGGCCGGTCAGATACCTTGCTATTGACAATTTCAGCTACAACTACAAGGCCGAACCCAGATTTCACTATTGGTTCCTATCTCTAGCCCTGGATTAGCTCGAGGAGCATAGCTTTCATGTTGGACATCCATTCTCGTTGCCGTTGTCCGCGCTCCGCCTTGCGCCCACACTGTGGTGCGCTACGTTCAGGTGGTGCCTTTTCCCCCGAATTGATGCGGCCCGCGCTCTTCATCTCCCTAAACTGAAGCACCCCGAGCTCATTGGCGTCCTCATCTTGAAGGAGGATTTGGAGCACCTGCTCGGCGTTTGTATAGTGCTCGAGTACCTTCATCTTCAGGTGATAGATGGGTTCAGTAGCCTCCACATCGCCTCGATCAATGTCTGTACGATTTATGTGTGTTGCTAGTGCTACAAAAGGCTTTAAGTTGAGGTGTTTCACGATATGGTCATTGAGAATGTGCCTTTCCTTGAGAGATTGTATGTACTTGATAAATTAGGTCCAACAAGAATCAGGGCCATTCACGCACCGAAATTGACAGTGTTGGGCTATTCGTGTGCTGAATTCTCCGAACTTGTTAATGGATCCCGTTCAGGTACAACAGTCTTCTTCTTCTCCTTATTATTATTGGACAACATATTTTATCTATTTTTTGCTGATCTGTGTTCGCCTGTCAACAGAAAATGATTCCCACTAGCTTGACCCAGTCTCTGCGCATAGTGAAGGTCTTGGCACTACAATCTGTCGGCCCCGATCTACATGGAGTTGTTAGATTCCTTAGATGCTTTCTGTGCACGGAGAAGCTATATATCGAGGTGATGCTCCTTTCCTATTAATTGTTAACCACAACGGAGTTCAATTTGTTGTTACTTTTATCGATGATTACAATGACAAAATGTAGTATGATTTCTAAAGGAAATTTGGAGGATTTGAATACATATATTTTTTGAGATATTAATCATGAACGATTGAAGATGTCATGTCACTCCTTTCATGTATTTTAGAAATCATGCAAATCAAAGAGGCCTGAAGTGTTCAAATATGCAGCTAGGCACTAATATGTTGTCTTCGTTTGCAGATACAAGCAGGCCCAAAAGTGGAAAATGTTGGGAAAAATAACAATCCCATTGAATGCCTTGATCTTCATCTCACAGAAGTTACTTTGAACGAGTATCGAGGTACCACATCAGAAATTAAACTTGCCAGGTTCTTTGTTCAGAAAGCAAGGAAGCTCAAGGTAATGAGGTTTGCCCTATATTTAGTGCACAGAAGTGAATGGTTTGCTAAAGAGCGCATGCGTCTATAGCTAAATAGAAAAGGCTCTGAAGAAGCTGAATTTCAGTTTGTAACTTCATATGACAGATTATTCGGAAGTCACTGTATAAATCCGCTACATGACTTCTCGATGACTGATCCTTTCACAAAAATAATGCATGAAAAAGATTCTGAAAAAGATGAACTTTATATGTTAGACTAGTTTGAACCTTGTCATCTTTGAATTTGGGCCTTTGTAATGCTAGAATTTGAACCTTGCAATATTTTATTGGAAATATGCCCTAGAGGTAATAATAAAATGGTTATTATCATATTTCCCATTCATGATGAATGTTTATTATTCATGCTAGAATTGTATGACCGGAAACTTAAATACATGTGTGAATACATAAACTACACCATGTCCCTAGTAAGCCTCTACCAGGCTAGCTCGTTGATCAAAGATGGTTAAGGTTTCCTAACCATAGACATGAGTTGTCATTTGATAACGGGATCACATCATTAGGAGAATGATGTGATGGACAGACCCAACCATAAGCTTAGCATCAGATCGTTTAGTTATTTGCTATAGCTTTCTTCATGTCAAGTATCAGTTCCTTACAGCATGAGATCATGCCACTCTCGGATACCGAAGGAATGCCTTGTGTGCTATCAAGCGTCACTTCATAATTGGGTGATCATAAAGGTGCTCTACAGGTATCTCTGAAGGTGTCTGTTGGGTTGCATGGATCGAGACTGGGATTTGTCACTCCGTATGACAGAGAGATATCTCTGGGCCCTCTTGGTAATACAACATCACAAGAAGCTTGCAAGCATGTGACTAATGAGTTTAGTCATAGGATCTTGTATTACAGAAAGAGTAAAGATACTTGCTGATAACGAGATTGAACTAGGTATGGAGATACCTAAGATCGAATCTCGGGCAAGTAACATATCGCGGAACAAAGGGAATTGCATACAGGATTGACTAAATCCTTGATATCGTGGTTCAACTGATAAAGATCTTCATGGAATATGTAGGAACCAATATGGGCATCCAGGTCCCGCTATTGGTTATTGACCAAAGAGGTGTCTCAGTCATGTCTACATGATTCTCGAACTCGTAGGGTCTGCATGCTTAATGTTTGATGACACTAGAGTAGTATTGGGATATGTGCATTGGTAACTAAATGTTGTTTGGAGTTCTATATGACATCCCTGACATCACGAGGAGCTCTGAAATGGTCCGGAGGTAAAGATTCATGTATATGAAGTCTTGTTTTGGTCGCCAGAAAGTTTCGAGCATTATCGGTATTGTATCAGGAGTGTCGAAAGGGGTCCGGGGGTCCACCGAGGGGGCACATGGGCTGTAGGAGGTGCGACCTGGCCTACATGGGCCAGTGGAACCAGCCCCAAGAGGCCCATGCACCTAGAAAAATCATGATTGGATGTTTAATTTGGTTATGCAGTCATGTCTTGTTATAAGTATATATGTTGTTCTTCTGTAGACAAACCACCTAGATGTTGTGCAGACAGAACATATCACATCGCACACGGGCTAAACTAGGGAACATGTCGGTGATGATTTCATCAATCGCTAACAATTGTATACCAGCAAGCGTTTGCCCACAACACACATGGCTTATTTCATCACAAACAGCTCGTATGGATCAACTGTATGCCACGTATTGCACACGCAACTCTAATCTGAATCGTGCTTGATGTCTACACCATCGCACGCATAATTCATCTTATTTCCCACGTATCAGCATGTCGGCCTCTGCTCGCGCCCCTCGACATGCTCTGCTCGCTGTTAGGTGCCTCGCCGCGCTAAGCTCTCGTCCCTCCACGCGCTTGGCTTGTGGACGGCTTTTCCCTTCATGTTCAACTGCTATATGCATATGGTTGCTCGCTGTTAAGGTAGCCACAAAGTGCTCTACTGACGTCCCTCCGCGCGCGCTCTACCAGCGATTGGGGCCAGCGCACGATCACGTTGGGGGCCCCATATGCATGCGGTTGCGCTGCGCGCGTCGCCACGATGCAGTTACGTGCGGCACGATGGAGTTACATGCTGCAAATTAAACTGCCATCCGAGCGTACCGATATTCCAGGCCGTCCGGCTTCCCCATTAATTCCCAGGGCCATTATAACCTTAATCTCTTCGACCTTTCGATCGCGCCCCGCAACACAACAAGCACACCCACGAAGACACATACAGATAGGATATCTAGCGGCGCTCCGATGGAGTTTGATGGGCATCAAGTGGAGACCACGTGAGGGAGACTGATCTGTTGGTGGTGTACACCATCGACCCCGGCCGTGGTGGAAGGCTACATCAACACCGTGGAGCACTTGCTTGCTCGGGACAAGTACACCGGCGGTCATCCAGAGAAAGATCAGAAGGTTGTCGTCGCCCAGTTCATGTCCTTATCTACCACTACTGCATGGACACAAAGCCTTGCGACTGCTTCGCCAGGTTTTTCAATAGCACTGACTACAAGTTTGCTATGGTGGAAACCATCAACGATGTAAAAGCGCTCAAGGTTACGGGCTTGTCCTACAAGAACCTTGTCGAAATCCGTGGCCACTACAAGGTCTGGGGCAGCATAGAGGACTCCCTGGTTGAACTCGCCTCGGCCATCATCGACCCCTACTACGAAAAGATGAAGCGGGATGCCAATAGATTGCATCCCGCTTCCTAGCACGGGGCCTGGATGCGGCAATTGGATGAAGCTCACCTCAAGTTCGTGGCCCAGAACGTGTACACGTTCTATAAGATGCACAGGCGGATTGTTTGCATGAGGGAGTGCCTCCTTCCTGTAATCGACGAGGCCGGATCGAGTCACCAGTAGAGTAGTGGCGAAAAGCGTCACAAGAAGTAGATGATGATCAGATGATCGTTTATCATAGTTAATTATGCATGTAATCATTTACTTTGGTGTGTGCAAATGTCATGTGTGTACTAGCCACCTATGTAATTGGATGTTTAATTTGATTATGCAATAATGTCCTTATAAGTATATATGTTGTTTTTCTATATGCAATCACATCGCACATGGACCGTACTAGGGAAACCATCGGTGATGAATTAATCAATCGCTGACATTTGTATACCAGGAAGGCGTTTGCCTACAACACACATGGCTTATTAGCAGCAATGGTTTTGTTATTATTGGTCTTTGCACACATTTCTGATTACGGACTTGTTTGCCACGCATCACGCACAACTTGTTAAGTTGAACCATTTTTGTTCTCTTAGCTCAACACAAACAGTTCATCGGAATGAACTGTACGCCATCTATCACACACACACACACATTAATCTGGCTGGCCATTTCTGTCGTGTTGCCTAATCACAAACAGTTCGTTTGAGTGAACTGTATGCCCTCTCACATACACCTTGATCTAGTTGACTGTTTCTATTTTTTTGCCTCATCACAAACAGTTCATTCCAGTGAATTGTATGCCACGCATTGCACACGCAACAATAATCTGAATCGTGTTTGATGTCTCCGCCATCGCAAATGTTTCGTATCATTTTTGACAGTTTTATTACAGCACCATTTGTATTAATGCATCGCACACAGTTTCGTCAAAGGGTCTTTTATTGTAGTGTCGTGTTAGCAGCATCCTGCAGTAGTGCTACACACACAAGAGCAAATACTTGCACCCGATGCGGGCAAGAGGGTTATCAATCCCCTAGTACTTGTTAATTGCAAGGATCATATCTGATAGTAGGAGATATTTAATTGCAAAGTAAAAAATCAGCAAAGTATTTAGGGTTTTAGTAATATGATTTAAATGGACCCGGGGGGCCATGGCTTTCACTAGAGTCATCCCTCTCATAAGCATAATGATACAATGGGCGAACAAATTACTATTAGGTAATTGATAGAATAGTGCATAGGTATGATGGTATTCATGGCATGATTGATACATAGGCATTGCATCTGTGGCAAGTAGACCGAAATGATTCTGCATCTACTGCTATTACTCCACTTTGAGAGTGCTACTATTCTTTCCTCTCTAGGTATTTAGTTCATAACGAACAGAGTAAGACATTAAGTATGATGACATAATGTAGAGAAAACAAGATTAATTAATATGACCAAACCCCGTCGTTTTATCCTTAGTGGCAACAACACAAATATGTGCCTCGTTACCCCTTCTGTCACGAAGTGAGGACACCACAAGATTGAACATACTAATATGCACCACTTCCACTGAAGATCTAATCATTAACTTGGCCAAAGATAACTCATATATCATTCTACCTACCTGTTTGACTGCGGGTGATAGACAGACGCATAGTCAAGCTTTATGCCCATCTTTGCACTCCATGATTTGACCTCTTTGGCCGTGAAGTTTGTCCCATTGTCTATTATGGTACTATGGGGGATACCATAACGATGTACTACCTCAGAGATGAACTCAATTACTGGGACTGCTCCAGCCAAGGTGACTGGTTTTTCTTCTATCCACTTGGTAAACTTGTCTACCATGACAAGTAGATACTTATTTTTTTCGTGACCCTCCCTTAAGTGGACCAACCAAATCGAGCCCCCAGACCATGAAAGGACAAGTGATCAGAATAGTCCGGAGAGGCTGTAGGGGGCATGTGGCGTTGTTTGGCGAACACCTGATAGCCGGGCAACGCTGTACTAGCATTGTAGCATCGGCCCCTGCTGTCGGCCAGTAAAAACCAGCTCGGAATGCCTTGCTGACCAAGGTTCTAGCAGTGGCGTGATGTCCGCTCATGCCAGTGTGCATTTCACTAAGCAGCAATCTCCCTTCCTCTTTAGGTATACATCGTTGGACGACGCCAGTGGTTCTTTGCTTATAGAGCTCACCCTCGTGGACTTTGTAAGCTTTAGACTACCTTATAATTTGGAGTGTGTCGGTTTGGTCTTTGGGGAGCTCTTTGCAGAGTAGGTATGCGAGGAGTGGCTCAGTCCAGGATGCAATGACTACCATAACCTCATGTGTTGAAGCCGTTTCTAAGATGGTCGATCCTCCAATTATATCTTGTCCTGTTTCATCCTTCGGTGGGGCAGATTGCCCTACATCGTTTGACTCCAACGCTTCTTTGTCGTCCTGCCAGACTACAGATGGCTTGAAGAGTCGTTTGAGGAAGGTGTTTTCAGGGACCTTATCTCGTTTGGCTCCCATTAGGGCGAGGATATCGGCGGCCTGGTTCCTATCATGGGGGATATGGTGAAATTCAAGCCCCTCGAACCTGGCCGAGATTTTTAGGACTGCATTCCTGTAAGCTGTCATTTTTGGGTCCTTTGCATCGAACTCACCATTTACCTGGGAGATGGCAAGGTTGGAATCTCCTCGGACCTTGAGGCATTTAATGCCCATCGAGACTGCTATTCGGAGCCCGTGTAGGAGGGCTTCGTATTCGGCCGCATTATTGGAGTAAGTGTACATGATATGTAACACGTATCGAATGTTGTCGCCTGTTGGCGACATGAGCACTACTCTGGCCCCTAGCCCAGCAAGCATTTTTGAACCGTCAAAATACATGGTCAAGTGCGAATATGTGTTGTACTCTCTAGGGAGCTCGGCTTCTGTCCATTCTACTATGAAGTCTGCCAGCACCTGAGATTTAATAGCTTGGCGCGACATGTATGTTATTTTGAAGGGTAAGAGCTCTATGGCCCACTTGGCTATGAGACCCGTAGCATCCCTACTATTAATTATGTCACTTGAGGGGACTTCGGATGCCATGGTTACCGAGCACTCTTGGAAGTAGTGCTGAAGTTTTCGTGAAGCTATAAAGACGGTGCGGGCTATCTTCTGATAGTGCGGGTAGTGTGTCTTGCATGGGGTTAAGACCTCAGAGACGTAATAGACGGGTTTTGGGACTTTGAACTTGGTGCCCTCGATGTCTCGTTAGACCACGAGCACTGCGTTAACCACCTAGTTGGTGGCTGAGATGTACAATATCATCGACTCACATATGCCTGGTGGTGCTAAGATGGGGTTGGTGGCAAGGAGGGATTTAATACCTTCCCGGGCAGCCGCTTCCTCATTAGTCCATTTAAAATTCTTTGTTTGCTTCACTAGCCTGTAAAGGGGTAAAGCTTTTTCCCCGAGTCTTGAGATAATGTGACTTAGCACGGTCACACAGTCTGCTAGCCTTTGAACATGTTTAAGCTCAGTTGGCACCTCTAATCGGGCCAAGGCCCGTATTTATGTTGGGTTGGCTTCTATTCCTCTGCTGTACACGATAAAGCCGAGGAGTTTTCCCACTGGTACACTGAAGACATATTTCTCCGGGTTGAGCTTAATTTGGTATTCCTGCAGGTTGGTAAATGTGTCGTGAAGGTTGTCAGCCAGCTGCCCGACGTGTTTAGGTTTGACCACCACCTCGTCGACATAGGCCTCAATGGTCTTTCCAATGTGTTTCTCCAAGCATGGTTGGATCATGCGCTGGTACGTCGCACCAGCGTTTTTAGCTCGAAAGTCATTGTGTTGAAGCAAAATGGCACGTAGGGCATAATGAATGCAGTCGCTGATACGTCTCCAACGTATCTATAATTTTTTATTGTTCCATGCTATTATATTACCCCTTTTGGATGTTTATGGGCTTTATTTTACACATTTATATCATTTTTGGGACTAACGTATTAACCGGAGGCCCGACCCATATTGCTGTTTTATTGCCTGTTTCAGTATTTCGAAGAAAAGGAATATCAAACGGAGTCCAAACGGAATGAAACCTTCGGCATCGTGATTTCTTGGAAGAATATCATCACGGAGGCTTGGAGATCAAGTCAAGACCCTCGAGGAGCCAGGAGATAGGGGCCCCTCCTACGGTATGCGGCCCCTGTCTCGTGGACCCCTCGAGACCCCTGCACCGACTTCTTTCGCCTATATAAGCCTCACGCCTAAAACCATCGAATATCAATATAGATCGGGAGTTCCGCCACCGCAAGCCTCTGAGCCACCAAAACCTCTCGGAGCCTGTTCAAGCACCTGCCGGAGGGGGAATCCATCACCGTGGCCATCTTCATCATCCCGACGCTCTCCATGACGAGGAGGGAGTAGTTCACCCTCGGGCCGAGGGTATGTACCAAGAGCTATGTGTTTGATCTCTCTCTCTCTCGTGTTCTCTCTATGGCACGATCTTGATGTATCGCGAGCTTTGTTATTATAGTTGGATCTTATGATGTTTCTCCCCCTCTACTCTCTTGTGATGAATTGAGTTTCCCCTCTTGAAGTTATCTCATCGGATTGAGTCTTTGACTTGAGAACACTTGATGTATGTCTTGCTGTGTTTATCTGTGGTGACAATGGGATATCACATGCCACTTGATGTATGTTTTGGTGACCAACTTGCGGGTTCCGCCCATGAACCTATGCATAGGGGTTGGCACACGTTTTCTTGACTCTTCGGTAGAAACTTTGGGGCACTCTTTGAAGTACTTTGTGTTGGTTGGATGAATCTGAGATTGTGTGATGCATATCGTATAATCATGCCCACGGATACTTGAGGTGACAATGGAGTATCTAGGTGACATTAGGGTTTTGGTTGATTTGTGTCTTAAGGTGTTATTCTAGTACGAACTCTTGAATAGATCGATCCGAAAGAATAACTGAGGTGGTTTCGTACCCTACCATAATCTTTACGTTTGTTCTCCGCTATTAGTGGCTTTGGAGTGACTCTTTGTTGCATGTTGAGGGATTGTTATATGATCTATCTATGTTATTATTGTTGAGAGAACTTGCACTACAGCACTAGTGAAAGTATGAACCCTAGGCCTTGTTTCCTATCATTGCAATACCGTTGACGCTCACTTTTATCATTAGTTACCTTGCTGTTTTTATATTTTCAGATTACAAAAACCTATATCTACTATCCATATTGCACTTGTATCACCATCTCTTCGCCGAACTAGTGCACCTATACAATTTACCATTGTATTGGGTGTGTTGGGGACACAAGAGACTCTTTGTTATTTGGTTACAGGGTTGCTTGAGAGAGGCCATATTCATCCAACGCCTCCCACGGATTGATAAACCTTAGGTCATCCACTTGAGGGAAATTTGCTATTGTCCTACAAACCTGTGCACTTGCAGGCCCAACAACGTCTACAAGAAGAAGGTTGTGTAGTAGACATCAGTCGCCGCCTGGTCGGATTCTTTCATCCTTATTTGATGATACCCTGAGTAGGCATCTAGAAAGCATAGTGAATCGTGCCCAGCTGTGGCGTCCACAATCTAATCAATGTGTGCTAGTGGGAAGGGGTCCTTAGGGCAAGCTTTGTTAAGGTCTTTAAAGTCGACGAACATGCACCAGGACCTATCCTTGTTGGGTACCATGACCAGATTGGCGAGCCAATCGGGGTGCTTTATGTCTCTTATGAATCTGGCCTTAAGAAGTTTGGCCAATTCTTCGCCCATTGCTTGACGCCTGGTCTCAGAGAAGCGCCGAAGCGCTTGGTTGACAGGCTTGTATCCCTTCAAGATATTCAAGTTGTGTTCGGCAAGTCTGTGGGGTATCCCTAGCATATCCGAGGGATTCCATGCAAATATACCTCAGTTTTCTCTAAGGAAGTTGTGTAGGGCCTCATCAATTTTCGGCTCAAGGTTTGCCCCAATTGACGTTGTTTTAGCTGGGTCTGTAGGGTGTACTTGGAATTTGACTACGTCGTCGACCGGCTTGAATGAGTTCGACTTAGGCCGCTTGTCGAGGATGATATCATCTCGGTGGACTTCAACTCATAGTGATGTTAATTCCTTGGTGGCAAGGGCTTCGGATAGGGACTCTAGGGAGAGTGATGGCGTCTTGTTTTTGGCTTTGAGTGCTCTGGCGGGGTTACTCGAGATGGTAATGATCCCATTTGGGCCTGACATATTGAGCTTCATGTAGTTGTAGTGTGGAATTGCTTGAAACCTTGAGAAGGCGTCCCGCCCCAGGAGGGCATGATAGCCGCATTTGAAAGGGGCGATATGGAACATCACTTCTTCGGATCGGTAGTTATTGGGCGTTCGGAAGTCCACATCCAAGGTGATTTTTCCACTGCAACGTGCCTCTCGTCCCGGTATTATGCCTTTAAAGGTGGTATGGCTCTGTTCGATGCGCAACTTATCGATTTGCATCTTGTCCAGAGTATCTGCATATATTAAGTTTAGGATGTTGCCCCCGTCCATTAGCACTTCCCGAAGACGACAGCCGCCCACGGTAGGGTCAAGAACCAGTGCGGTGGGGCATCTATTCGGGGTGGGCCTCGGCTGATCTTTATGATCAAAGGTGATTGGTGTGTCTATCCACGTGCCCTGAGTTGTTACGTGCTGGATAGAATTGACCTCCCAGAGAGCCCGCTTCCGCTGATTATTGGACGTAAAGGTTTCGTGGATCATCAAGACCTCGTCATCGTCCGAGGACTCCTCTGCATGCCTAGGTGTGCCAGTGAGGAGGGTTAGGCCTCCCCTAGCCACTTGCTTCATGACCCAGCAGTCGTGAAGGCTGTGGGTTGGTCAGGTATTTAGTAGAATGGAGTGGATCGGGGATGGCTTATCCAGGAGGCCATCGAGAGCGGTCCTGGAGCGGCCAATGGTATTCTTCTTCTTTTGAGGTCGCTCAACTGATATGCACTGCGCACAGAGTTCATGATGAGGTGTGAGCCTATCACACTTTAGTTTGTTGTCACGGATCGAATCTGTTTATTTCTGCTAGGCCAGCCAGATGTCTTCAATGGTACAGAATTTTGACACTAGACCGGATAGCTCTGGGAATGCTTGAACACAGCGGCGGGTGAGGGCGTCCAAAATGCCTTTATCTTTGGATCCGCACTGAAAGGCTGCTATTATTTTTGAGCCCCGGTAATCCGGTATGTCAATTTTTACGGACAAAAACCTGGCCCAGAATTGCCTGATTGATTTGTCGAGTAGCTGTTGCACATAGGCAAGATCCCAGCCATCGGAAGGGCCCAAATTATCAGGGCAATATTCGATGTGGGAGGTGGGTGGGAGAGAAATTTTGATCTCCATGGACCGTGGGCTTGAAGCCCCGACGTTCTTATCCTGTGAAGGACACGTAGTTGCCAAATCAGCCAAGCTGATTTGAGGATCAGACTTGTCGGTTATTTCTAGCTGGCCGCTATCAGGATTGCTCTCTAGAAAATACCTTAGCCCTTCGCCATTTATGTGGGGTTCGGCCGGGGCAGAAAAAAGGTCGTGGATCACTTCTTGCTTGTAAAGGAGAAGGTGCGATCCGGCAATGGGGGTTTCGAGCACGGAAGCAGTGCCCTGAGGGTTGGAGTCGTTGACTAACGACCCCGTCGATCCTTTGTTGATCTCACAGCGGAACTCTCAATGAAAGCACCAATGTCGGTGGTAAAATCGGCAGACCTCGGGGTAGGGGTCCCGAGCTATGGATCTCGGGTCGGTGGTAACAGGGACGGAGGAGATAGTATTTACCCAGGTTCGGGCCCTCTCAAATAGGTAATACTCTATGTCCTGCTTTGATTGTATTGATATGATGTATCGAGTAAAAGCTTGATCTACCTCGAGATTTTAAGGAGAGATCTAACCTAGGGCTAGATGAATGTAATTGCGCTTGGATTCCCTCTCTAGGCTAAACCCTTTGGCTTATATATACGCCAGGTAGGGCATCTAGGGTTACATGATCGGTATCCGGGGGTGCGCATGGAGGCGATAGGAAACATCTTTGAGTACACGCTAAATCTTCGATAGAGGCAATCTCGAACACGCCCAGGCATGAAGCTCCTGGAGTCTTGCCATATGGGAGCCAGGGCCTGAAGGCCCGACCCGAGAACTGTAGGTCGACTGGGTTGGTACCCCCTAGTCCAGAACACTGTCAGTGAGGGTGTGCCAGTCCTGGAAAATGACACCTCCTCTTTGAATTATTTGACTGAGATGGCAAGATGAAACTTGAGCCCGAAAAGCAAAAGAGACTTACCTCTGGATCTCGGCGCGCCTCGCAATAGCTGACGTCGTTCCCTTCCAGCCAGAAGGATTTGCCTTGGACTTGAAAAGGAGGGTCTGCATCCCTCCGATGTCCTTACCTCAGAAGAAACTTTGGATGACCGAGGTCTTGCCACCAGGAGCAAACTTTCATACAGAAGAAGCTTTGGCTTCGAGTGGTTGAACTCGGTGGTGGAGCATGATGTGTACGATATCAATTAGGTTAATGCCCTCCTTGATGTAGAACTCCACCAGAGCTTGGAGCATTTTGACCTCTTCTTTGTTCCCCAAATCGAGGTTCTTGGTCGTCCATGAGTGGAGTCAATCCAATGGAGCTGCTGAGAAAGCAGGGACTCCTTCCCTGTGGACAGCACGTTGGCCATATAAAACCATTCCTCCTGTCGCTGCTTCAATATTTTGATGACTTTACCCTCCGGCCATTTGACGCATGGATCTTGCTGAACATAGCGCCTCAGCACACCATGATATGGTCGGCATTTGTCTGTGACTTGACACAGAAAAGCTTGAGCCGAAGCCCTAAGTGGGGCTCTATGCAGAGGAAAGCCTCGCAGAAGACAATGTAGGAGGCGATATGGAGGATGGAATTGGGAGCAAGGTGGTAGAATTGCTGGTCGTAGAAGTAGAAGAGGCCCTGAAGAAAGGGGTGGGTCGAAAACCCCAGGCCTCGGACGAGGTGGGGGATGAACACGACTCGCTCGCCTTCCTGAGGTTCTGGAACCCAGGTGGCCGAGCGGATGACCTTCCCGACAAGAGGGGAATGACACTTCACCTCACCCCGCGGGGGAGGTAGCCGAGCGTTTGGAGCTCGGTGATGTCGTCGGCGGTGATAGCCGAGTGGAGACATATCCCCCTCTGGCTCATGGCCTTCTCCTCCACCGTCGCAATATGCTTTCCCTCCCCAGCCATCGACGGAGATGGGGAAGGAAGGGGGATTGGTAGGCTCTGTTTGAAGTTTTGGTCTCTGGGCGCCGGAGCTTGGGAATTGCAAGAGCTGGGAGCAAGGGTGCAGGTGTGAAAATGGAGTAAATCCATCGTTTAGATTAATAAGCCAATAAAAACACTCAACAAACGGATTTGCACGGCAAGTTCCCAATGCGAGGTGCGTGCGCGGATTCAGGCGTTTTACTGATAATGCCGCCGAAAATTCGGGGCACAATCTCTCTACTGATGAGACGTGCCAATGCAACGGCCGCGAGCTATGTACCATTTGTGTGGAGAGGCTAGGTGGTGGGCCGCACGCACCATGAAATCCATCAGATCAGTAGATATGCAAGCCACGCGAACCAACATGTGGTTGGATGGTTAGAGGGACTGTGGTATCCCTAGCCCACCAGAGTTCGAATCATGGTGCTCGCATTTATTTCAGGATTTTCGGCGATGCGCATTCAGTGGGAGGAGACATTCCCGTCGACGACGAAGCGCCTAAGGTGACTTCGTAAATCTCAAGATGATATGCCGGCTCAGTCTTTCAAAGATGCTCATAGGGGTAGGGTGTGCGTGTGTGCGTTCATAGGGGTGAGTGTATGCGCGTGTATATGAGCGCTTGTGTCTGTACTGATGTTCAAAGAAAATGCAAGCCACGGATGACAAACTGAGCTTCGCCCAGAGCAAGTGGGCAGGAAGCATATGAGAATCAAGTGACTAATAGTTTCGGTGGCTCGGCAAACATTGCAGTCAGCATGAGTAGCAATTGAAGACAATTGCTTCTTGATTGGTAAGTGTTTACAGCCAGTGTGTCGGCTGAAAATTGCGCCGGACGCACCCACGTCTCGTGGGGCCCCGCACCGCTCAGCCCCTTTCCCTTATCTTCTTCCTTCAATCTAGAGCGTTCTGGCCACAATTCCCCACCGCGGCTACCCACCACTCCTCCTTCTTCCACCTCCTCCCACGGTGGTCTTCCCCCTCTCCTCTCCTTCCTCCGCCTCCTCACCATCGACGCTCCCCACCTCTCCCCCTCCTTCCACCTCAAGCCGCCAATACGCCACAAGCGGCGGGTCATGACGATCACTAACGGCAAGAATCGCTAAGCGAAGCTTCAAAGATCAAAGCTCTGACAGGCGTCGACCGTGTTGTGGATTTGAGAGCCTTCGGCGCCGTGGACAGGAGAGCCCACCGGTGGTTCAACTTCAACGACATCCATTGCTGGAACCGGCTCATGGTGGTGCTGGAACCAGCACTAATTTTTGCTACCATCGACACTTTGGTTTGCTAGCACCGACGCCAATTTTTTGCATTTTTCTACAACCGGTGTTTTGATTTGCTGGAACCAGCTTCAATTTTTGCTACAACTGCTGCATTCGCTTTTTGCCGGACAAACGCCCAATTTTGCTACTTTGCTACAAATGGTGTTTTAATTTGCTGCAACCAGTTTCAATTTTTGCTACCACCGGGTGTCTTTGATTTTGCTAGAACATCCTTCCACAAAGGCCCCATTTTTGCACTTTTGCTTCCATTGTTTTTTATTTTGCTGGAACTAACGCAAAGATTTGCTACTACCGATGTTGGCTCCGAGCCATGGTTTTCTGCTGCTGAGGTTTTTTTGCTGGAACTATCATTTAACTGTGCTCGAACCGACATTTTTTGTTGCAACCGCCTTTGTGTTTTGCTACATCCATGCATTCGCTTTTTGCTACATCCATGCATGGCTCCAAAATCGACGAGAAACACAGAGAGACGACGACGGTGAGGGGCAGCAATCGAACCGAGATCGAAAGCGGAGCGCGATGCAACTTTTTTTTCCTATTGCGAGACCCAGATCAAACGGGTCAAATATGCTGAATCAGACGCTCACGCAATGACCAGCCCAACCGTTCGGCCGGTGCGCCGGCGCCTATCAACACCTTTCTTGATTTCCCAGAAATTATTTCATGCAACTTTGGATAAAATGTGAGAGGCGAAAGAAATACCATGCAACTCATTCCTCTTATGTGAAAAGGACAATGTATTGGCATGGCATGAAGCCGAAACGAATCGATGCAATCATTTCCATCCCGGATATTTTCTATGGACAGGTGAAACTCACAAAAAAGGAGTGCTTTTACATGTACAAGAAACGCACACGACACCCGACCTCTGTGTAACGGAAAAAACTGTACATGCTATGTACTTGCAAGCCACCTGCAGTCGCGCTCTGAAGAGCTAACCAACTCCAAAATGTTCACGCCGTCGTCAAGAAGCTGAGATCAGCATGTTTTTCATCTTGTGCACTACGAATGCCGCCGCCCGCTGGCAGGATTTACAGGACAAGTCGGTGGAGGAGGAGATGACGATGGTAGACGGACCAGGGAGGGTTGAGGCGAGGGCGCCGCCGTGAGGGCATAGGTGAGCCTTGAAGATGAGCTCTCAATAAGCCCTGCAACTCCGGCAGCAGAAGTTTGTGCATTGGATGGAAGGAACAGGTCATGTTTCTGGTCTTTGTAAGCACTCCATACCTGCGAAAGAGAGAAAAAAGATCTTAATTAACTAACTAGAATTCTTGTTTACTGCCGAGTGAGTCGCTTCATCAATGACTACTACTGCAATTTCATGAGCTAATATGAACCGTAGAGTTCTATCGACTCACATCAGAAGAATTAAGGATTTCTCGAACTTTAGCACAGTGAGCACCTTCCGTTGCAAAAGCATGAAGTACCTGATTAGATTAAGCAAAACAAAAGTACATCAAACATATCAACAAAACACAAGCCTTAGAGGCTACTCAAGTATGAAGAAATTGAAGTTTCAAACGACTCAAACCTAAAATGCATAAATACCACAACAAAGCCTTAACAGGATCCAAGGACTCCACCCTCTTATATCATGCTTTAACTACTCAATAGTCATGAGACTAATGCTCTGAAGACTTAACGACATGAAATGTAGTTCAGCCAATTCTTTGGCAAACACTTGATTTATTTTCAGGTCAAATATTTCAGGGCAATCTTAAACTCATACCACCCAGTACCCAAAACAAGCAAAATGGAAGATGCACTTTGGACATCAGCTCCCTAGAGACTGTCTATGGTCAAACCAATTATCTTTTGATTGCATCTAACTGCTCAGTGCAATAGCAAGATTTAACTAAAATGCTACCCAGAATATGATGCTTACCTCCACTGCTAATACACGCCCAATTGAAGCCTCTGATTCATTCCACTTCATTTGGTTACAGAGTCCCTGCCTTCCACCAGCTCTCCAGTCAAGAATGCCAAGGAGCACGTCAACAAGACCGACCCTATTTTGATTCGTAGTAAATACAGAGCAAAAAAATAGTTATTGTGCTGTTTTCACTGAAAAGCAGTAGCTCTACCACTGCAGTGACTAACAAGATGAAGCAAGTAGAACTGGTAGTGGTAGGTTCTCGTTAGGATTACTTTCCATTCAAAAAAAGTCTCAATATATTGCAAATGATGGTTATTTAGACAAAAGGTGTATTCAAAGTCTAACCAGAAGAAAAACAATACTCCCTCCGTTCCATAATATAGTGCATATAGAATTTTTGAAAAGTCAAACCTCGCAAACTTTGACCAAGTTTGTAGAGAGAAATATTTACATTTAGAATGCCAAACGTATATCATTAGATTCATCATAAGATGTAGTTTCATATTTTATATTTTTGGTATTGTGGATATAAATAGTTTTCTTTACAAACTTGGTCAAAGTTTGTAAAGTTTGATTTTTCAAAAAATCTATATGCACTGCATTATGGAACGGAGGGAGTACAAGCTAATATGTTTTATTTCTGTGAAATGTCAAAAGAATGGGGTAAAGGCAGATGCTGGGATGCTGCAGAATACCTAATTTTCCAATCAGAAAAAAAAATGCTATATTGAAAAAGTTTTGATCAGAAAGGTTTACAACATAAATGGAACCCACTAAATGCAAATGTTTCATAAATTACCAGGTGCATCCTTTAAAGCTGCATATTCACGCAAGTCTGCCCTCTAACATATATAGCCCCAATGCATTGAATAGTGATTGTTGAAGGCCACTCCAAATTTGCGAAATTAAATGATATTTGGGAAATGGAATATTCTATTTTATATTTAAAGACATATAGCTAAACTGGAGCAGCTTACTTTAACCCCTGTGCAACAAGCGCGTCTCTAGCTCGATTACCAGCGCCAACAACACGCTTTAGTGTCTCTAATGCCAGTATACTTCCACCTTGCCATCCAATTGCTTTCATAAGCAGTGCAACAACCTGCAACGTAGTTCAAGAAATAGATCACGATGGGCCCTTAGATGCCATTAATGAAAAGATGTGCTACGCCAATCATATCGGATTTCCTCTTCTGGCTTCTCCCCCCATAAGTTCTACAGAATATACTTCCAAACTATAAAGGCAAACATCTTATAAATTTAAGAGATAAATAGTTATTGTTGAAGTGATGCCAGAAAAGGAATTTTCAGTCATAATTTCTTTAAACACCAAGGCTCACAGTGAACTTAGTATTATCAAGCTTTGACACCAAACATTTTCAGATGAAGTCAAAGCACATTAGTGGCCATGCTGCTGTATCAGCAAAAAAGATGCTACAAAAAAGTTCAATATGCAATGTTCCCCTCAAGAGTCATAACAAACACAAATAAGTTCATAATAATTTAATACCTGAGGAGTTCCTGCACTTGTTGCCGCCATAGCTTCAGCACAAGTGGTGCTAGACGCCAGCTGATGTAGTACTCGCAAACAACTAAGGCGAACCCTCTCTTGTGGAGTCTGCACAGTGGTCTCAGAGACACCATCAGAGTTGTCGTGCTCAATAGGTTCTGCTTGCGCTCTACTTGTGTCCTGTCCAGATGCCATAGTCTCCCTTCTTCCCTCATAAGCCATAGCTGCAACCAGCTTTGGAACATAACCTAGGTAACCAACATGGTCTGCAAGTGCCGGATGAACACGCAACAAGGAAACAAGTGCGGCAGAAAGCAGCAAAGGAAGTTCTGGATCAACAGCATTTGCTTCATAGTGGGTAGCAGCAACTGAAGAAACATACTGATCTAGGAGCCCTTCAAGGAATCTTTTAGGGTTTCTCAGTGGAAACTTGGGATCCTTTAGGAAAAGTCTCACATATATTCCACCAACCTGAAATTTGCACAGCATGATAATACCTAAGCCAATGTTATGAAATGCAGATACCAGAATAATTCTAGAACAAGCACTATACCTGTGGTTCATCCTTCATTACATGTTGGCCAGATGGTTGTTCCGGCACATCCCAATCAACAAGACGTCCTTTCATCTGCTCTTGGTAAAGGTCTGCCGCCATGGTAGACAGCTGCGCAGAAAGAGAAGCTGCCATTGCAGGTGTCCATACAAGTTCAGGAGTTTCTGTTGTCTGTTCAAGAGATGAAACAACAGCTTCCCCAGGTCCATCTCTAATTGCAGAAACCAAACCATCGGGCAAGAATCTAGCAAGTGTGATGGCCACCCTGGGACCATGCATCGGCTGCCCAGCAAGTTTGCCCAATAAGGATGCAGCTGCAGCTCTTTGCTGCATAGGGATTTCCTCTGCATGATATAAACTAAGTGAGTAATATGTTGTACATAATTAGATCTCTAAACTAGTGGTAGTTAAACATGAAAAAACCAATGTGAACGGTAAGAAGTTAAAAATAGAACAAAGTTTGATGAACACATAGGAAACTTAAAGGTGGTGGATCAGTGCAAGATACTGGTGAGAAGTTCACACTACATTTTAAAAAATCGATTAATTAAACATACTATTGCTCATGAAATAACAGCTGGTGCCAACAAAACAGCAAGAGCATCAAGAATGTGGAACTTGTAAAATACACATTAGTTTCTGAAATAGCAACACCATAGCCTCATATAAATATCTAAATGTAGCAAAAATTGCCAAAATACAGATTGTCACCTTGAAGGGGTAACATAAGTTCGAGAATGTACACTACACCACCATGCTTGGCAGCAGCCCAGGCCAACTCTGGTGTGCTGGCCAAAGAATAGAGGACAGCAAGCGCCCCATCCCTACAAGAAGGATTGCAGTGTAGTATCTGAAATAGCAAAATGAGGCTCGTCCTTTCTGCGACCATGGCCTCCAAACAAGGAGCATGCTTTGTCAAGAGAGAAAGAACACTTAAACAAATTTGTGGGATATTGCTTTCAGGAGGAACAGGCAGCGCAAGGCATTCAAATAGAGGTGTCAATCGTTCCTTGGAAGCAAAAACAGCAGCCAAGCCTGGATTACTTGTCAGAAGATTCTGTAGCAAAAAAGAATGAAAAAAGTCAGAAAATGAGCAGCATACACAGAAAACTTGAGAAACCTGTTCCAAAAGAGTACCTGAAGCGATGTTAACCCACTTCTGAGGTTTGTAATAACTTCACAATCTCCGCCAGTTTCATATTTACTGCCTTTTTCAAATGAATTATCCTCTTTTCCTTCATTAGTTGAATCACTGGCTCCACCATTTTCAGTAGATGTATCGATAACCGAATCATGTTCATGCATCATATTTTCCTCCGAATTTATGGAATTCCACTTTTGCACTAGACCTGCTATAAACTTAAGAAGAGCAATGCAAAATCCTTCCTGATCACTTATTTCATAATCTGGTTGATTGTTGTAAACTCTCAAGTACACATCACCAACATTCAATTCTTTTGACAAAGCTTCATAGTTGAAAGACTGTGATTCTGTCAAATCGTATGAACCATCAGGACCTTGGCTAGTTCGCTGCTGATCTACAAATTTGAGGAGCTCTCCTCTGGTTGAAGAATTCCATATGATCTACAACAAGAAAATATTCTTAAGCTATAAAAATCAAATCCACACATACAACTAAACAGTAGTAGATTGTCGTGTAATAATCTCTGAAACGTGTTCATGAAAAGCAGCTTGCAATTGCTCACTTAAAGCAACAAAATATGTAAATTAGTGAAGCCATCATCACATATATATAGAACCAAACTGTAGTAGATTGGTGGAAAGTAACTACTCCCTCCATTCGTAATTAGATTACCTTTCATACAGTCTCCAAGATGCAATTTTGGCCACTACTTTCCATACGAATATTTTAGTACAAACTATCAAATTGTCATATTATGGAAATAATTTTCATGACATTTATAACAATATTGTTTTTACTTAACCAATCTAAAAAATATTACAAGTTAAATGTAGAGAAGTTTAACTGCATACACTCAAGGAAGCCGTCCATTTGTGAACTGACGTAGTACGTAAGTAGTGAAATACTCCCTCCGTTCACAAATATAAAATATTCTAACTTTTTTCTTAATCGGGTGTATATAGACACGTTTTAGTGGGTTTGGCCACTCATTTCAGTCTGTATGTAATCCATGTTGAAATATCTTATATTTTGGAACGGAGAAGTAGTTTATAATTTCTCCCTATGAAGCAATTGCATGGTTGATTAAATAAACAACAACATCACTACTCAGTGTGCTTCTGTTTATACCCGTAGAGAACATCACTTCCATAGCTAATTAATATCAAGTCAGGACTAGAGACTAAGTAAGACTATGAAACTGCTCTTGCTACATCTTTGAAGCTAGATCCACTGTCATGGAATTCACTAAGTCCAGTGAGGTGTATGCACGTGTGCATGGATTATGTGCCAGTAATAATTATAGCAAAGTAGTAAAGTAGTTAGCTTAGCAAATTGCCTAATACACAATTGAACAGAGAACCATTACCTCTGGTGACTCCAAGTTTGAATTCAGATTTGATAATAGATCTTTGGGTGGCCGGTTTCTCAGCATGTCAGCAAGCTTGGGAGTAAGAAGTGCTCTTAATGTATTGAAAGCAGGAAGGTTAGATGGGCTTGATATTCCGTCACCACCAAGACCACAAAGCTTTGACAAAGCCTGAGCTGCATGTACTGCATGAAGATTTTTGGCAATCTGCACCCTTGCCCCAACACCATGTGATTCATTTGTCTCATTCTCTTCTGCTGTCGAATCGTATTGAAGCAGTAAGGGCAAGACAAACCTGAAAAACATTTGAATTGATATGTCACTGCTATGGCTTCACATTACCAACTTTTTTGCTAATGTATATGTCAATTTGACTCAGTCAAGTATAATATGTACAGAAAATTCGTTCAGTACTAACTCCATGTTGCTATAGCTTCTTTTCTTTTAGGAGAGAGGAGGGAATCATCATTATAATAGCAATAGCAAAAAGATGGCAGGGCAGTACCATAAAAAGCCAGCGGCAAGCAGAGCATTTTGCAATTCAGATGAAACTGAAACATTAGCAGCTGTCTGCAGAGCAGCATCCACAGCCGAGGGAACAAATTCAAGTTCTGTACAGTGCACAATGTCCTCAACAAGGCCAGCAAACTTAAGAATCTCAACTCTTCCTGACTCAAACAGGCTGAGCGCTGAAAATGTGTGCATTATATTGGTGACTATTTTTGCCGCTGGTTCATGTGCCGGAGTTGTGGGCTGAACGATGCACATGCAACGTGAAAGCAGTGTTGCCAACAACGGGATACCGCTGTCTCGTATAAGCTCTTCTCCATTTAGTGAAGATGATGCACATCTGACAGCAGATGAGAAGAACATGAGAGATATTCAATGAAAATAAACAGTTTCTGAACAAATATATAAACATAGCTAAACTAAGTTTCTTTTAGCTTACGTCAGCCAAATCAGCTCTGAAGCGGCTATCAAAAGAGGGGCTCTATCAGATGAAAGGAAATTGCTATCATCCTTGTCTACAGTAACTGCATTTAGCAACATAGGATAGCCAGCATATTTGAATGGTTCCAAGACATGTCCATATCTCTTGTACAAGATGCACTGTGCCTTAAGTAAGAGTATCAGCCTCCAGAGCTGTGGTCCCTGCAATCCTTGCATACTTGCCTGCATGCACAGATATTACATTACAGTAAATGACTTTAAAAGGACTCAATGTCAATAGTCAAACACTGTGGGAATAATCTTAACAGTACTCAATATTTCCTCACATGTTCCCTTTTGCCTTACTCCAACTTGTAGGGAGAATGTTACAAGGTGGAAATTGATTTGTGAAGTGCACAGAAGAAATCTGCTCATACAGTTACCCCAATAAAAGAGAAGGACGGACCAAATAAGAATAAGAAACAAAAAGAGAAGGCAAAACATGGAGAACAGCTTAATCAAATTCAACAAGCAAATGCTTTTCCATACACAATTACTCCCTCCGTCCCTAAATATAAGCCTTTTTAGAGATTTCAATATGTATGTAGACGTAGTTTAGAGTGTAGATTCACCCATTTTGCTCCGTATGTAGTCCATATTGGAATCTCTAAAAAGACTTATATTTTAGGAACGGAGGGAGTATAATTTAGATTTAGAGATCTTCCACAGGAGAAAACTTAAAGCTAAGAAAAATAAACACCTTAGTCTTCCTTAGAAAGGATAACCTGAGATTTACTACACTCATTTTATGTTGCTAGCAATCCTCCACGAAAAATTACTCTATGCTAAAAATAATCCAGTTATAGCAGCCTTTGAAGAGGCCCAAGGGGGTTATGTATCTATTGCATGCCTAACTCCATATAACTAACCCATCTATCATTTTATTTATGGTGCCTCCAATTTAATTAGTTAATTTAACTATAAGAAATCAAGCATGCCAAAGGTGGCATGGTGTCAACAGTCATAGAAACAATGGAATACCTGCAATCGCTCGTAAGCCTTTTGCACAGCAACAAACTTTTCTCTTCCCTCAGGGTTCTTGTCTGGATGGTATTTTATTGCCAGCTTCCGGTATTGGCGCTTAAGCTTCTCTTCGTCGATGTTTTCAATATTTTTTGCCAAACTGGCCAAATTTAATTCGGACGACTTTTTGCTACTACCCTTCTCGCCAATTACAAGATCATCGAGAGTAATCTCCAGTATCTTGCAGGCTTCTTCTTCAGACAAATCCATTGGACGGCGAGTTAACTCTTCACGCCACATTGCCAGTAGTGACTGCAAAAACTCTACGTGTTCAACAATGGGCCAGTTAGGAAACCTGATCTCATCACATAGGTTCCGAAGGTAGTAACGATGGCACCACATCTCATCTTTCAGATTCGGGTAGGTCACAGGTGGCATAGGAGCATAATCATACAATGAATGGCAATGTTGAGCCAATTTCTGAGTAAAATCACCGAGATGCTGCAGAACCTAAGAAAACAAGTAGAACGCAAAAAAGTATTTGAAAGTAAGATTAAAATTCAGAAATTTCAAAGCAAATGTCTTAAAAAAATAGCAATGAAGGCTACAGACAAAATACCTGACGGATAAGATGTTCTGCCCTCATTTTGTGGGTCCATATAATCTCTGGTGTGTCAGAATCAGACACCATTGCGGCAGCAAAAGCAGAAGGACCACTACGTTCTAAGACATACAGCAGTGATTCTGGTAGCAGTCCACCTAGTACACTGCGCTTTGCCAAAGGCAATGATGAAGATACTGCAGCCTCTTCGCCACCATGAAAGGCTTGATGAGTATGCGTGGCCGAAAAGAGTTGTGCGATTGATAGAAGGTTTGAACCAGGGTATGCCAATGCAAAGTAAAAGGCACCAGTACTATATAATCGAATCATAGCTTTGGGATTTCTTGTGACAATAGCCTTAAGCAAAGAGGCAGATACTTCAACAATGCTTGGTTCCCCAGTAAGCATGGCCTATATATAATTCCAAAATGTTTTGTTTCATCAGTGTTTGATTGATAAAATGATTCCAGAAGTCATGAAAAATAAGTCATAACAGAATAATTGAAGAGTTAAATCAATTTATCGCAATATAAGCATGAGGTTTACTGGTACGACAACAGCTTATCATAAAAACAAATGCTAGATCAGTAACGGTGATAACTACGCTGACAGGTTTACTAGGGATTTATAATCTGCTGGCACATTCTGGGATTGTTGTTGGTTCTGAACCTGGAATTTGATCTCGTTCGGTGGTTTCTTTAATGAAATCGGAGGGAAACCCCCTCTTTTGTTCAAAAAAAAAACACTCTGGGATTGTTACTTCATCGGCACACTTTGCTGTTTAGATTATGTTTATCAAACATGTTCCTATCTGTATCCTAGTTGCGGATTAAGGGTATGTTAGTGGTATTTTATGGGAATAAATTCCCATATCATGCACCTGTATGATCAACAGTATAAACAGGATAGGTACAAAGTAGTATCCACTGATGATAGAAAACAAAGCGAACTTAAGGCTAAAAAACACCTGAGCAACATGAGGAAGGCATCTTGGACTTGACAATATACGTTTCACCCTAGGAGTTGGGGTCACTATCTCTCCCGCATCATCAAGATCAGAATGTGCAGATGCCATACTATGCAATATAGACAAGGCAGCATCCGCAATCTGCGTACAGAAATACATTTTCATGAATCAACGACAGTGCAGAAAAATTACATGTGGGCCGCGTGTGTGCACATGATCATAAAGCTGCAGACTGAATACCTGAGTAGAAGTCAGAACAGGTGTTCTAACAGAAAGTGCCCAACGCAGCTCTCGAATGTCACGTAATCTTTTCCAGTCAGACATACTGGAGGCCCAACATTTTGTTGTCCAATCAATTGACTTCTTTGACCACAGCCTTCTAATAGCATCCTTTTCAAGTGGACCAACTTTTGTACCATCATTGTCAATATACATCCACTCTTTTGAAGGCTCCATAAATGCGGTTGACGCAATGAGATTAGACTGTAGAGGAATAGCTGTCCGCTCAGATGCTTCATGAGCAACAGTTAACAAATCAACAGCCAAAACGCAGCCTCCAACAAGAACACACGCTTCAACATTTGAAAGGTCATTCATGAAGGCCTACAAAAAGAGGGGAAACCAAGAGTGAAATTTATCAGCATGGAAAAGACTCGCCACATCAGCAAATAACCTATTGATAATTGATCTTGGTAAGATTGTATAAAATTATTGCCCACGTTCATTTTCTACGGGTATCTAAAGGTATTATGGATGATACCGATGTGGCGAGTCAAACTCCATGTGAATAAAGCTCGTTGATGTTTTCATATCTAGTGCATCTTATGTAATCTTACCAGATGATAAGATGGGAAAGAAAAAACAAAACTAAGGGGAGGTTATGGTGTAGCACAACCAACCTTTAACAGAAGTAGCAATCGGTGTCTTAAAGCCCTATCATCTGTTCTGTCTAAGAGAACTGTAATATGTGCTGTGCCATCAAAAGGCCCAATAACTTTGTAATGTTGCTCATAAACTATAGCCATTGCCCTTGAACAAAGCTCTCTTACTGAGGAACCTCCACCCCCGCCAAACCCATCCAACCTTCCCATGTCACACCAATCATCAGATGAACCCAGTTCATCAGGAACTGCACCATCCACAGTTAGACCAACATCCGCATCACACAAGAAACGATGGTACAGAGCTCTAAAAAAAGCAACAGGGTCACGTAGTGGAAAATCCTGTGCTCGGTAATTACTTCCACTTTCAAGCAGCAACCGCAAGTAATATTGCCCCACACAGACTTCTTTAGACAAGCTAGGGTAGCTGACAAAAAACTCAGCATAGTTCCATGAAATTCGCGGTAAGGTGTCACTACCACCATCATCCTCACTTACTGAACTTCCAGGGTCAATATCATCGGTTCTTTCTTTCTCAACATCAAGGTTATGAACTTCAGTTTGCAATGCTTCCCTTAATTCTTGTCTTGTGCGTTCGTTCCATATCAAATCTGCTCTATTGTGATCTAGACCAAATGCTCTCCAAAATCCAAACCAATTACATAGTAGCCTGCCAGATCCCACAGGAGTGTTTTCCACCACAATCTGTGCAGGTACTGAGAAATCTGAATGTGAGGACTCGATAAGGTCACCATTAGCAGTGGGGTCCACTGAATAAGTGTGTGAATCCAGCTGTGGTGTTCCAAGTTGATGATTTTCAGAAACAGACTGAGGTACAGCACCATGTGGAACTGCATGAGAAGGGTCAATACTCGTAGCAGGAGAAGGGGTGTGGGCGGTTGAGTACTGACCCACATGCCTCTGATTGACATCTGCTCCTCCATAAGGACCCACACTGGTGTGCCTGAAGAAATCTCCATCATCAACACTATTGGGCGGCATTCCTTGTTCTGGTGTTTCCATGTTCTTACCACCAAGAGCCCTCCTCTGCTGAAGTATCCGCTTCTGCCTTCTGCTTAGCGGTACTTCGTCATACTGGTTCTGAGAATCTTCATCTGACCTCGTATGAAGATAAGCAACAAGTCCAGGAGGAAGTATTCTGGACAGCAAATCCAGCGCAGGTTGATAAGAATCAGCCCACAGAGCAACAAGCTGCCGACTAACATCACGCCGCTCACCGGCAGGGAAGAAGAAAGCATTTAACAAATGCCTCAGAAGCGCACCATCCTTCAAGGCAGCATCGCGCATAGACTCTGCTGCTATTGCATCTTCCTCAGCGATTGTACGCATAATAACTGAAATGGTCTCTCTTACGCTTTCAGCAGGGTGCGCAAATAAGGCAAACAACCGACGGCGCAAACCAGCAACTTGACGTAGTAATTCAACAAATGTAGCATGTTGGGTTGTTTCACCATGGGGATCACAAAGCATAGCTTCCAGGATTTCGACAACAGACAGGGAAAGTAATGGTGAAACTGATAATGGCTTCAATCTGCTAACAAGGACTGGAACATAGATCGGTTGTGCAAACAGTACAGACTTTGCATGCATGTAGGTAGCATGGGATTCTCCCCTCGTATCCATCAACATCGATGTATCACCAGGACCACCACCAATTAGCATAGCCACAAGCCCAGCAGCCTCAGCTGCCACTCCCTCTGAGCCATTCCTAAGCAAACCCATTATTCTCCCAACAGCAACAGGAAATGCCATCACATGTGATGACACACTTCTTGATGTAAGTAGCCTCCGTAAGCATGCAACAAACCCCATTATTGTCGCTGCTGCTTTTGGTGATGGAGGCGGAAGAGGTGGAGCATCAGCAGGAAGATTTTGCGGGGTGGCTGGAAGAAGACTAATTAAAGCCATTAGGACCACCTCAGGCACTTCAATATTGATGGGAACTCCGGTATATGGTATACATGCATTAAACTCCCTTATTCTACGCCATAATCTGATTTTTGCTCCCGGAATAGTGTCAGATGAAGCTACAGCCTCTTTCGCGACCACAGCTAAATGTTTTACGTACATGTTAGCAGCTTCCATATCAACAGTAGCATTATGAGATATCTGAAGATGGGCAACCCCACAAGGTGGATCTATACGATGACCAGGCATAGTCAACCTTGGCAGCACTGGAATTGCACATTGCCTCTGCAAGCAACAAGGAGATCAAAATAAAAAAGAATGCTTGGCCTCAGAGATCAAGGTGAGCATAGTAGACAAACACATGCAAGACGAATATCAACTGATAAGAAAGGAAGGCTGGATTGTACTATGCATTTTAAGCACGTGGTAGTGATCTATGCTAGAGGAGTGTAACTGTAGAAGAAACTCATGTCATGGGCACAAGAAAAAGATAAATCAATTTAGTACAGAACAAAGCTACATGACAGTTGAATTGCTTTAATGTTGAGCAAGTAGTTATGCAGTCCTTAGGTGATCAGTAACTATACACGACATGTGAACTTACACTGTTAGTGAGATTAAGTGTATAATTGTAATAGGGCCAGGTGTGGTACATATCCATGTGTTTTGTTTCACTGCACTTCTAGTGCCTAGAAAGCACTTTGGTGTTTGCACTCAGTAATTGCTAAGCTGTATATTGTGAATATGTAATACGTATACACGAAGAAACTGTACTCTTCATACAGCTAATCAGGCACGACCGGAGATAGTGACTTGGAAAAAAAAAGGGGGAGCCCAGTGCATGTAGCTCCCGCTTGCGCAGGGTCCGGGGAAGGGTCCGACCACTTTGGGTCTTTTGTACGCAGCCTTTCCCTGCATTTCTGCAAAGAGGCTGTTCCCAGGACTTGAACCCGTGACCACATGGTCACAAGGCAACAGCTTTACCACTGCGCCAAGGCTCCCCTTCAGATAGTGACTTGGAACCGCAAACTAAATTCTAACCAGGATGTATGTCTTTATTTTTCCCATTGAAAAGTATTGACTTAGATGAGCTAAAAGTACAAGTCACTTCAAGCTTGCTAAAAAGCAAAATCTGAGTATTAGAAATATCAGGGTAGAACTAGTATAATTTTCTACCTCCACAAAACATTATATCAACTCTGTTGACCTCAAGTGGTGCAAAGTCGAGAAAGATCAAAGAAGTGATACCTGGGTTTGTAAAACATCAACAACTGTTGCAATTAAATTATCACGGGACGTACTTGCATATACCTGAGTGAGAAACAGAAGACAATTAGAAGGCGTTCCTGGCATTGGGCGCAGAGACTATTATATTATATTGCATACTACTTACATGAATCGGGCAACCATCATTGAATTCGAATGCAAACATCTGCGGCTCTTCTGCAAATCGTACAAGGGCACTTACTGCTGACAGAGGCCGGACAATAGTAGCCTGGAAAGATAAGATACAGTGCAACCAAGTAAGAAACCTACCATACCAAAGTCATAGCAGAAAGAAGGAACAAGCAATCTAACAGAAACATATCCACAATTGATGTGAGTGCCCTTAGACCTTGTACTCAATACTACCATTTATTGAAAGCTGATTTGCCAATGGCAGGATACTTGAAGCATGTGCATATGCTATCAAAGGTTTCAGTGTGAATGATTTATACAAAAATAAAAACGAAAAAAATGGCTACCTCATAATTCTCAGGGCGCCTTTCCACAAGTGATGTGTTTGTAAGAACAAGCTGCCGAGAAACAGAATCACCCTGTTCTCCAAGTCCTCCCCGTGGTCCAACACCCAAACTCAAGCTCTCAATACAGGCAGTGCCATGTGCAGCAGGACGTAATCTTATTACTGACCATTCTCCATGCCGAGTTTCAGCAGCTCCAACTGCCTCATTAGCTAAAATGAAAATCAAGTGAGATGATAGCCACAGGGAACACAGAGAACATCAGTATAAGTTTTATTCCTTTGTTGCATGACGCAGATGTAGATTTCATGACACTGTAGATAAATTTGAAACTAATACATGAGATAGATGTGAATTTTATGTGCCAATCTGAACTTGGTGATATTTCGCTGAGTCTGTTTGTTTTATATTGATACTGAAGCTGTATACTGAAAAAATGTATTGAAACTGTACATAAGCATGAATATGTGCAGCCTCATCATCATAAACAATAGTCACCTAAAAATCTACTCAATATCCCCAACAAAATGGCAGCACAAGTAAAATTCATCATCACCAGATATACAATATTCACCTCTCCTTGCTATGAAGTCAGCAGCCGTCATTGACTGTGAATTGTCAACAGAGAGTGATAATCCAATTGCTGACTTGGCAGTTTTTGTCTGAAAGATAACTGGGATTAGAATGCTACATCAACTTGTAGCAGGCAATGAAACAACTAACAAAGAAGAATACAAAAAGGCATACCAAAGATGATATAATCAGAGTGTTTGTACTGCCTGATGCAGCCATAAATGCTTTCGACTTCCTTCCATAAAGGGGGCATAGCACAAACCCTCCGCCTTCAGCGCTCCTCCTCCCATAATTATCCCCCAAGAGCAAGATAGCAGGAGAATCCATATCTCTAAAGTCCAAGCACCAGCGTAGATTACCAGAGTGTACTTCAAGGAGCTCAATTCCCAACGAAGTGACCTTAATTTTCTACATAATGTTTTTTAATGCCAGTAACCAAGATATCATCAGATGTTAAACAGCTGATGATTTAAAACAGTAGATTCATCTGAAACAGTATGGTGTAAGTAAATTACAGTAGAGGTACTCAATAATCAGCTGCCCGTCTAACTATTCATCAACCCAGTGCAGTAATGTTCATTTATTATTAGCTACTTAAATGCTTGGTATTAGCATTGCGGTCTTGCGGCACAGTTTGAAAACTGAGTGACTTAGTTTTCGGCCATTTATTGTAGCACGGTTTGAAAATTGGCGTTCATTTGTTAATTTTGTCCATAAATAGAGAGATTAAAACCAATTGCGCGAAAAAATACTACTACCTCTGTACCAAAATATAAGACGTTTTGTAGGCTAAACTAGTCTACAAAAATGTCTTCTATTTTGATACGAAGGAGCATTATACAAGTATGCTAAACTATTTTTAATTCCCCTTCAATTAGTAGCTTTGTAAACTAAGTTCGGCACCAAAAAGATGGAAATATGGCACGATACGAAGACCATTTATTTATTAGATCCCTTCAATTTGTAGCTTTGTAAACTAAGTCCCAGGCCCAAAAAAAATGACCGCATGACAATCTGACAATCAGCAAGTATTTTGCCGCTGGGATTAGCAACAACTAGCTAACTATTTGACTTCAGTACGGATATATAAGATCACCCTCTTCTCAATCCCACCTCATTTGGCTAATTGGACGATTCTTTGGCTAGCTAACTGATGCAGCCCTTTAAATATAAAGTTTCAGTAATGCAGTTAGCAGTACCATCTACCTCAAAACTAAGTTGGATTGGGCATGAAAGCATCGACTGATGACCGTGGAGATATTACAACCTTGTATTATTCAGAATAGTAGCACGGCTGGGTAGTGCTCCGAGAGAAGATAAGAAAGGCGCGATGGGGCAAGGGCGGAGAACTTACGAAGGGTGCCCACTCTTGGGTGCGGCGGCGGAGGTGGAGGACGGGGAACTCGACGACCGGGTGCACGGGGCGCAGGCGGTGGAGCTCGGTGAGGATCCCGGCGCGGAGCGGCGAGGAGAAGCGCATGGCCTTGAACTTGCCCTTGCCATCAGAGCGGACGCTGAGCGAGAATTCGGCGGCGGCGTTGGGGTCGGGCGCCGCGCGGTCGAAGTCTGTGGCGAAGTCGTAGGAGTTGGTGACGGCGAGCGTGGTAGGGTCGAGCGTGACGACGCCCGAGGCGGCGATGCAGAGGATCCGGCGGTACCTCCCCCGCCACGAGTGCTTGACAACGAAGTACCTGGCGAGGTACTCGGGCTCCTCGGTGACGGCGGAGGATGAGGCGTCGGCCCCGGCGTTGGCCGGCGGGGCCGCAGCGGTGTGGCGGCTGGCGAAGTCCATGTTCTCTAGGAGGCTGCGGCGGCGAGCATTAGGGTTCCGCCAGGGGAGCGGGAGCTGGAAGAAGGGGGAGCGCGGCGCCGCCGGAGAGTGGCGGGAGTGATTCGCCCCCAGCGCGGCCGATCTGGGCGACGAGATCCCCCCACCCGGCGATCCTGTCCAGGGTGGCCCGCGGGTACGCCGATCGCCGGATACCGGTAGGGTGGTCGGAGATTGAGAATTTCGCTGTCTTCTCGTCGGCGTCCGATTGATTTCGTTGATTTGATTTTGGCTTTTGTGTATTAGTTTTGTGCTTTTGTTGAGAGAAGCTGTACCACCTTCCGATCTCGGTTTTTCCACGGCTGAGGTGAAATCGTCGTGGTATCGTATCGTGGCAGGGAAGTGGAGCTGGCTCGACTCAGCCCCGCGAGGACAGGTTCACTCCATCATCGTCAACTTGTCATAAAATTATTTTTCTTCTCTTCTTAGAAACAATCAATTTCTATGAAATCACTCCCGCCCCTAGTAGTAGATGAGTAGAAAATAAAAGGAATTCATCAGTTGTGAAAGTTCATCATGACATACAAGTTGATGGTTCCAAATGCATGTTATTATAAGTTCTAATATAGATGGCTCGTCAAAGAAAATCCACCCGAGGTTGTTCTTTAAATATGCCCTGAAGGCAATAATAATTGTATTATTTATTTTTAAGTTTATAATTAAGTGTTTATATTCTATGTTATGACTGTTATGGTCTTGAGTATGTAATTCAGAGGAAAATTGATAAGCACGTGTAGAGTCATATGATTTGAATGGAACTAATCCGGACTGGCGTTGTTTTCAGCAGAACTACCGTGGTGTTGTTTTTTTGCAGAAATAAAAATTCTTGAAATGGGCTGAAACTTTTTGACGGTTTTTTGGAATGAAATAGACCCCCAAAGCTTCGTAGGACGACCATAAGAGCCACGAGGGCCCACTCACCACCTGCGCGCGCCCGGGGGTGATGGTGCCCAAGTGCCTCGTGGGCTCACTTAGCCCCTCTTCACGTGATTCCAACTCTGAAAATTCCTATAATTACCAAAACTCTGGAAAGTTAACCTAGAACTTCGACTCCGCCGCCGCAAGCCTCTGTATCAAAGAGATCCCATCTGGATCCCTACTCCGGCACCATGCCGGAGGGGGAAATCATCATCGGAGGCCATCTTCATAATTTCGGCGGTCTCCATGATGAGGAGGGAGTAGTTCACCCTCTGGGCTGAGGGTATGTAACAGTAGCTATGTGTTTGATCTCTCTCTCTCTCGTGTTTTGATTTGGCACGATCTTAATGTACCGTGAGCTTTGTTAATATAGTTGGATCATATGGCGTTTCTCCCTCTCTATCTTGTTGTGATAAATTGAATTTTTAACTCTGAGGTTTCACTATTATCGGACTGAATACTATTTTTATTTTAGAACACTTGATGTATGTCTTGCATGTGGATACCCATGGTGACAATGGGATGTACTATTGATTCACTTGATATATGTTTTTGTTGGAGAACGTAGCATGCAATTTCAAAACTTTTCTACGCTCACGCAAAATATATCTAGGAGATGCATAGCAATGAGAGGGGAAGAGTGTGTCTACGTACCCTCGTAGACTGTAAGCGAAAGCGTGTCACAACGCTAGGTTGATGTAGTCAAACTTCTTCTAGCTCCGACCGATCAAGTACCAAACGTACGGTGATACGTCTCCAACGTATCTACTTTTCCTAACGCTTTTCCTTTTGTTTTGGACTCTAATTTGCATGGTTTGAATGAAACTAACCCCGGACAGACGCTGTTTTCAGCAGAACTGTCATGGTGTTATTTTTGTGCAGAAATAAAAGTTCTCGGAATGGAACGAAACTTTGCGAGGATTTTTTATATCAAATAAGAGAATTTCTGGAGCCATGAGGGACCTGAGGGGGGCACCTGGGTGGGCACAACCCACCAGGACGCGTCATCCCCCCCCCCCAGGCGCGCCCTGGTGGGTGCTGCCCACGGTGGCCCTCAAACCGGCGCTATAAAATCCCACATTTCCAGAAAAAAATCAGGGGGAAAGAATTATCGTGTTTCACGAGATGGAGCCGCCACCAAGCCCTGTTCTTCCTCGGGAGGGCAGATCTGGAGTCCGTTTGGGTCCGGAGAGGGGGGTCTTCGATCTTTGTCATCACCCAACACATCTCCATCACCAATTCCATGATACTCCCAACCGTGAGTGAGTAATTCCTTCGTAGGCTCGCTGGTCGGTGAGGAGTTGGATGAGATTCATCATGTAATCGAGTTAGTTTTGTTAGGGATTGATCCCTAGTATCCACTATGTTCTGAGATTGATGTTGCTATGACTTTGCCATGCTTAATGCTTGTCACTTTGGGCCCGGGTGCCATGATTTCAGATCTGAACCGTTTATGTTATCACCATTATATCCCTGTTCGAGATACGATCTTGCAAGTTATAGTCACCTACTACGTCTTATGATCCGACAACTCCGGAGTGACAATAGTCGGGACCACTCCTGGTGATGACCGTAGTTCATGTATTCATCGTGTGTTAATGCTTTGTTCCAGTTCTCTATTAAAAGGAGGCCTTAATATCCCTTAGTTTCCAATAGGAACCCGCTGCCACGGGAGGGTAGGACAAAAGATGGCATGCAAGTTCTTTCCATAAGCACGTATGACTATTTACGGAATACATGTCTACATTATATTTATGAACTGGAGCTAGTGCTGTATCGCCCTAGGTTATAACTGTTTCATGATGAATATCATCAAACAAGTCACCAATCCAATGCCTGCGAATTTATCTCATATTGTTCTCGCTAAGTTACTATTGTTGCTACTGCTATTGTTACTGCTACAATATCACTGCTATCAGTGTTACAATTACCGTTACTATTGCTGCTATCATCAAAACTATCATACTGATGTGCTACTAATTACTTTGCTGCAGATAATTAATCTCCAGGTGTGGTTGAATTGACAACTCAGCTGCTAATACCTTCAAATATTCTTTGGCTCCCCTTGTGTCGAATCTATAAATTTGGGTTGAATACTCTACCATCGAAAATTGTTGTGATCCCCTATACTTGTGGGTTATCAAGACCTTTTTCTGACGTCGTTGCCGGGGAGCATAGCTATATTTGTTGCGTCACTTAGGATTATTATCATACTATCACTATGAAGAATCTGAAGGATGCTAAGACTAAGATTTTTCCTTCAAAGACGAGGGGAGGTAAGGAACTGCCATCCAGTTCTGCTTTAGATTCACCTTCTGTTATAAGTAAACTTGCAACACCACAACATGCTATTAACTCTGATATGTCGCAAGTTATTGATGATGCTACTTCTGCTATGAATGCTACTCATGATGATGCTAGTACCTTGCTTAATGATGATGTGCCACTAGGTGAATTTCTTGATGAACAAATTGCTAGAGTAAGACAACATGATATTGTTGAATCTGATGATGAACTTGAAACTGAAAATACTGAAACACCTACTAGAACTAGTCCTCCTAGATATGAATTGCCAAAGGTACTGGAAGGTTATACTATGAGTGAGGAGACAACTAGAGGTATTCTTGCTTGTAAGGATAGAGATGATCTAGAGAAATTATTATGCAAGTACAAAGAAAGATCTCTGAATACTAAAATGAAATGTGATCCTGTGTTTGCTAGTTCACCTATAGTTATTGCTGACAAGGATTATGAATTCTCTGTCGACCCAGAGTTAATCACTTTGGTTGAATTTGATCCTTTCCATGGTTATGAAACAGAAACTGTTGTGGCACATCTTACTAAGTTGAATGATATAGCTATCCTTTTTGCTCATGATGAGAAGATTCACTATTACTATATTCTCAAGTTATTTCCATTCTTATTAAAGGGTGATGCTAAAGCTTGGTGCTAAAGCTTGGTACAATACTCTTGCTCCTGGTTGTGTGCGTAATCCACAGGATATGATTTATACTTCTTTGAAAAATATTTCCCTGCTCATAAGAAACAAGCTGCCTTGCAGGAAATATTTTACTTTGTGCAAATTGAAGAAGAGAGTCTCCCACAAGCTTGGGGGAGGCTTCTCCAATTGCTTAATGCTTTGCCCTGATCATCCTCTTAAGAAAAATGAAATACTTGATATCTTCTATAATGGACTAATCGATGCTTCTAGGGACTTCCTAGACAGTTGTGTTGGTTGTGTTTTCAGGGAACGGACTATTGGGCAAGCTGAGGGATTATTGAACAACATATTGAAAAATTATGATGATTGGAATCCTCCTGAAACACCTATTAAACCCACTCCGAAGAAGAGGGTATCTTATATCTCAGTCCTGAAGATATGCAAGAGGCAAAGAAATCTATGAAGGAAAAAGGTATTAAAGCCGAGGATGTTAAAAATTTACCACCTATCGAAGAAATACATGGGCTTGAAGCACCACCACCACCCAAGGTGGTAGAGGTAAAATCTTTAATGAAATTCAATGACAGTGATGATCCTCATAACAAACATCCTAGTCAATGCCTTTATGAGTTTGATAATTACACACGTTCAGCTCGGTGATGTCCCTCGCCTTCTTGATCCAGCAAGGTGTCGAGGTAGTAGATGAGTTCCGTCAGCACGACGGCGTGGTGACGGTGAAGTGATCCGCGCAGGGCTTCGCCTAAGCATCGCGAGAATATGACCAGGGTGTAAACTGTGGAGGGGGCGCCGCTCACGGCTAACAATTGATGTTGTGTGTTCTAGGCACCCCCCGGGAGGAGAGCCAGCCAGGGGGCGCCCCAAGTAGGATCCGAATCCTACTTTCCCCAAGTGGCGCCCCCCTTTCCTTTTTTCACCGGAGAAGAAAGGGAAGGAGGAAGAGAGAAAGGAAGGGGGCCGAACCCCCCTTTTTCCTTCTCCAATTCGGCCACATGCCTAGGGGGGTGCCACCTCTTTTGGGCTGGTGTGCTCCCCTCTTATGGCCCATATGGCCCATATCTTCTCCCCGAGGGTTCTGGTAACCCCTCCGGTACTCCGATATGTACCCGGTACCCTATGGAGCACTTCCGGCGTCCGAATATATATAGGGTGGGTCTATTCTGCTAACACCCCTTAAGAGGCTTATTCTGCTAACACCCAGCTTATTCTGCTAATAGTTTAGCACTTCATCGAACAACCGAACTGAGCCAACCATTTAAAATTAACCGGACCGCACCCACCCCCACCCCACGTCTCCCACCTCATACACCAATCCCCTCCACCTTCTACTCCAGTGCGCCGCGCCAACCTCCCACTGTGCCGCCACCTCCCTTCCCGCGCTGCACCCATCCTCCCGCCGCGCCGGTGATGGATCGAGTAGCCCGCCTCCCCGGCATCAGATCTGAGAGGCCATGGCCACCTCCCGCCGCCCCCCGCCATGGATCAAGTGAGATCCACCATCAAATCTTCTCTGGCGCCCTCTACATCCACTTCTGCCGACGGGGCCGCGCCGCCGGCCGTGTGCCCAATGCCTCCCTCTAGCATACTCCCCCCGGCGTCACCGTCTCCCACCTGTAACTCCCTTCCCTCCCCCTTTTCCTTCTTCCCGGACGCGCGGAGGTCGCCCCCACCCGCTCTAACCACACCTCCCCCGACCTTGCCGTCGGGCACTGAAATCACCACTTCCACGGCCTCGCGCTGCCGTCTCCCATTGCTCGCGGGGTCGCCTCCATCTTCTCCAACCACGACCCATAATGCCGCCTCCACCTTCTTCAACAACGACGGAACGACCCCCAACGCCGCCTCCTACCACTTCCCTCCGCCGCCAGCAGCAGGGATGCCAGATCCCCACGCCGCCAGGGCTACCTCGAGCCATCGCCGTTCTCCCACACACCAACTCCCTCACCCAGTGCCGCTCAAGCCCCGGCCACCCTCCCCTCCTCGTCAGCTGCGTGGCTGCCGAGATCCGGCGCCGCCCAGGAGCAACATCCCTTGCCGTGTTGGGTTATCGTAGTAATTTCAAAAAAATTCCTACGCACACGCAAGATCATGGTGATGATATAGCAACGAGGGGAGAGTGTTGTCTACGTACCCTCGTGACCGAAGCGGAAGCGCTTGACGCAGTTGTAGAGGAAGTAGTCGCCGTCCTCCTCGGTTCAACCGATCCAAGCACCGCACTCGGCACCTCCGAAGTTCTTGACACGCCAGACAGCTCGATGACGCACCCTCGATCTCCGATCCAGCAGAGGCGCCGAGGGGAGTTCCATCAAGACGACGACGCGTGGTGGCGATCTTGATGTTCTCTGTCGCAGGCTTCGCCTAAGCACCGCTACAATATGACCGAGGTGTAATATCGTGGAAGGGGGCACCGCACACGGCTAAGGAACAATCAATGATCAACTTGTGTGTCCTAGGGTGCCCCCTACCCCGTATATAAAGGAGGGAGGGAGGAGGTGGCCGCCCTAGGGGGCGCCATGAGGAGGGGAAACCTACTCCAAGTAGGTTTCCTCTCTTTCCTTATCTTATTTGGAGGGAAGGAAAGAGTACTAGTATTAGGAAGTAGTACTATTAGTAGTAATAGGAAGAGGGGAACGAGAAGGAAAGGGGGCGGCCCCCCCCAATTCGGATTGGGCTTGGGGCGCGCCTCCCTTGCTCCTTCTCCTTCCTCCTACATGGGCCCAACAAGGCCCATATACCTCCGGGGTTCCGTAACCTCCGGAGCTCCAAACTTCTCCGGAACCTTTCCGGTGTCCAAATATATCCGTCAATATATCAATCTTTATGTCTCGACCATTTCGAGACTCCTCGTCATGTCTGTGATCATATCCGGACTCGAACAAACTTCGTACATCAAAATACATAAACTCATAATATAATTGTCATCGAAACCTTAAGCGTGCACGGACCCTACGGTTCGAGAACGATGTAGACATGATGAGACACATCTCGGTCAATAACCAATCATGGGACCTGGATGCCCATATTGGTTCCTACATATTCTACGAAGGTCTTTATCGGTCAAACCGCATAACAACATACGTTGTTCCTTTGTCATCGGTATGTTACTTGTCCGAGATTTGATCGTCGGTATCCAATACCGGTTCAATCTCGTTATCGACAAGTCTCTTTACTCGCTCGTAATACTTCCTCTCATAACTAACTCATTAGTTACATGCTTGCAAGGCTTAGGTGATGAGCATTACCGAGAGGGCCCAGAGATACCTCTCCGACAATCGGAGTGACAAAACCTAATCTCGAATTATGCTAACTCAACATGTACCTTCGAGACACATGTAGTACTCCTTTATAATCACCCGATTCGTTGTGACGCTTTGGTAGTACCCAAAGTGTTCCTCCGGTAAAAGGGAGTTACATAATTCTCATAGTTACAGGAACATGTATAAGTCATGAAGGAAGCAATAGCAGAATACTAAACGATCAAGTGCTAGGCTAACGGGATGGGTCATGTCAATCACCTCATTCTCCTAATGATGTGATCCCATTAATCAAATGACAACACATGTCTATGGTTAGGAAACATAACCATCTTTGATTAATGAGCTAATCAAGTAGAGGCATACTAGTGACTATATGTTTGTCTATGTATTCACACATGTATCATGTTTCCGGTTAATACAATTCTAGCATGAATAATAAACATTTATCATGATATGAGGAAATAAATAATAACTTTATTATTGCCTCTAGGGCATATTTCCTTGATCTCCCACTTGCACTAGAGTCAATAATCTAGATTACATAGTAATGATTCTAACACCCATGGAGTCTTGGTGCTGATCATGTTTTGCTCGTGAGAGAGGCTTAGTCAACGGTTCGCAACATTCGAGATCCGTATGTATCTTGCAAATCTCTATGTCTCCCACTTGGACTTGGTCCCGAATGGAATTGAAGCGTCTCTTGATGTGCTTGGTCCTCTTGTGAAATCTGGATTACTTTGCCAAGGCAATTGCACCAAAGATTGTCACGAAGATCTTCATTGGTCCCGATGCACTAGGTATGACACCTAGATTGGAAATGAACTCCTTCATCCGCACTCCTTCATTTGTCTTGCTTGAAGCAACTATGTACTCCGCTTCACATGTAGATCCCGCCACGACGCTTTGTTTAGAACTGCACCAACTTACAGCTCCACCGCTTAATAAAAACACGATCCGGTCTGCGATTTAGAATCGTCCGGATCAATGTCAAAGCTTGCATCGACGTAACCATTTACGACTAGCTCTTTGTCACCTCCATATCTGAAAACATATCCTTAGTCCTTTTCGTATTTCAGATGTTCTTGACACTGTCGATGATCCACTCTGGATTACTTTGGTACCTACCGCCAAGCTTATTGCTAAGCATATGTCGTCCGTACACAACATTGCATACATGATAGAGCCTATGGTCAAGCATAGGAACATCTTTCATTTTCTCTATCTTCTGCTGTGGTCGGGCATTGAGTTTGACTCAACTTCACACCTTGTAGCACGTGCAAGAATCCTTTCTTTGCTCGATCCATTTTGAACTTTTTCAAAATTTTGTCAAGGTATGTGCTTTGTGAAAGTCCTATTAAGCGTCTTGATCTATCTCTATAGATCTTGATGCCTAATATGTAAGCAGCTTCACCGAGGTCTTTCATTGAAAAACTTTTATTCAAGTATCCTTTTATGCTATCCAGAAATTCTATATCATTTCCAATTAATAATATGTCATCAACATATAAAACTAGAAATGCTACAGAGCTCCCACTCACTTTCTTGTAAATACAGGCTTCTCCAAAAGTCTCAGATAAAACCATATGCTTTGATCACACTATCAAAACGTTTATTCCAACTCCGAGATGCTTGCACCAGTCCATAAATGGAACGTTGGAGCTTGCACACTTTGTCAAGACCTTTTGGATCAACAAAACCTTCAGTCTGCATCATATACAACTCTTCTTCTAGAAATCCATTCAAGAATGCAGTCTTGACATCCATTTGCCAAATTTCATAATCATGAAATGCAGCAATAGCCAACATGATTCGGACAGACTTAAGCATTGCTACGGGTGAGAAAGTCTCATCGTAGTCAACCCCTTGAACTTGTCGAAAACCTTTTGCAACAAGTCGAGCTTTGTAGACGATAACATTACCATCGGCGTCGGTCTTCTTCTTAAAGATCCATTTATTCTCAATGGCTTGCCGATCATCGGCAAGTCAACCAAAGTCCATACTTTGTTTTCATACATGGATCCTATCTCAGATTTCATGGCCTCTAGCCATTTTGCGGAATCTGGGCTCATCATCGCTTCCTCATAGTTCGTAGGTTCACCATGGTCTAGTAACATGACTTTCAGAATAGGATTTCCGTACCACTCTGGTGCGGATCTTACTCTGGTAGACCTACGAGGTTCAGTAGAAACTTGATCTGAAGTTTCATGATCAATATCATTAGCTTCCTCACTAATTGGTGTAGTTGTCACAGGAACCGGTTCTTGTGATGAACTACTTTCCAATAAGGGAGTAGATACTGTTATCTCATCAAGTTCTACTTTCCTCCCACTCACTTCTTTCGAGAGAAACTCCTTCTCTAGAAAGGATCCGAATTTAGCAACGAAAATCTTGCCTTCAGATCTGTGATAGAAGGTGTACCCAATAGTCTCCTTTGGGTATGCTATGAAGACACATTTCTCCGATTTGGGTTCGAGCTTATCTGGTTGAAGTTTCTTCACATAAGCATCGCAGCCCCAAACTTTGAGAAACGACAACTTTGGTTTCTTGCCAAACCACAGTTCATAAGGCGTCGTCTCAACGGATTTTGATGGTGCCCTATTTAACGTGAATGCGCCGTCTCTAAAGCATAACCCCAAAACGATAGCGGTAAATCGGTAAGAGACATCATAGATCGCACCATATCAAGTAAAGTACGATTATAACGTTCGGACACACCATTTCATTGTGGTGTTCGGTGGCGTGAGTTGCTAAACTATTCCACATTGTTTCAAATGTAAACCAAACTCGTAACTCAAATATTCTCCTCCATGATCGATCGTAGAAACTTTATTTTCTTGTTACGATGATTTTCTACTTCACTCTGAAATTCTTTGAACTTTTCAAATGTTTGGACTTACGCTTCATCAAGTAGATATACCCATATCTGCTCAAATCATCTGTGAAGGTGAGAAAATAACGATATCCGCCACGAGCCTCAACATTCATCGGGCCACATACATCTCATGTATGTATGATTTCCAACAAATCTGCTGCTCTCTCCATAGATCCGGAGAACGGTGTTTTGGTCACCTTGCCCATGAGGCACGGTTCGCAAGTACCAAGTGATTCATAATCAAGTGATTCCGAAGTCCATCAAGATGGAGTTTCTTCATGCGTTTTACATCGATATGACCTAAAGGGCGATGCCACAAATATGTTGCACTATCATTATCAACTCTGCATCTTTTGGCTTCAACATTATGAATATGCGTATCACTACTATCGAGATTCAATAAAAATAGACCACTCTTCAAGGGTGCATGACCATAAAAGATATTACTCATATAAATAGAACAACCATTATTCTCTGATTTAAATGAATAACCGTCTCGCATCAAACAAGATCCAGATATAATGTTCATGCTCAACGCAGGCACCAAATAACAATTATTCAGGTCTAATACTAATCCCGATGGTAGATGTAGAGGTAGCGTGCCGACCGCGATCACATCGACTTTGGAACCATTTTCCACGCCCATTGTCACCTCGTCCTTAGCTAATCTTCGCTTAATCCGTAGTCCCTGTTTTGAGTTGCAAATGTTAGCAACAGAACCAGTATCAAATACCCAGGTGCTACTGCGAGCATTAGTAAGGTACACATCAATAACATGTATATCACATATACCTTTGTTCACTTTGCCATCCTTCTTATCCGCCAAATACTTGGGGCAGTTCCGCTTCCAAAGGTGTCGATCGCTTGCGGTAGAAGCACTCAGCTTCGGGCTTAGGTCCGACTTGGGTTTCTTCTCTTGAGCAGCAACTTGTTTGTTGTTCTTTTTGAAGTTCCCTTCTTCTTCCCTTTGCCCCTTTTCTTGAAACCAATGGTCTTGTTGACCATCAACACTTGATGCTCCTTTTTGGTTTCTACCTCCGCGGCTTTCAGCATCGCGAAGAGCTCAGGAATAGTCTTGTTCATCCCTTGCATATTATAGTTCATCACAAAGCTCTTGTAGCTTGGTGGCGATGATTGGAGAATTCATCAATGACGCTATCATCCGGAAGATTAACTCCAGCTTGAATCAAGTGATTATTATACCCACACATTTTGAGTATATGCTCACCGTGAGAATGTTCTCCTCCATCTTGCAGTATAGAACTTATTGGAGACTTCATATCTCTCAATCCGGGCATTTGCTTGAAATATTAACTTCAACTCTGGAACATCTCATATGCCCCATGACGTTCAAAACGTCGTTGAAGACCCGGTTCTAAGCCGTAAAGCATGGCACAATCGAACTATAGAGTAGTCATCGACTTTGCTCGCCAGACGTTCTTAACGTCGTCGGTTAGATCAAGCAGCAAGTTCGCACCCAGCGGTGCTTCGGGACGTAACTCTTACGTGCAAAGAATGAGGATAATCCTCGAGTTACGGACCCGATCCGTGTAATTGCTACCATCATCTTTCAACTTTGCTTTCTCAAGGAACGCATTAAAATTCAACGGAACAACAAAGACGAGCCATCTATCTACAAACAAACATAGACAAGCAAAATACTATCGGTACTAAGTTCATGATAAATTTAAGTTCAATTAATCATATTACTAAAGAACTCCCACTTAGACAGACATCTCTCTAGTCATCTAAGTGATTACGTGATCCAAATCAACTAAACCATGTCCGATCATCACGTGAGATGGAGTAGTTTCAATGGTGAACATCTCTATGTTGATCATATCTACTATATGATTCACGCCGACCTTTCGGTCTCCGTGTTCCGAGGCCATATCTCAGTATATGCTAGGCTCGTCAAGTATAACTGAGTATTCGCGTGTGCAACTGTTTTGCACTGTTGTATTTGAGCGTAGAGCCTATCACACCCGATCATCACGTGGTGTCTCAAAGACGAAGAACTTTCACAACGGTGCATACTCGGGAGAACACTTCTTGATAATTAGTGAGAGATCATCTTAAAATGCTACCGTCAATCAAAGCAAGATAAGATGCATAAAGGATAAACATCACATGCAATCAATATAAGTGATATGATATGGCCATCATCATCTTGTGCTTGTGATCTCCATCTTGAAGCACCGTCGTGATCACCATCGCCACCGGCGCGACACCTTGATCTCCATTGTAGCATCGTTGTCGTTATGCCATCTATTGCTTCTCGACCATCGCTACCGCTTAGTGATAAAGTAAAGCAATTACAGTATGCTTGCATTTCATACAATAAAGCGACAACCATATGGCTCCTGCCATTGCCGATAACCGGTTACAAAACATGATCATCTCATACAATAAAATATAGCATCATGTCTTGGCCATATCACATCACAACATGCCCCGCAAAAACAAGTTAGACGTCCTCTACTTTGTTGTTGCAAATTTTACGTGGCTGCTACGGGCTTAAGCAAGAACCAATCTCACCTCGCATCAAAACCACAACGATAGTTTGTCAAGTTGATGCTGTTTTAACCTTCGCAAGGACCGGGCGTAGCCACACCAGTTCAACTAAAGTTGGAGAAACAGACACCGCTAGTCACCGTGTGCAAAGCACGGCGGTAAAACCAGTCTCGCGTAAGCGTACGCGTAATGTCGGTCCGGGCCGCTTCATCCAACAATACCGCTGAACCAAAGTATGACATGCTGGTAAGAAGTATGACTTATATCACCCACAACTCACTTGTGTTCTACTCGTGCAAATAACATCAAACCATAAAAACCTAGGCTCGGATGCCACTGTTGGGTTATCGTAGTAATTTCAAAAAAATTCCTACGCACACGCAAGATCATGGTGATGATATAGCAACGAGGGGAGAGTGTTGTCTACGTACCCTCGTAGACCGAAGCGGAAGCGTTGACGCAGCGTAGAGGAAGTAGTCGTATGTCCTCCCGGTTCAACCGATCCAAGCACCGTTACTCCGGCACCTCCGAGTTCTTGACACGCGTACAGCTCGATGACGCACCCTCGATCTCTGATCCAGCAGAGGCGCCGAGGGGGAGTTCCGTCAGCACGACGGCGTGGTGACGATCTTGATGTTCTCCTGTCGCAGAGCTTCTCCTAAGCACCGCTACAATATGACCGAGGTGTAATATCGTGGAAGGAGGGCACCGCACATGGCTAAGGAACGATCAATGATCAACTTGTGCCCCTACCCCCGTATATAAAGGAGGGAGGGAGGAGGTGGCCGGCCCTAGTGGGGGGCGCGCCATGAGGAGGGGGAAACCTACTCCAAGTAGGTTTCCTCTCTTTCCTTATCTTATTTGGAGGGAAGGAAAGAGTACTAGTATTAGGAAGTAGTACTAGTAGTAGTAATAGGAAGAGGGGAAGGAGAAAGGAAAGGGGCGGCCCCCTCCCCAATCGGATTGGGCTTGGGGCGCGCCCCCTCCTTGCTCCTTCTCCTTCCTCCTACATGGGCCCAACAAGGCCCATATACCTCCGGGGTTCCAGAACCTCCGGAGCTCCAAACTTCTCCGGAACTTTTCCGGTGTCCAAATATATCCGTCCAATATATCAATCTTTATGTCTCGACAATTTCGAGACTCCTCGTCATGTCTGTGATCATATCCGGGACTCCGAACAAACTTTGGTACATCAAAATACATAAACTCATAATATAATTGTCATCGAAACCTTAAGCGTGCAGACCCTACGGTTCGAGAACGATGTAGACATGACTGAGACACATCTCTGGTCAATAACCAATAGCGGGACCTGGATGCCCATATTGGTTCCTACATATTCTACGAAGATCTTTATCGGTCAAACCGCATAACAACATCGTTGTTCCTTTGTCATCGGTATATTACTTGTCCGAGATTTGATCGTCGGTATCCAATACCTAGTTCAATCTCGTTATCGACAAGTCTCTTTACTCGCTCAGTAATACTTCATCTCATAACTAACTCATTAGTTACATGCTTGCAAGGCTTAGGTGATGAGCATTACCGAGAGGGCCCGAGATACCTCTCCAGACAATCGAGTGACAAAACCTAATCTCGAATTATGCTAACTCAACATGTACCTTCGGAGACACCTGTAGTACTCCTTTATAATCACCCGATTCGTTGTGACGCTTGGTAGTACCAAAGTGTTCCTCCGTAAACGGAGTTACATAATTCTCATAGTTACGAGAACATGTATAAGTCATGAAGGAAGCAATAGCGAGAATACTAAACGATCAAGTGCTAGGCTAACGGATGGGTCATGTCAATCACCTCATTCTCCTAATGATGTGATCCCATTAATCAAATGACAACACATGTCTATGGTTAGGAAACATAACCATCTTTGATTAATGAGCTAGTCAAGTAGAGGCATACTAGTGACTATATGTTTGTCTATGTATTCACACATGTATCATGTTTCCGGTTAATACAATTCTAGCATGAATAATAAACATTTATCATGATATGAGGAAATAAATAATAACTTTATTATTGCCTCTAGGGCATATTTCCTTCATGCCGGCCCTTGGATCCTGCCCGCCCAAGCCACGACGGTTCCAGAGCGAGGTCTCCGTCCACCCCGGGCCGGATCTGAGGCCCTCCTGCTCCCTCCTGCGCCACCAGCCGTGGCCATCGCCCTCCCCATCGTGCAAAACAACGAGGCCCAGGAGCTTTGGTGCGGGCAGGGCCCTGGGAAGGAGTTAGGCCCGGTGGAAGTTGCGGGAGGCCATGATCTTCCCCAATCTGGCTTCCTCAGATGCCTGCATCTCGTTCCCTGTCAGCCACGTGCTGCGACGGTCGATCTATAGGGAGGGGTTGATGGCCGCCCAACCACGCGCTGTGACAGCCTCCTTAGAGGGTGGCGACGACGGGCTCTGGCCGTCCACACGGAGGGCTTCACTGCTTCTTGCTCTGCGAGCGTGTGTCACTGCCGGGGTGCTGGCCCTGCGGCGCAGCCATGTCCGGCTCGCCGGGGACGCATGGTGTAGTGCACCTCACTGTGCGGTGCGGTTCATAACAGTTCCCCCTCCCCTTATTTTCTTGATTTTGCATGTGCAGCTCAGCCAGATCCCGCGAGCAGTGCGCCTTGCGCCCCGATGTGGTTCATCCCGCTGTCGCTGGTGCCATGACTATGAGCAGATGGCGGCTGGAGTAGCCCACTGCAGCATGGCGTTTCCACCATGGCGCCCTTCCTCCTCCTATCCCTCTTCTTCTCTATGTGGTTTACTGCAGCCCCGTCGCCGGCTGGTGCTGCTCCTTGGGGCCCTTCACTGTGGTTCACTGGAAAAAAAAAATCTCTTGCAGTCCTTGTAGAATGATGCAGAGAGGAAATAAGAGTAGAAAATAGATGTGGATGTGGATGAATGCTTGTGTATAATATGTAGCATGCAAACAAAAAATGCAATTAAAGTCGCCTCGTCCCTGTAGTGCATATTTCATTATTAACTCAAAAATATATATGCAGTGCACTACGGGAAAACCAAAACTCTATAGAGAAAAAAGAAAAAGAAAAATGTTGTGCACTCCGATCTTTAAAAAAGTCCACTCGGAAGGACTTTGAAGTACACTTCATTTCAAAAAACGTGCAAAAGTTTACAGTGTGTTTGTTCAAGAAGTTTAAATAGGGTAGTGAGGTTCACTTTTGAGAGTGCTTGTGGCTCATTTTCAAGAGTCTTGCGGTTCACTTAGACCCAAAAAGTAAAAACCTAAAAGAATAGGCAAAATAAAAAAAGTAATGCGGTTCACTTTCGGTATGCGTCCGGTTCACTACCTACCAATGTGAAGTGCAAAAAAATGTCATGTAAACAACAAAAAAATAATGAGGTTCACTTCTTGATACTATTGAGGTTCAGTTATGTTCGACGTGAAGCGTGATTCACTCGCTCGTTTTGAAAAAATTTACGTCCGACAAGAGAAATCATGAAGTGTGCTTGCCCATCGGATGCAGTGCGGTTTTCATTCAGAAGCAGTGCGGTCGGCCATATGATGTTGTTCATCCCGTAAGTGCAAAAAAATTGTTACGAAAGAGAAAAAAAGTAATGCAGTTCACTTTTTGGTAGTGTTGTGGTTCATTTACACCCGATGTGAAGTGCACTCTACTTTCTCGTTCTTGAAAAAATCACGTTTGAATAAAAGAAACCATGCAGTTCTCTTACCCGTGTGATGCAGCGTGGTTTTTCGTCCGTTGCAGTGCGGTTTTTAGTCGGATGAAGTACCCACGTTGATTTGGGTGTCGCGAAAAACAGTGTCCGCATTTCGGTAAATTCAAAATTTCTCTTAAACCGTAAAGAGTTAGAGAGAGTGTTCTACATGAAAGAGTTGCGTACCGTCGATATCTTTCCAACACCGTATCGTTTGAATCATTCCGACCAGCGTTTTGCAAAAATTTAGCCAAAAACGGCCGCTGCCACTCGTCGTTCACCGCATGATTTTTAAAATTAACTTGAAACCGTAAGGAATTTCAAAAATATTTCAACATATGAAAGTTGCGCCTCGTTCGTAGCTTTCCAACAGCGTATCGCACGCCTCATTTTGACAAACGGTTCAAAAACTGGAGAGAAAACAGTACCGAAAATTTGAAACAATTTGAAAAACAGAATTCCGTGATTTAGTAAATTTGAAACTGCTCTTAAACTGTAAGGAATTAGAGAAAAATTTATATATGAAAAAGATGCGCCTCGACGATATTTATCCAACGGCGTATCGTTTGCTTCATTCCGACAAGCGGTTTATAAGAAATCACGAAAAAACTCTCGCTGCCACTCGTCATGGGCCGCACCATTTTCAAAACTGCTCTTAAACCGTGTCGAATCTCGAAAAGTGTTCAACATGTTGAAGTTGCGCCTAATCCATAGCTTTTTAACAGTATATTACACGCCTCATTTCAGTAAATGGTTAAAAAATTAGAGCGAAAACAGTACCGAAAAAATAACGCGTGCAGTTTTTTTCGACAAGAAGTCCACTCGTGTCAGTACTGCAGCACACTTGGTTCAAAGAATGACGTGCACTTGCATTCAGGTGCAGTGCAGAAGTGGTGTGCAGAATAGTTATTCTACTAATATTAGCACACACACACACACACATCAATCTTTACCTCTCGACCATTTCCAGATTCCTCATCATGTCCGTGATCTCATCCGGGACTCCGAACAACGTTCGGTCACCAAATCACATAACTCATATAATACAATATCATCATCAAATGTTAAGCGTGCGGACCCTATGGGTTCGAGAACTATGTAGACATGACCGAGACACCTCTCCGGTCAATAACCAATAGCGGAACATGGATGATGTCGTGGAATTGTCACGACTGATGCCCTAGCATGAGGACTTAGGTGTGGAGCCATCGCAACGTAGTTAGCTTGCAGGGGTTAAACGGGACAAAGGACACGCAAAGTTTTTACCCAAGTTCGACCCCTAACAACGAGGTAAAGACCTACTACTAATTTAGGTTGTATTGCTTGGGTTTCGATTACCAGGCAGCGAATACGCTTGACCTAGTTCTCGACTTGTTGTTCTCTTGCCTAAACCCGCCGTTGGGTTGAAGGAAATATGCCCTAGAGGCAATAATAAAGTTATTATTTATTTCCTTATTTCATGATAAATGTTTATTATTCATGCTAGAATTGTATTAACCGGAAACATAATACATGTGTGAATACATAGACAAACATAGTGTCACTGGTATGCCTCTACTTGACTAGCTCGTTAATCAAAGATGGTTAAGTTTCCTAACCATAGACATGAGTTGTCATTTGATTAACGGGATCACATCATTAGGAGAATGATGTGATTGACTTGACCCATTATGTTAGCTTAGCACTTGATCATTTAGTATTGTTGCTATTGCTTTCTTCATGACTTATACATGTTCCTATGACTATGAGATTATGCAACTCCCGTTTACCGGAGGAACACTTTGTGTGCTACCAAACGTCACAACATAACTGGTTGATTATAAAGGTGCTCTACAGGTGTCTCCGAAGGTACTTGTTGAGTTGGCGTATTTCGATATTAGGATTTGTCACTCCGATTGTCGGAGAGGTATCTCTGGGCCCTCTCGGTAATGCACATCACTATAAGCCTTGCAAGCAATGTGACTAATGAGTTAGTTGCGGGATGATGCATTACATAACAAGTAAAGAGACTTGCCGGTAACGAGATTGAACTAGGTATTGAGATACCGATGATCAAATCTCGGGCAAGTAACATACCGATGACAAAGGGAACAACGTATATTGTTATGCGCTTTGACCGATAAAGATCTTCATAGAATATGTGGGAGCCAATATGAGCATCCAGGTTCCACTATTGGTTATTGACCGGAGATGTGTCTCGGTCATGTCTACATAGTTCTCGAACCCGTAGGGTCCGCGCGCTTAACGTTTAGTGACGATTTATATTATGAGTTATGTGTTTTGATGTACCGAAGGTAGTTCGGAGTCCCGGATGAGATTGGGGACGTGACGAGGAATCTCGAAATGGTCGATACATAAAGATCGATATATTGGATGACTATATTCGGACATCGGAAAGGTTCCGAGTGATTCGGGTATTTATCGGAGTACCGGAGAGTTACGGGAATTTGCCGGGGAGTATATGGGCCTTAATGGGCTTTAGGGGAAAGAGAGAGGGGAGGCTGCCCCCCCAGGCCTAGTCCGAATTGGACTAGGGGAGGGGCTATGCAATCCTACTCCCAGTGGGAGTAGGACTACCCAGGGCGCGCCATAGAGAGGGCCGCCCCTCCCCTCCTCTCCTCCTTTATATACAGGGGCAGGGGGCACCTCTAGACACAACAATTGATCGTTGATCTTTTAGCCGTGTGCGGTGCCCCCCCCCCCACTCCACCATATTCCACCTCGGTAATAATGTAGTGGTGCTTAGGCGAAGCCCTGCGTCAGTAGCATCATCGACACCGGCATCACACCATCGTACTGACGGAACTCTCCCGCAAAGCTATGATGGATCGGAGTTCATGGGACGTCATCGAGATGAACGTGTGCTGAACTCGGAGGTGCGGTACGTTCGGTACTTGATCGGTCGGATCGTGAAGACGTATGACTACTTCAACCGCGTTGTGCTAATGCTTCCGCTTTCAGTCTACGAGGGTACTGTTAGGGAACGTAGCAGAAAATAAAAAAATTCTACGCATCACCAAGATCAATCTATGGAGTTATCTAGCAACCAGAGAGAGGAGTGCATCTACATACCCTTGTAGATCGCGAGCGGAAGCGTTCAAGAGAACGGGGTTGATGGAGTCGTACTCGTCGTGATCCAAATCACCGATGATCCTAGTGCCGAACAGACGGCACCTCCGCGTTCAACACACGTACGGTTGGGGAAGACATCTCCTCCTTCTTGATCCAGCAAGGGGGAAGGAGAGGTTGATGGAGATCCAGCAGCACGATGGCGTGGTGGTGGAAGTAGCGGTGATCTCGGCAGGGCTTCGCCAAGCTCAGCGAGAGGGAGAGGTGTTACGAGGGGAGAGGGAGGCGCCAGGGGCTAGGGTGCGCAGCCCTCACTCCCCCCTCTTTTATATAGGGCCCCTGGGGGCACCGGCCCCCTAGAGATTCAATCTCAAGGGGGGCGGCGGCCAAGGGGGGAACTTGCCCCCCAAGTCAGGTGGGGCGCCCCCCACCCCTAGGGTTTCCAACCCTAGGCGCAGGGGGAGGCCCAAGGGGGGTGCACCAGCCCACCAGGGGCTGGTTCCCTTCCCACATCAGCCCATGGGGCCCTCCGGGATAGGTGGCCCCACCCGGTGGACCCCCGGGACCCTTCCGGTGGTCCCGGTACAATACCGGTGACCCCCGAAACTTTCCCGATGGCCAAAACTGGACTTCCTATATACAAATCTTCACCTCCGGACCATTCCGGAACTCCTCGTGACATCATGGATCTCATCCAGGACTCCTAACAACTTTCGGGTTACCGCATACTAATATCTCTACAACCCTAGCGTCACCGAACCTTAAGTGTGTAGACCCTACGGGTTCGGGAGACACGCAGACATGACCGAGACGACTCTCCTCCCAATAACCAACAGCGGGATCTGGATACCCAGGTTGGTTCCCACATGTTCCATGATGATCTCATCGAATGAACCACGATGTCGAGGATTCAAGTAATCCCGTGTACAATTCCCTTTGTCAATCGGTACGTTACTTGCCCGAGATTCGATTGTCGGTATCCCAATACCTCGTTCAATCTCGTTACCGGCAAGTCACTTTACTCGTACCGTAATGCATGATCCCATGACCAACCACTTGGCCACATTGAGCTCATTATGATGATGCATTACTGAGTGGGCCTAGAGATACCTCTCCGTCATACGGAGTGACAAATCCCAGTCTCGATTCGTGTTAACCCAACAGACGCTTTCGGAGATACCTGTAGTATACCTTTATAGCCACCCAGTTACGTTGTGATGTTTGGTACACCCAAAGCACTCTTACGGTATCCGGGAGTTACACGATCTCATGGTCTAAGGAAATGATACTTGACATTAGAAAAGCTCTAGCAAACAAACTACACGATCTTGTGCTATGCTTAGGATTGGGTCTTGTCCATCACATCATTCTCCCAATGATGTGATCCCGTTATCAATGACATCCAATGTCCATGGTCAGGAAACCGTAACCATCATTGGTAAACGCTAGTCAACTAGAGGCTCACTAGGGACATGTTGTGGTCTATCTGTTCACACATGTATTACGATTTCCGGATAACACAATTATAGCATGAACAATAGACAATTATCATGAACAAGGAAATATAATAATAACCATTTTATTATTGCCTCTAGGGCATATTTCCAACAGTCTCCCACTTGCACTAGAGTCAATAATCTAGTTACATTGTGATGAATCGAACACCCATAGAGTTCTGGTGTTGATCATGTTTTGCTCGCGGAAGAGGTTTAGTCAACAGATCTGCGACATTCAGATCTGTGTGCACTTTACAAATATCTATGCCTCCATCTTGAACATTTTCACGAATGGAGTTGAAGCGACGCTTGATGTGTCTGGTCTTCTTGTGAAACCTAGGCTCCTTGTCAAGGGCAGTGGCTCCAGTGTTGTCACAGAAGAGAGTCATCGGCCCCGACGCATTGGGAATAACTCCTAGGTCAGTAATGAACTCCTTCATCCAGATTTCTTCATGTGCTGCCTCCGAGGATGCCATGTACTCCGCTTCACATGTAGATCCCGCCACGATGCTTTGCTTGCAACAGCACCAGCTTACTGCCCCACCATTCAAAATATACATGTATCCGGTTTGTGACTTAGAGTCATCCAGATCTGTGTCGAAGCTAGCGTTGACGTAACCCTTTACGATGAGCTATTCGTCACCTCCATATACGAGAAACATATCCTTAGTCCTTTTCAGGTACTTCAGGATATTCTTGACCGCTATCCAGTGTTCCATGCCGGGATTACTTTGGTACCTTCCTACCAAACTTACGGCAATGTTTACATCAGGTCTGGTACACAGCATGGCATATATGATAGACCCTATGGCTGAGGCATAGGGGACGACACTCATCTTTTCTCTATCTTTTGTCGTGGTCAGACATTGAGCCGAGCTCAATTTCACACCTTGCAACACAGGCAAGAATCCCTTCTTGGACTGATCCATATTGAACTTTTTCAATATCTTATCAAGGTATGTGCTTTGTGAAAGACCTATGAGGCGTCTCGATCTATCTCTATAGATCTTGATGCCTAATATGTAAGTAGCTTCTCCAAGGTCCTTCATTGGAAAACACTTATTCAAGTAGGCCTTAATGTTGTCCAAAAGTTCTATATCATTTCCCATCAAAAGTATGTCATCCACATATAATATGAGAAATGCTACAGAGCTCCCACTCACTTTCTTGTAAACGCAGGCTTCTCCATAAGTCTGCATAAACCCAAACACTTTGATCATTTCATTAAAGCGAATGTTCCAACTCCGAGATGCTTGCACCAGCCCATAGATGGAGCACTGGAGCTTGCATACCTTGTTAGCATTCTTAGGATCGACAAAACCTTCCGGCTGCATCATATACAATTCTTCCTTAAGAAAGCCGTTAAGGAATGCCATTTTGACGTCCATTTGCCATATCTCATGATCATAGTATGCGGCAATTGCTAACATGATTCGGACGGACTTCAGCTTCACTACGGGTGAGAAGGTCTCATCGTAGTCAACCCCTTGAACTTGTCGATAACCCTTAGCGACAAGTCGAGCCTTATAGATGGTAACATTACCATCTGTGTCCGTCTTCTTCTTAAAGATCCATTTATTTTCTATCGCTCGCCGATCATCGGGCAAGTCTGTCAAAGTCCATACTTTGTTTTCATACATGGATCCTATCTCGGATTGCATGGCTTCAAGACATTTGTTGGAATCTGGGCCCGCCATCACTTCTTCATAGTTCAAAGGTTCACTATTGTCTAACAACATGATTTCCAAGACAGGGTTGCCATACCATTCTGGTGTGGAACGTGTCCTTGTGGACCTTCGAAGTTCAGTAGCAACTTGATGTGAAGTACCTTGATCATCATCATTAACTTCCTCTCTAGTCAGTGCAGGCACCACAGGAACATCTTCCTGAGCTGCGCTACTTTCTGGTTGAAGAGGTAGTACTTCATCGAGTTCTACTTTCCTCCCACTTACTTCTCTCGAGAGAAACTCTTTCTCCAGAAAGGACCCGTTCTTGGCAACAAAGATCTTGCCTTCGGATCTGAGGTAGAAGGTATACCCAATGGTTTCCTTAGGGTATCCTATGAAGACGCATTTTTCCGACTTGGGTTCGAGCTTTTCAGGTTGAAGTTTCTTGACATAAGCATCACATCCCCAAACTTTTAGAAATGACAGCTTAGGTTTCTTTCCAAACCATAATTCATACGGTGTCGTCTCAACGGATTTAGACGGTGCCCTATTTAAAGTGCATGTAGCTGTCTCTAGAGCGTATCCCAAAATGATAGCAGTAAATCGGTGAGTGACATCATAGATCGCACCATATCCAATAGAGTGCGATTACGACGTTCGGACACACCGTTACGTTGAGGTGTTCCAGGCGGCGTGAGTTGTGAAACGATTCCACATTTCCTTAAGTGCGTACCAAATTCATGACTTAAATATTCTCCCCCATGATCTGATCGTAAGAATTTTATCTTTCGGTCACGTTGATTCTCTACCTCACTCTAAAATTCCTTGAACTTTTCAAAGGTCTCAGACTTGTGTTTCATCAAGTAGACATACCCATATCTACTCAAGTCGTCAGTGAGAGTGAGAACATATGTAGGATCGGAAGTATGTCTAGAGGGGGGGTGATTAGACTACTTGACAACTTAAAAGTTTTGCCTTTTGATTGGAGTAGTTTCTTAGCAAGTTCACAATGATGACCAAGTGGAGTATCACCCTACACATGCAATTCTAGAGTTGTGGCAGCGGAAAGTAAATTGCACGTATAGTAAATGAGAGGTGGAGAAGAGCAAACGCAAGTTGGAGACACGGAGATTTTTTCTCGTGGTTCCGATAGGTGGTGCTATCGTCAATCCACGTTGATGGAGACTTCAACCCACGGAGGGTAACGGCTGCGTGAGTCCACGGAGGGCTCCACCCACGAAGGGTCCACGAAGAAGCAACCTTGTCTATGCCATCATGGCCTCGTCCACGGAGGACTAGCCTTACTCGGGGTAGATCTTCACAAGTAGGCGATCTCCTTGCCCTTACAAACTCCTTGGTTCAACTCCACATCATGACGGAGGCTCCCAAGTGACACCTAACCAATCTAGGAGGCACCACCCTCCAAAAGGTAATAGATGGTGTTGGTGATGATGAACTCCTTGCTCTTGTGCTTCAAATGATAATCTCCCCAACACTCAACTCTCCTCACCGATTTGGCTGTGGTGGAGGAAGGGATTGAGTGGAAAGCAACTTGGGAAGGCTAGAAATCAAGTTTCATATGGTGGGAGTGGAGCAACTTGATCTCAACACAAGGGTAGGTAGTTTTCTTCTCGAAATATAAGGTAGGAGTGGTAGTTCTTTCGATGGCTCTCTCCACGAATGAAGAGGAGGTGGAGGGTATTTATAGCCTCCACACAAAATCCAACTGTTACACACATTTGACCAATCTCGGTCGGACCGAAGTTGACAACTCGGTGAGACCGAAAGTTCAAATCTTGTGAGCGTTGGGATTTTCGTGGGACCGAAAATACAATCTCGGTTAGTCCGATTCTTCCAAAGTCTAGGGTTTGCCAATCTCGGTGGGACCGACTTTCTCATCTCGGTGACACCGATTTGAGTCTGAAGGTTCTGAAGCTTGGCAACACCAATTTCGAATGACCGAGTTTGGAATCGGAAAATCCGAGATTCTTAGGGTTTGGGTATATGGTGAGGTGGTTCATCTCGGTGTGGTGAGTTTGGAATCGGTGGGACCGAGATTACTTATGAGTTTATGTTGGAATGAAGGATTGCTGATAGTTTGAGAGATAAATCACTAAGCACTTAGAGCAACCAGGTCATCATCATAACCTCATCCCTTTTAATAGTATTGGCTTTCCTATGGACTCAATGTGATCTTGGATCACTAAACCAAAAATGGAGTCTTGAGCTTTTGCCAATGTTTTCCTTAGCATTTTGAGGGGTCCACATCATCACCATTGCCATACCCATATCACTGAACTTTCTCAAATATTCTCAAGAAATGATTAGTTCAATGATATATATGTTGTTATTAATTACCAAAACCACCGGGGATTAGTTGCACTTTCAATCTCCCCTTTTGGTAATTGATGACAACATATAGATCAAAGCTTCGACAAATGATATAATCAATGAATAACATAAATCGCTTTGAGAAGTATGTGATAAGCAAGAGCTCCCCCTAAATTTGTGCATTATTTAAGATTTGCGTTTGAATGCAAATGCACAATCGATTAGGATCATGGGTTACTCTTCCATGTCACATACATCTTGGTGGAGCGCACAAAATGATAAGAATGAATAGCATGCACCCAATCACCAAGACATGAGTAGATGATCATACAAGATATGAATGGAATATGATAAGCATCAAGCACACATTAAGCACAGTATGATCAAGCACTCATCAAGATAGAGCAAACGTAGTATCAAACACACGAAGTATCTTAAAGAACTCAAAAGTATCTCAAGGAAAACCGCAAACGAAAGAGCAAAAACGAGCACTCTCTCTCTCGAAGCCCTATGATCTATACAATTTCTCCCCCTTTGGCAACAAGTTACCAAAAGTTCGAAGGTATAGAGCTAATCGTCACTCGGGACTCTGTTGGCGGCTCTGTCTGCGTCGATGGAGTGGAGATAGCTGCATCTGCAAAGCTGCTTTGAAGTCTGTGGAGCTGGAGGAGTGGATCTTGAAGGCTGGTCTTTGGGCCCGACGGAGCTGTAGGAGGTCTTGATGTAGTAGCCACAGGTCGACCTCGGAATAGCAAATGATCTGGGCTTTGTGGCACCTTTGGGCAGGCTGCTCATAGTCATCTGGACTAGATCATCTTCCATCTCCTTCATGAGTTCTGCCTTCTCCTCTTAGCTTCCTCGATGTCGCCTCAAGCTTGTTGGCGGTGACTGCACTTGATCGACAACGTCCGAGCATGGAACTTATCCTCAACTATCCTCTCAAGGCTCTCCCGAGATCGCACTATCTTGGCAGGCGTAGCTCAATTCTCCGAGTGGCTTCAAGAAGTTGTTCTGCAACGCTCTTGGGCTTTGTTCTTTGCTTCCTTCTCGGCTTTTGCTTGTTTGGCGACCGGACTTAGCATGTCCTTCTACGGATGTGGGAGCATCCTCGGTCATCACAATCTCATTATCCTCATGTTCAGCTGCGGTGGCAAGTGGGGTCTATCCAACGGTAGGTGTCCGTGCCAAACTTGGCATTGATGAGCATCTGAATATGCGGAGCAAACCCACACGACCTCTTACAGTCTGCTGTCATCCTCTTGATAGTCTCAACTATCGGGTCCATCACCTTAAAAGGTATCTTCGATCTAGAATGTGCAGCATGTTGATAGAGTACCCTCTTATCATGCGGTGGTCCCTCGACTTAGGCATCAAAGTATGCCTCGAGAATGGTGTTGGTGGTTGGGAGACCACTCAAGATAGTAGATGAACCAAGCTTCCATATCTCAACATCCTTCTCATTTACCTCATTGTACATGTTCTTCATTGACTCGTGATTTTTCTTTGGAATGCCATATACATCAATGTCATCATCCCTTGATACAGGTGCATTCAGCAATGCTCTCCATTCTTCAACAAGAGAATGGAATCTACGCCTTCATCATCCATACAATTACGCCATCTGGATAGAAGTGTGCGGTGGCATAGAACGCATGATCATCTCATCGTTCCAAGCTGTCAATTTCGACCAACGAACTCTGCAATCCCACAAGCAGTGAAGCTTTCATGCACATGTGGGAAGTAGTCTCTGTGCTCTTCACTGTCGATGTAATCCCAGTCTACATATCTGGTGTCAGCAACAATTGGCTTCTTGTCCATGAGCACAGTCTCATAAAAGTCTTGTTGCTCTCTTGTGTGGAATCTTGGGTCAATCTTTGTTCTTCTCCGGTGGTATATGGATCAACTTGCCTCCATAGCTTTGAGTCCTTTATCCTTCCTTTCCTTCATATTCTCAGCTCGAGGATGAGCTTCATTATGAACTGGCGGTTTACATGCGAGCTTGAGCAAAACATGAGCCTCATCATCGATTCTGCGGTGGCACATTGTCCTTCTTCTTCTCTGAAGCGGTATGTTCCTCATAGTCTTCTTGGGCTTGGCAGCTGGTTTGGCTTGGGCTGCCTTTCTTTGGAGCTGATTGCTTAGCTTTTGTGGGTGCTCCCGCTCGATGGCATCACCCATCAACTTCGCTTCGAGGAGGCTGAGGTGCTTCCTCATCGTAATCATCATCATCGACTTCTTCATGAACTTTCCTCTTCCTCTTGGAAGTCTTCTTGATCTTGCTGGAGGTTTCTTCCATGCTGAGTTTCTGTGCAACAGAGGATTTTGCCACTTTGCTTGTGCCTTTCTTTGATTGTTGCCCTTGATAGCTCTTGGCAACCACTTGCCTTTTGGCTTAGAAGTTATTTCCTCATCAAGAACAAAGTCTGAATCCTCCTCATCGAATTCCTCTTCCTCCACAGCCTCGTAGCAGTGCAGCAGATCCACTTGGAGTGCTTCTTTCTCCATCATCTGAAAAGCTGCTTGCTTCGGACTTGTAGCTGCCTCTGGAATCTCAACGGCATCTCGGACTGTTACATTGTCACTTCCATCGATATGACCGACAACTTTGTGAATAGAGTAGGTATGGGCGAGAATGGAAGAGTTATCACAAACTCGCAGAGGATTTTGCAAAAGAATGAGTTTAAACTTTAGTTTTAGGTTTTCACAGAATACATGTCGGTCGACCGAGTCTATCAATTCGTGAAACCAAATGTCTAAACAGACCACATACACCACTTTCGGTTGGACGAAATGGGTTTCGTCTAGCCGAGACTACTAGGGTTTCACTGAATCTTCACTTCGGTCTTACCGATTTGCACAACTTCGGTTTCACCGAAAAGTGCGGTCACAATGACCAGAGGCCAAATCGGTCGATCCGAAAATGCGAGAATCGGTCACACCGAGATGTGTTCGCGGAAACCTAACCTAAAATTTTCACTCGAATTTTGTTCTATGATCTAAAACGGCTGGATAGGAGATCTCAATCTTGGCAAGAAACATGGCAACACCTAACGTGCATTGAATCAGCGGTTGGAGCACGAGAGGATGAAACTCACCCAATGCGGTGGAGCTTCACTGGCGGCAACGGCAAGAATGAGAAGGACCGTTGACGCGATGGAGACCATGGCGGGCGCCTGAGCGACGGCGGAGACGATCCGGAGACCAAGGCGACGGCAATGAAGGGTTTGAGGCGAAGCGTTTGAAGAAGTAATCAGCGCTCGTCCTCGAGTATATATACCCTTCGGTTGTCGGTGGGACCGAGTTTGAAAACTTCGGTGGGACCGAGATGGTTAATGCGTGCGATTACACACTTCGTCACGCCGAAATTTGAAACTTCGGTTTCACCGAGGTGAAAACCTAGATCAATCAAGTGATTTGATCATCCGATTTGAATATATCGGTTTGACCGAAAGTACTAGAAGGTTTTGGAAGTTAGGCTTTTGACGGATCGGTGGCTCAAGTGCTCCTCACTCGATGCGTCCAAAAAGTCTTGTTCAAAGTTTGTGATATGAGCATGAATAGAGTTTGAGACAAGAAAGCATAGATAGCTAGGGGAGGAACTTAGGCATTCTTGTCCATCCATTTGGTCAAAAAGAAAGAAAACCAAAAGACCAAAGCAACAAATGGATGTCCTCGAATGGATAAAATCATGCATCCAACATGCTCACACAATAAGATAACAAATGAAATATGTGTCAAACATGCACAAACAAAACACTTAGCAACTAGCACACAGTTTGGCGATGACTAGGTCATCTATATATGAGTATATTGACTTAGGAGTCAAATGAGAACATTTGATCATAGGTCATACTCATCGTTTAAGCACAAGTGGGGTTACCACTTTTCCATAAAGCATTAATGTGTTCACATCATTAGAAGATGCTTTGGCTCATTTCTTTAGAGCAAAGCTCCCCCTTGATGTGAGAACCCCTTTTAAAGGGTCAAACTAACCTTGGGTTGTCGTTGAAGACTTCATGTAGATGTTGAAGATGTGGATGCTCAATGTTGATGAAGATCATCAAGAGTTGGGAGCAATCCTTTGGATTCGGGCACTTTCAATACCTACATGGGTTAGTCCCACAAGGAACAAACAAGAATATCCATGGACATAGATTGAAGTACACAATAGATGATGTCCATGAAAGCAATGATTACCTTGTCCCTTGACTTACCAACATGAGGGTTTGTGACTCCATGAACTAGTGCAAGATGTGGAAGTTGATTGCACAAGTCCTCGCCAAAATGAATATGAGTGAAGTATATTGGCGGAGTCACCCTCAAGAACTCTCTAGTTCTTCTTCTTGGGATCCACATCATCTTGATGGGAATCCTTGGGGTAGTAGTTGAGCTTGTCGAAGTAGAACTTGAAGTTGCCTTGGGAACCCACTTGACCATGGCCTTGGGTGCTTCATTGAATGCATCAATCTCCTCTTGAAGCTTGTCCTTGCCTTTTAGCTTGTGGTCTTGTGGTGGAAGGTCATCTTGAGCTTGTTCCTCATTGGAAGAAGTAGGATCATACTTCTCCTCTTGAGAGACGAACTTTGGAGTGGGATATTGACCTTCTTCCCATTCAACACCCTCGGCGTTGAACTTTCGCTCAAAACCAATTCCTTGATTCTTCCTGTCTTCCTTGTTTGCGAACAATTTCCTCAAAGCTTTTGCTTCCGCAAGACTCTTGTAGACACCTTTCTCTATAATCCCTTTCAATAGACTATTTTCTTGCTCAAGTGAAACTTGGCTTGAAACATTGTTAGTGGAATCAAGAGAATTACTAGAAGTAACAACATTTGATTTAGCATGATTATTGTTACTACTAGATGAAGAATTTTTCTTATGCTTGTCATGCTTAGTTTTGATAGGTGGCAAGAAATTAGACAAGAGAAGTCGTTTGGCAAGATATGAAGAACTCTTCTTTCAAGATCGTCATTGATAGCTTTTAGAAACTCATGTTCTTGCTCTAGATTGAGCTTCTCGAGCGTAGCTTCTCATGAGATCTTAGGAGCTCTCTATGATCTTCTTGAGTTGTTTCATGAGCTAACTTAAGAGTGTTTAGTTCTTTAGTTAGACGCTCAATCTCCTTCATAGCATTGTCATTCGACTCTTCTCGACTATAAAGACTACTAGCATGTTCATCATTACTAAGCTCACTAGATTTATCATGTAAAAGCTCATCTTCACCAAGCAAGTCATCCTCATCACTATTAAAGTCAATAAATTCAGGATGTGATACCTTGGGGCCTTTTGCCATGAAGCATCTTCCAATTCCCTCATTTGGTGAATCAAATATGTCATAGGAGTTGGAGTTGGAGGACACGAGAGCAAGACCGCAACACCTTCATCTTGGTGTATTCGGAGTTGGAGTGATAGCTTCTTTCGAGTGATTGTCGGAGTCGGGCGGAACCCATTCACCAACATGAGCTTGATGTTTTCTTCTTGTGTAGCTCCTTGATGACTTGTCTTTCCTTTCCGAATCCTTGCTTCTCCGAGAGGATCTTCGTTCATAACGATCATCTCTACTCCTTCTCTCTTTTGAGGCGACTCTTCTCTTGAGCTTCTTCTTCTTGGAGATTCTTCTCTTCTCTTGTGGGGAGTCGAACACTCATTTGAGTAGTGTCGGGTCTTCCACAATTGTAGCAGATTTCGATCACGACTAGAAGATCTCTTTTCATCATATGATCTAGACTTTGAGCTTCTTTCCTTGCTTCTACTCTTGTAGAATTTGTTGAAGTTCTTCACCATTAGGCTTATCTCTTCATTGGAAACTAGCTTGTCACTTGAGGATGTGGGAGCTTCAACTGCAGCTTTGTAAGCACCACTTGACTTGTTGTGAAGCTCTTCCTTATCTTTAAGTGTCATCTCATGAGCAACAATCCTTCCAATGACTTGGTAGGCTTGAGATCTTTGTAGTTTGGCATCATTTGGATCAAAGTGCACACGGTGTCATACTTTCCATCCAAAGCTCTGAGAATCTTCTTGATGATGAATCGGTCGGTCATTTCTTCGCTTCCTAAGCCTGCCATCTCATTGGTGATGAGAGCAAGCCTAGAGTACATTTCAGCGACCCCTTCACCTTCCTTCATCTTGAACTTGTCAAGCTGACCTTGAAGAACATCTAGCTTTGATTCCTTCACGGACTCGGTACCTTCGTGCATTTCGACCAAAGTATCCCAAATCTCTTTTGCATTCTCAAGGCGGCTGATCTTGTTGAACTCCTCGGGACACAAAGCATTGAAGAGAATGTCACAAGCTTGAGCATTGTTCAGAACATCCGCAACTCATCGCAGTAGCTTCGCGATCCGGAACTTTTCCTTCTTGAAGAACTCACCTTGCAAGCCAACACAAATAATGCCCCATGCGGCGGTTATGTCCAAGAATATGCATTTTCATTTTATGCTTCCAACTAGCAAAGTTTGAACCATCAAAGTAAGGACCTCTCGAAATTACCCTCACTAGGCGCCATACTCTCCTAGGTTGTGAAACCAAGCTTATGGAGTCAATGCAATGGAAACCAATCCAATGGAGACCAATGCTCGATACCACTTGTAGGATCGGAAGTATGTCTAGAGGGGGTGATTAGACTACTTGACAACTTAAAAGTTTTGCCTTTTGATTGGAGTAGTTTCTTAGCAAGTTCACAATGATGACCAAGTGAAGTATCACCCTACACATGCAATTCTAGAGTTGTGGCAGCGGAAAGTAAATTGCATATAGTAAATGAGAGGTGGAGAAGAGCAAACGCAAGTTGGAGACACGGAGATTTTTCTCGTGGTTCCGATAGGTGGTGCTATCGTCAATCCACGTTGATGGAGACTTCAACCCACGGAGGGTAGCGGCTGCGTGAGTCCACGGAGGCTCCACCCACGAAGGGTCCACGAAGAAGCAACCTTGTCTATGCCATCATGGCCTCGTCCACGGAGGACTAGCCTTACTCGGGTAGATCTTCACGAAGTAGGCGATCTCCTTGCCCTTACAAACTCCTTGGTTCAACTCCACATCATGACGGAGGCTCCCAAGTGACACCTAACCAATCTAGGAGGCACCACCCTCCAAAAGGTAATAGATGGTGTTGGTGATGATGAACTCCTTGCTCTTGTGCTTCAAATGATAATCTCCCCAACACTCAACTCTCCTCACTGATTTGGCTGTGGTGGAGGAAGGGATTGAGTGGAAAGCAACTTGGGAAGGCTAGAAATCAAGTTTCATATGGTGGGAGTGGAGCAACTTGATCTCAACACAAGGGTAGGTAGTTTTCTTCTCGAAAATATAAGGTAGGAGTGGTAGTTCTTTCGATGGCTCTCTCCACGAATGAAGAGGAGGTGGAGGGTATTTATAGCCTCCACACAAAATCCAACCGTTACACACATTTGACCAATCTCGGTCGGACCGAAGTTGACAACTCGGTGAGACCGAAAGTTCAAATCTTGTGAGCGTTGGGATTTTCAGTGGGACCGAAAATACAATCTCGGTTAGTCCGATTCTTCCAAAGTCTAGGGTTTGCCAATCTCGGTGGGACCGACTTTCTCATCTCGGTGACACCGATTTGAGTCTGAAGGTTCTGAAGCTTGGCAACACCAATTTCGAATGACCGAGTTTGGAATCGGAAAATCCGAGATTCTTAGGGTTTGGGTATATGGTGAGGTGGTTCATCTCGGTGTGGTGAGTTTGGAATCGGTGGGACCGAGATTACTTATGAGTTTATGTTGGAATGAAGGATTGCTGATAGTTTGAGAGATAAATCACTAAGCACTTAGAGCAACCAGATCATCATCATAACCTCATCCCCTTTTAATAGTATTGGCTTTCCTATGGACTCAATGTGATCTTGGATCACTAAACCAAAAATGGAGTCTTGAGCTTTTGCCAATGTTTTCCTTAGCATTTTGAGGGTCCACATCATCAGGTCATTGCCATACCCATATCAATTGAACTTTACGAAATATTCTCAAGAAATGATTAGTTCAATGATATATATGTTGTTATTAATTACCAAAACCACCCGGGGATTAGTTGCACTTTCAACATAACGATAGCCTCCGCGAGCCTCAACGCTCATTGGACCACACACATTAGTATGTATGATTTCCAATAAGTTGGTTGCTCGCTCCATTGTTCCGGAGAACAGAGTCTTGGTCATTTTGCACATGAGGCATGGCTCGCATGTGTCAAATGATTCATAATCAAGAGACTCCAAAAGTCCATCAGCATGGAGCTTCTTCATGCGTTTGACACCAATGTGACCAAGGCGGTAGTGCCACAAGTATGTGGGACTATCGTTATCAACCTTACATCTTTTGGTATTCACACTATGAATATGTGTAACATCACGTTCGAGATTCATTAAGAATAAACCATTGACCAGCGGGGCATGACCATAAAACATATCTCTCATATAAATAGAACAACCATTATTCTCGGATTTAAATGAGTAGCCATCTCGTATTAAACGAGATCCAGATACAATGTTCATGCTCAAAGCTGGCACTAAATAACAATTATTGAGGTTTAAAACTAATCCCGTAGGTAAATGTAGAGGTACCGTGCTGATGGCGATCACATCGACCTTGGAACCATTCCCGACGCACATCGTCACCTCGTCCTTCACCAGTCTTCGCTTATTCCGCAACTCCTGTTTTGTGTTACAAATATGAGCAACTGCACCGGTATCAAATACCCAGGAGCTACTACGAGTACTGGTAAGGTACACATCAATTACATGTATATCACATATACCTTTGGTGTTGCCGGCCTTCTTGTCTGCTAAGTACTTGGGGCAGTTCGCTTCTAGTGTCCGCTTCCCTTGCAATAAAAGCACTCAGTCTCAGGTTTTGGGTCCATGCTTTGGCTTCTTCCCGCCAACTGGCTTACCGGGCGCGGCAACTCCCTTGCCGTCCTTCTTGAAGTTCTTCTTACCCTTGCTTTTCTTGAAACTAGTGGTTTTATTGACCATCAACACTTGATGTTCCTTTTTGATCTCCACCTCCGCTGATTTCAACATTGAATACACCTCAGGAATGGTTTTCACCATCCCCTGCATATTGAAGTTCATCACAAAGCTCTTGTAGCTGGGTGGGAGCGACTGGAGGATTCTGTCAACCACCACGTCAACCGGGAGATTAACTCCCAGTTGAGATAAGCGGTTGTGTAACTGTAGAACCATTTTGAGTATGTGCTCGCTGATAGAACCATTTTCCTCCATCTTACAATTGTAGAACTTGTCAGAGAGCACATACATGATCTGGTTTACACCCGTTGTATGTGAACGTTAGAATCTATCACACCCGATCATCACGTGGTGCTTCGAGACAACGAACTTTCGCAACGGTGCACAGTTAGGGGGAACACTTTCTTGAAATTATTATGAGGTATCATCTTATTTACTACCGTCGTACTTAAGCAAATAAGAAGCAAAACATGATAAACATCACATGCAATCAAATAGTGACATGATATGGCCAATATCATTTTGCTCCTTTTGATCTCCATCTTCGGGGCACCATGATCATCATCGTCACCGGCATGACACCATGATCTCCATCATCGTGTCTTCATGAAGTTATCACGCCAACGATTACTTCTACTTCTATGGCTAACGTGTTTAGCAATAAAGTAAAGTAATTACATGGCGTTATTTAATGACATGCAGGTCATACAAAAAATAAAGACAACTCCTATGGCTCCTGCCGGTTGTCATACTCATCGACATGAAAGTCGTGATTCCTATTACAAGAACATGATCAATCTCATACATCACATATATTTCATTCATCATATCCTTTTGGCCGTATCACATCACAAGGCATATGCTGCAAAAACAAGTTAGACGTCCTCTAATTGTTGTTGCATGTTTTTACGTGGTTGTTATAGGTTTCTAGCAAGAACGTTTCTTACCTACGCCAAAACCACAACGTGATATGCCAATTTCTATTTACCCTTCATAAGGACCCTTTTCATCGAATCCGATCCGACTAAAGTGGGAGAGATAGACACCCGCTAGCCACCTTATGCAACTAGTGCATGTGAGTCGGTGGAACCTATCTTACGTAAGCGTACGTGTAAGGTCGGTCCGGGCCGCTTCATCCCACGATGCCGCCGAAACAAGATAAGACTAGTAATGGCAAGAAAATTGACAAAACCAACACCCACAACAATCTTGTGTTCTACTCGTACAAAGAAACTACGCATAGACCTAGCTCATGATGCCACTGTTGGGGAACGTAGCAGAAAATAAAAAATTTCTATGCATCACCAAGATCAATCTATGGAGTTATCTAGCAACGAGAGAGAGGAGTGCATCTACATACCCTTGTAGATCGCGAGCGGAAGCGTTCAAGAGAACGGGGTTGATGGAGTCGTACTTGTCGTGATCCAAATCACCGATGATCCTAGTGCCGAACGGACGGCACCTCCACGTTCAACACACGTACGGTTGGGGAAGACGTCTCCTCCTTCTTGATCCAGCAAGGGGAAGGAGAGGTTGATGGAGATCCAGCGACCGACGACGGCGTGGTGGTGGAAGCGTGATGATCTCGGCGGGGCTTCGCCAAGCTCAATGAGAGGAGAGGTGTTACGAGGGAGAGGGAGGCGCCAGGGGCTAGGGTGCGCAGCCCTCCTCCCCTCTTTATATAGGGGCCTGGGGGCGCCGCCCCTAGAGATTCAATCTAAAGGGGGGCCAAGGGGGAACTTGCCCCCAAGTCAAGGGCGGGCGCCCCCCCTAGGGTTTCCAACCCTAGGCGCAGGGGGAGGCCCAAGGGAGGTGCACCAGCCCACCAGGGGATGGTTCCCTTCCCACTTCATCCCATGGGGCCCTCCGGGATAGGTGCCCCACCCGGTGGACCCCCGGGACCCTTCCGGTGGTCCAGGTACAATACCGGTGACCCCCAAAACTTTCCCGATGGCCAAAAATGGACTTGCTATATACAAATCTTCACCTCCGGACCATTCCGGAACTCCTCATGATGTCCGGGATCTCATCCGGGACTCCGAACAACTTTCGGGTTACCGCATACTAATATCTCTACAACCCTAGCGTCATCGAACCTTAAGTGTGTAGACCCTATGGGTTCGGGAGACACGCAGACATGACCGAGATGACTCTCAGGCCAATAACCAACAGCGGGATCTGGATACCCATGTTGGTTCCCACATGTTCCACGATGATCTCATCGAATGAACCACGATGTCGAGGATTGAAGTAATCCCGTATACAATTCCCTTTGACAATCGGTACGTTACTTGCCCGAGATCCGATCGTCGGTATCCCAATACCTCGTTCAATCTCGTTACCGGCAAGTCACTTTACTCGTACCGTAATGCATGATCCCGTGACCAACCACTTGGTCACATTGAGCTGATTATGATGATGCATTACTGAGTGGGCCCAGAGATACCTCTCCATCATACGGAGTGACAAATCCCAGTCTCGATTCGTGTCAACCCAACAGACGCTTTCGGAGATACCCGTAGTATACCTTTATAGCCACCCAGTTATGTTGTGACGTTTGGTACACCCAAAGCACTCTTACGGTATTCGGGAGTTACACGATCTCATGGTCTAAGGAAATGATGCTTGACATTAGAAAAGCTCTAGCAAACAAACTACACGATCTTGTGCTATGCTTAGGATTGGGTCTTGTCCATCACATCATTCTCCCAATGATGTGATCCCGTTATCAATGACATCCAATGTCCATGGTCAGGAAACCGTAACCATCATTGATAAACGAGCTAGTCAACTAGAGGCTCACTAGGGACATGTTGTGGTCTATGTGTTCACACATGTATTACGATTTCCGGATAACACAATTATAGCATGAACAATAGACAATTATCATGAACAAGGAAATATAATAATAACCATTTTATTATTGCCTCTAGGGCATATTTCCAACAGGTACGTGGACAACACTCTCCCCTCTCGTTGCTATACATCACCATGATCTTGCGTGTGCGTAGGAATATTTTTGAAATTACTACGTTCCCCAACAGTGGCATCCGAGCCAGGTTTATGCGTAGATGTTATATGCACGAGTAGAACACAAGTGAGTTGTGGGTGATACAAGTCATACTACTTACCAGCATGTCATACTTTGGTTCGGGGCATTGTTGGATGAAGCGGCCCGAACCGACATTACGCGTACGCTTACGCGAGACTGGTTCTACCGACGTGCTTTGCACATAGGTGGCTGGCGGGTGTCAGTTTCTCCAACTTTAGTTGAACCAAGTGTGGCTACGCTTGGTCCTTGAGAAGGTTAAAACAACACTAAGTTGACGAAATATCTTTGTGGTTTTGGTGCATAGGTAAGAACGGTTCTTGCTCAGCCCGTAGCATCCACGTAAAACTTGCAACAACAAAGTAGAGGACGTCTAACTTGTTTTTGCAGGGCATGTTGTGATGTGATATGGTCAAGACATGATGCTAAATTTTATTGTATGAGATGATCATGTTTTGTAACAAAGTTATCGGCAACTGATAGGAGCCATATGGTTGTCGCTATATTGTATGCAATGCAATCGCCCTGTAATTGCTTTACTTTATCACTAAGCAGTAGCGATAGTCGTAGAAGCAATAGTTGGTGAGACAGCAACGATGCTACAATGGAGAGCAAGGTGTCGCACCGGTGACGATGGTGATCATGACGATGCTTCGAAGATGGAGATCACAAGCACAAGATGATAGCCATATCATATCACTTATATTGATTGCATGTGATGTTTATCCTTTATGCATCTTATTTTGCTTTGATTGACAGTAGCATTATAAGATGATCTCTCACTAAATTTCAAGGTATAAGTGTTCTCCCTGAGTTTGCGCCATTGTGAAAGTTCTTCGTGCCAAGACACCACGTGATGATTGGGTGTGATAAGCTCTACGTTCAAATACAACGGGTGCAAGATAGTTTTGCACACGCAGAATACTCGGGTTAAACTTGACGAGCCTAGCATATGCAGATATGGCCTCGGAACACTGAGACCGAAAGGTCGAGCGTGAATCATATAGTAGATATGATCAACATAGTAATGTTCACCATTGAAAACTACTCCATCTCTCATGATGATCGGACATGGTTTAGTTGATATGGATCACGTGATCACTTAGATGATTAGAGGGATGTCTATCTAAGTGGGAGTTCTTAAGTAATATGATTAATTGAACTTTAATTTATCATGAACTTAGTCCTGGTAGTATTAGCATATCTATGTTGTAGATCAATAGCTCGCGATGTTGCTCCCCGTTTATTTTTTATACGTTCCTAGAGAAAATAATTTGAAAGATGTTAGTACCAAAGATGCGGACTAGCTCTGTGATATGAGGATTATCCTCATTGCTGCACGATATTATGTCCTTGATGCACCGCTAGTGACGAACTATTGCGAGGAGTAGATCTGAGACGTTATGAGCGTTTTGCCAAAAGCTCGGTATGATGACTACTTGATAGTTTAATGCACCATGCTTTACGGCTTAGAACCGGGACTTCAAAAATGTTTTGAACTCCACAGAGCATATAAGATGTTCCAAGAGTTGAAATTGGTATTTCATACTCATGCCCGTGTCGAGAGGTATGAAACCTCTGGCAGTACTTTGCCTACAAGATGGAGGAGAATAGCTCAAGCGATGAGCATGTGCTTAGATTGTCTGGGTACTACAATTGCTTGAATCAAGTGGGAGTTAATCTTCCAGAAAAGATAGTAATTGACAAAGTTCTCTAGTCACTATCACCAAGTTACTAGAACTTCGTGATGAACTATAATATGAAGGGATGACGAAAACAATTCCCAAGCTCTTCGCGATGCTAAAATCGATGAAGGTAGAAATCAAGAAAACATCAAGTGTTGTTGGTTGACAAGACCACTAGTTTCAAGAAAAAAGGGCAAAGGGAAGAAGGGGAACTTCAAGAAGAATGGCAAGCAAGTTCTTTGCTCAAGGAAGAAGCCCAAGTCTGGACCTAAGCACGAGACTAAGTGCTTCTACTGCAAAGGGACTGGTCACTGGAAGCGGAACTACCCCAAGTATTTGGCGGATAAGAAGGATGGCAAAGTGAACAAAGCTATATTTGATATACATGTTATTGATGTGTACTTTACTAGTGTTTATAGCAACCCCTCGGTATTTGATACTGGTTCAGTTGCTAAGAGTAGTAACTCGAAACGGGAGTTGCAGAATGAACAGAGACTAGTTAAGGGTGAAGTGACTATGTGTATTGGAAGTGGTTCCAAGATTGATATGATCATCATCGTACACTCCCTATACTTTCAGGATTAGTGTTGAACCTAAAATAAATGTTATTTGGTGTTTGCGTCGAGCATAAATATGATTGGATCATGTTTATTGCAATACGGTTATTCATTTAAGTCAAAGAATAATTGTTGTTCTATTTACATGAATAAAACCTTCTATGGTCATACAATCAATATAATGGTTTATTGAATCTCGATCATAGCGATACACATATTCATAATATTCAAGCCAAAAGATGCAAAGTTAATAATGATAGTGCAACTTATTTGTGGCACTGCCATTTAGGTCATATTGGTGTAAACCGCATGAAGAAACTCCATGCTGATGGGCTTTTGGAATCACTTGATTATGAATCACTTGATGCTTGCGAACCATGCCTCATGGGCAAGATGACTAAGACTCCGTTCTCCAGAACAATGGAGCGAGCAACTGACTTATTGGAAATAATACATACTGATGTATGCGATCCGATAAGTGTTAAGGCCCACGGCAAGTATCATTATTTTCTGACCTTCACAGATGATTTGAGCAGATATGGGTATATCTACTTAATGAAACATAAGTCTGAAACATTTGAAAAGTTCAAAGAATTTCAGAGTGAAGTGTAAAATCATCGTAACAAGAAAATAAAGTTTCTACAATCTGATCATGGAGACGAATATCTGAGTTACGAGTTTGGCCTTCATTTAAAAACAATGTGGAATAGTTTCACAGCTCACGCCACATGGAACACCACAGCATAATGGTGTGTCCGAACATCGTAACCGCACTTTATTGGATATGGTGTGATCTATGATGTGTCTTACCGATTTACCACTATATCGTTTTGGGGTTATGCATTAGAGACAACTGCATTCACTTTAAATAGGGCACCATCAAAATCTGTTGAGACGACGCCTTATGAACTATGGTTTGGCAAGAAACCAAAGTTGTCGTTTCTTAAAGTTTGGGGCAGCGATGCTTAGGTGAAGAAGTTTCAACCTGATAAGCTTGAACCCAAATCGGAGAAGTTTGTCTTCATAGAATACCCAAAGGAAACTGTTGGGTACACCTTCTATCACAGATCCGAAGGCAAAATATTCGTTGCTAAGATGGATCCTTTCTAGAGAAGGAGTTTCTCTCGAAAGAAGTGAGTGGGAGGAAAGTAGAGCTTGATAAGGTAATTGTACCTTCTCCTGAATTGGAAAGTAGTTCATCACAGAAATCAGTTCCAGTGATTGCTACACCAATTAGAGAGGAAGCTAATGATGATGACCATGAAACTTCAAATCAAGTTACTCTGAGAACCTCGTGGGTCTTCGGAGTATGGTCCGCACTGTGAGTGGTACGGTAATCCTATTCGGAAGTCATGTTACTAGACCATGATAGACCTCTGAACTATGAGGAAGCGATGATGAGCCCAGATTCCGCGAAATGGCTTGAGGCCATCAAATCTGAGATGGGATCCATGTATGAGAACAAAGTGTGGACTTTGGTGGAGTTGCCCGATGATTGGCAAGCCATATTGTATAAATGGATCTTCAAGAGGAAGACAGACGCTGATAGTAGTGTTACTATCTACAAAGGTCGACTTGTTGCAAAAAGTTTTTTGACAAGTTCAAGGTGTTGAATACGATGAGATTTTCTCACTCGTATCGAAGCTTAAGTCTGTCCGAATCGTGTTAGCGATTGCCACATTTTATGAAATCTGGCAATTGGATGTCAAAACTGCATTCCTTAATGGATTTATTAAAGAAGAGTTGTATATGATACAACCATAAGGTTTGGTCAATCCTAAAGGTGCTAACAAAGTGTACAAGCTCCAGTGATCCATCTATGGACTGGTGCAAGCATCTCGGAGTTGGAATATACGCTTTGATGAGTTGATCAAAGCATATAGTTTTATACAGACTTGCGGTGAAGCCTGTATTTACAGGAAAGTGAGTGGGAGCACTACAGCATTTTTGATAAAGTATATGCGAATGACATATTGTTGATCAGAAATAAATGTAGAATCTTCTAGAAAGCATAAAGGAGTATTTGAAAGGAGTTTTTCAAAGAAAGACCTCGGTGAAGCTGCTTACACATTGAGCATCAAGATCTATAGAGATAGATCAAGACGCTTGATAAGATTTTTCAATGAGTACATACCTTGATAAGATTTTGAAGTAATTCAAAATGGAACAGTCAAAGAAGGAGTTCTTGCCTGTGTTGCAAGGTGTGAGGTTGAGTAAGACTCAAAATCCGACTATGGCGGAAAACAAAAAGAGAATGAAAAGTTGTTCCCTATGCCTCAGTCATAGGTTCTATAAAGTATGCTATGCTGTGTACCAGACCTATTGTATACCTTGATCTGATTTTGGCAAGGGAGTGCAATTTTGATCTAAGAGTAGATCACTGGACAGTGGTCAAGAATATCCTTAATGAGGACTAAGGAAATATTTCTCGATTATGGAGGTAATAAAAGAGCCCGTCGTAAAGAGTTACATCGGTGCAAGCTTTTACACCGATCCAGATGACTCTAAGTCTCAATCTGGATACATATTGAAAGTGGGAGCAATTAGCTAGAGTAGCTCCGTGCAGAGCATTGTAGACATAGAATATCAGCAAAATACATATGGCTCTGAATGTGACAGACCCGTTGACTAACTTCTCTCACGAGCAAAACATGATCATACCTTAGTAAGCCCTTTGGGTGTTGATCACATGACGATGTGAACTATGGGTATTAATCGCATACAGATGTGAATATTGGTGTTGAATCACATGGCGATGTGAACTAGATTATTGCCTCTAGTGAAAGTGGGAGACTGAAGGAAATATGCCCTAGAGGCAATAATAAAATTATTATTTTTCCTTATTTCATGATAAATGTTTATTATTCATGCTAGAATTGTATTAACCAGAAACATAATACATGTGTGAATACATAGACAAACATAGTGTCACTAGTATGCCTCTACTTGACTAGCTCGTTAATCAAAGATGGTTAAGTTTCCTAACCATAGACATGAGTTGTCATTTGATTAACGGGATCACATCATTAGGAGAATGATGTGATTGACTTGACCCATTCCGTTAGCTTAGCACTTGATCGTTTAGTATGTTGCTATTGCTTTCTTCATGACTTATACATGTTCCTATGACTATGAGATTATGCAACTCCCGTTTACCGGAGGAACACTTTGTGTGCTACCAAATGTCACAACATAACTGGTTGATTATAAATGTGCTCTACAGGTGTCTCCGAAGGTACTTGTTGAGTTTGCATATTTCGAGATTAGGATTTGTCACTCCGATCGTCGGAGAGGTATCTCTGGGCCCTCTCGGTAATGCACATCACTGTAAGCCTTGCAAGCAATGCGACTAATGAGTTAGTTGCAGGATGATGCATTACATAACGAGTAAAGAGACTTGCCGGTAACGAGATTGAACTAGGTATTGAGATATCGACGATCGAATCTCGTGCAAGTAACATACCGATGACAAGGGGAACAACGTATGTTGTTATGCGGTTTGACTGATGAAGATCTTCGTAGAATATGTGGGAGCAAATATGAGCATCTAGGTTCCGCTATTGGTTATTGACCGGAGACGTGTCTCGGTCATGTCTACATAGTTCTCGAACCCGTAAGGTCCGCACGCTTAACGTTCGGTGATGATTTATATTATGAGTTATGTGTTTTGATGTACCGAAGGTAGTTCGGAGTCCCGGATGAGATCGGGGACATGACGAGGAGTCTCGAAATGGTCGAGACGTAAAGATTGATATATTGGATGACTATATTCGGACATCGGAAAGGTTTCGAGTGATTCGGGTATTTATTGGAGTACCGGAGAGTTACGGGAATTCGCCGGGGAGTATATGGGCCTTATTGGGCTTTAGGGGTAAGAGAGAGGGGTGGATGCACGCCCCCAAGGCCTAGTCCGAATTGGACTAGGGGGAGGGGCTGCGCCCCCTCCTTCCTTCTCTTCTCTTTTTCCTTTCCTTGACTCCTACTCCTACAACTTGGAAGGAGGGGGGGGGGGGAATCCTACTCCCGATGGGAGTAGGACTCCCCAGGGCGCGCCATAGAGAGGGCCGCCCTCCCTCCTCTCCTCCTTTATATCTGAGGCAGGGGCACCTCTAGACACAACAATTGATCATTGATCTCTTAGCGTGTGTGGTGCCCCCTCCGGCATATTCCACCTCGGTAATATCGTGGCGGTGCTTAGGCGAAGCCTGCGTCGATAGCATCATCGACACCGTCATCACGCCATCGTCTTGTGAAACTCTCCATAAAGCTCTGCTGGATCGGAGTTCGTGGGACGTCATCGAGCTGAACGTGTGCTGAACTCGGAGGTGCCGTACGTTCGGTACTTGATCGGTCGAATCGTGAAGACGTACGACTACTTCAACCGCGTTGTGCTAATGCTTCCTCTTTCGGTCTACGAGGGTACGTGGACAACACTCTCCCCTCTCGTTTCTATACATCACCATGATCTTGCGTGTGCGTAGGAATTGTTTTGAAATTACTACATTCCCCAACACAGGTTACCCCTTTATATACACAGGTTGATGCCCGACGGCTTACAGAGTCCCGGCCGGCTCAGACACAATGTGTCCGGCTCGGTGACCAAACTAAACTTTCCTTAACATACAAGTTAAACATATGGCGCTTTATACCCGTGGGCCTCAAGTCGCCACCGGTCTTGGGCCTTTAGTAAGCTTGCTTCATGAACCGCCATCTTCAACATCTTCTTGGGCCTTCTCATTATGAACCGCCAGTTGTATGACCCGGCCCCTCCTGGGCAGGTCATACCCAATAGTTATATCCCCAACATTAGGCCCCAGGTTGATGTGAACTTGTTCATATCAATCTTCAATACTTGACTTAGAAAAAATCCTTCATTGTAAGTCCTTATGAAATCTTATAACCCGCCATGACGTCAGCTCACAGAATTGTGCTAACCCGCCGTGACGCCATCTCGCATTAATATGGCACGAGGCCCAAAACAACTTAGTATATATTCACTTTTAATGAACCTCCAAAAATCGAGGCATCTTTGTTGTCACATAATCATTTTCAGCCTCCTCGATTCCAGCGCATGCCATCTATCCAATGCCTTATAAATAGGGACAGGGGTCCTTTTCATTTCCCCCCTTGCCTCCTCGTCTTCATCTTCCTTCTCACAACTCCTCCTGCGTCCGAGCTCCGCCACCGTCGACCTCGTGCACTGCCTCAACCCCGGCCGCAGCATCAACCTGAACGGACCAGAGCACCGCAGTGCGCCTTAATAACACACAAGTATAGGGGATCGCAACCGTTTTCGAGGGTAGAGTATTGAACCCAAATTTATTGATTCGACACAAGGGGAGCCAAAGAATATTCTCAAGTATTAGCAGTTGAGTTGTCAATTCAACCACACCTGGATAACTTAATATCTGTAGCAAAGTATTTAGTAGCAAAGTAGTATGGAAGTAACGGTAACGATGGCAAAAGTAATAGTAGCAGTTTTGTAGTAATTGTAACAGTAGCAACGGTAAAGTAAATAAGCAAAGAGCAATATGTGAAAAGCTCGTAGGCATTGGATCAGTGATGGATAATTATGTCGAATGCAATTCCTCATGCAATAGTTATAACATAGGGTGACACAGAACTAGCTCCAGCTCATCAATGTAATGTAGGCATGTATTCCGAATATAGTCATACGTGCTTATGAAAAAGAACTTGCATAACATCTTTTGTCCTACCATCCCGTGGCAGCGGGGTCCTTTTTAGTAGAGTACCAGACCAAAGCATTAACACTTATTGAATACATGAACTCCTCAAACTACGGTCATCACCGAGAGTGGTCCCGATTAATGTCACTTCGGGGTTGTCGGATCATAACACATAATATGTGACTATAGACTTGCAAGATAGGATCAAGAACTCACATATATTCATGAAAACATAATAGGTTCAGATCTGAAATCATGGCACTCGAGCCCTAGTGACAAGCATTAAGCATAGCAAAGTCATAGCAACATCAATATCAGAACATAGTGGATACTAGGGATCAAACCCTAACAAAACTAACTCGATTACACGGTAAATCTCATCCAACCCATCACCGTCCAGCAAGCCTGTCGGTGTCAAAACCGGCGGATCTCGGGTAGGGGGTCCCGAACTGTGTGTCTAAGGCTAATGGTAACAGGAGGCAGGGGGTTTTACCCAGGTTCGGGCCCTCTCGATGGAGGTAATACCCTACTTCCTGCTTGATTGATCTTGATGATATGAGTATTACAAGAGTTGATCTACCACGAGATCGTAGAGGCTAAACCCTAGAAGCTAGCCTATGGTTTTGATTGTTCTTGTCCTATGGACTAAACCCTCCGGTTTATATAGACACCGGAGGAGGCTAGGGTTATACAGAGTTGGTTACAAAGAAGGAGATCTAACATCCGGATCGCCAAGCTTGTCTTCCACACAAAGGAGAGTCCCATCCGGACATGGGATGAAGTCTTGAGTCTTATATCTTCACGGTCCAACAGTCCGGCCAAAGAATATAGTCTGGCTGTCCGGATATCCCCTAATCCAGGACTCCCTCAATAGCCCCTGAACCAGGCTTCAATGAGGATGAGTCCGGTGCGCAGATTGTCTTCCGCATTGCAAGGCAGGTTCCATCTCCGAATACTCCAAAGTAGATTAAGGATCGTGTCCGACTCTGTAAGATAATTTCCGCACACCACCGTAGAGAGCATAACACTTTACAAATCTAATCTGCTGACAATTTTTCACGATGTGCCCTTATGCCGCGGCCTGGCTCAATATGAACCGGTTTTTCTCGGCCTGCCACGACATGCACTGCAAGGCGGCTTTATTGGCACGCCTCATCGAAGTAGAGATCGTGTTTCCCTTATTGCGGGATTCCCATCAATACGGGCGCGGGCAACCCCACTACGCCTGTTGGTATGACTCCGTGTTTTTAGGCAGGTCCCAAGCGGTTATGCTGAGGACGCTTGATATTCACCCCCTTTATAGAGGGGCCGAGGCATATCCCTCTTTCCTACCACGCTTGCACCTTTCCGCATCTCGAGTTCCAACACCCGAAGCCCAAGCTTAGGCACTTCGGATCTTCAATCATGTCCGGATCCAACCTTCAAGGCCGGTGGATGGCCTCCTCTGTCACAGAGGAGGACATTGTGAAGCTTAGGGAGGTCAGATATCTGACCACCGACATCAAGCACAGGCTTCCTGCTCTAGGGCAGGTCATCCCTACTCCCGAGCCTAACGAGAGCGTCGTATTTGTTTCTCACTTCCTCCCTGGCTTAGGCTTCACCCTCGATCCTTTTGTGAGAGGGCTCATGTTCTATTATGGGTTAGATTTTCATGATCTAGCTCCGGACTCCATCCTTCACATCTCGTCGTTTATCGTTGTGTGCGAAGCCTTCCTCCACATCACCCCGCACTTCGGCTTATGGCTCAAGACCTTCAATGTAAAGCCAAAGGCGATCGAGGGGCGACACGCGGAGTGCGTAGATGCTGCAATAAGCAAAAACGCCGATGCCCCTTGGCGAGAGGGCTTCTTCCCGGAGGTGTCCGATCTATGGCAGCGGAGGTGGTTCTACGTCATGGCTCCCAGAGGCACAAAGTGGATGGCTGCCCCCGACGCTCGGGCCCTCCGCCTCAACTGGCATCGTGGGCCAACGTGGGACTGGATTGGGGGCCTGCTAATGACGTACCGACATTGCAGAGCCGCATTCGGGAGCTTCTTGAGAGGGACATCAGTCTTGTCAGCGTAATTCAAGTAATGCTAGTCCGACGGATCTTGCCGTGCAAACGTCGGCCTCTCCGGATGTGGGAGTTCAACCCGGAAGGTCCGCGAACTATTCAGCACTTCTTCGGCATGACGCTCAAAGGGATGTGTAGGTTATTCTTCGGACCACAAGTAAAGTGTCCGGACACCACCAAGGATGCGGGCCTGAGCTGCAACAGCCCAGATACCCAAGTAAGTAACCCTGAAATCGAACACTTTGTTTATATTTATCACAACATTATTCTAAAAACCTTCCACGGCCAGGATTGGTCAGCAAGGCGGAGAGAATCAGGTGTCCGGCGCCACTTCCCAAAGGCTCGCCTAGCCCTGCAATAGCCAGGATGCTTAGACGTGTGCTAAGTCAAGTGCCCTCGGGGACATGCGAAGGGAAGAGTAGAGAAGCAGAGCTTCACACATTGCACATCCAAACTGGGGGAATTACTGTCTCCACGAAGGAGGATAGTCGGGGAGGGGAATCCAAGGTCTCCTTCCCCTGCGGGAAGAAGAGGGCCGCCTCCGAAGACTTGGAGACGGAGGTGCCTAGACAAGGGAAGGAAACTTCACCAGGGGGCCCTGCCCCGGAGGGCGTCCTCACCTCGCCATGCCCGCAAACGGGCCAGCCCTCCGCCGAGTTGTAAGTTAATCGTAAATACAAAGCTACTGCTTCCTCCTCCGAGAACAATAACTAGGATCCATTCTTTGCAGTTCAGCTAGTAGCTCTTCTCGACAGAGTTCGTCTTCGGGGGATCTTCTTCCCGAGATGATGGAGAGTGAAACCCCACCTGCCTCTCCGCCTCATGGGGCGGGCGACACTGAGGTGTCGTCACGGAGGAGTCCTGATTCGTCGAGGCCAGAAGCTAATACTTGGGCCGCCCTGAGCCCGGAGCATTCGGCTCCCACAGGGGGCAATAAGAAGGGTCCGGCATAGTCCGGCGACTGGCCGGACACGCTGACGGGCCTTCTGGAGCAAGCTGCTCTCTCGGAGGATCACCGTTCGTTAATGGGCATGGTGTTTGAGAAGATTTCATCCGCCATAAGCGGGTTGAATGAAGCTTTTACGAGCCTGCTCAAAGGCTTTGAGGTACATAATGAAATACATAATTTTTTGGTTGTACCACACGCGCTAGGTGTGCTCCGTATAGATAGTAGCCCCTGAGACTCTGGTTTCCAGCCCTAGGCGGCAAACGGAGGATCACACTCTTAATTAATGATCGCACTGCATTCATGCGCAGGTGGCTAAGGGTCCGGCGGTAGACCGGACCGCTGAATTCGCCGAACTGAGGTGACAGATTAAAGTTGTGGGCACCAACATCACGCTTGTTAACGAGCGGCTTAACGAGTCATAGAGTATGTGCTCCGTTTTCCTTATTTGTTATAGGAAATATTAAGAGGAGCATAATGTTAATGTGATATGCTTCGGCTGCAGGCGGAGCTGCTACCGAGGAGGCCCTAAGGGTGGAGCTTGCCCTAGCCAAGGAACAAGCCCGGGCTAGCAATGCGGCTGCCCTAAAGGCGGCCGAAGATTTGAGAGCCGGACATGCTGCTCATCGCCGAAGCAAAGATAAAATAGCCAAGATGGCTGTGGAGCTAAGAGACGCTGCTGGCTGGTATGAGCTCCTTGAAAAGGAGAATCAGGCGAAGTCGACTAACCTGAAGAAGGCCCTTGATGCGGCCAAGGAGACGCGTTCCAAAATTAGGGATCTTGGGGAGGAGCTTGACGGTAGGAGAAATCACGGTGGAAGCCCCTATTTGTTGCAGATGAAGTTCTTAGATCAAAATCGCTCATCTGGATCAGTATTGGAGCGCCGCAGACGCCAGATATCGGATCTCGGCAAAAAGTACGGTGATCGACCAAGTTTTCAAGGATCAAAAGATAGTGAGGTAGAAAGGCTGTTACAGTCGCAATTCGATTGCTCCAATGCGCCCGTTGCCATTGAGTGAAAGGATGGCCGCTGTGGCCGAGCTCCATAGGTTGTCCGGTCTTGCAATGAGGTCTGTAATAGACCATCTATGGCCGAAGGGACCGAAGCCGGACAATTATTTTGGTTTAGTGCAACAATTCCGTGGCGCCGTATCACGAATCGATACCATGAAGAGGTCGGCGTGCATAGAGGGTGCGCGGATGGCTCTTGCCCGTGTTAAAACATATTGGGCAGATATGGAGGCCACCATCGTTGCAACCCAGAATCCGGTGGGAAGCCAGGATCCAGCTGAGCACTATTTCAAGCAGGTAACAGAAGGTGCTCGTTTAATAGAGGCTCAGTGCTCGAAGAGTGTCATGTTCGAGTGACAAATTGTTCTGTTGTAAAAACAATTGTATTTTAATTATAGAGGCTATGTTTATACTTTCGCCCGAAAGTGTTATTGTGCCTCCTGTGCGGCCGTTTGATGTATATATAACTTGAAAGTTAGCAGTCATTGGCTTCAGCCCCCACACATACAATGCGGGGGTGTTCGCAAAAATGTGCATAATCACACTTGATCCAACGTCTTGGTCCATGAAGGAGGTGATCGCACGTCGAACTAGGCAACCGGACTATAAAGCTTTAACACTTTCACTTAGCCATAGGAGTTTGACGGTGGGGCTACCATGTAGCCCCTGGTACCTTCGCGTGCATCCGGATATGGGCGCGTGTGTACATGACTGGGAAACGACCCTTCGTTAATGCGGAGGAATCCGAAAGATTCCGATGAGTCCTCGAGTGGTTGACCAGTCTATCGCTATATCATGACAGTCAGTTTTCGGCTTTTCTCTACTGAGGTGCTCATCCGGAATAACCAGGGCACAATCGCAGTAGTTATCCTTTCGCCACCTTAGCCGATAGAAGTGGAACGTAAGGCAGCAAACCCAGCAGCCGGGCAAACCCAACATTTGACCAAAGACATGATTCGGAGCTGATGCATATAAGGCCAAACTCGCGATGCCGAACACTCCCGAAGGTATTCGGACTTTATAACATATAGTGGGCTGAGTAGCGCCCTTGATTATGAACCCTGTATTTCCAGGTACGTGCGTTAGTCTGTCGTGGCGAAATGCCAATAAGGCCAGTATCCCCTGTGGGTGTATTGAGTACCCATGGGATGTCAGCAACAAGAGACAATAAAGAAGGTTTACACAGGGGCTTAATCTAAAGAGAAACCTTTGAGCGGGGCCTGCTTGCGTCTGCGCCTTTGTCTCCGTTGTGCCATGTCCTGGTAGGGTGTCGCATGAATGGTGTATGTAAAAAGGAAAACTCATGTAAAATAGTATGGCGTAAGCGTGCGAAGAGTTGGTTATTATCAATGGATAGTAGAAGTGTAAGACATTGGCCTGTTAATAAGGTCAAGCCAAAAGGTGGGCTTTATTGCATGTTTGCAGCCCCTGATGCCCTCTATGGGATTACGTGTATAGCACCCATCTCAGGTTTGTCTGGGCTGTTACCGACGGTGGTGCGCCGGACTTGTCTAACCGTGTCCGTGGTCTTAATGAACGTTCATGCGTTCTGATAGGAGAGGCTGCTAGAGCCGCCGCATACTCTTCCACACGTAAGGAACGCTCTGTATTTCCGCTAACGGTGATGACGCCACGTGGACCGGGCATCTTGAGTTTAAGGTGGGCGTAGTGAGGTACTGCGTTGAAGCGAGCGAAGGCCGTTCTTCCGAGGAATGCATGATAACCACTTCGGAGGGGAGCGATGGTGAAGAGTAATTCTTCGCTTCTGAAGTTGTCTGAAGAACCGAATGTCACCTCTAATACGAGGGAGCCCCTGCAGCGGGCCTCAACGCCTGGTATCACCCCTTTAAAGGTGGTGTTACTTTGGCTGATTCTGGATGGGTCTATCCCCATCTTGCGGATAGTGTCCTGATATATTAGATTGAGACTACTGCCGTCGTCCATGAGGACACGAGTGAGATGGTATCCATCAATTATTGGGTCGAGCACTAAGGCAGCCGATCCTCCGTGTAGGATACTAGTCAGGTGGTCCCTGTGATCAAAGGTGATTGGGCAGGCCGACCAGGGGTTGAGTTTGGGGGCGACGGGCTCACAGCGTATGCGTCTCTGAGCGCTCGTTTGCGCCTTCTTGGTACATGAGTCGCGTAGATCATGTTTACTGTTTTTACCTCTGGTGGGAATTTTTTCTGTCCCCCAGTGTTCGGCTCACGAGGCTCATCCTCGTCTTCACTTGGTGTTTCCCTTCCCTTGTGTTTGGCGTTTAACTTGCCGGCCTGCTTAAAGACCCAGCATTCTCTGTGAGTGTGGTTCGCAGGTTTTTCAGGGGTGCCATGAATTTGGCACAATCTGTCCAGGACTTTGTTCAGGCCGGACGGTCCCTCTTTGCTGCCTTTAAATGACTTCTTTTGTTGACCGGGTCGAGAGCCCCTGAATCCGGCGTTGACCACCGTGTTGTCCGTACTTTATTGAGTCGTGGCTTCCCGTTGCCATCCCTAATTTTGGATGTGCCCGGGTCACTGGTGCCTCTACGGGCCAACTAGCTGTCTTCACCCGCGCAGAAGCGGGTCATAAGGCTTGTTAAGGCTGCCATTGTCCTCGGATTTTCTTGGCCGAGGTGTCTGGTAAGCCACTCGTCTCGGATACTGTGCTTGAAGGCCGCTAGGGCTTCGGCATCCGGACAATCGACAATTTGATTCTTCTTAGTGAGAAATCTGTTCCAAAGCTTACGGGCAGACTCTCCAGGCTGTTGAATTATGTGACTTAAATCGTCAGCGTCCGGAGGTCGGACATAGGTCCCTTGAAAATTGGCCCTGAAAGCGTCCTCAACTTCATCCCAACTTCCGATGGAATTTTCGGGGAGGCTTTTCAACCAGTGTTGAGCTTGTCCCTTCAACTTGAGGGGAAGGTATTTGATGGCGTGGAGGTCGTCCCCACGAGCCTTGTGGATATGAAGGATAAAATCCTCAATCCAGACCCCGGGGTCTGTCATTCCATCGTATGCCTCTATGTTCACGGGTTTGAATCCCTGTGGAAATTCGTGATCCAGTACATCTTTGGTGAAGCACAGAGGGTGCACAGCCCCTCTATATGTGGACATGTTGTGGCATGCTGTCGACTGTCCTTGTGTCCGGTGTTGATTCCGAACTGGTATTCGATCAGTCTGATCATTTTGGTGACCCTAGTCCTGCGCCGGAGCATGTCCTCTAGATCCATAGATGGACTTGGTCGCGCCGGCCTTTTTGTCCAGGAGCTCACGTAAATCGTGTGCGGCGTCAGTAGTTGCTCTATCGTGGTCATAAAGTGGTTGGTCCGGCCTATTGGCCGTATTGTTCTTCGGCAAAATGGCCTCATCGTCGAATTCTGGCAGCAGCTTGCGCTTTGGGTAGCTCTTTGTGTGGCGATCATCGCCATATTTTTCTTCAGTGTCTAGCACTTTATTCCATCCGCGGTTGAGCGTTTCCTGCGCGGTCTTAAGCCTTTGCTTCTGCTTCTTTAGGCTTCTCACAGTGGCCATAAGCCTTCTGTGGAGGTTATCTCGTTCCAAACATTTTTCCGGGATGATGAATGCATCGTCGTCTGGACTGTACTCTTCTCCGGAGGCAGGTTGATGAGTTCGGTCCTCGGGATCGCTGTGATTGGGTGTCTGCTCCGGACTGTGTTCGGTGTGACCTGGCTCATCCGGCTCCATCGCTGGGTCCATATGGTCGTTGTTGCCTTTGGAGTTGACTGGGGTGTCGATTTTTCCAGCGCTGTTATCGCTATTTTTACGGTGGCTGGACTTAGAGTGGCGTCTGCGCCGTCGTTTTGGCTTTTGTCTAGGGGTTTTATCCTCCGTTGTGTCCTTTTTGTCACCATTGTCCTCCTTGCGTGTCCACCATGTATATATCATATGATGAGGTGGTAGTCCAGCGCCCCCTGGGCGGTGGTTCCAAATTGTCCCCTACGCCGACGTCCATACCGTCGGTGTCATCGGAGTCGAAGTCAAGCATGTCTGTTACATCATCGACAGTGGCTATTAAGTGGGTGGTGGGCGGGCGGAGATTTTCTTCGTCGTCCGAATCCCCCTCTAGCCGGACATAGTTCGGCCAAGAGTCCTTTGACAAGGAGAGAGACCTTAAAGAGTTTAGCACGTCGCCAAAGGGTGGGTGCTGAAAGATATCCACAACGGTGAACTCCATTACCGGAGCCCAATCGGGTTCGACGGGCCCGGGAGCGTATGCTCTGGAAACAGCTGGACACAAGTCCGGGGGTCCGGTGACACAGACTTCCTTAGAGGTGGAGTCTGTGTTCGGCTCTACCGCCGATGAGTATGCGGCATCCGGTGTGGGGTCCATCCACCCGACCTCGGACGACGCGATCTGCCCTGGATTTAGGTCCAAAGCTACTGCAGGTGCGATATCCCGAATATTGTCTGACAGTAGATCTAAGCCGTGCTCGTCATGACTATTCGGCGCTCCTGGCACAAGCCTGAATCCGTCGAAGATCAAGTCTCCGCGGATATCGGCCATGTAGTTCAAGTTTCCGAACCTGACCTGATGGCCAGGGGCGTAGCTGTCGATCTGCTCCAGATGGCCAAGCGAATTGGCCCGCAGTGCGAAGCCGCCGAACACGAAGATCTGACCGGGAAGAAAAGTCTCACCCTGGACTGTGTTATTGTTGATGATTGAAGGATCCATCGAGCCTTGCTGCGACGACACAGAGGAACTCTCAATGAAAGCACCAATGTTGGTGTCAAAATCGGCGGATCTCGGGTAGGGGGTCCCGAACTGTGCATCTAAGGCTAATGGTAACAGGAGGCAGGGGACACGATGTTTTACCCAGGTTCGGGCCCTCTCGATGGAGGTAATACCCTACTTCCTGCTTGATTGATCTTGATGATATGAGTATTATAAGAGTTGATCTACCACGAGATCGTAGAGGCTAAACCCTAGAAGCTAGCCTATGATTATGATTGTTCTTGTCCTACGGACTAAACCCTCCGGTTTATATAGACACCGGAGGAGGCTAGGGTTATACAGAGTCGGTTACAAAGAAGGAGATCTAACATCCGGATCGTCAAGCTTGTCTTCCATGCAAAGGAGAGCCCCATCCGGACATGGGACGAAGTCTTGAGTCTTGTATCTTCACAGTCCAACAGTCCGACCAAAGTATATAGACCGGCTGTCCGGATACCCCCTAATCCAGGACTCCCTCAAAGCCTACGATGGAATTACTCACGCACGGCGGTGAGCATCATGAAATTGGTGATGGAGGATGGTTGATGATGACGATGGCGACAGATTCCCCTCTCCAGAGCCCCGAACGGACTGTAGATCAGCCCTCCCGAGAGAGTTTAGGGCTTGGCGGTGGCTCCGTATCATAAAACGCGATGAATCCTTCTCTCTGGTTTTTTTCTCCCTGAACGTGAATATATGGAGTTGGAGTTGAGGTCGGTGGAGCTCCAGGGGGCCCACGAGGCAGGGGCGCGCCCAGGGGGGGTGGGTGCGCCCCCCACCCTTGTGGACAGGGTGTGGGCTAATACATCTCCAACGTATCTATAATTTTTGATTGTTCCATGCTATTATATTATCCCTTTTGATGTTTATGGGCTTTATTTTACACATTTATATCATTTTTGGGACTAACCTACTAACCGGAGGCCCAGCCCGTATTCCTGTTTTTTTTTGCCTATTTTAGTATTTCGAAGAAAAGGAATATCAAATGGAGTCCAAACAGAATGAAACCTTCGGGAGCGTGATTTTTGGAACGAACGTGATCCGGAGAACTTGGAGTGCAAGTCAAGAAGCAAACGAGGCGACCAGGAGATAGGAGGGCGCACCCTGTCTCCAAGGCCCCTCGAGTGGCCACCGCCATACTTCTTCCTCATATATATACCTACGTACCCCGAAAACATCCAGGGAGCCAACGAAACACAATTTCCACCGCCGCAACCTTCTGTATCCGTGAGATCCCATCTTGGAGCCTTCGCCAGTGCTCCGTCGGAGGGGGAATCGACCATGGAGGGCTTCTACATCAACACCATAGCCCCTCCGATGAGTTGTGAGTAGTTTACCATAGACCTTCGGGTCCATAGTTATTAGCTAGATGGCTTCTTCTCTCTTTTTGGATCTCAATACAATGTTCTCCCCCTCTCTTGTGGAGATCTATTCGATGTAAACTCTTTTTGCGGTGTGTTTGTCGAGATCCGATGAATTGTGGGTTTGCTCTCTTGTGGAGATCTATTCGATGTAAACTCTTTTTGCAGTGTGTTTGTCGAGATCCAATGAATTGTGGGTTTATGATCAAGTTTATCTATGAGAAATATTTGAATCTCCTTTGAATTCTTTTATGTATGATTGAGTTATCTTTGCAAGTCTCTTCGAATTATCAGTTTGGTTTCGCCTACTAGATTGATCTTTCTTGCCATGGAAGAAGTGCTTAGCTTTGGGTTCAATCTTGCGGTGTCCTTACCCAGTGACAGAAAGGGTTGCAAGGTACGTATTGTATTGTTGCCATCGAGGATAAATAGATGGGGTTTATATCATATTGTTTGAGTTTATCCCTCTACATCATGTCATCTTTCTTAATGCGTTACTCTGTTCTTATGAACTTAATACTCTATATGCATGCTGGACAGCGGTCGATGTGTGGAGTAATAGTAGTAGATGCATGCAGGAGTCGGTCTACTTGTCACGGACGTGATGCCTATATACATGATCATGCCTAGATAATCTCATTATTATTGACTTTTCTATCAATTGCTCGACAGTAATTTGTTCACCCACCGTAATACTTATGCTATCTTGAGAGAAGCAATTAGTGAAACCTATGGCCCCCGGGTCTATCTTTTATCATATAAGCTTTCAATCTACTTTTATTTGCATCTATATTATAAAATACCAAAAATATATTTATCTTATCATACTATCTCTATCAGATCTCACTTCCGCAAGTGGCCGTGAAGGGATTGACAACCCCTTTATTGCGTTGGTTGCGAGTTCTTTGTTTGTTTGTGTAGGTGCGTGGGACTTTTGAGGAGCCTCCTACTGGATTGATACCTTGGTTCTCAAAAACTGAGGGAAATACTTACGCTACTATTGCTGCATCACCCTTTCCTCTTCAAGGAAAACCAAGGCAAGCTCAAGATGTAGCAAGAAGGATTTCTGGCGCCGTTGCCGGGGAGGTCTTCGCTCAAGTCAAGACATACCAAGTACCCATCACAAACTCATCTCTCTCGCATTTACATTATTTGCCATTTGCCTCTCGTTTCTGGCGCCGTTGCCGGGGAGGTCTTCACTCTCTTTCCCAATATTATCCTCTCTCTTTTTCGCTTGTCTTTTTGTGTACCTATTTGTCCTTATGGCTTTGCCTAAGAGTACCGACCACCTTCTTAGAAGGTTGGAAGCGATTGAATTAAATATTAGAAGCTTTATGAATTTGCAATTTGAGCATAATAATTTCTTCAGAAAAGAGCTTAAGGAACAAAAAGGGTTTTGGGGGTTTATGAACAAAGAGCTTGATGATATGTCTAAGGAATTTTATGGTGTGAACTCTCAAATTACCCGGCTTGAAAATGCTATAGCCAAAATTTCTGATAAGCAAGCTACCTTAGTCAATAAGATGGCTGCCAAACCAGAAAAGTTAAATGAAAATAATGATGAAGATCTTAAAGTTATTGATGTGTCTCCTATTAGATCTTTGTTTTGAAATATGAATATTGATAATAATGGGACTGGAGATGAGTCAACTTTAGTTAGAAGGCGTCCCAAGAATTCGGAGTTTTTAGATCTTGATGCTAGATTTGGTAAAAGTGGAATCGGAGAGGTCATGACTTTAAATAGTATTGAACCCACTATCTCGGATTTCAAGGAATTTGATTATGATAATCGTTCTTTAGAAGGTTGTATTTCCTTGTTGCAATCCGTTGTTAATTCTCCTCATGCTTATAGTCAAAATAAAGCATTTACCAAACATATCGTGGATGCCTTGATACAATCTTATGATGGAAAACTTAATTTGGAAGTTTCTATACCTAGAAAACTTAATGATGAGTGGGAACCTACTATAAAGATTAGAATGAAAGATCATGAGTGTTTTGCTTTGTGTGATTTGGGTGCTAGTGTTTCCACGATTCCGAAAACTTTATGTGATATTTTAGGTTTCCATGATCTTGATGATTGCTCTTTAAATTTGCACCTTGCGGATTCCACCATTAAAAAGCCAATGGGAAGGATCAATGATGTTCTCATTGTTGCAAATATAAATTTGGTGCCCGTAGATTTTATCGTTCTTGATATAGATTGCAATCTTTCTTGCCCTATTATTCTTGGTAGACCTTTCCTTAGAACGATTGGTGCGATTATTGATATGAAGGAAGGGAATATTAGATTCCAATTTCCATTAAAGAAAGGCATGGAGCACTTTCCAAGAAAGAAAGTCAAATTACCTTATGAATCTATTATACGAGCTACTTATGAATTGAGTGCCAAAGATGGCACTACTTAGATCTATCTTCGCTTTTATGCCTAGCTAGGGGCATTAAACGATAGCGCTAGTTGGGAGGCAACCCAATTTTATTTGTGTTTTTTGTTTTTGTTCCTGTTTAGTAATAAATTTTGCATCTACCTTCTGTTTAGATGTGTTTTTATCTTTTAATTAGTGTTTGTGCCAAGTAGAACCTATAGGATAACCTATGATGATAGTTAATTTGATTCTGCTGAAAAACAGAAACTTTGTGCACACGAAATTAGTTTTGTTAAATCACAGAAACATGCTTTTCATTGATTATTTTTGCTTCTGATCAATAGACAAATTGTCCAGGACTTCCTATTTTTCTAGGATTTTTAAAGTTCCATAAGTTTGCGTTAGTTACAAATTGCTACAAACTATTCTGTTTTTGACAGATTCTGTTTTTCGTGTGTTGTTTGCTTATTTTGATGCATCTATGGCTAGTAAAATAGTTTATAAACCATAGAGAAGTTGGAATACAGTAGGTTTAACACCAAAATAAATAAATAATGAGTTCATTATAGTACTTGATGTGGTGGTTTTGTTTTCTTTCACTAACGGAGCTTATAAGATTTCCTGTTGAGTTTTGTGTTGTGAAGTTTTCAAGTTTTGGGTAAAGCTTTGATGGACTATGGAATAAGGAGTGACAAGAGCCTAAGCTTGGGGATGCCCAAGGCACCCCAAGATATTCAAGAATAGCCAAAAGCCTAAGCTTGGGGATGCCCCTGGAAGGCATCCCCTCTTTCTTCTTCGTTCATTGGTAACTTTACTTGGAGCTATATTTTTATTCGCCACATGATATGTGTTTTGCTTGGAGCATCGTGTATTATATTAGTCTTTGATTTTTAGTTTACCACAATCATCCTTGCTGTACAAACCTTTTGGGAGAAGCCCACTTGATTAGAATTTGCTAGAATACTCTATGTGCTTCACTTATATCTTTTGAGCTTGATAGTTTTTGCTCTAGTGCTTCACTTATATCTTTTAGAGCACGGCGGTGGCTTAATTTTGAAGAAATTGCTAGTATCTCATGCTTCACTTATATTATTTTGAGAGTCTTTTAGAATAGCATGGTATTTGGTATGGTTATAAAATTGGTCCTAGAATGGTAGGCATCCAAGTTGGGTATAATAAAAACTATCATAGGAAGTGAATTGGATACTAGGATCAATTTGATGCTTGATAATTGTTTTGAGATATAGAGGTAGTAATGTTAGAGTCATGCTAGTGGGTAATTATGAAATTGAGAAATACTTGTGTTGAAGTTGGCAAGTCCCGTAGCATGCACGTATGGTAAAAGTTGCGTGACAAATTTGTTGCATGAGGTGCTCTTTTAATTGCCTTCCTTATGAGTGGAGGTCGGGATCGCGCGATGGTTAACTCCTACCAACCCTTCCCCTAGGAGCATGCGTAGTAGTACTTTGCTTTGAGGGCAAGTAGATTTTTGCAATAAGTATATGAGTTCTTTATGACTAATGTGAGTCCATGGATATCCGCACACTCATCCTTCCACTTTGCTAGCCTCTACTATACCGTGCAACTTTCGCCGGTATCATGCACCCATTATTTACCTTCCTCAAAACAGCCACCATACCTACCTATTATGGCATTTCCATAGCCATTCCGAGATATATTGCCATGCATCTGTCCACCATTCCGTTTATTATGACACACTTCATCATTGTCATATTGCTCTTTGCATGATCATGTAGTTGACATCGTATTTGTGGCAAGGCCACCTTCATAATTTTCATACATGTCGCTCTTGATTCATTGCATATCCCGGTACCCCGCCGGAGGCATTCATATAGAGTCATATCTTGTTCTAGCTTTGAGTTGTAATTCTTGAGTTGTAAATCAATAAAAGTGTGATGATCTTCATTATTAGAGCATTGTCCGAGTGAGGAAAGGATGATGAAGACTATGATTCCCCCACAAGTCGGGATGAGACTTCGGACTTTAAGAAAAAAGAGAAAGGCCAAAAAAAAGAAAGGCCAAAGAAAAAAAAGAAGAAAGAAAAAAGAAAGAAAGAAATAAAATGAGAGAAAAAGAGAGAAGGGACAATGCTACTATCTCTTTTCCACACTTGTGCTTCAAAGCAGCACCATCGTCTTCATGATAGAGAGTCTCCTATGTTGTCACTTTCATATACTAAGTGGGAATTTTTCATTATAGAGCATTGCTTGTATATTCCAATGATGGGTGAAAGCACATTTGCTCCCCGGGTGGTTTTGGTAATTAATGACAACATACTTTGTGGTTGGACTAATGCTTTTATCAAGTATGTTTCAGGAAATTCAATCACATTGGCATGGCAAGGACTGAAGAGGTGGAACCCTCAAAATGCTAAGGCAAGCATTGGCAAAAGCTCAAGACTCCATTTTTGGTTTAGTGATCCAAGATCACATTGAGTCCATAGGAAAAGCCAATACTATTAAAAGGGGATGAGGTTATGATGATGATCTGGTTGCTCAAGTGCTTAGTGATACATCTCCTAAACTATCAGCAACTTTCACTGCCATATACACTCATAAGTAGTCTCGGTCCCACCGATATTCCAAACTCAGTCACACCGAGATGAACCACCTCAGCCATAAGCCAAACCCTAGAAAACTTGGATTTTCCGATTCTGAACTCGGTCTCACCGAAACTTGAGTTGCCAAGCTTCTGTAACCTTCTGTCATCAAATCGGTGTCACCGAGATGATGAAGTCGGTCCCATCGAAATTGGCATGCTCTTGTCATTTGCACGAATCGGACTAACCGAGATTGTATTTTCGGTCCCACCGAAAATCCCAACGTTCACATTATTTGAACTATCGGTCTCACCGAGTTGTTCACTTCGGTCCCACCGAGATTGCTCAAATTTGTGTAACGGTTGGATTTTGTGTGGATGCTATTTATACCCCTCCACCCCCTCTTCATTCGTGGAGAGAGCCATCAGAAAGAACTACCACTCCTACCTTACATTTCTGAGAAGAGAACTACCTACCCTTGTGTTGAGATCAAGTTGCTCCACTCCCACCATATGAAGCTTGATCTCTAGCCTTCCCAAGTTGCTTTCCACTCAATCCTTTCTTCCACCACAGCCAAATCAGTGAGGAGAGTTGAGTGTTGGGGAGATTATCATTTGAAGCACAAGAGCAAGGAGTTCATCATCATCTACAACATCTATTACCTTTTGGAGGTGGTGCCTCCTAGATTGGTTAGGTGTCGCTTGGGAGCCTCCGTCATCGAGATGTGGAGTTGAACCAAGAAGTTTGTAAGGGCAAGGAGATCGCCTACTTCGTGAAGATCTACCCCGAGTAAGGCTAGCCCTCCGTGGGCGTGAGCCATGATGGAATAGACAAGGTTGCTTCTTCGTGGACCCTTCGTGGGTGGAGCCCTCCGTGGACTCTCGCAGCCGTTACCCTCCGTGGGTTGAAGTCTCCATCAATGTGGAAGTACGATAGCACCACCTATCGGAACCACGAGAAAAATCACCGCGTCTCCAAATTGCGTTTGATCTTCTCCACTTCTCTTTACTACTTGTGCAATTTACTTTCCGCTGCCCATACTCTAGAATTGCATGTGTAGTGTGCTACTTGACTTGTGTGTTATGCAAAATCTGCCAAAATCTGTTCTTGATAAAAGACAGAATTTTTATCTTGTCGAGTAGTCTAATCACCCCCCCTCTAGACACTCTCACCTTCTTCGATCCCTCAATTGGTATCAGAGCTTTGGTCTCCATTGCTTTGGTTTACACACCATTGGAGGAAGATGGGCGTGTCACGTTTGGGAGTGTTAGCCATAGAGTGCCTATTCTTAATGGAGTGTCCTATAACTCGTGGAGGATTGAAATGCTTATTATCTTTAAGACTTACAACTTGCATAAATATGTTGAGACCCCTATGTGCCTCCATTTGACCCCTTGCACCCTACCATGGATGAAGAGCTTGATTTGCTTCGTAACCTTAGAACTGTAAATCTTATCATTAGAGGGTTACCCGATAACTTGCTTAAGCTCGCTACAAACTTTGAGTGCGCCTATGCTATGTGGAAGTTCTTGGAAGAACTTTATCCGGACTACTCTTTGAGAGGTCTTGATGAAATTCTGTACAAGACTATTGAATTTGATATGATGCACCCCAATGATCCCAACTTTGATAAATGCTTCTTTGAGCTTCGTGATCTTATGAAAAAGAAGGGTGATCCCGGTCTTATCAATGTTCTAATTAGAAATGCTCTTGTATTACATTCCGATGATTATTATCACATTGACAAAACTAATGCAAGTAGTTATCAAATTGACCTAGGTGTTGATGATGAACAATCTATGGGTCAATATGATGATGAGCATGAGCATGATGATGATTACTCCGATTCGGACACCGAGCTAGACAAGATCATGAAGAGTCTCAATCTTATGGCGAATCTGAGAGACTACATATCCGGCGGAAAAGAGTGGATTCTTGATAGTGGATGCACCGACCACATGACCGGAGACAAAGACATGTTTCGAGAGCTTGCAAAGAACAATGGTCCACGCAAGTATGTGACTTTTGGAGACAACTCCAAGGGTAAGGTACTTGGCCTTGGTAAGGTGGCCATATCTCATGATAGCTCTATTCAAAATGTCATGCTTGTAGAATCTCTTGGATACAATTTACTTTCCGTGTCTAGATTAGCTGACTTTGGATTCAATGTGCTATTCACCGAAGTAGATTGCCAAGTCTTTCGTCATGACAATCATAACATGGCATTTACCGGCATCCGTAGAGGTGATCTATATATTGTTGATTTCACTAAGAAAGCCCAACCTAGAGCTTGCTTCATTGCTAAATCCGCTAAAGGTTGGTTATGGCATAGAAGGCTTGGACATGTTGGTATGCGTAATTTAGACAAGCTGATCAAAGGTGATCATATTCTTGGCGTTAAAGATGTTTTCTTTGACAAAGATAGACTTTGTAGTGCTTGTCAAGCAGGAAAACAAGTAGGTGGAAGTCATCCGTGAAGAACATCATGACCACAAGGAGACCGCTTGAGCTTCTTCATATGGATCTCTTGGTCCCAATGCTTACAAAAGCCTTGGTGGTAACTCCTTTGGTCTAGTTATAGTTGATGATTATTCCAGATTTACGTGGTTATTTTTCCTTGATGACAAATCGCAGGTTCAGAGAATCTTCAAAACCTTTGCGAAAAGGCCCAAAATCAATTTGAGGTGAAGATCAAGAAAGTTCGAGTGACAATGGAGCGGAGTTCAAGAACGCCAATGTAGACTCTTTTCTCGATGAGGAAGGGATTCTACATGAGTTCTCGACTACGTACACTCCTCAACAAAATGGAGTTGTTGAGAGGAAGAACCGAACGCTCATAGAGATGGCGAGAACGATGCTTGATGAATACAAGACACGAAGCATTTTGGGGAAGCGGTCGAGACAGCTTGTCATGCTATCAACAGGCTTTATCTTCATAAGCTCCTCGGCAAGATATCATCTGAGCTCCTCACGGTAACAAACCCCAAGTGGGATACTTTCGTGTCTTTGGTTGAAATGCTATATCCTTGATAAGCATCATCGGTCTAAATTTGCTCCTAAAACTCATGAAGGCTTTTTCTTGGTTATGGATCAAACTCCCACACCTACCGTGTCTACAATAATTTCACCCGAAAGGTTGAAGAGGCAGTGAGCGTGAAGTTTGATGAATCTAATGGCTCATAAGTAGAGCAAATGCCTATTGATGTAGGAGACAAGGACCCATCGGAAGCCATCCAAGATTTATCTATTGGAAAGATCCGTCCCATGGAAGTGAAGGAGAGTACCTCATCTACATATGTGGAGCCCCCTACCTCACGTCGAGATGAACCTCAAGGCAACATGGAGGCCTCCACAAGTGGAACTCACCAAGATGAGGAAGTGCAACAAGAAGATCCACCACAACCTCCTTCTCCACCGCCTCAAGACAACACCAACAACAATGAAGAAGAAGAAGAGGAAGATGAAGATGATGAGGAAGCTCAGCCACAACCTCAACAAAAGCTATCCCGAGTCCGAGCACGAGTCAAGAAAAATCATCCCGTGGAACAAATGATGAACGACATCAACTCCGGGAGAATTACTCGCTCTAAAACTCGCTTAGCTAACTTTTGTGAGCATTACTCATTTATCTCTAGTATTGAACCTATGAAGGTAGAAGAAGCACTTGAAGACCGGATTGGGTGAACTCTATGCACGAAGAACTTCACAACCGAGAGGAACAAGGTATGGACTTTGGTAGAAAGCCCAAGGATGATCAAAACGTCATTGGAACCAAATGGGTGTTTGGAACAAGCAAGATGAAGATGGACAAGTCATCCGCAACAAGGCTCGTCTCGTAGCTCAAGGTTACACACAAGTCGAAGGTATGGACTATGGTGAGACCTATGCCCCCGTTGCTAGACTTGAGTCCACTCGCATTCTTCTTGCTTATGCCAATCACCATGATATTACTCTCTATCAAATGGATATCAAAAGTGCTTTCCTAAATGGTGAAATTGAGGAGGAAGTATTTGTGAAACAACCTCCGGTTTGTGAATCCCAAAAAGCCTAATCATGTTTACAAGTTGCACAAAGCTCTTTATGGTCTTAAACAAGCTCCTAGAGCTTGGTACAAATGCTTGACTAGCTTTCTTCTTGAAAAAGGCTTTGAGATTGGAAAGATAGACTCAAAACGCTGTTCACGAAAAGGGTTGATGGTGAACTATTTGTGTGCCAAATATATGTTGATGATATTATCTTTGGTTCAACTAACCCTCATTTTAGCGAGAAGTTTGGAAAGCTCATGTCGGAGAAGTATGAGATGTCCATGATGAGTGAACTCAAATTCTTCCTTGGGTTGCAAATCAAGCAATCTAAGGAGGGTACCTTTGTCTCACAAACAAAGTACACCAAGGATCTCTTCAAGAAGTTCAACATGCAAGAAAGCAAGGTATGAGAACCCCATGCCTACAAGTGGACATAATGACTTGACAAAAGATGGAGAACCCGTTGATCAAAGGGTTTACCGATCTATGATTGGTTCTCTGCTATATCTTTGTGCTTCTCGTCCTGACATAATGTTGAGTGTATGCATGTGTGCTCGATATCAAGCAGCCCCTAAAGAATGTCATCTTAAAGCTGTTAAAAGGATTGTGAGATATTTGATACACACACCAAACTTTGGCATTTGGTATCCTAAGAGGGCCTCTTTCGACCTTGTTGGCTATTCCGACTCGGACTATGCCGGTGACAGGGTTGATAGAAAGTCAACTTCGGGTACGTGTCAATTCCTTGGTCGATCCCTTGTATCTTGGTCCTCCAAGAAACAAAATTCGGTATCATTATCCACTGCCGAAGCGGAATATATTGCTGCTGGTTCGTGTTGTGCTCAATTACTATGGATGACACAAACGCTTAAGGATTATGGGATACATGTGAGACATGTTCCCTTGATTTGTGACAATGAGAGTGCGATTAAAATTGGACACAATCCCGTGCAACACTCTCGAACGAAACATATTGAAGTTCGTCACCATTTCATCCGTGATCACATTGCCAAGGGTGACATCAATCTTAAGCATGTTCGTACTGACAAACAACTCGCTGATATCTTTACAAAACCTCTTGATGAGAAAGTGTTTTGTCGCTTGAGGGGTGAGTTGAACATCATTGATGCTTCAAACTTGGAGTGAGAACTCCATTGACGCATGCAAGGCATGAGCCCACTTGACTAATCCTTGATATTTCTCTTATGATGGTGATCATATGTCTTGGACACATTTGCCTCCTTGTATTGCATCTAACTCCTTGCAGGTACTTGGATGATCTACATTCCACAAGATTACCACACACTCAAATCATGAGTAATCTTGTCATTGACCAAGTATCTAGCCCTTTGGGATGTTGAGTTCAAGGAACAAAATTCCACATATCCTTTTTGACATCTTATACATCTAGTATTTCACTCTTGTCATCTTAGATATCCTTGAGTATTTCCTTGCTTGCCTAACCCATGTAGGAAGATGAACTACACAAGTGGAAATGGCGCTCCAACTTCACATTCAATGAGCACCTACATCAAGTTCACCTACATGAACAAAGCAACAACAAGCCCAAGGTATGTTCTTCACATCTTTAAGGAGCTTTGCTCAAAGTCATGAGTACAAGCAGCTTCATAAGATGTGATCACATCGAATGCTTAATCGAAAAATGGCAACCCCATTTTGAGCTTAAATGATGAGTATGACCTATGATCAAATGTCCTCATTTGACTCCTAAGTCAATATACTCAAACATAGGTGACCTTGTCGCCGACCCTTATCTAGATGAAGTACATATGTTTTGGAGTCTTTCTATTTACTCTTATTTTCTCTCATTGAGTTTTCATTAAAAAAAACTTCATCTAGGAACCTTTTTCATTTCTATTCTTCTGTCTTTGTGAATATCCTTTTGGCTCTGATCAATTCCTCGAAAATCATTTAAAAATTCATTGCAAATCCTTTGAAACATTCCTCGCAAAGTCAGCTGAATTATTTCTGTATTTCCTAGAAATTAAACTCGGCGTCACCGATTTAAATATTTCGGTCTAACCGAAAAGGATCTACCCTAAGTCCCTGACTTTCGGACCCACCGATCCATCCTCATTCGGTGTCACCGATTTCTTTCTTCCAGGATATCATCTTCTGCAGCTCCACTCAATGATTCTCTATGCATTTTTTTTGCCCTGTTGTGATTCTTAAGGATCCCACTTCTTTCTTTCCATCTTCCCTAACCTTCCTAGTTTGCTGTCCTTTTCGGCACTTGATGTCAAAGGGGGAGAAGACTTAGGGGGAGAAGAGAAGATTTAGGGGGAGAAGAAGAGCAATCTTACCTTAAGGGGGAGAGAATCACATCAAAGCTTTGCCGTGTTTTTCCTTATAAGAGAATTTCTTGCCGTGTTTCACATTGGACATTACAATTGGCGTCATTCTCATTTGGCATCATTCTTTTGATTTTGCTCTTTCCATCAAACCCCTTGATCTGAGAAACCTCAAAGGGAGAGGAACCTTCACAATTGATATCTTATGGAAAGCAAAATCTCTCAGAGTTCATTGAAAATCTTTTAGTTTGGAGACATGTTTGCTGATTCAAGCTTGTGCTCAATATGAGACACTCTTTATACATGTCATCCCTGGCTTGGTACTCTTGATGTTCTTGCAATTGGTTGAAGAAATACTCTTGTGTTATCTAACCTTGTTTTCCCAATTTTATCTCTTCAGGTACAATGCCAAGGAACCTCAAGGTAAGTATATGCACTTTGCAGAATGTGCATGATGGTGACTTGCTTGTGAATACTTGTTTGCAAGAAATCACCATGCACATATGCATTATCACTCACTTCTTTTCATCTGCTCTGATGCATATAGCCAAGCTGCATGTAGCACATCTTGCTTCTCTCTCTTGTGTGCTTGTGGTAGTCCAAAACCATAATTTATGAAAATCTTGCACACTTGTAGGGGGAGCCTGTGTACTACATGTTTGTCAAAGCTTTCGTGATAATTCTGTCTTTCTTTCAATAAGCTTTGATGTCTTGTTTTGTGTGTTGCCATCAATTACCAAAAAGGGGGAGACTGAAAGCACATTTGCTCCCCGGGTGGTTTTGGTAATTAATGACAACATACTTTGTGGTTGGACTAATGCTTTTATCAAGTATGTTTCAGGAAATTCAATCACATTGGCATGGCAAGGACTGAAGAGGTGGAACCCTCAAAATGCTAAGGCAAGCATTGGCAAAAGCTCAATACTCCATTTTTGGTTTAGTGATCCAAGATCACATTGAGTCCATAGGAAAAGCCAATACTATTAAAAGGGGATGAGGTTATGATGATGATCTGGTTGCTCAAGTGCTTAGTGATACATCTCCTAAACTATCAGCAACTTTCACTGCCATATACACTCATAAGTAGTCTCGGTCCCACCGATATTCCAAACTCACCACACCGATATGAACCACCTCAGCCATAAGCCAAACCCTAGAAAACTCGGATTTTCCGATTCGAACTCGGTCTCACGAAACTTGAGTTGCCAAGCTTCAGAACCTACATCATCAAATCGGTGTCACCGAGATGATGAAGTCGGTCCCACCGAAATTGGCATGCTCTTGTCATTTGCACGAATCGGACTAACCGAGATTGTATTTTCGGTCCCACCGAAAATCCCAACGTTCACATTATTTGAACTATCGGTCTCACCGAGTTGTTCACTTCAGTCCCACCGAGATTGCTCAAATGTGTGTAACGGTTGGATTTTGTGTGGAGGCTATTTATACCCCTCCACCCCTCTTCATTCGTGGAAGAGCCATCGAAAGAACTACCACTCCTACCTTACATTTCGAGAAGAGAACTACCTACCCTTGTGTTGAGATCAAGTTGCTCCACTCCCACCATATGAAGCTTGATCTCTAGCCTTCCCAAGTTGCTTTCCACTCAATCCTTTCTTCCACCACAGCCAAATCGGTGAGGAGAGTTGAGTGTTGGGGAGATTATCATTTGAAGCACAAGAGCAAGGAGTTCATCATCATCTACAACATCTATTACCTTTTGGAGGTGGTGCCTCCTAGATTGGTTAGGTGTCGCTTGGGAGCCTCCGTCATCGAGATGTGGAGTTGAACCAAGAAGTTTGTAAGGGCAAGGAGATCGCCTACTTCGTGAAGATCTACCCCGAGTAAGGCTAGCCCTCCGTGGGCGTGGCCATGATGGAATAGACAAGGTTGCTTCTTCGTGGACCCTTCGTGGGTGGAGCCCTCCGTGGACTCTCGCAGTTACCCTCCGTGGGTTGAAGTCTCCATCAATGTGGAAGTACGATAGCACCACCTATCGGAACCACGAGAAAAATCACCGCGTCTCCAAATTGCGTTTGATCTTCTCCACTTCTCTTTACTACTTGTGCAATTTACTTTCCGCTGCCCATACTCTAGAATTGCATGTGTAGTGTGCTACTTGACTTGTGTGTTATGCAAAATCTGCCAAAATCTGTTCTTGATAAAAGACAGAATTTTTATCTTGTCGAGTAGTCTAATCACCCCCCCTCTAGACACTCTCACCTTCTTCGATCCCTCAATGGGCTTCCTCAAAATGCCCTAGGTCTTCGTGAGCAAGCAAGTTGGATGCACACCCACTTAGTTTCTTTTGTTGAGCCTTCATATATTTATAGCTCTAGTGCATCTGTTGCATGGCAATCCCTACTCACTCACATTGATATCTATTGATGGGCATCTCCATAGCCCGTTGATACACCTAGTTGATGTGGGACTATCTTCTCCCTCTTTTTTTCCTCACAACCACCATATACCACCATAGTGCTATGTCCATGGCTTGCGCTCATGTATTGCGTAAGAGTTGAAAAAGTTGAAGCGCATTAAAAAGTATGAACCAATTGCTTGGCTGAAACCAGGGTTGTGCATGATGGGAGTATTTTGTGTAATGAAAATGAAGCTTGGCCTAAATATATGATTTTGTAGGGATAAGCTTTCTTCGGCTATGCTATTTTGATAGGACATGATTATTTGTTAGTATGCTTTGAAGCATTATTATTTTTATGTTTTATAAGCTTTTATCTTGAATCATTTGGATCTGAACAATCATGCCACAATAAAGAAAATTACATTGAGAAATATGCTAGGTAGCATTCCACATCACAAATTCTGTTTTTATCATTTACCTACTCGAGGACAAGAAGGAATTAAGCTTGGGGATGCTTGATATGTCTCCAACGTATCTATAATTTTTGATTGTTCCATGCTATTACATTACCCCTTTTGGATGTTTATGGGCTTTATTTTACACATTTATATCATTTTTGGGACTAACCTACTAACCGGAGGCCCAGCCCGTATTGCTGTTTTTTGCCTATTTCAGTATTTTGAAGAAAAGGAATATCAAACGAAGTCCAAATGGAATCAAACCTTCGGGAGCGTGATTTTTGGAACGAACGCGAATCGAAGAACTTGGAGTGCAAGTAAAGAAGCAAATGAGGCGGCCAGGAGATAGGAGGCGCGCCACCCTCCCGGGCGCACCCACATCTCTGGGCCCTCGAGCGCCACCGATGTACTTCTTCCTCCTATATATACCTCGCACTCGAAAACATCCAGGAGACTACTGAAACACAATTTCCACCGCCAGAACCTTCAGATCCGCGAGATCCCATCTTGGAGCCTTGGCACTCACGGAGGGGGAATCGACCACGGAGGGCTTCTACATCAACACCATAGCCCCTCGATGAGTTGTGAGTAGTTTACCACAGGACCTTCGGGTCCATAGTTATTAGCTAGATGGCTTCTTCTCTCTTTTTGGATCTCAATACAATGTTCTCCCCCTCTCTTGTGGAGATATATTCGATGTAAACTCTTTTTGTGGTGTGTTTGTCAAGATCAGATGAATTGTGGGTTTATGATCAAGTTTATCTATGAGAATTATTTGAATCTCCTCTGAATTCTTTTATGTATGATTGAATTATCTTTGCAAGTCTCTTCGAATTATCAGTTTGGTTTGTGTCGTGGTTTTGTCACGGCAGATGTCCTTAGTGTCACGACTTAGTCGCGAGGCCAACGCATCTGTGTGGTAGCTTGAGAGGGGTTGGGTGGAATCGAGAGACACAACACAAGACAAGGATTTAGATAGCTTCGGGCCCCGGGAAACATCATCCGGTAATAACCCTACATGTTGTTTGTGGCTAGGTCTCATTATGATCATGAGGGAGTCGCCGGCTTGCCGGCTCTTTGTGTCTAGCCCTAGAGATTGTCTCTTATTACTTCTCCCTCTTTTGGGTGCCCTGCCCCTCCTTATATATGTTGAAGGGGCGGTTTACATGACTAGTCCTAGTTGGATTAGGATTACTTTATAACAAGTGGAGTCCTAGTCTTGCTTCCTTTGTAGGAGAATATTCCTTATGTCTTCCTCTTAAACCGGACCAACATTAACATGAACCGGCCTTCTGGGCCTTGGGCCTTGTCATCCGTCTGACCCGCTTGCCGGGTCACCAGTGAGTCATAATGACTAGGCGGGTTGCTTGTAAACCGCCAGGTCAGGGCGGGTCGCCAGTGAATCGCCAAGTGTAAGCGGGGTCTCAAGTAAACCGCCAAGTCCGGCCGGGTTATAGTTCCGGCCGGTTTACACCGCGGGGTATATTCCCGACATTAGCCCCCTATTTAATTTGGATTTATCCATGTTAAACTGATCCTATAAACAAACAAAAGAACAAATTTGACAGATTATGCTCCGAGTTAAGAATTCTTGCAAACCGGCACCCGATCATCCTTAATTCTTTGTCATTTCCTTCTTCTAGAAAATCCAGGTCAATAAACCAGCTTCATGCTCAATTTTCTAACAATGGTTTCTCACAGAGAAATATTGTGAAGAGTAATCCACTTGAGTCGGCTCCCAAAGCGCCGGTTTAAAAAATATTGGTCTTCAAATATTCATCTGATAATCAGCCGGCTTGAAAATGTAAAACTTGCCGGTTTATCATTACCAAAATTGCCGAGTTATATAACAGACAATGCCGGGTCATAATTGTTGTTGACACCGGGTCATGTAATTGATCTTCCTGATTTGCTCAAAACTGATAATTTGAAGATGTTCCTCCTTATATATGCATAATACCTGTAGCCCCCAAGTCTTAAGAGGAGAACATAGTGATAGCTTAAGACTTGCTCCAATATAAGTGTTGCAACCTTTGAAGAAATCTGGTTTGTTCATCTCAATTATTAGTCAAAACTGAGTATTCCACATATGTAGCCCCCAAGTGCCAGGTTGTCATGCTTGCAACAACATGGGACTTGAAATTGCCTGATGCTCAAAAACCTTCAACCAATATAGCCCCCAAGGGCCGGGTCATTATGCAATAATGAGCAGAGACTATAAATATGATCATATAGATTTGAACAGCAACGTGTAGCCCCCAAGGGCCGACTCAGTAAGAAAATATCGGGCTGGGATTTTGTATATAATTTATTGATAATAACATCATATGATGTAATGTCCACCGTGGGGCTTGAACTCACATCCATAAGGTTAAGAGCTTTGTGCTTTACCAACTGAGCAGTGGATCCTTTCAACAAATGGATTAAGGCTTGTGTACCTTGAATTTTAGACTGGAGCAATTGGTAGCCCCCAAGGGCCGGCTCATTACGATGTGATGAGTCGGGTCTTCAATAAGGTGAGCAAACAATGACTATGCATTAGCCCCCAAGTGTCATGGTGCATGCTTGCAGTGACATGAGACTTGTGTATTTGATGTAATCTCAACTGAAATAATTTAGCCCCCAAGTGCCGGGTCGTAAGCCTGCAGTGACTCAAGACTATTCCTTCAATTGTAGAATAAATCATATCCATTGATAATATGATAGCCATTGCGCTAAAGCGACTTTGAAAACCTTAATCATAATACTGGTTATTGATAACCATAATAAAAATCCAGCCATGTTGGCTATTAAAGATTTGAATAATATACCCAATGATTTATAAGCGCATGGTTCTAATGGCGCAATCCAAATATATACTGGCAACTTATAGTCCAAAGCCAGGCCGGGTCAATAAACACCGGATTATAAATGATTATGTACTGACAACTTGTAGTTGAAAGTCGAGCCGGGTTAATGAACACCGGGTTAATTTGATGATTGATAGTCATGCCGGGTCAATAGACGCCGGTTCAACATAAAATTTATCAAAAGAGAAAAATCTTGACAAAGGCAAATAAAACCGTGTAGTCGAGGCTTTTCAGGGGCTGCCAGGCCGCCGAGTTAAACCATTTTTGCAAAGCCTTTTAAGATGGGCCTCCAACTAACCAATCGTCGTTTTAACTTTGACAAGTTCAGGGTCTGTATAAGAGTAACTTGTCAAATGTTCGGCGGGTCATGCCAGCATTACCTGGATAGGAGTGGCTTACTTGATGAAGGCAGGTTAACCCGGGGTTTTAGGTGAATATACCAGGCTTCCAAGCCATGGGTCGATACCCAATTACAAGGGTCCTTTCAAACTCTTTGTTACTTTACAAAAAGAGCCCCCAAGTAACTTTGTGAACTGTGCTCAATGGGTGCCTATGTTTGAGTTGTGCTTTTAGCAACAATACTCTCTTTGGCCCCTTGGGTGTGAAGCTCCCAAGCTATGTTGTGGCGTGATAGCCGGATTAATGGACAGGACTCCGCTTTGTCAGCTGAAGCCCCCATGTGCTATATTTTTGAGCTATGCTCGCCGGGTGCCTATGTTTGAGTTGTGATGTGCAACAAACTCTCTTTGGCCCCTTATAATAATATTGGCTTGATCGCTGCATCAAGAGAGTAGTAACACTATGTTCTCTTTGGTGAACACACCTATGTTTGAACAGGAAACCCCCAATTGATCATATGAAGATGAGCCCATAAGGCAGGATACCCATGTTTGAACCACACGTCAGGGCAGCAGGTCTTCTTCGGCAACCTTTAACTTTTTGCAAGAGATAAATTCTTCTTGAACCGGGATTTTGAACCGGATATTGAGAGCGTCAGAGCTTTGCAAGAGATAGTTTCCTCTTAAACCGGATTATAAAGCGGAAGCATCATTGTGAGCCGGAATATTTCTGACGGCCTTTTAAATTTTCATCAATATAACATTAGCCTCTGGGACCATGTTATCTTTCCCTTCAACATCTTGGGGCACTTGAATTTGCTGAAACTGGCACAACTTATTGAGTCATATCATCGTAGCCCCCGAGTCATAGGATGATTCAAGGAGTTGTCTTGAGATTCTCCGTACTTGACCATAGCAGAAGGTATATCATCGGTGTTAATAACGCGATGTGAATCTACAGAAGGTTGAGGTGACTGCGGCGGGGTATAAATGATCCCGTATGAGCCGTGTCAGCAACTCGGCCAATGGTTCCTTCCAACTGGCTGTTTGAAGTTAACCAAACTGTAGTGGTAGCGATCTGTGCGCATGTCCATTGAGTCATCCAGCGCAGACGACAGCTGAATGATAATTTGCCTCCAATATGTTGGAAGAAAACCGGGCTACCCAAGCAGTATCTCGCTCATACTCAATAAACAGCTCATGCAGACAGGTGCGGCCCGGTGTGTTGATGTAGACCGGACTACAGGGGCAGACAACAAAGATGACCGCACTATCAGAGGCGGCATAGACAGATGATTCGGCCGTGGCGCTGTAAGCCGGTGCAGGAAAAAGAGTCGGCCGCAGCATCAGAAATGGCACGGACTCAGGTGAGTTATCCGTGGTGTTGTAATCCGGTTCAGTTGCGAGATACGGCCGCGGCGTTGTAAGCCGATGCAGGAGCCCATCGAGTAACACAACACGGACAACCATCTATGCTCGAATGATGTTGGCGCGCCTCCATCTCCGCAATATAATAACACCTTTGTAATGGATATTTTACGAGTGTATAAAGACATCATAGGGCAACGTAAAGGTGCCAACAGGATTTAAAAATATACTGATAAAAATATAAAGGAGGGATAACACCTGATTTTGTTTAGGTGACAGCTCCATATGCAGACTCGGCGCCTCATAATATTTAACCAGATTTATTGAGCGGCGCTGTTTTTGTCTTTTATTTGCAACTGCTGGAATGTGGTCCGTGTATCTGCCGTCTAAACTGATGCAGACGGATGATGCTGAAATTTTGTAAAATCGTTGGCATTTTTGTACTGATGATAAAAATAGCAGACGGCACTGTGAATCGTCTGTATTAATACTTTGGGACCATGACCTTAATACGGATTGCAACAAGTGTTATCTTAATGAGGTAATAGCACCCCAGGTCCCTGTACTTGCATGTCAGGTGATGGTTTAGTCCTTGTACTTGAAAAAGTGAACTATTTCATCCTTGAACTTGCAATGGAGGAGCAAATTTAGTCCAAACCCAATCACAACTCGCCAACTGGATGCCAAGTGGACTGGCTGGTCAGCGCTTGACTTTTTGCACTTAGCCCCCTGCTTTCTTGCCTTATCAACCCGCAGTATGCCATCGAAAACACCTGAAATAAATTTGTCTCCCCCTGGTCAATCATTATCTCCTGTTCCCTCGTGTCCTTATCCCTCCGACCGAGCGAGACGCTGCCGCTCGAGCTGGCCGCTGATTAGCGTCATTTCATAGCCACCTCACCGGAGCTCACCGGCGGTGTGCAGCCGCCTCCTTCCGTCCATCAAGTCAGGCCGCACAGTGTCTTCCCGCCTGACTATGGTTAGTTTTTTTCATGTGCTCTGTTCGTCCTCCTCTGCTTCTCTTCTCCTCCTTGATCGCACGTAGCACCGGCGGATCGGCGTGTTTTGAGAGCGACTCTTGTACATCGAGTGGTGCCTATTTCTTATTGTCCTTCCAGCGGCCTAAAGAACTGATTTTGACCACAGATTCCAGGCTAGGGTTTAGGTATTTCTATTTGTGGTAAAGTTTTAGGGTTCATTCAGTGCTCTGTATTTAGTACGCATGGTAGGCACTGCAAAATTGTGTGGAATAGCCAACAGATCATGTGTGTAACATAAATATTGAGTTGTTATAGATTTGTTCAGCTAGTCTGCAAGATGCAGTTAACTGAATATTTGTTCAGTTAAATATATTGCTGCACTTGAAGAAGCAGTAACTGATAATTCTTTAGTTAAGTATATTGCTGCACTTTGTTGTATTGGATTTGTTCTCCTAAATCTGTAACAGTTAGTTAACTGGATGCTTGCAGTTAACTAACTGCATTTAGAAGATGCAGTTAACTAAATGTTTGCAGTTAACTGAATGTGCTTATATTCTGCATGCTAGTTAATTGAATGTGCTTATATTTTGAATGTTTGCAGTTAACTAACTAAATGAGCTTATATTCTGCTATATTCTTGTTATCTTGATGTTTGTGCTTATATTCTGCTCTATGTGGGTGCAGTGTGTGATTCAGCAATGGGCCAGAGTGTGGATACTCCTTACTTTACACTGGAACTTGAGCATGGTGGAATTTTCTGTGGAGCAATAAATAGCATGGAGTATTACAGTCCATCTGTGGAGGTGATTGATTATGTTGATGCTGGCACATTCTCATATGCAGTCATTGAAGAGCATCTAAAATGGCTGGGATATCCTGTCCATGAGCACATAATTTACTGGCCAGGACCTGGAAAACCAATTTCAGATGGGATGGTGAGAATTAGAGGTGATGAGGATGTGCAGCAAATGATCAGAGAAAGTGCTAAGCATAAAGTGCTTGTAATCATGGTGGACCATTCAGATTTCATCAGTAACTTTAGGGAAGATTTGATAGTGCCATCATTTCAGAGCCCTGACACAATGGACATCTCAAATGTTGTTGCAGGCAGTGCACCATCATCTCACAACCTCATTTCAGTGAATGTTGAATGTCCCCTTTCAGAGGTTGCAACAGATTTGCAGTCTGAAGATAATTTGCTTAGTTATGGTGCACAGTCTGAATCTGAACATAATGTGCTGTCAAATTCAGATTTCAATGACTGTGATTATGACATAGATGATGGTGATGATGATCTTTATGAAGAGAATATTGACTTTGATGTTAATGAACAAGCTGAGCTAGAGGAAGAAGAGGTTGAGCCTGACTACCTACTTGATGATGACGATCTTGACATCTCCACTGAAGAACAGGAGCAACTTAAGTACAAGTTCAAAGCTTTCAATTCCAAGGTGGACATGAAATCACTGTTTTTAAAGTGGGCATGGTCTTTCTTGATGTGGTTGGTGAGGAAAGCTCTTCTGCATATTCAATAAGGAGCAGTGCGGATCAAGCGAAGAATGATAAGATAAGATTGGAGGCGGTGTGTACTCCAGCTGCCCTTGGCTGCTTAAGGCTAGCTATGACAATAGGATTGGAGGATTTGTCATAAAGGCTTATAATTCAGATCATGTTTGCGAGAAGAAATGGAAAATAAAAGATTTGTGACTAAATTCTTGTGCAACTTTTCCATAGATCAGTTCAGAGATGACCAGAAGATGTCACTTTGCACATTTTCAAGAAAATGTACTAGTGAATTCAATGTTACCCCTAATAGATGGAAGCTAGCAAGGGCTAGAAAGCAAGCATTAATCAGATCCATGGTGATGAGGAGGAGCGATTCAAAGAGTTATGGGATTATGGGAATGAATTAAGGACCAAAAATCCTGGGTCTACATTTCTGGTTACTACTGAACTTGTCAAGGATACCAAGTTTCCATTTGGTAGGAAGTGTTTGAAAACATTATATTGGTCCTATGATGCATGCAAAAGAGGGTGGCTAAAGGGCTGCAGGCCAATTATATTCATTGATGGCTGTCATATGAAAACAAGGTTCAAAGGAGTCTTTGCTTAGTCTTGTAGGTATTGACCCTAATGGCTGCATTTTCCCAATTGCCATGGGTTGGGTGGAAGTAGAATGCCTTTGGTTCATGGGAGTGGTTTCGACCAGTTTGAAAGATGATCTCAACATCATTAACACTTCTCCTACACAATTATGAGTGACAAGCGAAAGGTTTAATAAATGATGTTCATAAAGTTTGGCTGACTCGAACCACGGTTTTGTGTGAGGCACATCTACGAGAACTTCAATGAGAAGCACAAAGGGAGGTTACGAAGCAAGACACATGGGCCATTGCAAGATCACCTAACAAAGTTAAGTGGAGAGAAAATTGTCAGAGGATGGATGATCACTGCCCACCTGCATTTCATTGGACTGAAAGGCTGGAGCCAAAGACTTGGTGCAAAGCATATTTCAGTGAATTTCCCAAATGTGATATTCTGCTCAACAATAACTCTGAAGTGTTTAATAGGTGAATTAGATGTTAATTTTGGTTCTAAAACTCTGTGCTTTCAGCATATCATTAGTATTGATATGCACATCATACATAACTGAATTCTTACACTCTTTGTGCAGCTACATCCTTGATGGTAGAGAGATGCCAGTGCTTAGTATGCTTGAATACATTTTCTACAAGATCATGCACAGGCTAGTGAGTAAGCAGAGAGAAGCTATAGAAAAGTGGGCTCACTAGAGGATATGCCCTAAGATCAAGAAAAAGTTGGACAAGAATATTGAGTTTGCTGCAAATTGTCATGTAATGAAGCTGGCGGCAGATGTTCAAAGTTGATCGGTAATTCTAGCTACACAGTGAACCTCTGCTTGCACACTTGTGATTGTAGGAGATGGCGAGTTGGGGAGTACCACAATGGGCATCTTGTAGCTTGTTGCGAGGAGGAGAGAATTGATCCCGAGACCATGGTTCATGAATTCTATCTTGTTCAAACATATTTGAAGGCATATGGGTACCTCTAGTCCCTCTAGGAGACCCAAAGGAGTGGGTGGAGCAGAATGGATATAAGGTATTTCCACTGTCTTCACTAAGCAGTTGGGGAGGCCCAAGAAGAACAGGAAGCAGAGACCAGAAGAGAAGATGAAGAATGGTGTCAGGGTTTTGAACAGAAAAGGTCTTACAATGCACTCCTCAATTTGTGGTAGAGCTGATCACAACAGAAAAGGGCACTACAGATGGCAGGAAAGTAACATTCAGGAGGGTGTAGAAGAGGTTGATGAAAACTATGATGACCCTACATTTCTCCAGGTAAATCCAAAGTTCAACTTCATATGAACTTAAGCGTATTTAAATGAAGTTAAATGAACTTAATCGAACTTAAGCGTATTTGGTGAACTTAATCGAACTTAAGCGAACTTAACTTGCGAACATCTTCCCCAACCAGCCGGATCCCGGTTGGACCCAACTAAGTCACCAACCAGTATGGTTTTCAACATGGCTCAAAGAGATATTGCAAGGCGAGGTCTTTGAAAGGGTACATGTGCCCTTTGCTGAGCTTTCCTCATTTGTTCTTCTTCTTTGGTGCTGCCATGCCTCAGCCAAGAGTGACTCTGAAATGCACATAGGGAGGCAAACAAGGGCAAGCACACAAACAAAAAACAATGCAACTGCAGTTGGTAGGGAAGAGGAAAGAAAAGAGCAAGAAATCCAGATCTTTGCTTCTTTGTTGGAGGAAGAGGAGCAAGTGCATCTTCAGAGAGAGGGAGAGGAAGAGGAGCAAGTGCTTCTTCAGGGAGAGGAAGAGGCAGAGGAGCAAATGCATCTTCAGGGAGAGGAAGAGGAGCAACTGAAGCTGCAGGGAGAGGCAGAGGAGCATATGCAAGTACATGGATAGGAAGAGGAGCACATGCAGTTGACCAAGTTCCATTTGCAGGGAGAGGAGGAGCAGCAAATGCAAATGCATATGCTTGGAGAGGAGGAGAAGTAAATGCAAATGCTACTACTTGTATTGGAGGAGCAGCATATGCAAATGCAAATGCTTGGACAGGAGGAGCATCATATGCAAATGCAAATGCTTGGACAGGAGGAGCATCATATGCAAATGCAAATGCTTGGACTGGAGGAGAAGTTCCATCTGCAGGGAGAGGAAGGGGCAATGTTCCATATGCAGGATGGAGATGGCTTCTGTTTGGAGATCAGAGGATAGTTCCTAATCTCAATGCTCCTGCTGATGATTTCATGGCACCACATCAGTTATTTGGTGGCATTGAGAGCCTGCCATTCTTTTTTGATAAGCAAACGGTGTGGCTTATATTGCCAGTATTTTGATAAGCAAACAATGGCTTATATTGCCAGTTATTTGATGGCAAACATTGGCTTATATTGCCTGTTTTTTGATGGCAAACAGTGGCATTCATTGCCCTTTTTGTAACTAACATTTATGATGCATTACAGTTAGTTTGTTTCATTCCAGTAGTATTGGTGATTGTGTTAGGTTTTTTGGGTGAATTGAAGATTCAGTTAACTGAAAATGCAGATAATCGCACATGCGATTAGCGAAAATGCGAATAATCGCACATGCGATTAACTGAAAATGCAGATAAATGCAGATAAATGAGTGTGGAACAGTGTGTTCTGCCAAATCTAATAAAATTATGTGAAAAGGAAAAAATTCAAAAAAATTAAAAAATGTTGTGCCTAGGGCTCGAACCCAGGACATGTTGTTACAATAGCTGCGATCAATGCCAGTAGAGTAGTAGTAGTGATTTGTTAGATTGTAGATCACTCTGTAGTTATAATGTGCCGCCCACCGCTTCGTCCGCCCGTTCGGTTTCCAGCACAGCCCTTTAAGACCACCCACCGCTCTGCCCGTCCACTCAACCAGCTCCACTCCCCTTCCCAGTCCACCCATGTCTCTTCGGTCTCGCCACTCCACCAACTTCCATGCCTCGCATTGAAACCCTCGCTCGCCGCCGAGCGCAACGCCAACGCCGACGCCATGGGCTCGCCGGCGTGGCAGCGAGCGATCGAGGAACTCGCCGGCGACGACCAGGCAGCCCGCGCGGATCTACGGGAGATCGCGTGCTGGTTCCCTAACATCGGCATGATGCGCTGCCACGCCCGCGGCCTCATCAAGATCATGACGGACGACGAGAAGCGGCGGGCAATGCCCCCCGGGCCAGGGGTTGCGCCTCCGCTGATCCTCCGCTTTGCCATGATGGAGACGCGCTCCGACGACCCGAGGCAGTGGGCGAGGTGGTGGATGTATCGCTCTGCCACCACGCCCTCGCCGCACCCGGATCCGTTCCGCGTCGCGTCCAGGGCACAGAGCATGCGCGGCGTCGTCCTGGCCCTCCCTGCGCCGGTCAACATCACCTACTGGGATAGATTCCAGCCCGAGCTCCTCGTCCACGACAACATCTCTGATGCGGGGTCGTCCGACGACGACGACTCCGAGTACTGCAAGGTCGACTCCGACAACAACTCTGGATACAGGGGGGACACTGGCACGTCTGACGAGGAGGAGATAGAGGTCGTCGTCTTGTCAGACGACGACGAGCCAGAGTTCGAGATGGTGGTGCCCGTCGTTGACGCCAGGGATGGTGGTCACAGGGCTCGTCCAATCGAAGTGGACCTCCTTCCAGATGTGCTAGAGATCGTGAAGCAAGAGATGGTGGAGGAGGCAGCGCAGGAGGCAGCGGTGGCGGAGCCGGCAAGGATCGGCAACAAGGGTGCAAAGAGGTTTTCTGCAGTGGAGGTGCGCCGCTCAGACCATCTCAAGCGCCTGAAGATGTGAAGAAGGACTGAAGATGTGAAGAAGAAGGTGAAGTTGTTAGGTATGCTGATTATAAGTTCAGCATATAAGTTAGAGCTATTTTGCGTTTAGTTAAGTTAGGTGTGCTGATTATAGCTTCACACATAAGTTATCTGTAATTACGCAATGGGAACTGCTGCAAGTTTATGGTTGAACTGATGCAAGGTTATGGTTGAACTCCTATGCTATGATGATCTACTGATCCTTTGCTGCAATGTTGCTATTCTGTTGTGTTACATTTGGTTACAATGCTGCTGCTGCTGTGTTTGCCATCTCTTTGCTTGCTATGCTTACTATCTTCTTCTTCTTCTTTGTCTTTGCCATGCCATTTGTACAAATGTGGTGTGTAGTACTATAGATAACATGTGTTGTTCTGTCCAAAAATAGCATAAATTCAATATTGTAGATTCATCAGGTACTTCTACTAGTTTATCTCTGTGTAGTTCCAATTCTATAGTTAAACATTCAGTTAACTCATCTTCAGTTAAACTCATATTCAGTTGTACTCATGTTAACTGAAACAAGTACAGTTAACTCATGAAGTTAACTCATACAGTTAACTACAACTTCAGTTAAGTAGACATGCAAAAATAGACAAATTGAGTTAACTGAATATGAAATTAACTGAATCTTCATTGAACTGGAAATTCAGTTTACTGAACACTATAAAAAAATGCAGTTATCTAATAACAACTTGCAACAACATAACTTGGACAGTCATAAAAATTCAGTTAACTAAAAGCAGTCATACCAATTCAGTGCCTTACATAATACTGGCATACAAATCAACCAAGTTCACTAAAGCAGTACAACTAATTAATAGGTCCAACTTAAGGGAGCATTACACCAACAATGAATTATTCAAATTCATCAAAGATCTCCTTCACCCTCCTTATCTTGCTCTTGGTATCCTCCTTGTGCTTGAATAAATCTCCAATCATGTACTCTAGTTTCTTCTTCTCCTTCTTGACTCATCCCTTTGTGACACCACTTTGTCCATCTCTTCCTTCATGTTGTCCATCATTTGCTTCATCTCATCCCTCTCTTTCTCTGCCTTAGCCCTCAAAACCTGATGAATGCTAGTGCTAGATTTATCGAGCTTCTTCTTCTCAAGCTCTTGCTCTAGGTCGGAAAGATCAATTCTTGCATTGCCCAACTCGATAATTACTGCTCCTTGTCGGCCACCATCTTGGCAAAATCTAGTTTAAAAACCTCGGATCTTTTCCATCTTTTCCTTCTCTTTGACAACCCTAAAATTTTCTTGACATTAACTACATTTCTCTCGAGCCTTAGCTTGTTCTCATCTTCATACATGCCCCAAACCCTAGCTAAACTCATCTTGAGTGGCGAGGCCATTCAGTGGTCAATCCACTCCACAAAGTTGCATTTAGGTATTTCTGCATATAAGAAAAAACAACTTTAGATAAGTGAAAATTACAGTTAGTTCATTTGCTCCAACAAGGGAGCATTACACCTAAAGTTGTTCGATTTAGTTCGATTAGTTCATTTAAATTGAGATCGATTAACTATCAAGCTGCGATTAGCATAAAAATCAGTTAGGTTCACAAACAAGGTGCTATTGCGAAATATTGATTAATTTAAATGTTGTTGCATGAAAACAAGAATGTGTTATTTCAAATGTTGTTACATGACAACAATATCTTTATTAACTGAAAAATTGATTAATTAACTCCATTTTCTTGATGAAACTGAATTTTCTTGAGATAACTTTTGTTGACACACTATTACACGATCACGATAAGATGACACATTCCAAGTAGATCTACTAACCTTTTGTGCACATGCAAGATACCTCCTTCCACTATCAACGATTGAAAAGACACAAACTTCTCACATACACACTAGTGTTAGCATCTAGTTGGAAGATCTGGAGCAAGGCCTCTCCACTCCAAGCGAAAATGGTGGCGAGGAGCAAGAGCCTACAACACATTATAGTCGAAAAATACCCCTTTCAAGATCTGGAGCAGGAGCCCTAACCCTAATTGCTAGAGGCATAGTGACGAACTAACCTCACTTGTGATAGAGTAGCCGTCGGACGACAGTGGATCCTTCACTCCACGATACCATGGCGGCGAGGCAGCAACGGAGGCGAGCTGGGCGGGGCGACGAGCTGAGGCAGCGACGAGTTGGAGCGAGGAAGGAAGCGAGGGAGCAGAGAGGTGAGTGAGTGGGTGAGTGAGTGTGTGAGCTGCCGACAACATATTCCAACGAATATACCAACACACGGGTGCCACCTTTGTGTTGAACTGCGGGTTGATAAGGCAAGAAAGCAGGGGGCTAAGTGTAAAAAGTCAGGCGCTGACCAGCCAGTCCACTTGGCATCCAGTTGGCGAGTTGTGATTGGGTTTGGACTAAATTTGCTCCTCCATTGCAAGTTCAAGGATGAAATAGTTCACTTTTTCAAGTACAAGGACTAAACCATCACCTGACATGCAAGTACAGGGACCTGGGGTGCTATTACCTCTATCTTAATCCCCCGATGAGTAGCATCAAGTGTCACTTAGAGCCGGTCAAACCCAATGATTTTCTGCATGGCAGCTTTTGCATAAGTACGCTTTGCTCCTCATGCAATCTTGTCATCTCATGGAGCCACGGGTTGAACCGTACGACGCAATGGATCACGAGTCCACAGAAGTGCCTGCCTCCGGGTCATGGCTGGATCAATTGACTCATGGCGTGTCCTTCTCCAAGTCAGAGCATGTGGTCTGATGCGTTGGTGTTGACCGAGGCTTATTGTGATGGCGTGGGAGACAGACGACAAGACCCGGCGCGGCGGAGACGGCCCGCGACAATAGAGAAGCCGCGCGGTAGCAGGCCACAGCTGCAGAATTGCAGCGGTGGTTTAGAACGGCAGAGCGAAAGAACGACTTGCATTCGAGGTGATAAAGCCTGGCGGTTTATCGCGGGGCGGTTCAGCAAACTGGCATCTCCCTCGCCGGCAACTCGGCGGGCTGCGACGGCAACTGATACTGAGCCGTGAAGGCGCACCAGAACCTTGGCCAGACCGGCGACTCGGCGGAGGCAGCGATTTAAAGGCGAAAGGCGATCTGGCAGCACCAGGAGCCACGCAGCACCGGCAGCACCTGAAACTACTCGGCGCAAAGCCCCCCTGGTGACTCCCAGTGAGGCCAAAACGGAAGCGAATCGACGGCCAGGTCATCATTGCTGGACGCGCCGGTTCACATACACCGGTTTCGCGGCGGGGTTGCGAGAGCGACGTGATGGCATGGAAGACTCGGAAGGTGGGCGGCTTGAAATGGCTCGGCTGAGCCTCGGCGGGCGTAATTCAAGCGGCACGGGTAAAATCGCAGGAACCTGCTCCAACAGGGTCCCGGGCGCGTCAAACGGCAGCTGATGCGGGTTGAGACAATCAGGGAGTCGGCCGCACCCGCGGCCGTGAACCGGCGAGGCGGAGGGCAACCCGGAGTAGTGTGATGCGTGGGGTGGGTTAGGATTCAAGTGGACCGACACCGCGACAGTTCAAGGAGAAGCACCGGCGGGTCACGCCCACGGCGGTCTTCAAGGAAAAGGCACCGGTAGAGCAGAACCGGTCACTAGGCAGCCTGTAGAGGCGAGACGGAGGCGGTGGCTCGGCGCGAGCTCGTGAGGGGAGCAGCTACCTGCAGACGCGGCGACAGCAACCAGCGGCTCGGGCACAGAGCTGAACGAGGGGCAGCCTGAGGACGGGGACGGCTCGCGACAGCGGGCAGTTCAACCCGCGGGTCGACAAGATCGTCTGTTCATAATCGAGCTCTGCTATCACCAGCGTTTTCGACCCACATGCGTCAACCAGGCCCAACCGGAGAGCAACACCGACTTATGACAGGCCTTGGGCCCTCTCCCCCCAAAAGACTAGCCTGTTAGGAGGGGACACCCCTGCCTTATAAGTCGTGTTATGTCTCCCCCCACAACCGATGTGGGACTAAACCCAACAATCTCCCCCTCTGTCGGTGTACTAAAGTAGGGGTACCTTAGTACCCTGAACTTGTGCAGGCGATCCTTGCGCGCCAGCGGCAAGGCTTGCAGGCGCCCATGAGATCCTCCGCCTTCCCATTTACTGCCATTCAGGAACAAAGGTATTAACTAAGAAGACAAGGCCCCGACAAGACTTGCCGGGAAGTACAAGACCCCGGCAAGAGGAGCTTGCCGGGAAGGACAAAGACCCCGGCAAGAGGAGCTTGCCGGGAAGGCCAACTAAGGCACTTCTAGAAACTTGCCGCGACGCCCCGCGCGTCACGGCAAGGCCCGGCGGGCGGCAAGCTCGCTGGTGCGACAAGACAATGGCCACGGCAAGACGCTTGCCGCGGCAAGGCTGCCACTCTGCACCCAAGCTCCAGCGCATCCAACGACGTGTCACCCGGGACTATCCGGAAGCACGTGGCGAGCCTTTGTGCAGCCATCTGCGGCCGCGGGTGGCGAAGGCGACAAGGAGGCCATCGTGGCGATCGGTGGCGCCCTAACGGTCGTTTCCTTGCCTTTGTTAGGCGACCGGACGGGCATTAAATGCCCTTGTCCCTGCCGTCGAGTTAGGTAGGGGACCTTTGTTAACAGCAGTTGTACCAACCTGAGTTTTACCTTTCTACCCCTCTTTCTCGCTGCCACATCGGTGACCCCTTAGACTATAAAAGGGAGGCCCATGCGCACGTAGAAGAGGTTCAGAGGTTCGGAATTTTGGGCCTGCGGTGGGTTTCGTTCAACTGACCCAGCACCACAGCATACCCACGCTCACGCTCTTGAGCAAGAACATAATACCAACACAAGGCAGCAGTAGGAGTTTTATCTCTCCGGAGAGCTCCGAAGCTGGGTAAAATCCCCCCCGCGCGCGCTCGACCTCGATCTGCTCTTCGTGCGACCCTCCGCTCCCTTGCCGGACCAGAAGGGGCCCTCTTTGCCCCATAGGTGCTCGTGTCCCCAGTGACCACGACATCTTTGTACGCCGAGTAAAGGCGTCGAGATTATCGAACCTGATCCGGTCTCTGCTGCGCTTCATCAACATCTTCATCGACATGCCGCCAAGAAGAAGACTTGGAGTGGCGCTCCGTCTGCGATCGCCTGCCGCCCCAGAGCAAGCGATCGGTGGGGCGGGCGCCGGCGGAGGAGCGGGCGCCGCGGCGGAACTCACGTCGTCACGGGTCAAGGACAAGGCCCGCAAGCTTGGCGTCTGGATACCCACCGCACCCCTCTCAGGAGGTGCAGGATCGACAATGCCACGGTGCTCCTGGCACCATGCTCGCGTTGGAACAAGGCCAAGCTGGTGGGTCGCGGGACGCTCAAGGCCAACGTACACGTTAACACGCTGGCACGGGAGCAGTGCGGTCTCCAGCGACAAGCAGGGGGCTCCCCCGACAAGGTTCTGATTCCGGCAAGGATGAATCTATGCAACCACAAGAAGAGAAAGTGCTGAGGAGCAGTCTGCTCCGATAAGCCCCAGGGTTTGTTTCGTTGAAGCAGACGCTCCCGACAAAATTTGTGTCGGACACGCTTGCGGGAGCATCACGCCCGGCGGATCCCGATTCTTGCCGTGAAGCGGATGTTCCGCAGCAGCATTTGCGCCTTTAGTCCTCGTTGTCAGAGCTTGATAACGATGTGGACTAGGCGTCATACAAAGAAGCATAGCCTTGCCGGAATACAGAAGACAGGAAAGCTAAGTCGCCAAAGTTTGGGCATGATTAAGTTTTAAGTTTTTAAGTTATATTCCTTGAAACGTCCTGGAGAACCTGTGCGCGGAGGAATCGACTCGTGGCTAAGTTGCGCCCTTGAATTCATTTTCGAGTCCGCTCAACGATGAAAGCGCGCTGCAACTAGCCCCGACAAGGTTTCTTGCCCGAGGCAGCACCGCCAACGGGCTGCTGATGTTCCGTACTCAGCAAGTGTGCTTGCGCCGGCAAGTTCCCTCAAAGCGTAGGGTAAAAACATACAAGGGAGGCAACGGAGTAAAGGATATAATATAACAAGCGTTGCACGGGACAAAGTTATATTACGAAAATAACTTGTTACGGCATTGACTAAGTTGTTCTCATAACTAAAATAACAGCGACAAGGAAAGAGAAGAAGGGTGCACCAGCACACAGGTCAACAAGCGAGTTCTTTGAGGCGTGATACCGAGATTCATCCCCGGCAAGCCAGAGTTGTCAGGGGCTGCGGTATCAGATAAGTTTTTCATCCCTCCTCATGCATCCTCTTATGGACTGGGAAACGCGAAGTTATATTCCTTGAACGACCATGCCTTGTATGAAAAGCCTGTGCGCGGAGGAATCGGCTCGTGGCTAAGTTGCGCCCTTGATTTGTTTCGAGCCCGCTCAACAATACAAGCGCGCTGCAACTAAGCCCCGACAAGGTTTCTTGCCGGAGACAGCACCGCCAGCGGGCTGCTGATGTTCCGCACTCAGCAAGAGTGCTTGCGCCGGCAAGTTCCCTCAACGCGTAGGGTAAAAACATACAAGGCATAGAATCAAGTAAAGGATATAACATAGCAAGCTTCCCCTTTTTCATTAAAAAACATCCCATTCGGGTAGAGTCCACAAAGGATGAAAAACATGAAAGAGAGGATTACAAGTTTTAAATGCAGCTAAGGCCCGAAGGCTTACAAATTGAAAAGATAAGATGTCCGTAATCCCTTTCCTGTCCCTGTCGCGGCCGATGGGTGGCGCGGCACCTATGGGGCGGGGCCCTTCGTGTGTTGATGCAGGCGGAGGCTGCGGAGGAGAGCGGATCGAGGCGATGCAGCGGGATTTTACCCGGCTTGGGCGCGATGGTCGCGTAAAACCCTCTTGCTGCATTGTGTTGTATTTGATCTTGCTCAAGAATCACGAGCAAAGCGGTGGAGTGGTGTGTGAAACCCTCGCGAGTAGCTAGTCGCGAACCTCCCCTCGTTGTGCATGGGCCTCCTTTTATAGGGCAAGGGGTCACCGGCAGTGTCAGCGTGAGGTAGAGGGTAAAAGCGTAAAAGAGGTGGTAGTTGGAGCAGTCGCGGGAGCGGTCAGCTCGGTGCTTTCTACCTACTTTTGACAGAGGGGACAAGGGCATTAAATGCCCGTCGCCGTCGCCCAAAAGCTCCGCCATTCGTCTTCTTTAGCCACGGCGGCGAAGCCACCACCGTGGAGTGCCACCGCATTCTTCATGCAGCCTGACCACCGCCACGCGTCTCTGGAGAAATTTGGAGGCGGCGCGTGGGCAAATGAGTGGAGTCGAGCACGTAGCATAGCTCTCCCGGCAAGCACCTTGCGGGGCCTTGATCTTGCGGGCCGGGGCTTGTCGGGACTCTGTGACTTACCGCCCCGGGTCCTCGCCCGGAAGCAAGGCGCCGCCAGCGTGTCTTCTGTGATGTGATCTTGGTCCTCCCGGCGAGGCTCCTCTCGCCGGGATCTGCGGGAGTAATGTAGCCTTGAGCACGGAATGGCCTTCCGGCAAGCTCCTCTTGCGGGGTCTTGAGTTTCTATCTTATATACTTTGTTCTTGAGCGGCTTGGTGTGGAGCGGAGATGGTCTCCGGCAAGCATTTGATGGATCTGGTTGCGGGGGCTGGGGCTGCCCGTGCACAAGTTGGGGTATTGAGGTACCCCTACCTTAGTACACCGACAGGAGCCCGGGCTGGGCCATACAGGTGCCGGCGCTGTTGGGCCAGGCCCAAGGCGATCTGGTAGCCTTGAAGCCTCTGGCGTCGAATCCACTTCCGCCTCTGCCGCCTTCCCGTGCAGCAAGCAGCGTCGATTCTTGGCGCCGTGGGATGGGGCGTGCCCGTCCCTTAATGAGGAAGGCGGAGCAGCGCCCCGCCCCACTTCCCCATAAAAATAGAGGCAGCGGCGCGGTTCCCTCCATTGCTTTCATTGCTTCTTCTTCCTCCGCCAAAAACCCTCCTCGCGCTCCACCTCCGCGCCTCCTCCGCTGTTTCTTTTCGTCATGGCGTCGCCGACCCTCATCCCCTTCCCTCGCCGCTGCCGTTATGGCCCGAAGACCGGGAAGGGAAAGGAGAAAGCGGAAGGCACCAGAAGGAGAAATCCGAGCAGCGGAAGAGCTCGCTCGAGATCACGGAGGAGAACATCGTCTTCCCTTGTGGCTCGGCGTGGGCGAACTCTGGGGCAAGTACTTCTTGTTACGGTCCAAGAGGACCTCGGCGCATCCTCGGACCAGCGCCCACCGGCCGACCTCAAGGACAACTATCCCGCGGGTACCATTTCTTCGCAGCTTTCTTTCACTGCGGTCTTTGTCCTCCTTTCTCTGAATTCTTACGTACCATTATGCACACATATGGCTTCCACCTTCTCGATTTCACCCCCAACGCCGTCCTCACAATGGCGGTTTTTGCTTTATATGTGTGAGAACTTCGTGGGATCCACCCAAATGTAGCTCTGTTCGGGCATTTCTTTACCCGAGAGCGAGCCGGCTCCCCCCTCTCGGAGGGATTTCTTGGGTTTCCGTCCCGAACTGAAGAGGTCGTGCTTGCGGGGAGCTCCGCATCAAGTGGGATGAGTGGCGCGCGGACTGGTGCTGGATCGTCGAGGGCGAGCCGCAGCCCTTCACCGCGCCAAGCGCCGCGCCATTGGCGAGGCGAGAGATTGGGCGAGCTGGACTCGGCGGCGTCAAGCTCGGCGCTGCCCTCATCCGGATCCTTCGCCTCCGGCACGCAGGGGCTGTCCATCGCAGCGGTGGCGCAGACTTTCTCCGTCGCCGCGCCGCCCCCCCAAGACGAGAAAAAGGCCGGCTGGGAGTATGGCGCGCGGGGGATATAATGAGGCTGCGCACGGGCTGAACTTCAATTTCACGGCGCTGGAGCTGAGGGGATGGTCAGGAGCTCTTCATCTGACCGGCCCATCGAGTGGTTCGAGCTTCCCGGCAAGTGGTGCCCCTCTGCAATAACGTGGCCGGGATCGTCTCCTCGCCATGATGCCCGCGTGTGATTCCCACGGCGTGGGCGTTCATGGATTCCGCTGAGCGGTGACATCATCAACTTCTTGACACCCTCGAGGAGGTGGCGAAAAACAAGATGAGATCCGCGGGCTGACCGCGGGACACCACGGATCGGAGATCGCGTTCATAGCCTCTCGGGCTGAAGAGGCGCTGCAGCCGCGGCGGCGGGAGAATCGATTACGCCCGAGGAGGAGGAGGCTGCGGAGAAGTCCTATCAAGCGGGCGGCGGAGATCTGCCGGTTCTGAAACTTCCTCCGGCGCGCTTGCGGGGTCCCTTCTCTGAGGCACTCCGGGATCCACGGAATGTGGCGAAATCGCGGCAAGCGGTGGCGCCGGAGGAGGAGCAGAGGCGCGGAGGAGGCGAGGCGCGGAGGGCAGGCGCCGCCAAAGGTAAAGGGGTCGCGGCACGGTGCGGGTCAGCGAGCCAGCCGGCGAGGAGGAGGAGGAAACGTCGCGATCGCCGATGATGCGGCGGGTCCACGGACCTTTATGATGGCAGCGTCTCCTCGTCGTCGAAACCTCCGCCTCGGGCGAGCCCCAGCGTTCTCCGCGAGCGCCTCCGCAAAACTGCGGCGGAAGTAATCACATAAGCCCCGGCAGCTGCCAGCTCGCCGGGCAGCGCAAGCTTCCCGAAGTCGAGCCGTCTGCGGGGCGACCAGCGCACCAAATGTGGCGGAGGTGACTTCGCGGGCAGGCCACAGCAAAGCGCCCCATAAGTCGGCGCCCGGCGGTCGAGGCCTCCTCGGGCGGGCGGCGGCTCCGCCCACTTCTCGGTCTCGACCGCCACGAGGCAGGTCTTGCAGCCCCAGGCCGAGACCGCCAAGCGCCGAGAGGGCCTCCGTCTCTGCTCCTCACACCGGCGCGTCCCAGTGCGGTCGACCTCTCCGCCTTGGCGAAGGCGGCGAGGAGGAGCAGGAGTGAGTCCCAAGACCTTCATCTTCGTAATTCGCCTCGGCCATTCTTGATGCTAATCTTGCTTTTGTGTTGACTTGGGACCTTGGTGAGCGGGCGGCGAAGAGAGCCAAGGTGCCCGTGGTCGAGATTGCAGACGACTTCGCCCGTCGAGGGCGGAGGCGCTCGGACTCGAGTTTGCGGACCAGCGCCCGTCGAGGCAGCCCCAGTGCAGCCCCAGCGTAAGTCTGGGTTCCGCACCTTCGCTTGCGGGTACATCGATAGCTTCATCTTGTCCCAATATCTTGGCGTGTTTGCCTTGACTTGCGCGAGGATGGAGCCGCAGCAGGGAGCATCCGGAGGTCGCCCCGAGGAAGCGGGCAGTCCCTCCATCCCGCCAAGGCGGATTCCCGGCAAGGGAGGCGTCTCGTCAAGGCGGGTACTCCGCCAAGGCGAAGTAGCCCGGCGAGGCGGCTACTCCGGCAAGGATGGTTCCCCGGCAAGAGAGCCTGCCGCTGAAGACGCCCACCAGGGTAAGTTCTGCGACTCCGCCTTTTCGGTGTTGTCTTTCTTTGGATATTTGCTTGAACCGCTTTTTGCTTTTCCTTTCTTCTTCTAGACCCTCCCCTCCCGGGAGCGGACGGAGGCGGAGGTCGTCGTCGGGGAGGAGGAGGGCGTGCATGGTGGCGGCGATGGTGCTCCTGCTGTCGAGGGCCTTGGCGGGGCCGCCCGAACCCTGCAGCGCTGGAACTGCCTCGGCTTCAGCCTTGGCGCGGAGAGGGGGCAGCAAGCGCACCACCGGTCCGGAGGCTGCGGGGCGTCAAGCGCTGTGCGATCGCCGATCCTTCCGTCGAGCGAACAGCCCGGCTGCTACTTGAAGCCCCAGCGGTGTCTTCATCCGGATCCGTGGGCTTCCTCGTCATGGCGCCAGCGGGCGAGGCCTTGACGGGGAGATCCTCGCCTCCAGCGGGTTTGAAGGTCGTCGAGGGCGGCGGGGGCGGTGGGCCCGATGAGGAGAAGCTGCTTCGGCGAGATCCTGGCCCTTCTACCGGGCCCGGCGGTAGCTTGCTTCCGGGAAGCCCTTGCCGCCAAGGCCGCCGAGGAGATGGAGAAGCGGCGGAGCTCCGTGCTGCCAATCAAGCTGCTCTCCGCGAGGTGTCGGGCGCGAGCAGCTTCGCCGGGCGATATGAAGAGTGGCTGTTGGAAAAGCGAGGCTGAGGAGCAGCAACGGCTCGCCGGGGTGGAGCTGTCCCGGCGAGAAGGGGAGCTCAACCAGCTGAAGGTTGCCCTCGACGCCCACGAGGAAGACCTCGCCGCTCGGGAGCAAGCCCTTGGCGGGGAGTTGAAGGAGGCGAAAAGCGCCCTTGGCGACGATGCGGAGGCCGCCAAAAGGATCTCGCCGCCAAGGTCGGCGCAAGCTGGAGGAGCTGTTGAAGGTGGACTCGGAGAAGATCGCGCGCGCTCGTCCGCGGGCGGGAAATTCACTCGCACCAACTCGAGCTCGAGCGCGTCTTCTTTGAAAGGCGGCGAGTTGAAGGCCGCCGAGGATTCCGTCGAGGATCTTGGCGGAAAATTTCTGCTTGTGGACTCGCTTAGCGCTGCCGGGCCGAAACCAAAGCGAAGGAAGAGCTCCGTGAGGAAGCGATCCTTAGTGGCCGGCGCCATGAGCGGCGAGGATTTCCGCCGCATCGTCGAGATATGGACCGAGGTTGGTGTCTTCCGCAACCGCCATTGACCGGAGCTCTGGCGCTGAAGTTGGAGCACCTCATTTACTCCCGGATCAAACCTCGCTCCACGATGCCAAGCTCAGCCTCTTCTTGAAGTCGCGCCCGCTCTCGCAAATCTGCGGACGAAGAAGATCCCGCGCAGCTTCGCCGAGGCGGCGCTTTGTTGTCTTGTGAGGAACCATGGGCGTGTCTTGGCGAAGATCGTATACCGCAACCCGGTATAAACCTCTCCAACGTCCTTCGCGACTTGCCGGCCGGCCAGCGGACATGGAGGCCTTGAAGAACAAATCGCCCACATCATCGCCAAAGTGAACAAGATCCCCAGGATGGAGGGCGGCCGCGTAGACTAGGCCCCTCTTTCTTCTCTTTTTTTTTTTTTGTTTCCTTTTGCTGCTGCACAAGTCGCTACGAACTTATTAGTTACCGCGACAAGTTATCCTTTGCAGGATATTTACCTTTATTTCGACCAATGATCGCAGAATCAATTCCCTTGTTTTGATTCTCAACTCTGTACGCTTCAACCTTACGCTTCTAGGAAAGACTTGCCGGCAAGGGGCAAGGCCTTACCGGCAAGCAACCTTGCATGACGGTCGCAACACACTTAACTTGCGAGTCGACTCGAGCATAAGATAAGAGACACGGCTGTCGTCGGCGGGTTCCTCCGAGCACAGGTTTTCCATACAAGGTGTGGTTGTTCAAGGAAGGCAATCTCAAAATTTAAAATTTTGAGCTGCATAAATCCGGCAACTTAGCTTTGAGGCCTGCGCGTTCTCCGGCAGGTTCCCTTTCTTGAACAGCACTTGGAGTGCTTGGTTCATCCTTCATTTCCTCCCCCTCCGGCAAACTTGTGCGGGAGGAACATTTCTTTGCTTAGAAACAAGGAGAAAAAAAAAGAAGAGAAGCAGACACGTGGCTTTTGGCGCGCTATTGCTTATCGGACACGCGTGCCATCGAAAAATGCCAAATAACTCATGCAAATAGCAAAGAAGAGCATGGAAAAGAGGCAAATAGCATGAGACACGGAAACTTTATTGCTGCAGAGGTCTGCGCCCGGCTTTGTACAAAGGGTTACATCTGCAGCGGCAAAGCTTTTGTACAAAAGGAGGTTGCGGGCGGATCACGGCGACCGCGCCTTATGGGTAGAACTTGCGAAGATGCTCTATGTTCGAGGAATTACTCAGCAAAGCCTTCTTGGTCTCGGCGGACGGCGCGGGTCTCGTGACTTGTCTCACCCGATAAGGGCCTTCCCGCCAGGCGTCAACTTGTTGGAATTCTTGGCGGACTGAACACGCCCGAAGAACAAAGTCGCCTTCCTCGAGGCTCTGGCTTTGACCTTGCGGCTATGGTAGCGGCGCAAGGCTTCTTTGGTATCGAGCAGCTCGTCTGCACAGCACAGAGCGTCCCTCCTCGAGGAGCAATCGTCATCTTGTCGCGATTGCTCTTGCTCAAACTCATCATAGCGAGCACTCGAGGAGATCCGTATCTGATTCCGTGGGAGAAGCTGCTTACGCTCCATAGACTAGAGCAAAGGGTGTACGCCGGTGGCTCGGTTTGGTGTCGTTCGATTGACGAGAGAGCGCGGCAGCTCCTCTATCAATTTCTTCCGCACTTGCGCAGCTGTCGAAAGTTCTTGTCTTGAGTCCGCGCAGCACTTCCGCGTGGCCCTTTACGCTTGACCGTTGCTCCTTGGGTGAGCAGCGAAGCGAACAGACCTTGGCGCCAAGGTCTTGGACATATTGCATGAAGGTGCGGCTGGTGAATTAATGTACCGTTATCGGTGATAATCCGGTTGGGGATCGAAGCGGCATACAATCGACTGAAGAACTTATTGCTTGTTGTCTTGTCACCTTTCTCCTGGCTCCACTTCGGCCACTTTGTGAACTTGTCATTGCTACGTACAAGTACTCAAAGCCCCGGCAACGCAGGGGAAGGGGCGAGGATGTCGAGCCCCAGACCGAAGGGCCAGGACAAAGGATTGTTTGGAGAGCTTGAGCTGGTGATGAATTTGCTTTGCATGGGCCGACCGCTTCACACTTGGTTACTAGTGCGATTGCATCTTGGAGAGCTTCTTGCCAAAGAACCCTTGCGGAAAGCCTTTCGGCAAGCGCCTCTTGCCAATGTGGTGGCCGCGAGATGCCTCCGTGAACCTCTGCCAACAGCTGTTGTCCATCTTCCCTAGAGATGCACTTCAATCTGACACCATTGAGCCTTCTTCTGTATAGCTCGTTGTCCACGAACTGGTACATACTTGGTATCTGGTTATCCTTTCTATCTCTTGAGGATCGTCGGGAAGTTCTCGGTTTGCGAGAAGCAGACGATCTGCTGCGCCCATGCGGGCCGGGGCTCGGCGACAAGGACTAAAGGCATGAGGGCGCTGCGGGAACCTTCGCTTCTCGGCAGAATCTACGGCTCCGCCGGGCTGAAGTTCCCGGCAAGCTTGCGGGGCAAGTCTTGTCGGGAACACTTGCTTCGATCGCCTGAGATCGATGATCGGCGGGAAGCGATTGTTCCTCGGCGTTACGGAGGTTAATCACAGGGACTTTGGCGGCGGCCTCGGGGAGGTCCGCCCGGCAAGTAATCGCCGGACACCAACTTTCTCTTCTTGGACTGCCCAATTGATGGCGCCACGGAAGGTTGAGTCGGCTGAGCAAGAAGGTCCACTGGTTCCACAGTAACTTCATTGAAGCACACTTTGAAAGGCCGTCTGCGATTTCATTACGAGCTCTCGGAATGTGTTCCATCTGCAGACCTTCAAAGTGCTCCTCAAGCTTCCTTACTTCATCTACATAGGCTTCCATCAAAGGGCTCGATAGTTCTTGTTAACTTGCGGACCACCAGCTGGGAATCCCCATACGATCAACTTCTTGATCCCAAGCTCGGCCGCAATCCACGAGGCGGCAAGCAACCCCTCATATTCAGCGGTGTTGTTTGTCGCTTGCTCTCTTGGAAAGTGCATCTGGATAACATACTTGAGGTGCTCTCCGGTTGGCGCGATGAGTCTGGCCTTGGCACCGGCGCCTTATGGCGAAAGGCACCATCGAAGTACATTACCCATTCACTCGTCGCTCCTTGTGCGGGTGTACTTGTTTCTTGAACTTCTTCATCGGTGTCGGGGTCCACTCTGCTATAAATTCTGCGAGCCCGGCTCTGTATGGTTGAAATACTTTCAAACTTGAGTCGAAGCTCGACAATTCCGGTGCCCACTCAGCGATCCTGCTGTTGCTTACGGGTTGTGCAATATCCTCTTGTTGAGGCGGTGACCCTTGTTATCTCGTGTGCTTGGAAGTAGTGGCGCAGCTTTCTTGAGGCCATGAGAAGGCCAAAAGCAACTTTGTACACAGTACCTTGATCGGCTCCTGGAGAAGGAGCTTACAAAATCTGCAGGACGCTGCACCATCTTTTCCGCACCTCACCTTGCTCCTGCCAGGCTGTCCTTGCAGGGGCAGGGGCTTGCCGAACAGCCCCCCTTGTCATTGGGCTGGCTTGCGGTGGTGCGGCCTCCTCGTCGGACTCCCTCTCCGCTACTAGCGCAGCACTCACCACTTGGTTGGTTGCCGCTAGGTATAGCAACAATTTCTCCTGTGGCTTAGGTGCGACAAGTATTGGAGTGGAGGGCGGTAATGTTTCAAGTCTTGCAGCGCCGTCTCCGCTTCAGAGTCCACTTCATGGGTCCCGCCTTCTTCAAGATTTTGAAGAAGGGCGAGCCTTCAGCGAACTTTGAAATGAATCTCTTGAGGCAGCCACACAACCTGCGAGCCTTGACATCCTTGATCCGCCTTGGGGCTTGGATCTGCTCAATGGCTTTAATCTTGTCGGGGTTGGCTTGATCCCCTCTGAGACACAAAGAACCGAGAAGCTTGCGGAGGGACCCCAAAGGCGCACTTCTCGGGGTTCAATTTTAATTGTATCTGCGCGAGGTTACGGAATGTCTCTTCTAAATCTTGAATCGGTGTATCCTTGCTCTTGCTCTTCACCACGATGTCATCCATGTAGCTTCTACATTTACGTGGATCGTGGCTCAAAAGCGATATACACTACCCTGCATAGCGTTGACCTGCATTCTTCAGCCCAAATGGCATGCGTGTGAAGCAATAGGTGCCACATGGAGTGATGAGCGCAGTTTTCTCTTCATCTTCTTTGGCCATGAAGATCTGGTGATAGCTGATGCGCATCAAGAAAGCGAGTAGCTCACATCCGGCGATGGAGTCAACAATCTGGTCGATCTTGGCGGCAAGGGAATGGATCCTTGGGACATGCTTTATTCACATCGGTGAAGTCTATACATAGTCTCCATTTCCCATTGGCCTTGCGCCACGACAACGGGTTTGCTAGCCACGTCGGATGGATCACACCTGACTAGGCCAGCTGCCTCTAGTTTCTTGATTTCTTCATTGATGAACTCTTGGCGTTCCACGGCTTGTTTCCTCACTTTTTGCTTGCGGGCGCGCATGGGGGCAAGCGGCAAGCTTGTGCTCAATTACCTTCACAGGAACACGGGGATGTCGGATGGTTGCCATGCAAACACGCCGACATTCGCCCGAGAAAACAACGGCGCTTTCCTATTCTTTGTCAGCGTGGCGATGGTGAAGGTACCACGGTCTGCCGTCCTCCTGGCGGACACCTTCTTGGTTGCGGTGGAGCAGCCATTCCTTTTTATCCTTGCGGTGGAGCTCGATGGGGCGTCCTCGCTGGCGCGCGACACTCGAAGGGTGCGATTGCGGAGTGGGCCGGGCGCTTCGCGTGCCAGTCTTCGTCTTTTTCCCTTTGGGAACTTCAGCGGCAAGTGCATCCTTGTCGGCCGCGCGCGGCGCATCCGGTAAATCTGGTCGGTGCGAGATAAGCGCGTCTTTCTTGTCGCTGCGGACGGTGATGGCGCTTATCGGACCCGGCATCTTGAGCACGTTGTAGGCGTAATGGGAAGCCGCCATGAACTTGGCGGGCGGGGCGCCAGTATCCGTTATATGGCAGCGGAATATCGGCGACGTCGAAAATGCCTTCGGTCCTGAAGTTGACCTCCCGCCAAAGGTCACGGCAAGGTGATTTTCCCCTTGGGCTTGCTCCTCCGGGTTGATTCCTTGGAAGGGCGGTCTCTTGAGCTCGTCGTGCAGGATTTGGAGTTTCTTGATCACAGCGAGAGAAATCAAGTTCAGCCCGGCCCGCCATCGACCAACATCTTGGTGACCTTGAGGTTGCGGATGGTGGGCGAGACCAACATCGGCGGGCACCCGACCGCGGTGGTGCGGTCGGGGTGATCCTCAAGATCGAAAATGATGGGCGTCTTGGACCATTTGAGTCTGCGTGACTCCATGGGCGGCTCTGCCGCATTCACCTCCGTGCCTTTGCTTTAGTTGGCGGTGAGAGGTGTGTGTGGCGCCACCGTCAACGCCACAGGACCTCCGTGGCCTTCGAAATTCCTGCTCCTTGTCGTCCTCATCCTCCACGTCCTCTTCGCCGTCTTCTTCGTCCTTGTCGCGGCTCCGAGAAGGTCGGTCACCTTGTCGCCGCTTGGCCTTGCGGGAGGTCCTCCCGACCGAGCGAGCGGCCGCTTCTTGCTCGGTTCTCCTCCGCCACCTTGGGCCCTCTCCTTGTCGCGCCTCTCGTACTCAGCCTTTTGCTGCTCGGCGAGATAATCGGCGCTTGCGATTGTAGAGTCGTGGCCTTTGGTGCGGTGGATTTTGCGATATTGCTTGCGGGGCGCCACTGCTTGTCGGCTGCCGCCACGAGGCAAGCTCCTTGCGGAACTGCCAATCTGTGTTTGCTTGGCGGGAGCTTCCTTGCGGACTTTTCGACGGCAAGCACATGTTCCTTGTTCTTCTTCGGAAGACACATGCGGCGCTTCTTTGCGGGCGGCGTCGTCGAGTCGCTCCCTCTGCGCCCGACATCCTCCCGGAAGCCTCCTCCCTCTTCAGCGCGTGCGCATTTGTCGACCAGGGCATAAAGCTCGCGACATCCGGATCTTAGTCATCGCCATCTCTTCACGCATCGGCGATTCGCCGCGTTACGGTGGAGCAGCGCGATAACATGGCGGGGGTGGACATCGAGAATGTTGTGTTGCACACGGCTGAAGCGTTGGATGTACTTGCGCGAGGATTCTCCTTCATACGGGCCAAAATGTGGAATCACTTTCTTGGCCGTGGGGTTTGTGGCGCCCGGTGAAGGCACCAACAAACTGATGACAAAGATCCGCCCAAGAGGAAATGGAGCCCTCGGCAAGTGCATAAGCCAAAGCGAGCGTTCGGCCTAAGCCTGGCGGGAAGTAGTTCGCGAAATCTTCTCGTCGCGCCCCGGCAGCCTGCACGCGATGGTGTAAATCTTGAAAACTCCGAGGGTGTGTCTTGCCGTCGTACTTCTCGATGCGTCGGGCTTGAAGTTTTCATGCTAGGCCCTTTGGGCGCGCCGCGATTCCGCGGGTGAGCAGCAGGGCAGCCCGCCAGCGTCTGACAAATCGCTGGCTCGCGGGCGTCGCGCCTTCGGCAGTGCTCCCAGCTCTCTGGTCAGTTATCGCCGAGTCTCGGCGGCCTTCGATCGTGGTCGAGCATCTTCTTGCCGCCGCTTCGTCGAGACTGGCGTTGATCTCGGCGAGCCCAGCGGGTCCGGCGATGCCGTGGAGCCGTCGTCGGCGTTATTCGGCGAAGCGGCGTCTTCGTTTCAGCGGCGGGGAGTGCAGGTAGTTGCACCCCGGCGGTCTTATCGCCGCGAGCTTCGCCTTCCCGCTTGCGCGGCGCGAGCCGCGAGCTGCTGTTAACGATCGTTGTTGGCGGCGACCAGGCTCTGGATGGTAGCCCTCGATCCTCGACCTTGTCGCCGCCGGAGAAGTCGAGAGCATTGCGCTCGTGGCGCTTCGCGAAGTGGAGAAGCGGGAAGCGGCGGCGCGAGGCGGGGCGCGCTCGGGCTTCCGGCGGTGTTGGAAGGCGAGGTCTGTCCGGCGCCGCCGCTTTGCCGTGTCGGGCGAAGTCCGGAACATCTCGCGAGCCCCGGCGTGTCCTTGTTCCAACAAGCGGATACCACCTCTGTGGTATGGCGCTGCTGGGTCGTCGTCTTGCTGAGATGGGCGTGGGTCTCTGGAGGCGGCGTGGTCCTCCGTCTGTCCCTAGATCTGGTGGCACCGCGGCGCCCTCGCCGGTGTCCACCCTTCCACCGGCGTCTCCTCCGCTGCCCGTCGGCTCCGGTGGCGGCGGGGAAAACGGAGATGGTCTGCGACCCTCGAAGCTCTCGTCTTGAGGCCATAGCGCGATTGTCGATGAAGCTGCTGTGAAAGCTGGAGAGGTTGATGAAAAGTCTTTGGCGCGAAGCGGATCAGGTTCGCACAACCTCGGCGCCCCTACAGCGCGCCGAGAGATGTCGCGACGATGGGTGGCGCGGCACCTATGGGGCAGGGCCTTCGTGTGTTGATGCAGGCGGAGGCTGCGCGGAGAAGCGGATCGGCGATGCAGCGGGATTTTACCCAGCCGGACGCGATGGTCGCGTAAAACCCTCTTGCTGCATTGTGTTGTATTTGATCTTGCTCAAGAATCACGAGCAAAGCGGTGGAGTGGTGTGTGAAACCCTCGCGAGTAGCTAGTCGCCGAACCTCCCCTCGTTGTGCATGGGCCTCCTTTTATAGGGCAAGGGGTCACCGGCAGTGTCAGCGTGAGTAGAGGGGTAAAAGCGTAAAAGGGTGGTAGTTGGAGCAGTCTTGGGAGCGGTGCAGCTCTGATGCTTTCTACCTACTTTTGTGAGAGGGGGACAAGGGCATTAAATGCCCGTCGCCGTCGCCCAAAAGCTCCGCCATTCGTCTTCTTTACGCCCGCGGCGAAGCCACCACCGTGGAGTGCCACCGCATTCTTCATGCAGCCAGCCACCCGCCCGCGTCTCTGGAGAAAATTGGAGGCGGCGTGGGCAAATGAGCTGGAGTCTTGACACGTAGCATAGCTCTCCCGGCAAGCACCTTGCGGGGCCTTGATCTTGCGGGCCGGGGCTTGTCCGGGCTCTGTGACTTACCGCCCCGGGTCCTCGCCCGAGCGCAAGGCGCCGGCGTGTCTTCTGTGATGTGATCTTGGTCCTCCCGGCAGGCTCCTCTCATGGGGATCTGCAGGAGTAATGTAGCCTTGAGCACAGAATGGCCTTCCGGCAAGCTCCTCTTGCCGGGGTCTTGAGTTCTATCTTATATACTTTGTTCTTGAGCGGCTTGGTGTGGGCGGAGATGGTCTCCGGCAAGCATTTGATGGATCTGGTTGCGGGGGCTGGGGCTGCCCGTGCACAAGTTAAGTCTTGAGGTACCCCTACCTTAGTACACCGAGCAGTCCCCTTTTTGGAGGTAGGTCAAGGAGGCGAGAAGGGCAAAAGGCGCCTAGGTGAACTCTGGTGCGAAGACACCAAGAGAACATCCGGGGGCTACCGGGGCTTAGCGGAGACAGCGCGCCGGAGCGAGCTCGAGGCGGGGTGGCGGGGCGTCGGCCTGCTGTCGAGGCACCACGCCCTCGTACTCCGACTTGCGGCCTTGCCGCCACCCCTCTTCCTCTTCCGCAGCCTCCCTTCGCCAGCCGCCCAAGGAGACGACCTCGGGGAGTTCAAGGGGCCGGCGACCCGGATGATGGGGTTGTCGGTGACGCACGAGGCGACGCCCGACGCCTAGTCGGGCCCGACGCCCTCGTCGTCGCTGTCGCTCTCCTCCTCGTCACTCTCGCTCGAGGGGGAGTCTTCGCTACCGGAGGAGCTGTCCACGCAGCATCTCGCCCGGGTGCCGGAGTCCCCGAAGACCTTGACGGAGAGGAGGTTGCCCTCCATTAACTTAAAATGGAGGGTGAACCCCGCCGTCAAGCTGTGGATGCGGGCAAACGTCTTCCATCCTCGATCAAGATACATCACACTAGGGGCTGGGGATACGACGCTGACTCACGTGCCGCTGATCCCACAGTCCCTCATGTGCAATCTCGGCGTCTCGGGCGGGTCCGGCTCCATCGCGCTTCATAAGCGGGCCGGAAGCGGAGGCGACGACGAGTGCCAGCGCAGCAGCGAAGAATTCCCAAGGGTGCGTCCCTGTATGGACCGCCATGAGGAGAGGCCGCCCGGCGGAGGCGGAGATCTTCGCCACCCCGTCCGCCTCTTCCTAGGCGCCTCGGCCTCGCCCTCGACCTCGCCCGACGACCCGCCCCTCCCTCTTCCCTTGTGGTGGCGCTGCCACCTTGGGCCTTGAGGTAGGGAGGGATCTGCTGTCTCATGATGACCCTCGCCGCCACCGATGAAGGACCAGGGTTCCCTTCCTCCATGGCGAATGAGAGGAAGGGGAGCAGAAGTTGAAGGAAGGAGAAGATGAGAGAGTGCGGGCTTCTGCGCTCCCCTCCCGCTCTTCTTAAAGGAGCGGAGTGGGGGGCTCGACCACCCCGCTCAGCGAATCAGAGCACGGGAAGAGCAGGGGGTCGGGGCCGACCCGCTGCCTCCGCCCGTGACGGCTCGGTCTCCCACCTCCACCGTCCATGACCCGAGTGCATGGGAGCAGCGTGGCGAGATCAGGATCGAGGCGGCAGGAGGCGACCTCGCCCGCCCGTGATCACGGGATGGGCGCCTCGAAAATCGCGCCGCCACCCACGTCTCCCACGCGCCGCAATCTCTGGCGTGCCGTTCTGGGGAGGACACGGTGGATTGGTCGGTTCGATCTGGACCCGGGCAGCGTGCCGTGCAGACTGTTTTGGGCCTTGCCCAATAGCGCTTCGGCACCGTGTATGGCCCAGGCCGGGGCTCTGTCGGTGTACTAAAGTAGGGGTACCTTAGTACCCGAACTTGTCTGCAAGGCGGTCGCGCGCCCGTGGCAAGGCTTGCCGGGCGCCCGCCAAGATCCTCCGCCTTCCCATTTACTGCCATTCAAGAACAAAGTATTAACTAAGAAGACAAGGCCCCGGCAAGACTTGCTGGGAAGTACAAGACCCCGGCAAGAGGAGCTTGCCGGGAAGGACAAAGACCCCGGCAAGAGGAGCTTGCCGGGAAGGCCAACTAAGGCACTTCTAGAAACTTGCCGCGACGCCCCGCGCGTCACGGCAAGGCCCGGCGGGTGGCAAGCTCGCTGGTGCGACAAGACAATGGCCACGGCAAGACGCTTGCTGCGGCAAGGATGCCACTCTGCACCCAAGCTCCAGCGCATCCAACGACGTGTCACCCCAGGACTATCCGAAGCCGCGTGGCGGTATTTGTGCAGCCATGCGGTCGCGGTGGCGGCGAAGCTTCAAGGAGGCCATCGTGGCGTCGGTGGCGCCCTAACGGTCGTTTCCTTGCCTTTGTTAGGCGACGGACGGGCATTAAATTCCCTTGTCCCCGCCGTCGAGTTAGGTAGGGGACCTTTGTTAATAACAGTTGTACCAACCTGAGTTTTTACCTTTCTACCCCTCTTTCTACGCTGCCACCTGTCGGTGACCCCCTTAGACTATAAAAGGGAGGCCCATGCGCACGTAGAAGAGGTTCAGAGGTTCGGAATTTTGGGCCTGCGGTGGGTTTCGTTCGACTCACCCAGCACCACAGCATACCCACGCTCACGCTCTTGAGCAAGAACATAATACCAACACAAGGCAGCAGTAGGAGTTTTATCTCTCCGGAGAGCTCCGAAGCTGGGTAAAATCCCCCCCGCGCGCGCTCGACCTCGATCTGCTCTTCGTGCGACCCTCCGCTCCCTTGCCGGACCAGAAGGGGCCCTCTTTGCCCCATAGGTGCTCGTGCCCCCAGCGACCACGACACCCTCACACATCGGTCATCCATGGGCCCGCTAACACCAGCGTTTCCAGCCCACCAACCATGACCGACCACCCGTGAGTTCACCGAGATTTACTTCGGGCACCTGGGCTCTGATACCAATTGTTATGCAATCCTGGGTCTGCTATCACCAGCGTTTCCGACCCACATGCGTCAACCAGGCCCAACCGGAGAGCAACACCGACTTATGACAGGCCTTGGGCCCTCTCCCCCCAAAAGACTAGCCTGTTAGGAGGGGACACCCCCGCCTTATAAGTCGTGTTATGTCTCCCCCCACAACCGATGTGGGACTAAACCCAACAGCGTCCGCGGCAGCGGCGAGTTGGAGAGGCACGGCCGTGGCAGTTCGAACCTGAGACCGGGCGGGTTTGGCGGGGCGGTCGACTTAGTGGAGCCAGCAGCCTGCGCGCCACCGGGCTGGAGGGCGCGGCCCTTAGCGAGCCTGAGAGGAGGGCGAGGCCGAGCCGGCGGGCGCGGCCACAGAGGGGCGCGAGGAGGAAAGGCTCGGGCGCGGCCCAGCGGAGAGCAGAGTGAGCGTCGCGGGAGGGGCGCGACTAGGCGCCCGCTCGAGTGGAGGCGAGGCTCCCGCTTAGGTTGGTGACGGGGATGCGACGCTGGCGTGGGAGGCCAGCATGGGGGCGGAGCTGGTGATGCGGAGAGGCAGCAGGGAGCCGCGGGCTAGACGCGTAGTAGGAGCAGCGGGCACAACCACGGCGCTCGAGGCGCGGCCCTCTGCTTGGTGGAGGCGGAGAAGGACGCAGCCAGGCAGCTGGTGACGCCCGCGACCAGCGGTTGTTTCAGGAAGAACACGAACACGGCGCGGGCGTCACGGACGGCTGAGGACCCGCGATGACGAGCGCGGATTGCAGCGTTGAGCAGAACCGACAGTGAGTGCGAAGGTGAAAACACGATGCGGCATAATAGCACGGTGCACAGCCGGCCGGGGCGCGTGGAAGCACAAATCGGCAGGCGCCCGCAGCGGGAACTTGAACCGGCAAGGCGAGCGGAGCGGTACCAGTGAGCGGGCGGCTCAGTAGTATTCCGCAGCAACTGGTGGCGGATCAGAATCGCACAGGGCCGGGCGGCACAGGGCCACGGTGGTGTAATCCATCAGGCGGAGGGTGCTTGTGGCGCAGATAGCTGGCATGCAAGGCGGCATGTTTGGCCTACTAGATTGATCTTTTTTACCATGGGAGAAGTGCTTAGCTTTGGGTTCAATCTTGCGGTATCCTTACCCAGTGACAGAAAGGGTTGCAAGGCACGTATTGTATTGTTGCCATCGAGGATAAAAAGATGGGGTTTATATCATATTTTTTGAGTTTATCCCTCTACATCATGTCATCTTTCTTAATGCGTTACTCTGTTCTTATGAACTTAATACTCTAGATGTATCTTTGGGCAGTGATCGATGTGTGGAGTAATAGTAGTAGATGCAGGCGAGAGTCGGTCTACTTGTCACGAGACGTGATGCCTATATACATGATCATGCCTAGATAATCTCATAATTATTAGCTTTTCTATCAATTGCTCGACAAGAATTTGTTCACCAGTACGTAATACCTATGCTATCTTGAGAGAAGCCATTAGTGAAACCTATGGCCCCGGGTCTATCTTTTATCATATAAGCTTTCAATCTACTTTTATTTGCATCTTTACTTTTCCAATCTATATTATAAAATACCAAAAATATATTTATCTTATCATACTATCTCTATCAGATCTCACTTTCGCAAGTGGCCTTGAAGGGATTGACAACCCCTTTATTGCGTTGGTTGCGAGTTCTTTGTTTGTTTGTGTAGGTGCGTTGACTTTTGAGGAGTCTCCTACTGGATTAATACCTTGGTTCTCAAAAACTGAGGAAAATACTTACGCTACTATTGCTGCATCACCCTTTCCTCTTCAAGGAAAACCAACACAAGCTCAAGATGTAGCATGGGGCCCCTGACCTTGATTCTTTCGCCAATATATTTTATTAATTTCAAAAAGTTGCTCCATGGATTTTCAGGTCATTCCGAGAACTTTTATTTCTGCACAAAAATAACCATGGCAGTTCTGCGGAAAACAGCGTTAGTCCGGGTTAGTTCCATTCAAATCATGCAAGTTAGAGTCCAAAACAAGGGTAAAAGTGTTTGGAAAAGTAGATACGACGGAGACGTATCAACTCCCCCAAGCTTAAACCTTTGCTTGTCCTCAAGCAATTCAGTTGACAAATTAAAAGTGATAAAGAAAAATTTTACAAACTCTATTTGCTCTTGTTGTTGCAAACATGTAAAGCCAACATTCAAGTTTTCAGCAAAGATTATGAACTAACCATATTGACAATAACACTTAGGTCTCATGTTTACTCATATCAATGGCATAATCAACTAGTGAGAAATCTCTACCTAATAATAAAGCAAATAGAGTTTCTGGTCGTCCGTAAAAAAAACCCTTAAAATTGCTATAAATTACCCGCTATGCCACTCATAAGTCAAGAAAAGGATTCGTTTTTTTCAAAGTCATCGTCGCGCACAGACGTTTATAAAATGAATACCCCACACATGTCACAAACGCTCTATTAGCTCAGTGGATGAAGCCTATCTTCTCCACCGTGCAGACCCGGGTTCGATCCCCACAGTCATCCTATTTCCTCTCCCTTTTTCTCACGCACCTCCTCCCTCCACATACGCGTTCATGGGCCGGCCCATGGGGCGTGACACCCCTATTTTTTTTCATTTCGTTTTTTCTTTTCTTTTCTTTTCTCATTTCTGTTTTTGTTTTTCCTTCTTTAAATTAATTCGAGATTTTTAAATTATAAAAGGTTGCAAGTTTTGAGAAAAATATTCAAGAAATCATAGAATGTTTATGAATTCAAAAAATGTGCGAGAAATCATAAATTTTCTGTAGTTTTAATTTTTTTGGTGATTCACAAAACTGTTCGCAAATTATAAAAAAATCACAATTTTTCAAAATTTGTTCCCCAATTATAAAAAAAGTTCATCGATACAAAAAAGGTTTGCTAACTCAAAAATTGTTCATGAATTCAAAAACTATGCATGCATTTCAAAAATGTTAAATCGAACAAAACAAATGTTCATGAATTAGAAAACTATTCATGCTTTTCAAAAATGTTAAATCGAACAAAACTAATGTTCATGCATTTAAAAAATGCCCAAAATTTTAAAACAAATGTTAAATCGATTAGAAAAATGTTAAATCGATTCAAAAGTCTTTCATGTCTAGGATTTGGGTAGTTTTGGAAAGTCTTTTTATGTCTAGGCGCTAGGAGTAGTTTGTGGTCCATGAAATTTGTTTTAAAGTTTTAAACATTCTCTTCTTGCTGCGTGCCATGCAGTGGCAAGCTCATTGCCTTGGGATTTACCATGTCAAATGCATTGCGATCACATGCACATCGCGTACATCATCAACGAGGGTGGGAAGAAAGATAAGTGGAAACATGGTGAGCCACCGTGTGAAAATAGAGAACGCTCATAATTTGGGGTATTGAGTCATACTTATTTGGCTAGCGTGTAACTTTTCTGTCTCCCGTTGCAATGCACGGGCATGTTTGCTAGTAATAATAAATCTCGAATGACAACACTTTCTCAAAACAATCATAGTATGATATAACAAGATGGTATCTCGCTAGCCCTTTCTGAGACCGCAAAACAGAAATGCAGAGCACCTCTGAAGATCAAGGACTGACTAAACATTGTAATTCATGGTAAAAGAGATCCAGTCATAATCATACTCAATATAAATTAATAGTAATGCATGCAATTGACAGCAGTGCTCTCCAACTGGTGCTTTTAATAAGAGGATGATGACTCAACATAAAAATAAATAGATAGGCCCTTCGCAGAGGGAAGCAAGGATTTGTAGAGGTGCCAGAGCTCGAGTTTTGAAACAGAGATAAATAATATTTTGAGCGGTATACTTTCATTGTCAACTTAACAACCAAGAGATCTCGATATCTTCCATGCTACACACATTATAGGCAGTTCCCAAACAGAATGGTAAAGTTTATACCCCCCTCCACCAACAAGCATCAATCCATGGCTTTCCCGAAACAACGGGGGCCTCCAACTAACAACAATCCTGGGGGAGTTTTGTTTGTAATTATTTTGATTTGATTTGAGCATGAGACTGGCCATCCCAGTTACCAGCCATTTTCTCGTGAGTGAGCAGCAGAGTCCACTCCTCTTGAGAATAACCCGCCTAGCATGGAAGATACAAACAACCCTAGTTGATACATGAGCTATTTGAGCATACAAAACAAAATTTCATTTGAAGGTTTGGAGTTTGGCACATACAAATTTACTTGGAACGGCAGGTAGATACCGCATATAGGAAGGTATGGTGGACTCATATGGAATAACTTTGGGGTTTCTAGATTTTGGATGCACAAGCAGTATTCCCGCTTAGTACAAGTGAAGGCTAGAAAGAGACTGGGAAGCTACCAACTAGAGAGCGACAACAGTCATGAACATGCATTAAAATTAATCAACACTGAGTGCAATCATGAGTAGGATATAATCCACCATGAACATAAATATCGTGGAGGCTATGTTGATTTTGTTTCAACTACATGCGTGAACATGTGCCAAGTCAAGTCACTCGAATCATTCAAAGGAGGATACCACCCTATCATACCACATCACAACCATTTTAATAGCATGTTGGCACGCAAGGTAAACCATTATAAACTCCTAGTTAATTAAGCATGGCATAAGCAATTATAATCTCTAATGGTCATTGTAAACATGTTTATTCATAATAGGCTGAATCAGGAACGATGAACTAATCATATTTACAAAAACAAGAGAGGTCGAGTTCATACCAGCTTCTCTCATCTCAATCATTTCATCATATATCGTCATTATTGCCTTTCACTCGCACGACTAAACGGTGTGGATAATAATAATAGTGCATGTGCATTGGACTAAGCTGGAATCTGCAAGCATTCAATTCAAGGGAGAAGACAAGGTAATATGGGTTCTTGGTTAAATCAACAATAATGCATATGAGATCCACTCAACATTTTCATCATGGTCTTCTCCTCTCGACCCCCAAAGAAAAGAAAAGAAATAAAACTATTTACACGGGAAAGCTCCCAACAAGCAAAAGAAGAATGACAAATCTTTTTGGGTTCTCTTTTAATTACTACTACTACACGCATGGAAAGTAAACTAGCTAAAAGCTACAACTAATTTTTTTCTTAAGTTTATTCAAACACACATGAAGAATGCAAGAAAAAGAAAATAAACTAGCATGGATAGTACAATGAAAAAGTATGAGCACCGACAACTAGAATGAGTGTGTGAATATGAATGTAATGTCGGTGAGAAATACGTACTCCCCCAAGCTTAGGCTTTTGGCCTAAGTTGGTCTATGCCCATGGATTAGAGCTACTCTCTCCGGTGTATTGAGGAGTGTCATCTGAGTGCCACTGGCTGGCGATCTCCTCCGGATCCCACTGATAAAAGGACTGTCGATAAGGGTCAAGTGGTGGTTCTGGCTCAGGCTCTGGAGCTGGTGTCTGGCTCTGATATGCGTAAACGGCCTCCGGCAAGATGAGGTACGTGCCTGAAAGTATGTTAAACAAAGAAGGTGCAGGAAAGATTGAAATGATCTAGATGACGACTAGAGGGGGGGGGGTGAATAGGCGTTTTAAAACTTTTACGGATTTGGCTTTATCGTAACGCGGAATTAAACTAACAGATACTTTTCATGCACAAATCCTAAATATGCTAGGCTTAACTAAGTGCACCAACAACCTATGCTAAACAAGATAGGCACTAAAGGAAACTAGCAAGCACAAACTATATCACAAGATAAGGAAATGTAGGAACTACTAAGCAATTAAACTAGCACAAGATATATCAATATGAGCAAGTATGAATTGCGGAAAGTAAAGGGTGTGGGTACGAGATAACCACAAGTGAGTTGGAAACTATATCACAAGTCAAATGAACACGGTGGATCTGGGAAGAAAGTACCGGTGGTGTCGAGTTGGAGTTTAGGGTTTTGATATATTTGGATGGAGAAAGTGGCTAAGGGTTTTGTAGAAATATCGCTAAGCACTTTGAGCAAGTAGACCATTAAGCAACATATCACCCCCTTTTAATTGTATTGGCTTTCCAATGGACTCAATGTGATCTTGGATCACTAAAATAGAAATGAAGAGTCTTGAGCTCTTGCCAATCTTCGTCCTTAGCATTTTGAAGGGGTTCCACATCCTTAGCATTTTGAAGGGGTTCCACATCCTATTGTCCTTGCCACTCCACTGTTGAAATTATCTGAAATATCCTCGATAAAACTATTAGTCCAACAAAAGATATGTTGACAGTAATTACCAAAATCACCCAAGGAGCACTTGTGCTTTCAATCTCCCCCTTTTTGGTAATTGATGATGACATATATCAAAGCTTCAAGTAAATGATATGAAGAGTAGTAAGTAAAGCTTTGGAGGAACATGTAACATGCATAAGCTCCCCCTACATGTGTGCAGTTGCAAATGATAGAATTGAGCAACATGTGAATGCACGTCATGACCGAGCAAGTAATGAGTTACATGTATCTTGGCTATATGCATCAGAGTAGAGATCAAATGAGATGGGCGTTCATGTTTATGAATCCCTCTTGCAAACAATATGTGCAGAAGCAAGAGATCATCATGCACATGAGTGTGATGCATATACTTACCTTGTGGTTCTTGAACTGACTCTTTGAGGAAGCAATCTTGATAAAACAAGGTTAAATAACACAAGAAAACTCCAAACAAGAAATATTCCAAGACCCACAAGAATACCAAGACTAGGATGACATGTAATGGGTGAGTACTTCATTCAAATATAGACATGTCCCCAAAGACTTACATATTTGCAATAAGTTCTAAGGATTTTCTCCCCTTAAACATGGACTCTTTCTCCCCCTGAATCTAACGTTGGATAATGCGAGAAGGTAGGGTGAGATAAAACTAGATCAGAGATAAATAAGATCAATAGTAGAAATATCTCAAATCAAATACTAACATGTCTTTCCCCTCTTAAGATATGTGACTTCTCTCCTCTTATGACATTACATCTCTGTTTCTTTCTTAGAAGAGTTTTGTGATAGGAAGCTTTGATGTGCTCTCTCTCCCCCTTCTACATCAATTTCCAAGAAGGGTCCTTCATGGATATGAGTCAAGTGAGTGTGGTCCTTGAGAGACAGAAAGAAGCAGAATGCAGCTCATGATGTAGATAGAGGAAAAAGAAACATTGAGTGGTGCTGAAAGAAATTGACAATATAACATGACAAAAGGTTTTCTCAGCAGTGAAATCGGTGGCGCCGATTCGTTTCAATCAGTGACTCCGAGATAGCAGAGCCACTGAAGGTGCTCATCGGTGCGACCGAGTTAGTCCATTTCGGTAGTACCGATGAACTGTGTGCAAGTGGACCTTACACTTCGGTCGGACCGATAGGCTTAGATCAGTGGAACAGAGATCAATACTGAGAGAAGATTTTGTCAATTCATCTCACTTGTAAATGAAATTTCATAAATATTTTCAAGGAATTTTCATAAGGATTTGCAATGAATTAAAATTTTGATACAAAGACAAACAAAACAGAAGAGATCTAGATGAAGTTTTAATAAATAATAGAAAGGAAACACGATAGCAAGAAGACATGCAATGGAAATGCAATGTGCAAAAAGAACACTGACATCAAAAGGAATTACTGGCGCCATTGCTGGGGAGGATCTTCAACATCAACCAGGTTCCTAATCACAAATCTCATCTCCTCACAATTTACATTATTGCCATTTGCCTCTCGTTTTCCTCTCCCCCACTTCACAAAAAAATTCTGTTTTATTCGCCCTCTTTCTCATTCGCCCTTTTCTCGTCAGATCTCATGTTTACTTGTGTTTCCATGTGCCTTCTATTTTCTTGCATCTTCTCTTGCTAAAAAATTATTGTTACGGATCCTCATCCACTTGCTAATCTTTTCAAAAGATTTGATTATGTTCACCCAATTGCTAGTGAGTTGAGTGCACTTGATTATCTCTATGAAGTTTTGCTTGAAATTCGTGAATCTAAAAATTGTGATGAAGTGCTTTATGAAGTGATTCACGATAGATCTTGGAATGAAAAGCATGCTTGCAATGATGTTATTATAAATTCTATTAATGTCAATTATGTTAATGATATGCAAAACCCCAAGCTTGGGGATGCTAGTTTTGCTATGTCCACTACTTGTTGCAATGATCATGATTGGGGTGATTCTTCGTATGATCTTGAAAGTTTATTTAAGCCCCATGATGAATATGAGATTGATAATAGTGTTTGCAATAATACTGAAAGTGGGTTTGGAAGAGTGTCAACTTTAGATCCCACATATTTGAAGAATGTTCAATCCTATGAAATTTTTGATAAAAGTGGGTTTGGAGAGGTCATGACTTTAGTTAATGTTAATCCCACTATTTTGGAAGAGTGTCAACTTCGCATGCATGTGGATCATGTTGAGAATATTTTATGTGATAGCTATTTTGTTGAATTTGCTTCTGATCCCACATGTAATTATTATGAGAGAGGAAAACATGGTTGTAGAAATTTTCATGTTACTAAATTACCTCTCTTCATGTTGAGATTGCTATCGTCTCTCTCTTCTTCCTTGCATTTGCTAGTTTTTTCTTGCCTTGATAATTTATTTGCTTATAAAATGCCTATGCACAGGAAGTATGTTAGACTTAGATGTGTTTGTCACATGCTACATGCTTCTCTCTTTGTTTCAATTCGTATCTTTCATGTGAGCATCATTGAAATTATCAATACGTAGACCCAATGAATAAAATTTATTTTTGCTTTTTGTTTTATGTTCTTGTGTGTTAGCACAATTATCCTACTGTTATGTTTGTGTTTTTTGTGTTCTAGTTAGTGTTTGTGCCAAGCAAGACCTTTGGGAAGACTTGGGTGAAAGTTTATTTGATCTTGCTGAAAAACAGAAACTTTTACGCTCACGAGATTATTTGTCATTTTTTACAGAAGATTGATTTTAAGTTGATTATTTTTTAAGAGGATTAATAGAAAAATTACTCACATCCACCAATTTATTTCATAATTTTTGGAGTTACAGAAGTATTCGAAATTTTCAGATTGCTACAGACTGTTTTGTTTTCAACAAATTCTGTTTTCTTTGCGTTGTGTGCTTGTTTTGATGATTCTATGGTTTTCTTTGATGAGTTTTGCCATAGAAAAGTTGGAATACAGTATATATAATGCAAAAACAAAATAAGAATAGGTTTTCTACAGTAATTATAGTAGTGGTTTGGTTTCTTATACTAACGGATCTCACGAAGGTTTTGTTTGAGTTTTGTGTGATTGAAGTTTTCAAGTTTTGGGTTATCTTACGATGGATGAAGGAATAAGGGTAAGCAAAAGGCTAAGTTTGGGTATGCCCGAGGCACCCCAAGACAATATTCAAAGAATTAGCAAGCAACTAAGCTTGGGGATGCCCCCGAGTGGCATCCCTGCTTTCTTCTAACAACCATCGGTATTTTACTTCAAACTATATTTTTATTCGTCACATGATATGATGAATTTTGCTTGGAGCGTCTTGTATGATATAAGTCTTTGCTTGTTTTTCTTTGTGTTTTAAGTGTTGAATCCTTGCTGGACACACCCTTTTGAGAGAGCCAAAAACTACGCTATGCTTGCTCCTATGCTTCACTTAAATTTGTAGAGCCATGGATTTGCTCTAGTACTTCACTTATATCGTTTTGAGCACGGTGTGCTTTGTTAATTTTGAAGAAATGCTCTCTTGCTTCACTTAGATTATTTTGAGAGAAAGAACAAAATTTATGCTCATGATCTTCACTTATATTTGTTTGAGCTTATCAAAAGCAACATATGAAAATAGTCTCAAAGTGATAGATATCCAAGGAGGATATAATAAAAACTTTCATGAAGATCATTAGACAAAATAAACTTGATTCTTAGTAATTGTTTTGAGATATGACAATATGATATGTGATTCATGTTGATGAGTAATTGTGCTTTAGTAAGAATATTGATGTTAAGATTTGTGATTCCCTATGCAAGCACGAAACATGTGAAAATTGTAACGAATCAGATCCTTCAACATGTGGTGCTTGATCAATATCTTTGCTAGCTAAAATCCCACACTAACATGTGGTGCTTGCATCAACATGAAGGTTTCATTCAACATGTGGATTATTGTTGATGCCAAAATCCCACACTAACATCTGACACAATATATCTAGTTGAATGTGAGTGATCATAAGTTATTATTGTTAACTCTCCCGAAGGTTTCATTCCGTTTGGACTCTGTTTGATATTCCTTTTCTCTGAAACACTAAAATAGGCAAAAAAACAGCAATTTGGGCTGGGCCTCCGGTTAGTAGGTTAGTCCCAAAAATAATATAAAAGTGCTTAGTAAAGTCCATAAACATCCAAAACATATAATATAATAGCATGCATACTTCATAAATTATAGATACGTTGGAGACATATCAGTTGCCTTTCCCGGTTGTTTCTTCTTTTCCTATTTTTTTCTAATATTCCAAAACCGATTGAAAATATTTTTGTGGATTTTTTGGAGTCAGTTTACTTACCGTATCACGCACCTCTTCCTTTTCAGGGTTCTGGAGTGTTCTGGAAGGTTTCTTTTATGTGTTCCTCCAGTGTCATGGTTTGAATAATATTGGTTTCAACATTAATAGGCGTACCTGAGATATAATGCTTAATTCTTTGCCATTGACCACCTTCGCGTTAGTACCTTCGGAATTATTCATCTTAATGGCTCCAGAGAGATAAACTTCTTTGATAACATATGGTCCTTCCCATTTTGAAAGAAGTTTTCCTACAAAAAAACTAAAACGAGAATTGTACAATAGAACATGTTCACCACTTTGAATTCCCGCTTTTGGATTCTTTTGTCATGCCATCTTTTAACTTTTTCTTTAAATAGTTTGGCATTATCATAAGCTTGGGTTCTCCATTCATCTAGTGAGCTAATATCAAATAACCCCTTTTCACTAGCAAGTTTGAAGTCATAATTGAGTTCTTTAATTGCCCAATATGCTTTATTTTCTAACTCAAGAGACAAATGACAAGCTTTTCCATAAACCATTTTATATGGAGACACACCCATAGGATTTTTCGGGACCTATTGACAGTTTTTTGTAATATAAATTTTATTTCTCTATTGCTAAGTTCAACTTGACCACTAGATTGAGGATGATATGGTGATGCAATTCTATGTTTAACATCATATTTATCAAGCATTTTACAGAAAGCACCATGAATAAAGTGTGAACCACCATCAGTCATTATATATCTGGGGACTCCAAACCTTGGGAAAATAACTTCTTGGAGCATTTTAATGGAGGTGTTATGATCAACACTACTAGTTGGAATAGCTTCTACCCACTTAGTGACATAATCAACAGCAACCAAAATATGTGTATACCCATTAGAGGAAGGAAAAGGTCCCATATAATCAAATCCCTAAACATCAAATGGTTCAACAACAAGTGAATAATTCATAGGCATTTCCTGACCTTACCAATATAGCTATTTTTTGACATTCATCGCAAGATAAAACAAACGTACGGGCATCCTTGAAAAGAGTAGGCCAATAAAAACCAGATTGTAATACCTTATGAGTAGTTCTTTCTCCCGCATGATGCCCTCCATAGGCTTCAGAGTGACAGTTCCGTAGGATTTGTTCCTGTTCATGCTTGATAACCCACAAGTATAGGGGATCGTTTGTAGCCTTCTTCGATAAATAAGAGTGTCGAACGCAATAAGGATCTAAAGGCAGAACAAATGTCCCCTCAAGTTCTATCGACCGCCGATACAACTCTACGCACACTTTACGTTTGCTTTACCTAAAATAAGTATGAAACTATTTTGCAAGAATGAGACTACGAGTACTTTGCAAGAATAAAACTACGGATAAATTGCAAGGTAATAAAAGTGGATAGCTTTTGTCAACAAGAAAGTCATTTGTCCCTAGGCAATCGATAACAAGTACCGGTAATCATTGTTGTAATTTTATATGAGGGAGAGGCATGAGCTAACATACTTTCTCTACTTGGATCATATGCACTTATGATTGGAACTCTAGCAAGCATCCGCAACTACTAAAGATCATTAAGGTCGTGAAACCTAACCATAGCATTAAGTATCAAATCCTCGTTACTCCCATATGTCATACCCCACTTACTCGGGTTTAAGCTTCTGTCACTCTCACAACCCACCATAAGCGAACCATGAACATATTGCAACAACCTACAGCGGGGACCCCTCACGTTTGTGCGAGAACGGAGGGCACTGTAGGACAACACCATAAATAAAATAGACAATCATACCAACCAAGATCACGATTAACCCATAGGACAAAACGGATCTACTCAAACATCATAGGATAACCATAGATCATTGGGAAATAATATATGGAGTTGAGCACCATGTTTAAGTAGAGATTACAGCGGGGAGAAGGGGTATTACACCGCTGCATAGAGGGGGAGAGAGTTGGTGTTGACGGTAGCAAGATTGTTGATGCAGATTGCTGGCACGGATCTAGCCCCGGCGGTGTTCCAGCGCCACCGAGAGAGAGTGGGAGAGAGCCCCCTCCTTCTTCTTCTTCTTCCTTGGCCTCCCCTAGATGGGAGGAGAGTTCCCCCTCTGGTCCATGGCCTCCATGGCGGCGGAGGGGCAGGATGTTGGGGAACGTAGTAATTTCAAAAATTTTCCTACGCACACGCAAGATCATGGTGATGTATAGCAACGAGAGGGGAGAGTGTTGTCTACATACCCTTGTAGACCCGGCGGAGCGATCACAACGTAGAGGAAGTAGTCGTCGTTCTCCTCGCGATCCGACCGATCCGGCGCCGTTACTCGACGCCCCGAGTTCTTGACACACGTACAGCTCGATGGCGTCCCTCGTACTCCGATCCAGCCGAGTGTCGAGGAGAGTTCCGTCAAGACGACGGCGTGGTGACGATCTTGATGTTTCACGGCGCAGGGCTTCGCCTAAGCTTCATGACGGTATAACCGAGGTGGAATATGGTGGAAGGGGCACCGACACGGCTAAGGAACGATCTCACGATCAACTTGTGTGTTCAAGGTGCCCCCTGCCCCGTATATAAAGGAGCCAGGGGAGGGGCCGGCCGGCCAAGCTTGGCGCGCCAAGGAGTCCTACTCCCTCCGGGAGTAGGATTCCCCAATCCTAGTCCAACTAGGATTCCTGAGGAAAGAGAGAGAGAGGGCGGCCCCTTCTCCTAGTCCTAGTAGGACTAGGGAAGGGGGGCGCGACCAGCCTTGGGCTGCCCTCCTCCTTTCCACTAAGGCCCATAGAGGCCCATTTACCTCCGGGGTTCCAGTAACCTCCGGTACTCCGTAGAATTTCCATTTTACGCCGGAACCATTCCAACTCCAAATATAGGCTTCCAATATATCAATCTTTATGTCTCGACCATTCCGAGACTCCTCGTCATGTCCGTGATCACATCCGGACTCGAACTCCTTCGGTACATCAAAATACATAAACTCATAATAACCGCCATCGAAACCTTAAGCGTGCGGACCCTACGGTTCGAGAACAATGTAGACATGACCTAGAACTATTCATGGTCAATAACCAACAGCGGGACCTGGATGCCCATATTGGTTCCTACATATTCTCTGAAGATCTTTATCGGTCGGACCGCATAACAACATCGTTGTTCCCTTTGTCATCGGTATGTTACTTGCCGAGATTCGATCGTCGGTATCCAATACCTAGTTCAATCTCGTTCGCAAGTCTCTTTACTCGTTCCGTAATACATCATCTCACAACTAACTCATTAGTTGTAGTGCTTGCAAGGCTTCATGATGTGCATTACCGAGAGGGCCCAGAGATACCTCTCCGACTATCGGAGTGACAAAACCTAATCTCAAATACGCCAACCCAACATCGCCTTTGGAGACACCTGTAGTACTCCTTTATAATCACCCGATTCGTTGTGACGTTTGGTAGCACCAAAGTGTTCCTCCGTAAACGGAGTTGCATAATCTCATAGTTACAGGAACATGTATAAGTCATGGATAAAAGCAGTAGCAACATACTAAGCGATCGTGTGCTAAGCTAAGGAATGGGTCATGTCAATCAGATCATTCTACTAATGATGTGACCTCATTAATCAAATAACAACTCCTTTGTTCATGGTTAGGAAACATAACCATCTTTGATTAACAAGCTAGTCTAGTAGAGGCATACTAGTGACATCTTGTTTTGTCTATGCATTCACACATGTATCATGTTTCCGGTTAATACAATTCTAGCATGAATGATAAACATTTATCATGAAATAAGGAAATAAATAATAACTTTATTATTGCCTCTAGGGCATATTTCCTTGATCTCCCACTTGCACTAGAGTCAATAATCTAGATTACACAAGAATGATTCTAACACCCATGGAGTCTTGGTGCTGATCATGTTTTGCTCGTGGAAGAGGCTTAGTCAGCGGTCGCAACATTCAGATCCGTATGTATCTTGCAAATCTCTATGTCTCGATCCGACTAAGTCCGGATGGAATTGAAGCGTCTCTTGATGTGCTTGGTCCTCTTGTGAAATCTGGATTCCTTTGCTAAGGCAATTGCTCGATATTGTCACGAAAGATTTTCATTGGACCCGATGCACTAGGTATGACACCTAGATCGGATATGAACTCCTTCATCCGACTCCTTCATTAGCTGCTTCGAAGCTGCTATGTATTCCGCTTCACATGTAGATCCCGCCACGACGCTTTGTTTAGAACTCGCACCAACCGACAGCTCCTCCGTTTAGTGTAAATCGTATCCGGTCTGCGATTTAGAATCGTCCGGATCGGTGTCAAAGCTTGCATCAACGTAACTGTTTACGATGAGCTCTTTGTCACCTCCATATCGAAAACATATCCTTCGTCCTTTTCGGGTATTTCAGATGTTCTTGACCGCTGTCCATGATCCACTCTGGATTACTTTGGTACCTCCTGCTAGGCTTATAGCAAGGCACACATCAGTCCGGTACACAGATTGCATACATGATAGAGCCTATGGCTGAAGCATAGGAACATCTTTCATCTTCTCTCTATCTTCTGCGGTGGTCGGGCATTGAGTCGACTCAACTTCACACCTTGTAACACGTGCAAGAACCCTTTCTTTGCTTGATCCATTTTGAACTTCTTCAAAACTTTGTCAAGGTATGTGCTTTGTGAAAGTCCAATTAAGCGTCTTGATCTATCTCTATAGATCTTGATGCCCAATATGTAAGCAGCTTCACCGAGGTCTTTCATTGAAAAACTCTTATTCAAGTATCCCTTTATGCTATCCAGAAATTCTATATCATTTCCGATCAGCAATATGTCATCCACATATAAGATCGAAAATGCTACTGAGCTCCCACTCACTTTCTTGTAAATCTGAGGCTTCTCCAAAAGTGCAGACAAACCCAAATGCTTTGATCACACTATCAAAACGTTTATTCCAACTCCGAGATGCTTGCACCAGTCCATATATGGATCGCTGGAGCTTGCACACTTTGTTAGCTCCTTTGGATCGATAAAACCTTCGGTTGCATCATATACAACTCTTCTTCCGTAAATCCATTCAGAATGCGGTCTTTACATCCATTTGCCAAATTTCATAATCATAAAATGCGGCAATTGCTAACATGATTCGGACGGACTTAAGCATCGCTACGGGTGAGAAGGTCTCATCGTAGTCAATCCCTTGAACTTGTCGAAAACCTTTTGCGACAAGTCGAGCTTTATAGACGATAACATTACCGTCGGCGTCGGTCTTCTTCTTGAAGATCCACTTGTTTTCTATTGCTTGCCTACCCTCGGGCAAGTCAACCAAAGTCCACACTTTGTTTTCATACATGGATCCCATCTCGATTTCATGGCCTCAAGCCATTTTGCGGAATCTGGGCTCACCATCGCTTCTTCATAGTTCGTAGGTTCATCATGATCTAGTAGCATGACTTCCGAACAGGATTACCGTACCACTCAGTGCGGATCTTACTCTGGTTGATCTACGAGGTTACGTAGTAACTTGATCTGAAGTTTCATGATCAACATCATCAACTTCCTCACTACTTGGTGTAGGTATCTCGAAACCGGTTTCTGCGATTTAACTACTTTCAAGTAAGGGAGAAGGTACTATTACCTCATCAAGTTCCACTTTCCTCCCACTCACTTCTTTCGAGAGAAACTCCTTCTCTAGAAAGGATCCATTCTTAGCAACAAATGTCTTGCCTTCGGATCTGTGATAGAAGGTGTACCCAATGTCTCCTTTGGGTATCCTATGAAGACACATTTCTCCGATTTGGGTTCGAGCTTATCGGGTTGAAGCTTTTTCACATAAGCATCGCATCCCCAAACTTTAAGAAACGACAACTTTGGTTTCTTGCTAAACCACAGTTCATAAGGTGTCGTCTCAACGGATTTCGACGGTGTTCTATTCAGTGTGAATCGGCTGTCTCTAGAGCATAACCCCAAAACGATAGCGGTAAATCTGTAAGAGACATCATAGATCGCACCATATCTAGTAAAGCACGATTCGACGTTCGGACACACCATTACTGTTGTGGTGTTCCGGTGGCGTGAGTTCTTGAAACTATTCCGCATTGTTTCAAATGTAGACCAAACTCAGTAACTCAAATATTCACCTCCACGATCGATCGTAGAAACTTAATTTTCTTGTTACGATGATTTTCAACTTCACTCTGAAATTCTTTGAACTTTTCAAACGTTTCAGACTTATGTTTCATTAAGTAGATATACCCATATCTGCTTAAGTCATCTGTGAAGGTGAGAAAATAACGATATCCGCCACGAGCCTCAACATTCATCGGACCACATACATCAGTATGTATGATTTCCAACAAATCTGTTGCTCTCTCCATAGTACCGAGAACGGTGTTCTAGTCATCTTGCCCATGAGGCACGGTTACAAAGTGCCAAGTGATTCATAATCAAGTGACTCCAAAAGTCCATCGAGATGGAGTTTCTTCATGCGCTTTACACCGAGATGACCTAAACGGCGGTGCCACAAATAAGTTGCACTTTCATTATCAACTCTGCATCTTTTGGTTTCAACATTATGAATATGTGTATCACTACTATCGAGATTCATAAGAAATAGACCACTCCTCAAGGGTGCATGACCATAAAAGATATTACTCATATAAATAGAACAACCATTATTCTCGATTTAAATGAATAACCGTCTCGCATTAAACAAGATCCAGATATAATGTTCATGCTCAACGCAGCACCAAATAACAATTATTTAGGTCTAAAACTAATCCGAAGGTAGATGTAGAGGTAGCGTGCCGACCGCGATCACATCGACTTTGGAACCATTTCCCACGCGATCGTCACCTCGTCCTTTGCGAGTTAAGCAATCAGTAGTCCCTGTTTGAGTTGCAAATATTAGCAACGAACCAGATCAAATACCAGTGCTACTACGAGCTCTAGTAAGGTACACATCAATAACATGTATATCACATATACCTTTGTTCACCTTGCCATCCTTCTTATCCGCCAAATACTTGGGGCGGTTCCGCTTCGATGACCGATCGCTTGCGGTAGAAGCACTCGGGCCAGGTTTAGGGCCGACTTGGGTTTCTTCTCTGAGCAGAACTTGCTTGCTGTTCTTCTTGAGATTCCCTTTTCTTCCTTTGCCTTTCTTCTTGAAACTAGTGGTCTTATTGACCATCAACACTTGATGCTCCTTCTTGATTTCTACCTCCGCAGCCTTTAGCATTGCGAAGAGCTCGGTATAGTTTTCACTAACCCTTGCATATTATAGTTCATCACGAAGCCTTTGTAGCTTGGTGGCGTGATTGAAGAATTACATCAATGACACAATCATCCGGAAGATTAACTCCCAATTGCGTCAAGTGATTGTAGTACCCGGACATTACGAGTATATGTTCACTAATGAACTATTCTCCTCCATCTTGCAGCTATATAACTTATTGGAGACTTCATATCTCTCAATCCGGGCATTACATTGGAATATTAACTTCAACTCTGGAACATCTCATATGCTCCATGACGTTCAAAACGTCGTTGAAGTCCCGGTTCTAAGCCGTAAAGCATGGCACATTGAACTATAGAGTAGTCATCACTTTGCTCGCGCGAGACGTTCATAACATCTGCGGTTGCATTAGCAAGAGTTCTGCACCTAGCGGTGCATCCAGGGCGTAGCTCTTCGTGCAGCAATGAGGATGATCCTCAAGTTACGGACCCGATCCGTGTAATTGCTACCATCATCTTTCAACTTTGCTTTCTCAAGGAACGCATTAAAATTCAACGGAACAACAAAGACGAGCCATCTATCTACAATCAAACATAAACAAGCAAGATACTATCAGGTACTAAGTTCATGATAAATTTAAGTTCAGTTAATCATATTACTAAAGAACTCCCACTTAGAAAAGACATCCCTCTAGTCATCTAAGTGATCACGTGATCCAAATCAACTAAACCATAACCGATCATCACGTGAAATGGAGTAGTTTTCAATGGTGAACATCTTATGTTGATCATATCTACTATATGATTCACGCTCGACCTTTCGGTCTCCGTGTTCGAGGCCATATCTGCATATGCTAGGCTCGTCAAGTATAACCCGAGTATTCTGCGTGTGCAAAACTGGCTTGCACCCGTTGTAGATGGACGTGAGAGCTTATCACACCCGATCATCACGTGGTGTGCGGGCACGATTTAACTTTGGCAACGGTGCATACTCGGGGAGAACACTTCTTGATAATTTAGTGAGAGATCATCTTATAATGCTACCGTCAATCAAAGCAAGATAAGATGCATAAAAGGATAAACATCACATGCAAATCAATATAAGTGATATGATATGGTCATCATCATCTTTGTGCTTCACGATCTCCATCTTGCAGCACCACCATGATCACCATCGTCATCGGCGCGACACCTTGATCTCCATCGCAGCATCGTTGTCGTCTCGCCAAACTTATGCTACTACGACTATCGCTACCGCTTAGTGATAAAGTAAAGCATTACAGCGATTGCATTGCATACAATAAGCGACAACCATATGGCTCTGCCATTGCCGATAACCGGTTACAAAACATGATCATCTCATACAATAAAATATAGCATCACGTCTTGACCATATCACATCACAACATGCCCTGCAAAAACAAGTTAGGCGTCCTCTACTTTGTTGTTGCAAATTTTACGTGGCTGCTACGGGCTTAAGCAAGAACCAGTCTCACCTCGCATCAAAACCACAACGATACTTCGTCAAATAGACTCCGTTTAACCTTCTCAAGGACCGGCGTAGCACTCGGTTCAACTAAAGTGAGAGAGACAGCACCCACCACCACCTTTAAGCAGCGAGTGCTCACAGCGGTGAAACCAGTCTCGCGTAAGCGTCTGGCGTAATGTCGGTGCAGGCCGCTTCATCTCACAATACCGCTGAACCAAAGTATGACATGCTGGTAGGTAGTATGACTTGTATCGCCCACAACTCACTTGTGTTCTACTCGTGCAAAACATCAAACCATAGAAAAACCTAGGCTCGGATGCCACTGTTGGGGAACGTAGTAATTTCAAAAATTTTCCTACGCACACGCAAGATCATGGTGATGTATAGCAACGAGAGGGGAGAGTGTTGTCTACATACCCTTGTAGACCCGAAGCGGAAGCGATCACAACGTAGAGGAAGTAGTCGTACGTTCTCCTCGCGATCCGACCGATCCGGCGCCGTTACTCCGGCGCCCCCGAGTTCTTGACACACGTACAGCTCGATGGCGTCCCTCGTACTCGATCCAGCCGAGTGTCGAGGAGAGTTCCGTCGAGACGACGGCGTGGTGGCGATCTTGATGTTTCACCGGCGAGGGCTTTCGCCTAAGCTTCGCGACGGTATAACCGAGGTGGAATATGGTGGAAGGGGCACCGACACGGCTAAGGAACGATCTCACGATCAACTTGTGTGTTCCAAGGTGCCCCCCGCCCCAGATATAAAGGAGCCAGGGGGAGGGGGCCGGCCAAGCTTGGCGCCAAGGAGTCCTACTCCTCTGGGGTAGGATTCCCCCAATCCTAGTCCAACTAGGATTCCTGAGGGAAAGAGAGAGAGGGGGCGGCCCTTCTCCTAGTCCTAGTAGGACTAGGGAAGGGGGGGCTGTGACCAGCCTTGGGCTGCCCTCCTCCTTTCCACTAAGGCCCATAGAGGCCCATTTACCTCCGGGGGTTCCGGTAACCTCCGGTACTCGATAAATTTCCATTTTCGCCGGAACCATTCGAACTCCAAATATAGGCTTCCAATATATCAATCTTTATGTCTCGACCATTCCGAGACTCCTCGTCATGTCCGTGATCACATCCGGGACTCGAACTCCTTCGGTACATCAAAATACATAAACTCATAATAAGCATCATCGAAACCTTAAGCGTGCGGACCCTACGGTTCGAGAACAATGTAGACATGACCTAGAACTATTCATGGTCAATAACCAACAGCGGGACCTGGATGCCCATATTGGTTCCTACATATTCTACGAAGATCTTTATCGGTCGGACCGCATAACAACATCGTTGTTCCTTTGTCATCGGTATGTTACTTGCCCGAGATTCGATCGTCGGTATCCAATACCTAGTTCAATCTCGTTACCGCAAGTCTCTTTACTCGTTCCGTAATACATCATCTCACAACTAACTCATTAGTTGTAGTGCTTGCAAGGCTTGATGATGTGCATTACCGAGAGGGCCCAGAGATACCTCTCCGACTATCGGAGTGACAAAACCTAATCTCAAATCGCCAACCCAACATCGCCTTTGGAGACACCTGTAGTACTCCTTTATAATCACCCGATTCGTTGTGGCGTTTGGTAGCACCAAAGTGTTCCTCCGTAAGCGGAGTTGCATAATCTCATAGTTACAGGAACATGTATAAGTCATGGATAAAAGCAGTAGCAACATACTAAGCGATCGTGTGCTAAGCTAAGGGAATGGGTCATGTCAATCAGATCATTCTACTAATGATGTGACCTCATTAATCAAATAACAACTCCTTTGTTCATGGTTAGGAAACATAACCATCTTTGATTAACAAGCTAGTCTAGTAGAGGCATACTAGTGACATCTTGTTTTGTCTATGCATTCACACATGTATCATGTTTCCGGTTAATACAATTCTAGCATGAATGATAAACATTTATCATGAAATAAGGAAATAAATAATAACTTTATTATTGCCTCTAGGGCATATTTCCTTCACAGGAGCCCCTCCGAGATTGGATCTTCCTCTCTGTTCTCTTCTGTTTTGCGCTCCAAGATTTGGCCCTTCACAGTTTCCTAAATTCCCGAAGATCCATAACTCCGACTGCGCTGATCTTTTTATATGATTTTTTTCCAGATATAAGCTTCCTTGCGCCCGAAGTATAGCTCCAACCGACATTCGAGGAGGGCACGATACACCAGGGCGCGCCCTAGTGAGTTGTGGTGGCCTCGGGCCTCTGTTTACGTTAATTCCACCTCCTAAAATTCACAAATATGCCAAAATAATTCTCCGTAGAGTTTCATCACGATTGGAGTTTGTTTGGTATTGTTTTTCTGTGATAGAAAAACATGCAACAAACAGGAACTGGCACTGGGCACTCGATAAGTAAGTTAGTCCAAATAAATCATATAAAAAGTTGCCAAAAGTATGTAAAAGTTGAATAATATTGGCATGAAACTATCAAAAATTATAGATACGATGAAGACGTATCAGCATCCCCAAGCTTAATACCTGCTCGTCCTCGAGTTGGTAAATGATAAAAAAGATAATTTTTGATGTGGAATGCTACCTAGCATAAACTTGATCATATATCTAGTTATGGCATGAATATTAAGACATAAGTGACTCAAAGCAATAGTCTATAATTTGACATAAATACATAAATACTCAGACATCCCAACAAACAATCATATCTTTCAGAATATCAATGCTAAAGAAAGCTATCCCTACAAAATCATATAGTCTTGTCATGCTCTGTCTTCTTAACACAAAGTATAAATCATGTACTACCCCGGTGTCAGCCAAGCAATTGGTTCATACTTTTTAACGCGCTTCAGCCTTTTCAACCCTCACGCAATACATGAGCGCGAGCCATGACTACGGGTGGAATAGAGTATGATGGTAGGGGTAAATATAGAGAAAACAAAAAAGTAAAAAAGTCTCACATTGACGCGGCTAACCAATGGGCTATGGAGATGCCCATCAATTGATATCAATGCGAGGAGTAGGGATTGCCATGCAATGAATGCACTAAGAGCTATAAGTGTATGAAATCTCCATATGAAAACTAAGTGGGTGTGCATCTAATCCTATAATGAAAAAATCCCACTAGTATATGGAAGTGACAACATGGGAGACTCTCCATATGAAAAACATGGTGCTACTTTGAAGTACAAGTGTGGTAAAGTATACTAACAATGCCCCTTCTCTCTTTGTTTTTTTTACCTTTTTATTTTCTTTTTTCCTTTTTTTTCTTATTTTTTCTCTCATTGTCCGGAGTCTCATCCCGAATTGTGGGGGAATCATAGTCTCCATCATCCTTTCCTCACTGAGGCACTGCTCTAAAAATGATGATCATCACACTTCTTTTTACTTATAACTCAAAAGAAATAAAAATTATAACTCGATACCAATGACAAAGTATGACTCTATATGAATGCCTCTAGCAGTGTACCAGGAGGTGCAATGATCTAGCATAACATGTATAAAAATGATGCATGGTGGCTGAGCCACAACTACTAGGTCAGCTATATGATGATGCAAAGCAATATGACAATGATTTCTCAAGTCATCAAACGAAAGTGGTGGAAGTTGCATGGCAATATATCTCGGAATGGCTATGGAAAGGCCATAATAGGTAGGTATGGTGGCTGTTTTGAGGAAGATATAATAAGGCTTATGTGTGATAGAGCGTATCATATCATGGGGTTTGGATGCACCGGCGAAGTTTGCACCGACTCTCGAGGTGAGAGAGGGCAATGCACGGTACCGTAGAGGCTAGCAAATCACGTAAAGGTAAGAGTGCGTATAATCCATGGACTCACATTAGTCATAAAGAACTCATATACTTATTGCAAAAGTTTATTAGCCCTTGAAGCAAAGTAATACTACGAATGCTCCTAGGGGGGAGGTTGGTAGGAGTTAACCATCGCGCCCCCCCGACCTTCACACAAAGATAGACAATCAAGGATAAATTATGCTCCAACTTTCATAGCATAACGAGAGACTATACGTGCATGCTTCGGGAATCACAAACCTTAACACCAATATTCTTACTAACCACAACCGTTCACTAGTACCTCCCACATATTCCATCTCTATATCACAAAACTATTGCAAGGAATCAAACATATCATATTCAGTGATCCATAAGTTTTATGTAGGATTTTGTGACTAACCATGCAAATGACCAATTCTTGTTGACTCTCTAAATAGATATAAGTGAAGTGTGAGAGTTCAATTCTTTCTACAAAATACCATGCTCTAACAAATATAAGTGAAGCAAAAGAGCATTCTACGAACATCGGTTTTCTATGTGAAGAGAAACAGGCAATCCAAACTTCAAATGATATAAGTGAAGCACATGAAGCATTCGATAAAGCCATACTCAAAAGATATACGTGAAGTGCAATGAGCATTCTATAAATCAACCATGGACTATCTCACACCAGCATGGTGCATAAAATAAAAATGTAAACTAAATGCAAAAGACGCTCCAAGATTTGCACATATCACATGAACGAAACGAAGACGAAAACATACCGATACTTGTTGAAGAAATATGGGATGCCTTCCGGGGCATCCCCAAGCTTAGACGCTTGAGTATCCTTGAATATTTACTTTGGGTGCCTTGGGCATCCCCAAGCTTGAGATCGTGCCTCTCCTCCTTCTCCTCACATCAAGACCTCCTCGATCTTTGATCACTTCATCCAGACAAAACTCAACAGAAAGCTCGGTAAGATCCGTTAGTATAATAAAGAAAATCACTACACTAAGTACTGTTGCAAACCAAATCATATTTTGTTTTTGCATTGTAGCTACTGTAATATAACTTTTCCATGGGTCATACCACCGATAAAAATCGATAGTTTCATCAAAACAAGCAAAACAATGCATCAAAAATAGAATCTGTCTTAAACATGACAGTGTGTAGTAATCTGAACAGGTACCATACTTATTTACTCCAAAATTTTTGAAAATATTATGACAAAATAATCAATTTGTATAGCAAGACCATGCAAAAAGTTTCAGAAACGTTTGACGTTCTAGTAAAAAATGTAAAATCGCGTGCTACAGTCAAAGTTTCTGTTTCTGCACCGCACATACCAACAAGCAATCTACTCATCTAAACGCAAATCTTGGGACATTATTTTTATAATAAAATGGAATTGTACAAGGGGATAATTTTTGTGATAGTCTTCATGCAAAATTCTACATTGTTTCCATGAGCATGAACACAAGTGTTCAAGGTCGACCATCACTTCCGCAATGCATCACCTTTCAATCACTTCTCTTTTGTGAAAAGTTTTAAGTTTCCCTCTATTTTTTTTGTTTTTAAACTTTATAAAAGCACTCAACAGAAATAAATGACTCTCTACAACTTCTGGTTGTCTCCCTGGCAGCGCTTTCTTTAAAGCCATTAATCTAGGCATAAAGTGCTCAAGTAATGGATCCACCCGGATCCCAAGGTATATCAAAGCCAATTTTAATTAACAATGATTTGGCATTTAGTAGTGAGCACAAAGCAACATATCTCAAGCAATGACAAAGTCACTCTCTTCCTATTCATCGACATGTCATACGTGAACAATTCATGCACATCAAGTAAAGGCCAATACATAGCTTAAGTAGTTTCTTGCAATTTTATCGTGTTGGAAACATAGAGAGGTGGAGATGTAGTTCCTCTCTCATAATAATTGCAAGTAGGAGTAGCAAGCACATGCATATAATATTCATCGAAATTATCATGTGCAATGGTAAAAGGCAACCCATCAATATAATCCTTAATAAGAGCAAACTTCTCTGATATAGTGTAGTTTGGAGAATTCAAAAAGATAATAGGACTATCATGTGTGGGTGCAATAGCAACAATTTCATGTTTAACATAAGGAACAATAGAAAGTTCATCTCCAATAGCATAATTCATATTGGCATCATGGCCACAAGCATGGCAAGCATCAAGTTCATCAAAAATGGATATTTCGAACGAATCAACGGGGTCATATCAATTATCATAGCATTCATCCTTTGGTAAGAACGAAGGGAAATTAAACAACATATGAGTTGAAGAGTTACTCTCATTAGAAGGTGGGCAAGGGTATCTAATCCACTCTTCCTCCTTTTGTTCTTCGCTCTCCTCATCATCTTTTTCATCCAATGAGCTCACAGTTTCATCAAGTCCTTCTTCCGTAGACTCCTTCAGAACATTAGTCTCTTCTTGGACAACGGAGACTCTCTCAATAAATGCATCAATATCGTAATTGTATTTGTAACTATCATAGCAATATTTGAGGATGGAAAAAAAATTCAGGTCTATAAACTGAATCATCAAAATCTTCATACTTTTCAAACAAAGATTCAATTTCATAAGCACCCTTAAAAGAAACAAATTCTTCAATTTGTTCCACATCATAATAATCATATCTACCATTAGCATAAGAAGCTAAGGTTTCATTATCATTAAAATTGCATTAAAAGGGAAGGTGTGGAGCATTCATCCTAGAGTAACAAGTAAAATCATATCTCAAGCATAAATCCCGAGCATACCAATGCAACATATAAATTTGATCCCATAAAAGTTTCCCTTTTTGTGTCAAGCGATAATCCCTGAAGTATTCACATTGATCCAACGTTAGTCCCATTATCAAGTTAAATGGGGTTTTATCAGGATTATCAAAGTAGTGCATAATATCTTTCACATAACGAGCCTCGAGGGTTTTAGGAGGTTCCCCATCTCCATGAGTAGCAAGTACCACTAATCTTTTTGGTGTTTCGTGTTCCATATCCATAACTATAGATAGAGAACAACTTAGAACAGGAAATAAAAACTACTTAGTGATAAAGCAAACAAGCACACACGAGAATATTCACCCCACGCTATTGCTCCCCAGCAACGGTGCCAGAAAAAGGTCTTGATAACCCACAAGTATAGGGGGTCGTTTGTAGCCTTCTTCGATAAATAAGAGTGTCGAACCTAATCAGGAGCTAAAGGCAGAACAAATATTCCCTCTAGTTCTATCGACCACCGATACAACTCTACGCACACTTGACATTTGCTTTACCTAAAACAAGTATGAAACTATTTTGCAAGAATGAGACTAAGAGTACTTTGCGAGAATAAAACTACGGAGAAATTGCAAGGTAATAAAAGTGGATAACTTTTGTCAACAAGAAAGTCATTTGTCCCTAGGCAATCGATAACAAGTACCGGTAATCATTCTTGTAATTTTATATGAGGGAGAGGCATGAGCTAACATACTTTCTCTACTTGGATCATATGCACTTATGATTGGAACTCTAGCAAGCATCCGCAACTACTAAAGATCATTAAGGTCGTGAAACCTAACCATAGCATTAAGTATCAAATCCTCGTTACTCCCATATGTCATACCCCACTTACTTGGGTTTAAGCTTCTGTCACTCTCACAACCCACCATAAGCGAACCATGAACATATTGCAACAACCTACAGCGGGGACCCCTCACGTTTGTGCGAGAACGGAGGGCACTGTAGGACAACACCATAAATAAAATATACAATCATACCAACCAAGATCACGATTAACCCATAGGACAAAACAGATCTACTCAAACATCATAGGATAACCATAGATCATTGGGAAATAATATATGGAGTTGAGCACCATGTTTAAGTAGAGATTACAGCAGGGAGAAGGGGTATTACACCGCTTCATAGAGGGGGAGAGAGTTGGTGTTGATGGTAGCAAGATTGTTGATGCAGATTGCTGGCACGGATCTAACCCCGGCGGCGTTCCAGCGCCACCGAGAGAGAGTGGGAGAGAGCCCCCTTGTCCTTCTTCTTCTTCCTTGGCCTCCCCCTAGATGGGAGGAGAGTTCCCCCTCTGGTCCATGGCCTCCATGGCGGCGGAGGGGCAGGAGCCCCTCCAAGATTGGATCTCCCTCTCTGTTCTCTTCTATTTCACGCTCCCAGATATGGCCCTTCATGATTTCTTAAATTCCTGGAGATCCATAACTTTGATAGCGCTGATCTTCTTACATGATTTTTTACGGATATAAGCTTTCTTGCGCCCAAAGTATAGCTCCAACCGACATTCGAGGAGGGAATGATACACCAGGGCGCGCCTGGGCCTGGTGGCGTGCCCTGGTGGGTTGTGGTGGCCTCGGGCCTCCGTTTACTTTGATTCCACCAGCTAAAATTCACAAATATTCCAAAATAATTCTCCGTAGGGTTTCATCACGTTTGGACTTCGTTTGATATGGATTTTCTGTGATACAAAAACATGCAACAAACATGAACTGGCACTGGGCACTGGATAAGTAAGTTAGTCCAAATAAATCATATAAAAAGTTGCCAAAAGTATGTAAAAGTTGAATAATATTGGCATGAAACAATCAAATATATAGATACGATGGAAACATATCAATGCTCAAGTACACAACGTCTAATAATACCATCTACTCGCTCTTTATAAAGTTGTGGGTCATCCCAAAAATAATGTCTTAAATCATAGAAGAATTTCTTCTTTTGCTGGTATGTGAAACTAGGTGGTATAAATTTAGCAACTATATAATTAGCATAGTCAGCATACCAAGGAGTGTTATGAGAAGCATTGATGACAGCTAGTTGTTCATTAGGGAAGCTATCATCAATAGGTAGTGGGTCATCAAGAATATTTTCTAACCTAGATAAGTTATCAGCCACAGGGTTCTCAGCTCCTTTCCTATCAGTGATATGTAAATCAAATTCTTGTAGCAAGAGAACCCACCTAATGAGTCTAGGTTTAGCATCTTTCTTTTCCATAAGATATTTATAGCATTATTGTTGGTGCAACAAACCATGGGTCCATTGCCCAGACCGTTCACAGGCCCAAGGACAAAGATTGCAGCACCAAGATCAAACCAAGCAAGATGGACCAATTCACCAAAGGGTCCAAGTGCAGATAAAGAAGATCAAGATGAGCCAGAGAAGGAAGATACCGCGAAGGGAAGAACCTCCCTTGCCGGGCAGGTGAGCCTGGCAAGGTTGGGTTTGCCCCGGAAGCATACTTCCAGATCGTACTGGCAGGCCCTGCCGGGACTTGCGGAGGCAAGCCACTCCACCGCTCCACCTCACGAGCGACGCAAGCCACAGATCAGTGCGGTGTCAAGCCCCAAGATGACTAGGTGGATGCTTTTCGCCACATGGCAGCCACTTCCTACAGCAAACACCTCCATATGACACCCATCCTGACGTGTCAAGCAAGCAGGCGCGAAGCTGGCAAAACAGCCCGCCAAGGGCTGCCGGGCACGCTGTGATGTGACACTCGATGGTGCATTTAATGCGCCCTGTCAGCCTACAGAGTTAGGTATGATAACACTATTTGCTATCTAATCAGTATGTAAAAACTGATTTGCCACTGTGGTGACCCCTTAACCTATAAAAGAAGGCCCATGGCAACCATAGAAAGGGTTCGCGAGGTTCGAAAGTTCAGCCCCTCACATACCCATACGCGCGTAGCCACTTCCGCTCTGAGGCAACCCTGTCGGGAAGTGCGCTACGCCCACCACCACCTTTTCCACCATCAATGCACCAAAGCAGGAGTAGGGTTTTACGCCTCGCAACGGCTCGAACCTGGGTAAAAACTGCCCGTGTGATCTTTGTCGCGCTGCGCTACGCTTCTGTGCTCTTTGTGCAACGTGTCCACCCCCCCACCGAACCAAAAGGGGCTCATAGCCCCATAGGTGGTCGTGGTCCCCTACGACATCTTTGGCGCGCCAGGTAGGGGGATCACTTGCGCGAACCTGAGAGCATCGGTAGTGCGTCATCTTCATCACCATTTTCATCATCGACGGCGTCATCGACTATGGCGCCTAAGAAGAAGCCTGGAGCTGTGAATCACCCGTCCACCTCAAGGGCTCCACCACTGTAACGCCTCGAGACCGATGCTCGAGAAGACTTCCATAGGTTCCGGGTCTCTCCGTGTGTTTCATTTTTTGCTTGCTCCTTTTATTTTTGCATTTCATCATGTCATCATGTGCATGGTGTGATTTCTCATACATATTATGTTGTTGCATGTTCCATGCATGAATCTCGCATCACCCACCTTCTCCTTCCCTCTACTTCCTTCTTTTGACAAGTGCCATTTTCCCCCTTCTCCTTTAATGTTCACTTTCTCCCAAATAGTCAAACTTATTGCCCTAAACCCCACCGCCAAATTTCACCTCTTTTGGGAATGTTTTGGTTAGGTTTTAAAATGGCTCAAGTTTGAATTTAATTCAAACTTGAATTATTTTTCTTCCTCTAAAAATTGCCAAACCAATTTATTCAAATTCTGCATATTCTCAAGTCTCCAGGGATATTTTCTTTTCTGAAATATTCCACCTCTAGCACCTCTTTCTTTTCTCCTAAATTCTGGTTGAAGAAATAAGGAAAAGAAAAAGAGAGAGGGAGAAGCCAGCCCAGCTGCAGCCTCAGGCCGGCCGGCCCAAGGCCCAGCCGCCCCCACCGTTCCCTCCTAACCCTAGCCCGACTCCCTCGTCCTCTCGATCTCTCCCATCTCCCTCCCGCAGCGCCTCCATCTTCCCTCGCAGCCCCTTCCCCCTTTCCCGATCCACTTATCTCCCTCGATCCCCTCGCTCGTCCCCGCTGCGCCGCCGCCCCTCCTCGACCAGCCAGCGCCCGTCCGTGGCGCCTCCCAGCGCCGTCGGCCGCCCGACCCGCTTGCGCTCGTCGTCCTTCGGCCGCCACCGGCAGCGCTCGACCTCTGGCCCATCTCCCGCGCCGCCGCCCGGATCTCGCCATGGCGCCCGTCTCCGCCGCCGATCGCCCTGCGCCCGCCCCCGCGCCGTCAGCCGTCTCCCTGCCCTCGAATCCGCCCCGTTCTGCCGGCCACCGTGACCGCCTTCCCCGCCTTCGCTCGCCATCTCCGACAAGTGCAGGCGTCGGTGAAGCCCCACAGCGCCTTCTCCAGCTCGTCGTCAACCTCGCACTATCTCTGCCGTTTCGCCGGATGCCTTCCCTGCTGCTGGGGACCTCGGATCCACCCGTTCCCCGTCTCCGGCGCCGTGCTTGGCCACCACCTTCACCTCACTTCTGCTGCTGCCCTCTGTTGCTCTCCCTTGAGCGTGCCCGCTTCCTGCCGCTGCTCACGCACCGCCTGTCCTTGCTGCTGCCCACTCGAGGCCCTCGTGTTGCTTCGTTTCGGTGACCATATGGACCGCCAAGTTCGACTACGATCCTCGACGACCCGTGAAGCACATGGGTACATCAAGTTCCTCTCCGAACGTGTACAATTACCGTCGCCGTGTACAACGACTTCCACTACGCCGTGTACGACTACTTCCCACGACGACCCGTGAACGACTACCTCCACTACGGCCCGTGAACGTCTTCTTCCTTCGCCGAACCCGAACCGCTCCGAAAACGCACGCTTCGAAGGTATAACCCGAGACGACCGCGATGAGATGCCCTTGCATGTATGAGATGCTCGAGTTTTGCACCGTGACCGAATTGTCTTTGCACGTTCCTCTATTGCCATGCCACCGTCCCGTGGGAACCCGATAGTCGGGATCACCCCACCATCTTGCATGACTCGCTCACGCACATTTCTCGTTTGCATCGGTATCTCCTCAAGCTACCGGAACCGATATGATGCCGTGGCATCATTTTCGGATATGTTGCCGTGGCACCATTTTTGTTTCGCCGCCGTGGCACCTTTTTCCTTCCGCCATGGCGACTAATGCCTCGTATCATGCTCATGTTAACGTTTTCATAAAATTGCATAAACTTGCATATGTCATCCGCATCATGATAACAACAATTAAAATGTTTTGAACTTGTTGTTGCATTAAATTGCTAAATGACATGAGGATTTTCCGGAATTATCGTTTGTTGTTTCCGGCCTCATTTAAACTTGCCTAAATAGCTAGTTTAATTGTGCTTCACCTCTTGCCATGTATAACAACATTTAATATTGATGAGTAGCATAACCGAGAGAGAACTAAATAATTGATGTGGTGTTTTGTCAATATGCAACTCCGTTGCATATTGAGCTCCACTTAATTTGTAAGATAGTTTGTTGCATTTTGCCATGCCATGTTTCATTAAACCGGACATGCATCATACTTGTTTGCGCATCATGCCATGTTTATGTGATGGTTGTTTACTATGTTGTTTGTTTCTTTCCGGTGTTGCTTCTTAGTTCCGGTAATGTTGCGATTGTGAGGATTCGTTCGACTGTGTCCGTTTGTCTTCTTCATGGACTCGTTCTTCTTCCTTGCGGGATTTCAGGCAAGATGACCGCTACCCTGGATCTCACTACTATCATTGCTATGCTAGTTGCTTCGTTCTATCGCTATGCTACGCTACCTATTACCTGTTTATCAAGCCATCCCATATTGCCATGAACCTCTAACCTTTGACACCATTCCTAGCAAACCGTTGATTGGCTATGTTACCGCTTTGCTCAGCCCCTCTTATAGCGTTGCTAGTTGCAGGTGAAGTTGAAGATTTTCTCCATGGTGGACAGGATTTTTGGTTGGGATATCACAATATCTCTTATATTATTAATGCATCTATATATTTGGTAAAGGGTGGAAGGCTCGGCCTTATGCCTGGTGTTTTGTTCCACTCTTGCCGCCCTAGTTACCGTCATACCGGTGTTATGTTCCCGGATTTTGCGTTCCTAACGCAGTCGGGTGATTTATGGGACCCCCTGACAGTTCGCTTTGAATAAAACTTGTCCAGCAAGGCCCAACATTGACTTTTACCATTTGCCTTACCACCACCTATATTTCCCTTGGGAGTAATTAACCCAAGGGTCATCTTTATTCAGCCCCCTCGGGCCAATGCTTGTCTAAGTGTTGGTCCAAACTAGAGCGCTTTGCAGCGCCACCTCAAGGAAACTTGAGGTCTGGTTTTAGTTGTACGGACTGCTCATCCGGTCCGTCGCTTTGAGACGAGATCGCTGCGACTACTATCGGGGTGTCGGCACGCCGGAGGTCTTGCTGGTCTTGTTTTACCATTGTCGAAATGTCTTGATGTACCGGATTCCGAGACTGATCGGGTCTTCTGGGTGAAGGTCTATTCCTTCGATGATCGCGAGAGCTTGTCATGGGCTAAGTTGGGACACCCTGCAGGTATAAACTTTCGAGAGCCGTGCCAGCGGTTATGTGGCGAGATGGGAATTTGTTAATGTCCGGTTGTAGACAACTTGACACTTGATCCGAATTAAAACGCATCAACCGTGTGTGTAGCCGTGATGGTCTCTTCTCGGCGGACTCGGAAGTGAACACGGTTTCGTGTTATGTTTGGCGTAAGTAGGTGTTCGGATCACCTCTTGATCATTGCTAGTTGACGACCGTTCCGCTTGTTCTCTTCTCGCTCTCTTTTGCGTTGGTTAGCCACCATATATGCTTAGCCGCTGCTGCAACCTCACCACTTTGCCCTTCCTTTCCCATTAAGCTTTGCTAGTCTTGATACCCATGGTAATGGGATTGCTTGAGTCCTCGTGGCTCACGGATACTTCAAAACCAGTTTGCGGTGCCTATGTTACGAAAGCGGTGACACAACCAAGCTCAAGGAGGAGCTCGATGAAGATCTTGCCCTTGTGTTGTTTCGTTCTAGTTGATCAGTAGTGGAGCCCAGTTGGGATCGATCGGGGACCTTTGTCGCATTGGGGGTTCTTCTTTTACTTTGGTTCCGTAGTCGGATCTTGATTGTATCTGGATGATGTAATGCTTTATTCATGTAATTGTGTGAAGTGGCGATTGTAAGCCAACTATGTATCTCTTTCCCTTATGTATTACATGGGTTGTGTGAAGATTACCTCACTTGCGACATTGCTTTCAATGCGGTTATGCCTCTAAGTCGTGCTTCGACACGTGGGAGATATAGCCGCATCGAGGGCGTTACAAGTTGGTAATCAGAGCCTTCCCCGACCTTAGGAGCCCCACTGCTTGATCGTTTTTAGCGGCTGAGTTGTGTCTAGAAAAATGTTTTGAGTCATTTAGGATTATATATATCGGAGAGTTAGGAGTTCTTTTCACTCCTCAGTCCCTTCGTCGCTCTGGTGAGGTCTCCTGACGTAGAGTTTTGACTCTTCTCTTCTCAAATTTCACTAAAAAAAATTTTAGGATCACGCGGGTATCTTGGAATCGTTCGATGGTTTTATGATGACAACATTGTCTTGGTGCCTCCTGTCGCCAGGGGTTTTTTCAGATGGAGGTGTCGGGGAGTTGAGCTCGAGGTGTTGTCGTCATAATTTTATCGTTGCGATTCGGAATACCGAGTTTAATACGCCAACATCGAAAATCTCTTTTATGCGCTTGTTGGTGAGATAACCCGCTAACCCAAAGATCTTGAGGTGAGTACGGGAGTATTGCCATGACTCGTATAACGGATGCTTTTGAAGGTTGAGGTACACGATTTCGAAGGTTTCTTGGTTATGTGTTGACGGATGGATCTGACTTGGATGTAGGTATTGTTAGTTTGGGTGAGATATATTGCTTCCCCTGTATCCCCAACACCAGATTGCATAACCAGAAAGTTTCAGGAGTTTCATAGGTGGGAATTCAAGTAGCTCCTAGAATATCTTTCCGACAAATGCATGATATGGGATTGGGTAAATCTCTATCATATGTATTTGTTCCGGCTTATTCTACAAGCCAAATCCTTTGTTTTGTTTTATTTGTGGTATTCGAGTTGCTTCAAAGTCAAATGTTGAATCCATACCTTTCCTAAATGGTGTTCTCATATTGCTATGTGAATACTAATCCTTTTGATCATTGATTTTGTCATGTTAATCCTTTTCCAACCGGTGCGCTTCTCTTCGAGATGATCCCATCATTCTCCTCATCCGCAAGACCAATTACCATTTCTTCTCAACGGTGTTTGTTTCATCCGTCTCCAAGTTGTCTTTGTTTTTCCCCGCCCTCCCACCCCTTTTCTTCAAGGACTCATTTATTTTAATCAAGTATCCATTTATTCATGTGAAGTCTCTTCATTCTTTTCAATCAATGTTTTTATCCGGTGATTTCCCATGAAGATGCTCAACAGCTTCAAGTTCATCATCCTTCATTGTTGTTTCTACTTCGGTGGATTTAATTCAAGCTTTCGATATTCATCATATTCCTTTCCTCGTTTCAAATGCTTTCCCATGCCGAGGCACCTCATTATCATTCTTCTTCTCTCTATTTGTTATTTCGGAGTGCTCAAGATATCTCGAAGACTTGCGTTTCCATTCTCAATCCCTTCAAGATATTTCGAGGTTGTTATCTCATTCAAGCCATTTAATTCAACCGGTGCAATTTCTCTTTAAAATCATTTCCAACGGTGTTTTCTTTTGAGTGGGCCCTAACCCACAGGTCTTTTCCCAGGATCTTACCTGACTCTTCTAATTATTCTGGAGCTATCCCAAATTCTTTTCCAAGTTTGATGTAAGAATGAATTTTCATCAGTCACATGTCTTTCTCCAAGATCTTTCAAATTCTTTTCATAGTTGACTCAACCTCTTCGCTTTTGATTCTTCCGGTGTGCCTCAATAATTCTTGGTGGTGTTTCTCGTTGTCATTCTCATCATTTGAAGACAGAAGAAGAGTTTCTCTTTAATCTTGCTCTATTCTCTTCAAGATTCATGGTGCCAGCTTGTTGCCATTCTCTCATAATTGTTTTCGATTGTGAGAATCTTTTTCACCCATCGAGATATTCAAGAGTCTTCTCGGTTTGTGATCCGAGTCCATCAATTCAGGTTTATTCATTCTCACTGTCGCTTATCATTCTCCTATATTGCGGTGCATCAATCGAATATCCTCTAATCAGTTCTTGATCTCTTTGTTCTCATGTATCTAGTTTGTCTCAAGCACCTTCGTTCATTTGATAATTCTTACCGGTGATGCACCCCTACTTCGATCATTTTCAATTCTTACGGTGGTCCGTTCAAGATTCCTCTCACTTTATTACCATATCATTTCATTCGTCCTTTCCAATGCCACCGGTGATTCCATCAATACCTTCTCAAGTTTTGAGCTATATCTCTCTTAATCCTTTCTACGAGAATAAGTAGTATGCCAAATCCATTGCTTGTCATCAATTTAATTTGATGAAGGATAAACATACAATAAATCTTATTCTTATTTCCTCGAGGTGATTCAATTCTTTTCATCCGGAGATTGTTCATGATGAAGTAATTCTCGGTTTCATTTGTTTCATCTTCTCTTTTTCCCGGAGTTCCAAGCTCTAATTATCACGGAGATCCAGCTAAATCATTGCAAGGATTCACCTTGTGTTTTTCAAGTTCTCTTTCTTTTTATCATCCTTTTATTACCGGAGTTCTTCATGGAGGCTCTACATGGTGGTTCATCAAGGATTCTTTTCATTCTTCAATTGTTCATCAAGATTCCTATCGAAGTTAAGATCCGTCAAGCCATACTTCGAAATAAACATGGTGCTCAACACATGTTTTGTTTTGAGGAGTTCAAGCATTCTTCATCTTGCATTCCAAAGTGCAATTCTTTCTACCTTATCTTTTGAGGTGGTGTTATGTCACTCTTGACAATTTCCTTCATGTTTCATGATTCATATTGTTGTCAAGAATGAGGTATTTTAAATCCATCAGTCTCTTCATTGGAGTTATCTTGGGTTATATTTCACCTAAAGCCTTCCCTAAGGAACGTTGCTATTTTGGTGCTTATTAATGACCCAAGTTATCTCTTTTCCATCTTGATGGAACAAGTTTTCATCTCTTCGTTAATCTCAAGCAATCAATTATTTCCGTTAGTGGCCGGTTGTCACCTCATCATTTTAAGATGTTTGCCATAAGCCCACAACAAGCTTGTGCTTCTAGTTGTTGATTTTCCAACAACTCCGTTCGATTCTTCTTTGCAAGGATGCTTTTCAAATTCAATTGTGGCAGAAGATGTCATTTTATTCTCCATTCTGTTATTCCAATGATCTATCTTCTATTCTTTCTTCCGGAGGCATTGTGATGTTGCTCTTTTCACTCATCATCTCGAATTGTGAGGATCGTGTTCTTTTCTTGCTTATCCATTTAACCGCAGTGTTGTGTCATCTCCTCAATATCTTTTGATCTCATCAAGTTTTCTTCTCTTTTCTACCGGAGTGCTGTCCAAATTCTGCCATTCTTGTTCCTTGGTTATCTCATTATACCGATGTGGTCATATTCTTTTCGTTCGTGAAGCTCTTATTTCCATGCCTTTCAACCTTCAAATTCTCGTAATACTCCTTGTTCCTCTTTTCTACCGGATTGTTTGCAATCTCGTTCATCTCTGTTGTACTCTTTCTTTTAAATTGCTCAACCTCTCAAGGTTCATGGTTTCACTCGTGGTCAAAGAAGCAACTTTTTTTTACCTCTCTTCCTCTTTCTTTTCCCTCCGGTGCCATCCTAGATCTCGGGACGAGATCCTCTCGTAGCGGTGGAGTGTTGTAACGCCCCGAGACCGATGCTCGAGAAGACTTCCATAGGTTTCGGGTCTCTTCGTGTGTTTCATTTTTTGCTTGCTCCTTTTATTTTTGCATTTCATCATGTCATCATGTGCATGGTGTGATTTCTCATACATATTATGTTGTTGCATGTTCCATGCATGAATCTCGCATCACCCACCTTCTCCTTCCCTCTACTTCCTTCTTTTGACAAGTGCCATTTTCCCCCTTCTCCTTTAATGTTCACTTTCTCCCAAATAGTCAAACTTATTGCCCTAAACCCCACCGCCAAATTTCACCTCTTTTGGGAATGTTTTGGTTATGTTTTAAAATGGCTCAAGTTTGAATTTAATTCAAACTTGAATTATTTTTCTTCCTCTAAAAATTGCCAAACCAATTTATTCAAATTCTGCATATTCTCAAGTCTCCAGGGATATTTTCTTTTCTGAAATATTCCACCTCTAGCACCTCTTTCTTTTCTCCTAAATTCTAGTTGAAGATATAAGGAAAAGAAAAAGAGAGAGGGAGAAGCCAGCCCAGCTGCAGCCTCAGGCCGGCCGGCCCAAGGCCCAGCCGCCCCCACCGTTCCCTCCTAACCCTAGCCCGACTCCCTCGTCCTCTCGATCTCTCCCATCTCCCTCCCGCAGCGCCTCCATCTTCCCTCGCAGCCCCTTCCCCCTTTCCCGATCCACTTCTCTCCCTCGATCCCCTCGCTCGTCCCCGCTGCACCGCCACCCCTCCTCGACCAGCCCGCATCCCCATGGCGCCTCCCAGCGCCGTCGGCCGCCCGACCACCCGCGCTCGTCGTCGTCCCCGCCGCCGCCCGCAGCGCTCGACCTCTGGCCCATCTCCCGCGCCGCCGCCGGATCTCGCCATGGGCGCCGTCTCCGCCGCCCGGTCTTGCGCTTGCCTCGCCCAGCGCCGTCGGCCGTCTCCCAGCCCTCGAATCCGCCTCGTTCTGCCGGCCGCCGTGACCGCCTTCCCCGCCTTCGCTCGCCATCTCCAACAAGTGCAGGCGTCGGTGAAGCCCCACAACGCCTTCTCTAGCTCGTCGTCGACCTCGCACTATCTCTGCCGTTTTGCCGGATGCCTTCCCTGCTGCTGGGGACCTCGGATCCACCCGTTCCCCGTCTCCGGCGCCGTGCTAGGCCACCACCTTCGCCTCACTGCTGCTGCTGCCCTCTGCTGCTCTCCCTTGAGCGTGCCCGCTTCCTGCCGCTGCTCATGCACCACCTGTCCTTGCTGCTGCCCACTCGAGGCCCTCGTGTTGCTTCGTTTCGGTGACCATATGGACCGCCAAGTTCGACTACGATCCTCGACGACCCGTGAAGCACATGGGTACATCAAGTTCCTCTCCGAACGTGTACAACTACCTGTTGGGGAACGTAGTAATTTCAAAAATTTTCCTACGCACACGCAAGATCATGGTGATGTATAGCAACGAGAGGGAGAGTGTTGTCTACATACCCTTGTAGACCCGGCGCGAAGCGATCACAACGTAGAGGAAGTAGTCGTGACGTTCTCCTCGCGATCCGACCGATCCGGCGCCGTTACTCCGGCGCCCCGAGTTCTTGACACACGTACAGCTCGATGGCGTCCCTCGTACTCGATCCAGCCGAGTGTCGAGGAGAGTTCCACAAGACGACGGCGTGGTGGCGATCTTGATGTTTCACGGCGCAGGCTTCGCCTAAGCTTCATGACGGTATAACCGAGGTGGAATATGGTGGAGGGGGCACCGCACACGGCTAAGGAACGATCTCACGATCAACTTGTGTGTTCCAAGGTGCCCCTTGCCCCGTATATAAAGGAGCCAGGGGGGGGGCGGCGGCCAAGGAGGGCGCTACAGGAGTCCTACTCCTCTGGGAGTAGGATTCCCCCAATCCTAGTCCAACTAGGATTCCTGGAGGGGGAAAGAGAGAGAGGGGGCGGCCTTCTCCTAGTCCTAATAGGACTAGGGAAGGGGGGCGCAGCCCTCTTGGGCTGCCCTTCTCCTTTCCACCAAGGCCCATAGTGGCCCATTTACCTCCGGGGGTTCCGTAACCTCCGGTACTCCGATAAATTCCGTTTTACCGGAACCATTCGAACTCCAAACATAGGCTTCCAATATATCAATCTTTATGTCTCGACCATTCCGAGACTCCTCGTCATGTCCGTGATCACATCCGGGACTCGAACTCCTTCGGTACATCAAAATACATAAACTCATAATAAGCATCATCGTAACTTTAAGCGTGCGGACCCTACGGTTCGAGAACAATGTAGACATGACCTAGAACTATTCACGGTCAATAACCAACAGCGGGACCTGGATGCCCATATTGGTTCCTACATATTCTACGAAGATCTTTATCGGTCGGACCGCATAACAACATACGTTGTTCCCTTTGTCATCGGTATGTTACTTGCGAGATTCGATCGTCGGTATCCAATACCTAGTTCAATCTCGTTACGGCAAGTCTCTTTACTCGTTCCGTAATACATCATCTCACAACTAACTCATTAGTTGTAGTGCTTGCAAGGCTTGATGATGTGCATTACCGAGAGGGCCCAGAGATACCTCTCCGACTATCGGAGTGACAAAACCTAATCTCAAATCGCCAACCCAACATCGCCTTTGGAGACACCTGTAGTACTCCTTTATAATCACCCGATTCGTTGTGACGTTTGGTAGCACCAAAGTGTTCCTCCGTAAACGGAGTTGCATAATCTCATAGTTACGAGGAACATGTATAAGTCATGGATAAAAGCGGTAGCAACATACTAAGCGATCGTGTGCTAAGCTGATGGAATGGGTCATGTCAATCAGATCATTCTACTAATGATGTGACCTCATTAATCAAATAACAACTCCTTGTTTATGGTTAGGAAACATAACCATCTTTGATTAATAAGCTAGTCTAGTAGAGGCATACTAGTGACATGTTGTTTTGTCTATGCATTCACACATGTATCATGTTTCCGGTTAATACAATTCTAGCATGAATGATAAACATTTATCATGAAATAAGGAAATAAATAATAACTTTATTATTGCCTCTAGGGCATATTTCCTTCAGTCTCCCACTTGCACTAGAGTCAATAATCTAGATTACATAGTAATGATTCTAACACCCATGGAGTCTTGGTGCTGATCATGTTTTGCTCGTGGAAGAGGCTTAGTCAACGGTTCGCAACATTCAGATCCGTATGTATCTTGCAAATCTCTATGTCTCGATCCGACTAAGTCCGGATGGAATTGAAGCGTCTCTTGATGTGCTTGGTCCTCTTGTGAAATCTGGATTCCTTTGCTAAGGCAATTGCTCGATATTGTCACGAAGATTTTCATTGGACCCGATGCACTAGGTATGACACCTAGATCGGATATGAACTCCTTCATCCGACTCCTTCATTAGCTGCTTCGAAGCTGCTATGTATTCCGCTTCACATGTAGATCCCGCCACGACGCTTTGTTTAGAACTGCACCAACCGACAGCTCCTCCGTTTAGTGTAAATCGTATCCGTCTGCGATTTAGAATCGTCCGGATCGGTGTCAAAGCTTGCATCAACGTAACCGTTTACGATGAGCTCTTTGTCACCTCCATATCTGAAACATATCCTTCGTCCTTTTCGGTATTTCAGATGTTCTTGACCGCTGTCGATGATCCACTCTGGATTACTTTGGTACCTCCTGCTAGGCTTATAGCAAGGCACACATCAGTGCAGTACACAGCATTGCATACATGATAGAGCCTATGGCTGAAGCATAGGAACATCTTTCATTTTCTCTCTATCTTCTGCGGTGGTCGGGCATTGAGTCGACTCAACTTCACACCTTGTAACACGGCAAGAACCCTTTCTTTGCTTGATCCATTTTGAACTTCTTCAAAACTTTGTCAAGGTATGTACTTTGTGAAAGTCCAATTAAGCGTCTTGATCTATCTCTATAGATCTTGATGCCCAATATGTAAGCAGCTTCACCGAGGTCTTTCATTGAAAAACTCTTATTCAAGTATCCCTTTATGCTATTCAGAATTTCTATATCATTTCCGATCAGCAATATGTCATCCACATATAAGATCGAAAATGCTCTGAGCTCCCACTCACTTTCTTGTAAATCTGAGGCTTCTCCAAAAGTCTCAGACAAACCCAAATGCTTTGATCACACTATCAAAGCGTTTATTCCAACTCCGAGATGCTTGCACCAGTCCATATATGGATCATTGGAGCTTGCACACTTTGTTAGCTCCTTTGGATCGATAAAACCTTCGGCTGCATCATATACAACTCTTCTTCCGTAAATCCATTCAGAATGCAGTCTTTACATCCATTTGCCAAATTTCATAATCATAAAATGCGGCAATTGCTAACATGATTCGGACGGACTTAAGCATCGCTACGGTGAGAAGGTCTCATCGTAGTCAATCCCTTGAACTTGTCGAAAACCTTTTGCGACAAGTCGAGCTTTATAAACGATAACATTACCGTCGGCGTCGGTCTTCTTCTTGAAGATCCACTTGTTTTCTATTGCTTGCCTACCCTCGGGCAAGTCAACCAAAGTCCACACTTTGTTTTCATACATGGATCCCATCTCGCATTTCATGGCCTCAAGCCATTTTGCGAATCTGGGCTCACCATCGCTTCTTCATAGTTCGTAGGTTCATCATGATCTAGTAGCATGACTTCCGAACAGGATTACCGTACCACTCAGTGCGGATCTTACTCTGGTTGATCTACGAGGTTCTGAGAACTTGATCTGAAGTTTCATGATCAACATCATCAACTTCCTCACTACTGGTGTAGGTGTCTCAGAAACCGGTTTCTGCGACGAACTACTTTCAAGTAAGGGAGAAGGTACTATTACCTCATCAAGTTCCACTTTCCTCCCACTCACTTCTTTCGAGAGAAACTCCTTCTCTAGAAAGGATCCATTCTTAGCAACGAATGTCTTGCCTTCGGATCTGTGATAGAAGGTGTACCCAACTGTTTCCTTTGGGTATCCTATGAAGACACATTTCTCCGATTTGGGTTCGAGCTTATCAGTTGAAGCTTTTTCACATAAGCATCGCATCCCCAAACTTTAAGAAACGACAACTTTGGTTTCTTGCTAAACCACAGTTCATAAGGTGTCGTCTCAACGGATTTCGACGGTGTTCTATTCAGTGTGAATGCGGCCGTCTCTAGAGCATAACCCCAAAACGATAGCGGTAAATCAGAAGAGACATCATAGATCGCACCATATCTAGTAAAGTACGATTCTGACGTTCGGACACACCATTACGCTGTGGTGTTCCGGGTGGCGTGAGTTGCTTGAAACTATTCCGCATTGTTTCAAATGTAGACCAAACTCAGTAACTCAAATATTCACCTCCACGATCGGATCGTAGAAACTTAATTTTCTTGTTACGATGATTTTCAACTTCACTCTGAAATTCTTTGAACTTTTCAAATGTTTCAGACTTATGTTTCATTAAGTAGATATACCCATATCTGCTTAAGTCATCTGTGAAGGTGAGAAAATAACGATATCCGCCACGAGCCTCAACATTCATCGGACCACATACATCTCAGATGTATGATTTCCAACAAATCTGTTGCTCTCTCCATAGTACCGAGAACGGTGTTCTAGTCATCTTGCCCATGAGGCACGGTTCGCAAGTGCCAAGTGATTCATAATCAAGTGACTCCAAAAGTCCATCAAGATGGAGTTTCTTCATGCGCTTTACACGATATGACCTAAACGGCGATGCCACAAATAAGTTGCACTATCATTATCAACTCTGCATCTTTTGGTTTCAACATTATGAATATGTGTATCACTACTATCGAGATTCATAAGAAATAGACCACTCCTCAAGGGTGCATGACCATAAAAGATATTACTCATATAAATAGAACAACCATTATTCTCTGATTTAAATGAATAACCGTCTCGCATCAAACAAGATCCAGATATAATGTTCATGCTCAACGCAGCACCAAATAACAATTATTTAGGTCTAAAACTAATCCCAAGGTAGATGTAGAGGTAGCGTGCCGACCGCGATCACATCGACTTTGGAACCATTTCCCACGCGCATCGTCACCTCGTCCTTTGCCGGTGTTAAGCAATCCGTAGTCCTGTTTGAGTTGCAAATATTAGCAATGTAACCAGATCAAATACCAGTGCTCTGCGAGCTCTAGTAAGGTACACATCAATAACATGTATATCACATATACCTTTGTTCACCTTGCCATCCTTCTTATCCGCCAAATACTTGGGGCAGTTCCGCTTCGAAGGACGATCGCTTGCGGTAGAAGCACTCGGTTTCAGTTTAGGGCCAGACTTGGGTTTCTTCTCTGAGCAACAACTTGCTTGCTGTTCTTCTTGAATTCCTTCTTCTTCCCTTTGCCTTTCTTCTTGAAACTAGTGGTCTTATTGACCATCAACACTTGATGCTCCTTCTTGATTTCTACCTCCAGCCTTTAGCATTGCGAAGAGCTCGGTATAGTCTTTACTAACCCTTGCATATTATAGTTCATCACGAAGCCTTTGTAGCTTGGTGGCGGTGATTGAAGAATTCATCAATGACACAATCATCCGGAAGATTAACTCCCAATTGTGTCAAGTGATTGTAGTACCCGGACATTACGAGTATATGCTCACTAATGTAACTATTCTCCTCCATCTTGCAGTTATAGAACTTATTGGAGACTTCATATCTCTCAATCCGGGCATTCTGTTGGAATATTAACTTCAACTCTTGGAACATCTCATATGCTCCATGACGTTCAAAACGTCGTTGAAGTCCCGGTTCTAAGCCGTAAAGCATGGCACATCGAACTATAGAGTAGTCATCACTTTGCTCGCCAGACGTTCATAACATCTGCGGTTGCATTAGCAGCAGGCACTGCACCTAGCGGTGCATCCAGGCGTAGCTCTTACATGCAGCAATGAGGATGATCCTCAAGTTACGGACCCGATCCGTGTAATTGCTACCATCATCTTTCAACTTTGCTTTCTCAAGGAACGCATTAAAATTCAACGGAACAACAAAGACGAGCCATCTATCTACAATCAAACATAAACAAGCAAGATACTATCGGTACTAAGTTCATGATAAATTTAAGTTCAATTAATCATATTACTTAAGAACTCCCACTTAGAAAGACATCTCTCTAGTCATCCAAGTGATCACGTGATCCAAATCAACTAAACCATAACCGATCATCACGTGAAATGGAGTAGTTTTCAATGGTGAACATCTTATGTTGATCATATCTACTATATGATTCACGCTCGACCTTTCGGTCTCCGTGTTCCGAGGCCATATCTGCATATGCTAGGCTCGTCAAGTATAACCCGAGTATTCTGCGTGTGCAAAACTGGCTTGCACCCGTTGTAGATGGACGTAGAGCTTATCACACCCGATCATCACGTGGTGTCTGGGCACGACGAACTTTGGCAACGGTGCATACTCGGGGAGAACACTTCTTGATAATTTAGTGAGAGATCATCTTATAATGCTACCGTCAATCAAAGCAAGATAAGATGCATAAAAGGATAAACATCACATGCAAATCAATATAAGTGATATGATATGGTCATCATCATCTTGTGCTTCATGATCTCCATCTTGCGGCACCACCATGATCACCATCGTCACTGGCGCGACACCTTGATCTCCATCGCAGCATCGTTGTCGTCTCGCCAAACTTATGCTTCTCGACTATCGCTACCGCTTAGTGATAAAGTAAAGCATTACAGCGATGCATTGCATACAATAAGCGACAACCATATGGCTCCTGCCGATTGCCGATAACCGGTTACAAAACATGATCATCTCATACAATAAAATATAGCATCACGTCTTGACCATATCACATCACAACATGCCTGCAAAAACAAGTTAGACGTCCTCTACTTTGTTGTTGCAAATTTTACGTGGCTGCTACGGGCTTAAGCAAGAACCAGTCTCACCTCGCATCAAAACCACAACGATACTTCGTCAAATAGACTCCGTTTTAACCTTCTCAAGGACCGGGCGTAGCCACACTCGGTTCAACTAAAGTGAGAGAGCAGCACCCACCAATCACCTTTAAGCAACGAGTGCTCGTGGCGGTGAAACCAGTCTCGCGTAAGCGTCTGCGTAATGTCGGTGCAGGCGCTTCATCTCACAATACCGCTGAACCAAAGTATGACATGCTGGTAGGTAGTATGACTTGTATCGCCCACAACTCACTTGTGTTCTACTCGTGCAAAACATCAAACCATAGAAAAACCTAGGCTCGGATGCCACTTTGTTGGGGAACGTAGTAATTTCAAAAATTTTCCTACGCACACGCAAGATCATGGTGATGTATAGCAACGAGAGGGAGAGTGTTGTCTACATACCCTTGTAGACCCGGCGAAGCGATCACAACATAGAGGAAGTAGTCGACGTTCTCCTCGCGATCCGACCGATCCGGCGCCGTTACTCCGGCGCCCGAGTTCTTGACACACGTACAGCTCGATGGCGTCCCTCGTACTCGATCCAGCCGAGTGTCGAGGAGAGTTCCACAAGACGACGGCGTGGTGGCGATCTTGATGTTTCACGGCGCGGGGCTTCGCCTAAGCTTCGACGGTATAACCGAGGTGGAATATGGTGGAGGGGGCACCGCACACGGCTAAGGAACGATCTCACGATCAACTTGTGTGTTCCAAGGTGCCCCTTGCCCCGTATATAAAGGAGCCAGGGGGAGGGCGGCGGCCAAGGAGGGCGCTGCAGGGAGTCCTACTCCTCCGGGAGTAGGATTCCCCCAATCCTAGTCCAACTAGGATTCCTGGAGGGAAAGAGAGAGAGGGGGCGGCCCTTCTCCTAGTCCTAATAGGACTAGGGAAGGGGGGCGCAGCCCTCTTGGGCTGCCCTTCTCCTTTCCACCAAGGCCCATAGTGGCCCATTTACCTCCCGGGGTTCCGTAACCTCCGGTACTCGGTAAATTCCGTTTTAGCCGGAACCATTCGAACTCCAAACATAGGCTTCCAATATATCAATCTTTATGTCTCGACCATTCCGAGACTCCTCGTCATGTCCGTGATCACATCCGGGACTCCGAACTCCTTCGGTACATCAAAATACATAAACTCATAATAACTGTCATCGTAACTTTAAGCGTGCGGACCCTACGGTTCGAGAACAATGTAGACATGACCTAGAACTATTCACGGTCAATAACCAACAGCGGGACCTGGATGCCCATATTGGTTCCTACATATTCTACGAAGATCTTTATCGGTCAGACCGCATAACAACATACGTTGTTCCCTTTGTCATCGGTATGTTACTTGCCCGAGATTCGATCGTCGGTATCCAATACCTAGTTCAATCTCGTTACCAGCAAGTCTCTTTACTCGTTCCGTAATACATCATCTCACAACTAACTCATTAGTTGTAGTGCTTGCAAGGCTTCATGATGTGCATTACCGAGAGGGCCCAGAGATACCTCTCCGACTATCGGAGTGACAAAACCTAATCTCAAATCGCCAACCCAACATCGCCTTTGGAGACACCTGTAGTACTCCTTTATAATCACCCGATTACGTTGTGACGTTTGGTAGCACCAAAGTGTTCCTCCGTAAACGGAGTTGCATAATCTCATAGTTACAGGAACATGTATAAGTCATGGATAAAAGCAGTAGCAACATACTGAACGATCGTGTGCTAAGCTGATGGAATGGGTCATGTCAATCAGATCATTCTGCTAATGATGTGACCTCATTAATCAAATAACAACTCCTTGTTTATGGTTAGGAAACATAACCATCTTTGATTAATAAGCTAGTCTAGTAGAGGCATACTAGTGACATGTTGTTTTGTCTATGCATTCACACATGTATCATGTTTCCGGTTAATACAATTCTAGCATGAATGATAAACATTTATCATGAAATAAGGAAATAAATAATAACTTTATTATTGCCTCTAGGGCATATTTCCTTCACTACCGTCGCCGTGTACAACGACTTCCACTATGCCGTGTACGACTACTTCCCACGACGACCCATGAACGACTACCTCCACTACGGCCCGTGAACGTCTTCTTCCTTCGCCGAACCCGAACCGCTCCGAAAACGCACGCTTCGAAGGTATAACCCGAGACGACCGCGATGAGATGCCCTTGCATGTATGAGATGCTCGAGTTTTGCACCGTGACCGAATTGTCTTTGCACGTTCCTCTATTGCCATGCCACCGTACCGTGGGAACCCGATAGTCGGGATCACCCCACCATCTTGCATGACTCGCTCACGCCCACTTCTCGTTTGCATCGGTATCTCCTCAAGCTACCGGAACCGATATGATGCCGTGGCATCATTTTCGGATATGTTGCCGTGGCACCATTTTTGTTTCGCCGCCGTGGCACCTTTTTCCTTCCGCCATGGCGACTAATGCCTCGTATCATGCTCATGTTAACGTTTTCATAAAATTGCATAAACTTGCATATGTCATCCGCATCATGATAACAACAATTAAAATGTTTTAAACTTGTTGTTGCATTAAATTGCTAAATGACATGAGGATTTTCCGGAATTATCGTTTGTTGTTTCCGGCCTCATTTAAACTTGCCTAAATAGCTAGTTTAATTGTGCTTCACCTCTTGCCATGTATAACAACATTTAATATTGATGAGTAGCATAACCGAGAGAGAACTAAATAATTGATGTGGTGTTTTGTCAATATGCAACTCCGTTGCATATTGAGCTCCACTTAATTTGTAAGATAGTTTGTTGCATTTTGCCATGCCATGTTTCATTAAACTGGACATGCATCATACTTGTTTGCGCAGCATGCCATGTTTATGTGATGGTTGTTTACTATGTTGTTTGTTTCTTTCCGGTGTTGCTTCTTAGTTCCGGTAATGTTGCGATTGTGAGGATTCGTTCGACTGCGTCCGTTTGTCTTCTTCATGGACTCGTTCTTCTTCCTTGCGGGATTTCAGGCAAGATGACCGCTACCCTGGATCTCACTACTATCATTGCTATGCTAGTTGCTTCGTTCTATCGCTATGCTACGCTACCTATTACCTATTTATCAAGCCATCCCATATTGCCATGAACCTCTAACCTTTGACACCATTCCTAGAAAACCGTTGATTGGGTATGTTACCGCTTTGCTCAGCCCCTCTTATAGCGTTGCTAGTTGCAGGTGAAGTTGAAGATTTTCTCCATGGTGGACAGGATTTTTGGTTGGGATATCACAATATCTCTTATATTATTAATGCATCTATATATTTGGTAAAGGGTGGAAGGCTCGGCCTTATGCCTGGTGTTTTGTTCCACTCTTGCCGCCCTAGTTACCGTCATACCGGTGTTATGTTCCCGGATTTTATGCTCCTAACGTGGTCGGGTGATTTATGGGACCCCCGACGGTTCGCTTTGAATAAAACTTGTCCAAAGAAGGCCCAACATTGACTTTTACCATTTGCCTTACCACCACCTATATTTCCCTTGGGAGTAATTAACCCAAGGGTCATCTTTATTCAGGCCCCCCGGGCCAATGCTTGTCTAAGTGTTGGTCCAAACTAGAGCGCTTTGCAGCGCCACCTCAAAGAAACTTGAGGTCTGGTTTTAGTTGTACGGACTGCTCATCCGGTCGTTGCCTGAGACGAGATACGCGCGGCTACTATTAGGGTGTCGGCACGCCGGGAGGTCTTGCTGGTCTTGTTTTACCATTGTCGAAATGTCTTGATGTACCGGGATTCCGAGACTGATCGGGTCTTCCTGGGTGAAGGTCTATTCCTTCGATGATCGCGAGAGCTTGTCATGGGCTAAGTTGGGACACCCCTGCAGGGTATAAACTTTCGAGAGCCGTGCCCGCGGTTATGTGGCAGATGGGAATTTGTTAATGTCCGGTTGTAGACAACTTGACACTTGATCCGAATTAAAACGCATCAACCGTGTGTGTAGCCGTGATGGTCTCTTCTCGGCGGAGTCCGGGAAGTGAACACGGTTTCTGTGTTATGTTTGACGTAAGTAGGTGTTCAGGATCACCTCTTGATCATTGCTAGTTGACGACCGTTCCGCTTGTTCTCTTCTCGCTCTCTTTTGCGTTGGTTAGCCACCATATATGCTTAGCCGCTGCTGCAACCTCACCACTTTGCCCCTTCCTTTCCCATTAAGCTTTGCTAGTCTTGATACCCATGGTAATGGGATTGCTGAGTCCTCGTGGCTCACGGATACTTCAAAACCAGTTTGCAGGTGCCTATGTTACCGAGCAGGTGACGCAACCAAGCTCAAGGAGGAGCTCGATGAAGATCTTGCCCTTGTGTTGTTTCCTTCTAGTTGATCAGTAGTGGAGCCCAGTTGGGATCGATCGGGGACCTTTGTCGCATTTGGGGTTCTTCTTTTACTTTGGTTCCGTAGTCGGACCTTGATTGTATCTGGATGATGTAATGCTTTATTCATGTAATTGTGTGAAGTGGCGATTGTAAGCCAACTATGTATCTCTTTCCCTTATGTATTACATGGGTTGTGTGAAGATTACCTCACTTGCGACATTGCTTTCAATGCGGTTATGCCTCTAAGTCGTGCTTCGACACGTGGGAGATATAGCCGCATCGAGGGCGTTACAACCGCCCACGACCTCCAACGTCGCGGGAAATGCGGGGATGCGTGGGGAAGTGGACACTATGGGAGATGTGGTCGGCGCCAGGCGGCGTTGGCACCACCACTCCCATGGCTGAAGCAGAAGCGGGAGGCACCGGGGAAGGACTGCATCAGCAACATCTCAACGACCATGCCCCTCGAGGTACGGATGGGGGAGTTATTTTGTCTGCACCCCCTCTCCTCACCAAAGGGGACAGTCACAGTGGCGGCGCACATTCTGGGGCGAATCGCAACCCTCCGGCTGCCCCCGCCGCCGGCGCGACCATAGGGTGCATGCCACCCACGAAACGGGCAGACCCAGCCACTGTGCCCAACGGAGCTGCTGGCCCTCAAGCCCCTCCACTACATCACCATGCCATCCAAGCGGCTGGTTCGCAACAGCGTGGGTACGAAGCGGTCGCCACCGACACCATCAGGAGCCGAGCGACACTGCGGTCTATGTCATCATCACCTATGCCAAGCACTTCCTCAGCGGCCATGGCACGGGCCCAGCTGCTGTTGAGATTTCTGCTGGCAGCCGATCACATGGATGAGTGGCGTGCCACCATCTAGAGTTTGATTGGTTTCGCAGAGCCAGGAGGTCCATAGCGAGCTGGCCCGCCACAGCCTCCCCAGGCAATGGCAACGGCTTGTGTTGCCGGCTGTACAGAAGGGGCCGCCCCCACGGTGCAGTCCCCACCTCGGCAAGCAGTACGGGAGCCACGTAACCAAGAGCCCGACGATGTCTCGATGGCCTCCTCCGACCCTCGAGCACGTCAAGGCCAACGACGAAGCCCCTAAGGATGGGCGAAGGGCGCGCGCACCGTCGTCGAGCGGCACCGCAACAACCACTGCCGGCCCAATGTGTGTGACGACCTCGACATTGATGAGCCCGTGCTCAGAGATGGTGGGTGCCTACCTTTAGAGGTCGGGTGCCCTGCCTTCACCCGTGAGCTGCGGCAAGTCCGTTGGCTGTCCACTCGCACGTTCAAGCCAGAGATACCAGAGAAGTATGATGGGAGACTGAACCCGGCATAGTTCTTGAGCATCTACAATATCGTTGTTCAGGCGGCCGGGGGAAGAGATGAGAAGGTATTCGCTAACTACCTCCCTTTGGCACTCAAATCAAATGTGAGGTCTTGGTTGATGCACCTGCCGGAGAACTCCATTGCGACCTGGGCTGACCTGTGCCATGAGTTCATTGGCACCTTCACGGGCGGCCATCAAGAACCTGGACGACCCAGCAATTTGCAGCTTCTCCAGCAAAAAGGAGAGACTCTGCGGAAGTACTTGCAAAGATTCAGCAGAGTCCACAGAAATATTCTAGATATCCACCCAGCAGCTGTGATAGCTGCCATCCCATCCAATGTGCGCAACCGCATGATATGTGCCAAGATGAACGTTCGGTTGCCCAAGACTGTGAAGGAGTTGTATACCTTGGTGGACAAGTGTGCTCGGGTGGAAGAGGGGAGGAAGCTCCCTAGAGAGGAAGATTGCGTCGACATCGACTCAGAGGATGATGATGAGTCCACCAGTCAGAGGAAGAAGAGCAAGAAGCGCAACAAGAAGCGCAAAGATAAGGCAATGTTGACAGTTGAGAGATCGAGCACACCTAGTACCGGCAAGAAGGCTAAAGCCGAAGCCCCCGGCAAGGAAGCTGCCGCATGCACTGACTGCCGGGAGGGTGCGACTGCTGAAAGGGCTGGGAAAGGTGATGGACCATAATGCAAGATTCATCAGACCAAGGGCCACGATCTCTAAGAGTGTCATCAGGTTGAGCATCTCGTCAAGAAGCAGAGGGCTGAGTATGAGAAGCATGATAATTAAGGAAAAAGATTAGAGCGACACTGATAGAAAGGGCCGGGGCGGTGAAGCAAATCGCCCTGGCAAGGCTGCTCGGAACCAAGGGAAACCCGCTAGGGGCCGAGAGAAGGAGATTGCAATGATGAAAATGATGGAGGGGATGAAGAGGAAACAAGTGAGCGGGGATTCCAGAAGGCCACTGACGCCCTATGCATTGATGGGAGTGCATCTTTGCACTCCTCTCTCAACCAACTTAAATAGTGGGTGCGTGAAGTCAATGCCATGGAGCCAGTGGCGGGTTCACGGAAACTGCTCAAATGGTCACGCATGCCCATCATATTTGATGAAGAGGATCACCCTAGCCGCACCACTATGGTAGGGTGCTTGCCATTGTTGGTCTCACCAACAATCCGCAACCTCAAGGTCACAAAGATGTTGGTTGATGGCGGGGCTGGGTTTAATCTGATTTCCCCACAAGTTCTCAGCAAGCTCCAAATAAAGAGGAAGACCTCAAGGCTATGGGCACGTTTCAAGGAGTCAATCCCTGCAGGAGTCGTCCTAAGGGAAAGATCATGTTGCCAGTGACATTTGGGGGAGAGTTAAACTACCGGACTGAGAAGATCGTGTTTGATGTGGTTGACCTCCCCCTGCCATACAATGGAATTCTTGGGCGTCCGGCCCTAGCCAAATTCATGGCAACATCCCACTATGCCTACAACACCGTGAAGATGACAGGACCGATGGGCGTCATTTCCATTCCATTAGATAAGAAAGACGCGATGATATGCGTGGATAAGATGTACCGGGATGCAGTCGCGGCAGAGGCCGCCGAAGCCACAATGCCCGCCAAGGAAAGAAACGGACAGAAGAAAGATAGTAGGGATGCCGACAAGGAATCTGGGAAGTGTACCTCCACGGAGTGCACGGGACCTGCTGATGATGTGCCAGAGAGTTCCAACAACAAGAGGACCAAGGTTGTTGCACCCCCTGTGAAAAAGGTCCCGGCATGGCTGGCTGGTACTGATGGTACTTTTACCATCAGTGCCACCCTCGATGACAAATAGGAAAACACACTCGTTGCCTTCCTACGAGCGAATATCAATGTGTTTGCTTGAAAACCATCTGATATCCCCAGTGTTCCCAGGGAGGTAATCAAGCACCACCTTGCTGTCTGCCCACATGCCCGACCCGTCAAGCAAAAGGTGCGGAAGCAAGCCTTGGAGCGACAACAATTCATTGCCGAAGAGATCAAGAAACTTGAGGCAGCTGGTTTGGTTAGAGGAGTACTACATCCAACATGGTTAGCAAACCCAGTGGTTGTGCGCAAGGCTGATGGGAAATGGAGGCTTTGCATAGATTTCAGGATTTGAACAAGGCATGCCCGAAGAACCCATTCCCCTTGCCGCGCATTGACTAGATTGTGGAGTCCACTTCCGGGTGTGATTTGATCTCCTTTCTGGATGCATACTCTGGGTACCATCAGATATTCATGTCTAAGGAAGACGAAGAGAAGACCTCCTTCATCACCCCATGTGGCACATACTAGTTTGTGTGCATGCCTTTCGGGTTGGAGAGTGCCGGGTCCACTTTTGCAAGAGCAGTCCAAATTGGTTTCGAGCCACAGTTACACAGGAACATTGAAACTTATATGGATGATATTGTGGTCAAGACCAAGGACAAATTGACCCTCATCTAGGATTTGGAAGAGACATTTGCCAATCTACACAAGATCAACTTGAAGCTAAACCCAGAGAAGTGTGTGTTTGGCGTTCCCTCCGGCAACTTGCTTGGCTTCTTTGTGTCCCACCGCGGGATCAAGGCCAACCCAGATAAGATCAAGGCCATCGAGCAGATTCAGGCACCCAAGACAGTTAAGGATGAGACGTCTGACAGGATGTGTTATCGCGCTTAGCAGATTCATCTCCAAGTCTGCCGAGTGCGCCTTGTCATTCTTCAAATTTTGAAGAGGCAAGGACCTATGAAGTGGACCCCGGAAGCAGATGAAACATTGCAAGATTTAAAGACCTATTTGTCTTCTGTGCCCACTTTGGTTGCACCCAAGCTACAAGAATCGTTGCTGCTATATCTGGCGGCGACTAATCAGGTGGTCAGTGCAGCATTGGTGGCACAGCGGGAAGTGGAGGAAACAACAACCTCAGCAGATGTCCCGCCAAGAGCAAAAAGAGAGAATAGCCCGGCAAGGTCAGATGTGAATCGGGACAAAGAGAAGCACGACAGTGAAGGCAACCCTAAGGATGCGGCAAGGAAGAAAGTGGTGCAGCGCCCAGTATACTTTGTCAGCTCCCGGTTACAGGGGGCTAGATCCAAGTATTCTGGCGTGCAAAAATTGATGTTTGGCCTCATCATGGCCTTAAGAAAACTGCACCACTACTTCCAAGCCCATGAGATCATGGTTGTCACACGCTTTCCATTGCAAAGGATACTCTGGAACCCAGAGGCTACCGGCAGAATAGTGGAATGGGCTCTAGAGTTATCCAGGTTTCGCCTGAAGTTTGAAAGCATGTCAACAATTTCGAGCAGGGCATTGGCAGAGTTTATTGCAGAATCGACGCCAACCCTTGATGAGGAAGTATTGGAAACAGTTATTCCTTGCAAGGAATCACCCTAAGAATGGACCGTGTATTTTGATGGTGCCTTCTCCCTACAAGGTGCAAGGGCTGGCGTGCTTCTCGTTGCTCCCACTGGGGAGCACCTAAAGTACATCATCCATATGCGTTTTCCCCGGGAGGAGGCGACCAACAATACAACAGAGTATGAAGGGCTCATTGCCAGGCTCAGAATTGCCACAGAATTGGGAATTAAGAAGCTGATCATTCGAGGAGATTCACAGCTTGTTGTGGGACAAGTCAACCAGGATTACCAAAGTCCATTGATGGAGGCATACGCCGATGAAGTGAGAAGATTGGAGGAGCACTTTGACGGATTACAAACAGAGCATGTGCCTCGTGCAGAAAACAACATTGTTGATCATCTGTCAAAGTGCACTGCGCAAATGCTGCTTATGGAACCAGGAACTTTTGTTCTCCATCTTACTAAGCCCTCTGTATTCCCAATAAAAATGGCTAGAAAAAGGAGGGAATTGGACTCCGGTAAGCCTCTCTTGGTAGAACCCCTCGAGGTTCCTGGCAGGTACCCTGCTAGAAACAACTCCCCTTTGCTTGTCGTGTCGCACCCTCCTACCGGACCACTAGTCCCCGTGGTCGAGGGATGCGCCCCCACGAATGAGGACGTGCCGCTAGTCCTCGTTGCCGAGCCTCAGGCTCCAACTTGGGCAAGGCACATAGTCCATTTCCTTCAAACTAGAGAACTTCCCGAAGAGCAAGAAGAAGCGGGAAGAGTAGCCCGGAGGGCCAGTATGTATCATTTTGTCAATGACACTCTATACAGAAGAAGGCCCAATGGTGTGAAATCGAAGTGCATTTTCCAGGAAGAAGGAAAGGAACTGCTGGTAGAAATACACAAAGGCATGTGCGGCTCCCACATTGGATCAAGGGCTTTAGTTGGGAAAGCTTCCCGACAAGGATTCTATTGGCCCACAGCCCTCCAAGATGCGGTCGAGCTAGTCACTGATACGTCTCCATTGTATCTATAATTTTTGATTGTTCCATGCTATTATATTACCTGTTTTGGATCTTTATGGGCTTTACTTTACACATTTATATCATTTTTGGGACTAACCTACTAACCGGAGGCCCAGCCCGTATTGCTGTTTTTTCCTATTTCAGTATTTCTAAGAAAAGGAATATCAAACGGAGTCCAAATGCAATGAAACATTCAGGAGCGTGATTTTTGGAACGAACGTGATCCAGAGGACTTGGAGTGAAAGTCAAGAAGCAGCCGTGGCGACCACGAGGGTGGAGGGCGCGCCCCCTATCTCGTGGGCCCCTCTGGCGGCCACCGACCTACTTCTTCCTCCTATATATACCCACGTACCCCGAGAACATCAGAACAAGCCACGAAAACCTAGTTCCACCGTCGTAACCTTCTGTATCCGCGAGATCCCATCTTGGAGCCTTCGCCAGCGCTCCGCCGGAGGGGGAACGACCATGGAGGGCTTCTACATCAACACCATAGCCCCTCCAATGAGTTGTGAGTAGTTTACCACAGACCTTCGGGTCCATAGTTATTAGCTAGCTGGCTTCTTCTCTCTTTTTGGATCTCAATACCATGTTCTCCTCGATCTTCTTGGAGATCTATTCGATGTAACTCTTTTTGCGGTGTGTTTGTCGAGATCCGATGAATTGTGGGTTTATGATCAAGTTTATCTATGAGAAATATTTGAATCTCCTCTGAATTCTTTTATGTATGATTGAGTTATCTTTGCAAGTCTCTTCGAATTATCAGTTTGGTTTGGCCTACTAGATTGATCTTTCTTGCAATGGGAGAAGTGCTTAGCTTTGGGTTCAATCTTGTGGTGTCCTTTCCCAGTGAAAGCAGGGGCAGCAAGGCACTATTCTATTGTTGCCATCGAGGATAAAAAGATGGGGTTTATATCATATTGCATGAGTTTATCCCTCTACATCATGTCATCTTTCTTAATGCGTTACTCTGTTCTTATGAACTTAATACTCTAGATGCATGCTGGATAGCGGTCGATGTGTGGAGTAATAGTAGTAGATGCAGGCAGGAGTCGGTCTACTTGTCACGGACGTGATGCCTATATACATGATCATGCCTAGATAATCTCATAATTATTGGCTTTTCTATCAATTGCTCGGCAGTAATTTGTTCACCCACTGTAATACTTATGCTATCTTGAGAGAAGCCACTAGTGAAACCTATGTCCCCCGGGTCTATCTTTTATCATATAAGCTTTCAATCTACTTTTATTTGCATCTTTACTTTTCCAATCTATATTATAAAATACCAAAAATATATTTATCTTATCATACTATCTCTATCAGATCCCACTTTCGCAAGTGGCCGTGAATGGATTGACAACCCCTTTATTGCGTTGGTTGCGAGTTCTTTGTTTGTTTGTGTAGGTGCGTGGGACTTTTGAGGAGCCTCCTACTGGATTGATACCTTAGTTCTCAAAAACTGAGGGAAATAGTTATGCTACTATTGCTGCATCACCCTTTCCTCTTCAAGGAAAACCAACGCAAGCTCAAGACGTAGCAAGAAGGATTTCTAGCACCGTTGCCGGGGAGGTCTTCGCTCAAGTCAAGACATACCAAGTACCCATCACAAACTCATCTCCCTCGCATTTACATTATTTGCCATTTTCCTCTTGTTTTCCTCTCCCCCACTTCACCCTTGCTGTTTTATTCGCCCTTCTTTCGTTCTATCTTATGTTTGCTTGTGTCTACATGTGCCTTTTATTTGCTTGGATCTTTGCTTGCTAAAAATCTATTGATATGGATCCACTTAAAGTGTTCTACTTGGATCATCTTCGATCCTTTTGCGCTCGTGCTGAAACCCCAACTAGCCTAGTTGACGGGAAATCTTTAGATGAGCATGCTCATTTTGTGCATCACCGTTTGTCTGAAAAAGGGAAACTCTTATGGGATCAAATAAACAGATTGCTATGTTATTCTTGGAATCTTTGTGAAATTTGTGATTTTACTTGTTGCTCTAAGAACCCTAAAAAACACCTTCCTTACCTATGTGAGTTTAATGAAAATGAAATCTTATCTTCTTATGCAAAGGGTGTTTATAGTTACTATGATATCAAACAAATTGAAGAATTTGTTGCTTTTAAGGGTGCTTCTGAAGTTGCTTCTTTGATTGAAAAGTATGATATTACTCTCTACGAATCTGAAATTTTTGACATACTTAAATATTGCTATGAAAACTATGCTCATAATGTCTATGTCAAAGAATTTATTGAGAGAATGACTGTTGCTTTGGAAGAAAATAATGATATGCATGAATCTATAGATAATGATTTCGATGATTTGATTGAAATATCCCTTGATGAACATGATGCTTGCTATTCTTGTGGCCATGATGCCAATATTTATGAAGATGAATTTGCTATAGTTCTTTATGTTAAACATGAGATCATTGCTATTGCCCCCATACTTGGTAGTTCCTTCAATGAAAAGCCTGATAGCAATGATGTTACTATAAATTCTCTTGATGTCAATTGTGCTAATAATATGCAAAACCCTAAGCTTGGGGATGCTAGTTTTGCTATGTCTACTACTTGTTGCAATGATCATGATTTGGGTGATTCTTCTTATGATCTTGAAAATTTATTTAAGCCCCATGATGAATATGAGATTGATAATAGTGTTTGCAATAATATTGAAAGTGGGTTTGGAAGAGTGTCAACTTTAGATCCCACATATTTGGATTTTGATCAATCTTATGAAATTTTTGATAAAAGTGGGCTTGGAGAGGTCATGACTTTAGTTAATGATAATCCCACTATTTTGGAAGAGTGTCAACTTCGCATGCATGTGGATCATGTTGAGAATATGTTATGTGATAGTTATATTGTTGAGTTTTCTTATGATCCTACATGTAATTGTTATGAGAGAGGGAAATATGGCTGTAGAAATTTTCATGTTACTAAATTACCTCTCGTTATGTTGAGATTGCTATTGTTCCTTTCCGCTTCCTTGCATATGCTAGTTTTTGCTAGCTGTGATAATTTGTTTTTCTATAATATGCCTATTTATAGGAAGTATGTTAGACTTAGATGTGTTTGTCACATGTTTCATGATGCTCTCTTTGTGTTTCAATTCTTGTCTTTCATGTGAGCATCATTAAATTTATCAATGCCTAGCTAAAAGGCTTTAAAGAAAAGCGCTTGTTGGGAGACAACCCAATATTTTTACTTGCTGTTATTCAATAAATTTTGCATCCACCTTCTGCTTAGATGTGTTTTATGTTTTAGTTAGTGTTTGTGCCCAGTAGAACCTATAGGATAACCTATGGTGAAAGTTAATTTGATTCTGCTGAAAAACAGAAACTTTGCACGCACGAAATTAGTTTTGTTAAATCACAGAAACGTGCTTTTGCGTTGATTATTTTTGCTGTAGATCAATAGATAAATTTCCTAGGACTTCCTATTTTGGTAGGATTTTTAGTGTTCCATAAGTATTCGTGGGTTACAGATTGCTACAGACTGTTCTGTTTTTGACAGATTCTGCTTTTCGTGTGTTGTTTGCTTATTTTGATGCATCTATGGCTAGTATTAAGTGGTATGAACCGTAGAGAACTTGAAATACAGTAGGTTTAACAGAAATATACATAAAGAATGAGTTCATTACAGTACCTTATGTGGTGGTTTTGCTTTCTTTCACTAACGGAGCTTATGAGATTTCCTGTTGAGTTTTGTGTTGTGAAGTTTTCAAGTTTTGGGTAAAGATTTGATGGACTATGGAATAAGGAATGGCAAAAGCCTAAGCTTGGGGATGCCCATGGCACCCCAAGATATTCAAGAATAGCCAAAATCCTAAGCTTGGGGATGCCCCGGAAAGGCATCCCCTCTTTCGTGTTTGTTCATTGGTAACTTTACTTGGAGCTATATTTTTATTCGCCACATGATATGTGTTTTGCTTGGAGCGCCTTGTATGATATTAGTTTTTGCTTTTTAGTTTACCACAATCATCCTTGATGTACACATCTTTTGGTAGAGACACACATGACTTGGAATTTATTAGAATACTCTATGTGCTTCACTTATATCTTTTGAGCTAGATAGTTTTTGCTCTAGTGCTTCACTTATATCTTTTAGAGCACGGCGGTGGCTTAATTTTGAAGAAATTGTTGATCTCTCATGCTTCACTTGTATTATTTTGAGAGTCTCTTAGAACAGCATGGTATTTGCTATGGTTATAAAATTGATCCTAGAATGGTAGGCATCCAAGTTGGGTATAATAAAAACTATCATAGAAAGTGAATTGGATGCTATGATCAATTTGATACTTGATAATTGTTTTGCGATATGGAGGTAGTGATATTAAAGTCATGCTAGTTGGGTGATTATGAATTTAAAGAATGCTTGTGTTGAATTTTGTGATTCCCGTAGCATGCATGTATTGTGAACCGCTTTCTGATGAAGTTGGAGCACAATTTTATTTATTCATTGTCTTCCTTATGAGTGGCGGTCGGGGACGAGCGATGGTCTTTTCCTACCAATCTATCCCCTGAAGGAAATATGCCCTAGAGGCAATAAAAAGTTATTATTTATTTCCTTATATCATGATAAATGTTTATTATTCATGCTAGAATTGTATTAACCGGAAACATAATACTTGTGTGAATACATAGACAAACAGAGTGTCACTAGTATGCCTCTACTTGACTAGCTCGTTGATCAAAGTTGGTTATGTTTCCTAGCCATAGACATGTGTTGTCATTTGATTAACGGGATCACATCATTAGAAGAATGATGTGATTGACTTGACCCATTCCGTTAGCTTAGCACTCGATCGTTTAGTATGTTGCTACTGCTTTCTTCATGACTTATACATGTTCCTATGACTATGAGATTATGCAACTCCCGTTTACTGGAGGAACACTTTGTGTGCTACGAAACGTCACAACATAATTGGGTGATTATAAAAGTTCTCTACAGGTGTCTCCGAAGGTACTTGTTGGGTTGGCGTATTTTGAGATTAGGATTTGTGTAGGATCGAAAGTATGTCTAGAGGGGGGGGGGTGATTAGACTACTTGACAATATAAAAATTCAGCCTTTTGATTAGGACAAGTTTTTAGCAAGTTCACAATGATGATCAAGTCAAGTATCACCCTACACATGCAATTCTAGAGTATTGGCAGCGGAAAGTAAATTGCACATGTAGTAAAGAGAGGTGGAGAAGAGCAAACGCAATTTGGAGACACGGAGATTTTTCTCGTGGTTCCGATAGGTGGTGCTATCGTCAATCCACGTTGATGGAGACTTCAACCCACGGAGGGTAACGGCTGCGAGAGTCCACGGAGGGCTCCACCCACGAAGGGTCCACGAAGAAGCAACCTTGTCTATGCCATCATGGCATACACCCACGGAGGACTAGCCTTACTCGGGGTAGATCTTCACGAAGTAGGCGATCTCCTTGCCCTTACAAACTTCTTGGTTCAACTCCACATCTTGACGGAGGCTCCCAAGCGACACCTAACCAATCTAGGAGGCACCACCCTCCAAAAGGTAATAGATGGTGTTGGTGATGATGAACTCCTTGCTCTTGTGCTTCAAATGATAATCTCCCCAACACTCAACTCTCCTCACCGATTTGGCTGTGGTGGAAGAAAGGATTGAGTGGAAAGCAACTTGGGAAGGCTAGAAATCAAGTTTCATATGGTGGGAGTGGAGCAACTTGATCTCAACACAAGGGTAGGTAGTTTTCTTCTCGAAATGTAAGGTAGGAGTGGTAGTTCTTTCGATGGCTCTCTCCACGAATGAAGAGGAGGTGGAGGGTATTTATAGCCTCCACACAAAATCCAACCGTTACACACATTTGACCAATCTCGGTCGGACCGAAGTTGACAACTCGGTGAGACCGAAAGTTCAAATCTTGTGAGCGTTGGGATTTTCGTGGGACCGAAAATACAATCTCGGTGAGTCCGATTCTTCCAAAGACTAGGGTTTGCCAATCTCGGTGGGACCGACTTTATCATCTCGGTGACACCGATTTGATGACGAAGGTTCTGAAGCTTGGCAACACTAGTTTCGGTGAGACCGAGTTTGGAATCGGAAAATCCGAAATTTCTAGGGTTTGGGTATATGGTGAGGTGGTTCATCTCGGTGTGGTGAGTTTATGGAATCGGTGAGACCGAGATTACTTATGAGTGTATGTTGGAATGAAAGATTGCTGATGGTTTGGGAGATGTATCACTAAGCACTTTGAGCAACCAGATCATTAACATAACCTCATCCCTTTTAATAGTATTGGCTTTCCTATAGACTCAATGTGATCTTGGATCACTAAACCAAAAATGGAGTCTTGAGCTTTTGCCAATGTTTTCCTTAGCATTTTGAGGGTCCACTTCTTGACCATTGCCATACCCATATCACTGAACTTTCTGAAATGATTCTCAAGAAACTATTAGTTCAATGATATATATGTTGTTATTAATTACCAAAACCACCCGGGGATTAGTTGCACTTTCAATCTCCCCCTTTTTGGTAATTGATGACAACATATAGATCAAAGCTTCGACAAATGATATAATCAATGAATAATATCGTCGCTTTGAGAAGTATGTGATAAGCAAGAGCTCCCCCTAAATTTGTGCATTAATTAAGATTTTCGTTTGAATGCAAATGCACAATCGATTAGGATCATGGGTCACTCTTCCATGTCACATACATCTTGGTGGAGCGCACAAAATGATAAGAATGAATAGCATGCACCCAATCACCAAGACATGAGTAAATGATCATACAAGATATGAATAGCATATGATAAGCATTAAGCACACATTAAGGCATAGTATGATCAAGCACTCATCAAAGTAGAGCAAACGTAGTATCAAACACACGGAATGTCTCGAAAAACTCAAAAGTATCTCAAAGAAACCGCAAATGAACGAAAGAGCAAAAGCGAGCACTCTCTCTCTCGAAGTCCTATGATCTATACAATTTCTCCCCCTTTGGCAACAAGTTACCAAAAGTTCGAAGGTATAGAGCTAAACGTCACTAGGGACTCTGCTGGCGGCTCTGTGCAGGTTGATGGAGTTGAGATGGCTGCATCCGCAAAGGCTTCACGATGTCCGAGGAGCTGGAGGAGTGGACACTTGGAGCCGGAGCTGGGCCGATGGAGCTGTGGGAGGTCTTGTCTTGTAGCCACGGTGTCTGCCTTTGGGATAGCAGCTGATCTGGGTCTTGTGGGAACCGGAGCAGGCTGCTCATAATCATCCTGGACTAGGTCATCCTGCATCTCCTGCATGAGCTCTGCCTTCTCCCTCTTGGCTTCCTCGATATCTGCTTCAAGCTTGTTGACAGTGACTTGCACTTCAGTCAGCTTGACATCCAGAGCATGGAACTTGTCTTCAACTATCCTCTCAAGACTCTCCCGAGATCGCACAATGCTGGCAGGCGTTGTTCAATCCTCCGGTAGCTTCAAGGAGCTGCTCTCCAACACTCTTGGGTTTAGCTGCTGCTGCTTCTTGCTTCTTCCTTCTCAGCTTTAGCTTGTTTGGCAGCTTCAGACTTTGCTTGACCTTCAACAGACGTGGGATCATCCTCGGTCATCACAACTTCATTGTCCTCATGCTCAGGCTGCGTTGGCAAGTGTGGTCTATCCAACAAGTAGGTGCCCGTGCCAAACTTGGCATTGATAAGCATCCGAATGTGCGGGCAAATCCACATGACCTCTTCAGTCTGCTGCAGTCCTCTTGATAGTCTCAACTATCGGGTCCATCACCTTGAAAGGTGCCTTCGATCAAGTATATGCAGCATGTTGATAGAATAGCCTCTTATCATGCGATGATCTCGGACTTGGGCATCAAGGTATGCCTCGAAATTGTGTTCGTGGTAGGGAGACCTGCCGGAGATGATACACCGAGCCGAGCTTCGGATCTCTACATCCTTAGCTGGTACCTCATTGTACATATTTTTCATAGACTCATGGTTTTTCTTGGGAATACCATAGACATCAACATCATCCTCTCTCTGCACAGGAGCATTCAGCAGTGCTGCCCATTCTTCAACAGTTGAAGAGAATCTCTGGCCTTCAGTCATCCATGTGATCTTACCATCAGGATAGAAATGAGCAGTGGCATAGAATTGCATGATCATCTCATCATTCCAAGCTGTTAGCTTCTGACCAACGAAATCAGCAACATCACATGCAGTAAAGCTCTCATGCACATGTGGAAAGAAGTCTCTGTGCTCTTCATCACAATATATGCCCGATCGAACATAGCGAGTGTCTCGCAACAATGGGCTTCTTGTCCATAAGCACGCCTCATAGAAATCTTGCTTGCTCTCGGTGTGGAACCTTGGGTCAACAGCAGTCCTTCTCCTCACAAAGATATGGATCAGCTTGTCTCCATAGCCCGAGACCTTTGTCCTTTCTTTCCTTCATGTTTTCAGCTCGAGGATGAGCATCATTGTGAATTGGCAATTTCGACGGAGTTTCAAGAACACAGTGCCTCATCATCCGACTCACCGGTGGCACATTGTCTTTCTTCTTCTCTGAAGCTGGGATGTTTCTCACAGTTTTCTTGGGCTTGGCAGCAGGCTTGGCTTGAGCTGCCTTTCTTTGGAGCAGATGGCTTAGACTTTGAAGGTGCTCCTACCTGATGGCATCACCCATCAACTTAGGCTTCGAGGAGGTGGGGTGCTTCCTCATCATCATCGAAATCTGCTTTGCTTCATCATGCACAATTCTCTTCCTCTGGAAGTTTTCTTCACCTTCTTTGGAAGTTTCTTCTTCCATACTCAGCTTCTTGGCAACAGTGGACTTCTTCACTTTGCTGGTGCCTTTCTTGGTTTGTTGCCCTTGATGCTCTTTGGCAACCACTTTCCTCTTTGGCTTAGAGGAGATTTCTTCCTCAGCTATAAAGTCAGAATCTTCTTCATCAGAATTTCTCTTCTTCCTGGCCCTGGTGGCAGCAGGAGGCAAACCACTTGGTGTGCTCCTCTCACCATCATCAGAAAAGCTGTTGGCCTCAGGACTAGTGCCTGCCTCTGGAATCTCAGCAATTGGTGATTCAGACCTGTTCTGGCTGTCACTGGCATCTGACATGGCTGACAACCTGTGAATAGATTAGGTGTAGGCAGAATAGAAGAGTTATCACAAACTGCAGAAGATTTTGCAAAAAAAATGAGTTCAAATTTCAGTTTTAGGTTTTCACAGAATGCATTTCGGTCAGACCGAGTCTAAAATTCGGTGAATCCAAAGTGTTTACACAGTACCATTCACACCACTTTCGGTTGGACCGAAATGGGTTTCGGTCTTGCCGAAAACACTAGGGTTTCACTAAATCCTCATTTCGGTCACACCGATTTGCACAACTCGGTTGGACCGAAAAGTGCAGTGCAATGGCCAGAGGCCAAATCGGTCATACCGAGAATGTAGAATCGGTCTCACCGAGATGTGTTCGGCGGAAACCTAACCCTAAAACTTTTACTCGAATTTCGTTCTAAGAACTAATCTGCTGGATAGGAAGATCTCAAACGTGGCAAGACGCTAGGCAAACCAATCGTGCATAGAATCGGAGGTTGAAGCACGAGAGGGATCGAAACTCACCCTAACTTGGTGGAGTTTCTCTACGGCGGCAACGGCGCGGAGAGAATGTCCGTTGACGGCGACGGAGACCAGCGGCGAGGGCGACAAAGCATTTACGGAGACGATCCGGAGACCACGGCGGCGGCAAAGAAGGGTTTGGGGCGAGGCGTTTTGAAGAAGGAATCAACGCGCGCTGCCCTCAGATATATATACCCTTTAGCTGCCGGTGGGACCGAGTTGTAAAACTCGGTGGCACCGAGATGGATAACTGCAAGCAGTTACACACTTCGGTCACGCCGAAATTTGCAACTCGGTTTCACCGAGGTGAAAACCTAGATCAATCCAAGTGCTTTCGGTCTGTCCGAGTTTGAGTGGGTTGGTCTGACCGAAAATACTTAGAAGGTTTTGGAAGTTAAGCTTTTGACGGATCGGTGGCTCCGAGTGCTCCTCTCTCGGTGTGTCCGAAAATGACTTGATCAAAGTTTGTGATATAAGCATGAATAGAATTTGAGACAAGAAAGCATAGATAGCTAGGGGAGGAACTTAGGCATTCTTGTCCATCCATTTGGTCAGAAAAAATCCAAAAGACCAAAGCAACAAATGGATGTCCTCGAATGGATAAAATCATGCATCCAACATGCTCACACAATAAGATAGCAAATGAAATATGTGTCAAACATGCACAAACAAAACACTAGCTACTATCACACAATTTGTCGATGACTAGGTCATCTATATATGAGTATATTGACTTAGGAGTCAAATGAGAACATTTGATCATAGGTCATACTCATCGTTTAAGCACAAGTGGGGTTACCACTTTTACATAAAGCATTGATGTGTTCACATCATTTGAAGATGCTTTAGCTCAAATCTTTAGAACAAAGCTCCCCCTTGATGTGAGAACCCCTTTTAAAGGGTCAAACTAACCTTGGGTTGTCGTAGAAGACTTCATGTAGATGTTGAAGATGTGGATGCTCAATGTTGATGAAGATCATCAAGAGTTGGGAGCAATCCTTTGGATTCGGGCACTTTCAATACCTACATGGGTTAGTCCCACAAGGAACAAACAAGGATATCCATGGACATAGATTGAAGTACACAAAGAATGATGTCCATGAAAGCAATGATTACCTTGTCCCTTGACTTACCAACAAGAGGGTTTGTGACTCCATGAACTAGTGCAAGATGTGGAAGTTGATTGCACAAGTTCTTGCCAAAATGAATGTGAGTGAAGTATGTTGGCGGAGTCACCCTCAAGAACTCTCTAGTTCTTCTTCTTCGGGATCCACATCATCTTGATGGGAATCCTTGGGGTTGTAGTTGAGCTTGACGAAGTAGAACTTGACGTTTCCTTGGGAACCCACTTGACCATGGCTTTAGGTGCTTCAATAAATGCATCAATCTCCTCTTGAAGCTTGTCCTTGCCTTTTAGCTTGTGGTCTTGTGGTGGAAGATCATCTTGAGCTTGTTCCACATTGGAAGAAGTAGGATCATACTTCTCCTTTTGAGAAACAAACTTTGGAGTGGGATATTGACCTTCTTCCCATTCAACACCCTCGGCGTTGAACTTTCGCTCAAAACCAATTCCTTGATTCTTCCGGTGCCTTCCTTGCTTGCGAACAATTTCCTCAAAGTTCTTGCTTCCGCAAGGCTCTTGTAGACACCTTTCTCTATAATCCCTTTCAATAAACTATTTTCTTGCTCAAGTGTAACTTGGCTTGAAACATTGTTAGTGGAATCAAGAGAATTACTAGGAGCAACAATATTGGATTTAGCATGGTTATTGTTACTACTAGATGAAGAATTTTTCTTATGCTTGTCATGCTTAGTTTTAATCGGTGGCAAGAAATTAGACAAGAGAAGTCGTTTGGCAAGATATGAAGAACTCTTCTTTCGAAGATCGTCATTGATAGCTTTTAGAAACTCATGTTCTTGCTCTAGATTGAGCTTCTCGAAGCGTAGCTTCTCATGAGATCTTAGGAGCTCTCTATGATCTTCTTGAGTTGTTTCATGAGCTAACTTAAGAGTGTTTAGTTCTTTAGTTAAGCGCTCAATCTCCTTCATAGCATTGTCATTCGACTCTTCTCGACTATAAAGACTACTAGCATGTTCATCATTACTAGGCTCACTAGATTTATCATGTAAAAGCTCATCTTCACCAAGCAAGTCATCCTCATCACTATCAAAGTCAATGAATTCAGGGTGTGATACCTTGGGGCCTTTAGCCATGAAGCATCTTCCAATTCCCTCATTTGGTGAATCAAATAAGTCATAGGAGTTGGAGTTGGAGGATCGAGAGCAAGACCGCAACACCTTCATCTTGATGTATTCGGAGTTGGAGTGATAGCTTCTTTCGGAGTGATTGTCGAGTCGGAGCCGAGACCCATTCACCTACATGAGCTTGATGTTTTCTTCTTGTGTAGCTCCTTGATGACTTGTCTTTCCTCTCCGAATCCTTGCTTCTCCGAGAGGATCTTCATTCATAACGATCATCTCTACTCCTTCTCTCTTCCGAGGTGACTCTTCTCTTGAGCTTCTTCTTCTTGGAGATTCTTCTCTTCTCTTGTGGGGAGCCGAACACTCATTTGAGTAGTGTCCGGTCTTCCACAATTGTAGCAGCTTCGATCACGACTAGAAGATCTCTTTTCATCATATGATCTAGACTTTGAGCTTCTTTCCTTGCTTCTACTCTTGTAGAATTTGTTGAAGTTCTTCACCATTAGGCTTATCTCTTCATTGGAAACTAGCTTGTCACTTGAAGTTGTGGGAGCTTCACATGTAGCTTTGTAAGCACCACTTGACTTGTTGTGAAGCTCTTCCTTATCTTTAAGTGTCATCTCATGAGCAACAATTCTTCCAATGACTTCGGTAGGCTTGAGATTCTTGTAGTTTGGCATCATCTGGATCAAAGTGCACACGGTGTCATACTTTCCATCCAAAGCTCTGAGAATCTTCTTGATGATGAATCGGTCGGTCATTTCTTCGCTTCCTAAGCCGGCAATCTCATTTGTGATGAGAGCAAGCCTAGAGTACATTTCAGCGACTCCTTCACCTTCCTTCATCTTGAACTTGTCAAGTTGACCTTGAAGAACATCTAGCTTTGATTCCTTCACGGACTCGGTACCTTTGTGCATTTCGACCAAAGTATCCCAAATCTCTTTTGCATTCTCAAGACGGCTGATTTTGTTGAACTCCTCTGGACACAAAGCATTGAAGAGAATGTCACAAGCTTGAGCATTGTTTTGCAACATCCGCAATTCATCCGCTGTAGCTTCACGATCCGAACTTTTCCTTCCTCAAGAACACACCTTGCAAGCCAACACAAATAATGCCCCATGCGGCAGGGTTATGTCCAAGAATATGCATTTTCATTTTATGCTTCCAACTAGCAAAGTTTGAACCATCAAAGTAAGGACCTCTACGAAAATTACCCTCACTAGACGCCATACTCTCCTAGGTTGTGAAACCAAGCTTATGGAGTCCAATGCAATGGAAACCAATACAATGGAGACCAAAGCTCTGATACCACTTGTAGGATCGAAAGTATGTCTAGAGGGGGGGTGATTAGACTACTTGACAATATAAAAATTCAGCCTTTTGATTAGGACAAGTTTTTAGCAAGTTCACAATGATGATCAAGTCAAGTATCACCCTACACATGCAATTCTAGAGTATTGGCAGCGGAAAGTAAATTGCACATGTAGTAAAGAGAGGTGGAGAAGAGCAAACGCAATTTGGAGACACGGAGATTTTTCTCGTGGTTCCGATAGGTGGTGCTATCGTCAATCCACGTTGATGGAGACTTCAACCCACGGAGGGTAACGGCCGAGAGTCCACGGAGGGCTCCACCCACGAAGGGTCCACGAAGAAGCAACCTTGTCTATGCCATCATGGCATACGCCCACGGAGAACTAGCCTTACTCGGGGTAGATCTTCACGAAGTAGGCGATCTCCTTGCCCTTACAAACTTCTTGGTTCAACTCCACATCTTGACGGAGGCTCCCAAGCGACACCTAACCAATCTAGGAGGCACCACCCTCCAAAAGGTAATAGATGGTGTTGGTGATGATGAACTCCTTGCTCTTGTGCTTCAAATGATAATCTCCCCAACACTCAACTCTCCTCACTGATTTGGCTGTGGTGGAAGAAAGGATTGAGTGGAAAGCAACTTGGGAAGGCTAGAAATCAAGTTTCATATGGTGGGAGTGGAGCAACTTGATCTCAACACAAGGGTAGGTAGTTTTCTTCTCGTAAATGTAAGGTAGGAGTGGTAGTTCTTTCGATGGCTCTCTCCACGAATGAAGAGGAGGTGGAGGGTATTTATAGCCTCCACACAAAATCCAACCGTTACACACATTTGACCAATCTCGGTCGGACCGAAGTTGACAACTCGGTGAGACCGAAAGTTCAAATCTTGTGAACGTTGGGATTTTCGGTGGGACGAAAATACAATCTCGGTGAGTCCGATTCTTCCAAAGACTAGGGTTTGCCAATCTCGGTGGGACCGACTTTATCATCTCGGTGACACCGATTTGATGACGAAGATTCTGAAGCTTGGCAACACTAGTTTCGTGAGACCGAGTTTGGAATCGGAAAATCCGAAATTTCTAGGGTTTGGGTATATGGCTGAGGTGGTTCATCTCGGTGTGAAGTTTATGGAATCGGTGAGACCGAGATTACTTATGAGTGTATGTTGGAATGAAAGATTGCTGATGGTTTGGGAGATGTATCACTAAGCACTTTGAGCAATCAGATCATTAACATAACCTCATCCCTTTTAATAGTATTGGCTTTCCTATAGACTCAATGTGATCTTGGATCACTAAACCAAAAATAGAGTCTTGAGCTTTTGCCAATGTTTTCCTTAGCATTTTGAGGGTCCACTTCTTGATCATTGCCATACCCATATCATTGAACTTTCTGAAATGATTCTCAAGAAACTATTAGTTCAATGATATATATGTTGTTATTAATTACCAAAACCACCCGGGGATTAGTTGCACTTTCAATTTGTCACTCCGATTGTCGGAGAGGTATCTCTGGGCCCACTCGGTAATGCACATCACTTAAAGCCTTGCAAGCATTGCAACTAATGAGTTAGTTGCGGGATGATGTATTATGGAACGAGTAAAGAGACTTGCCGGTAACGAGATAGAACTAGGTATTGAGATACCGATGACCGAATCTCGGGCAAGTAACATACCGATGACAAAGGGAACAACGTATGTTGTTATGATGTTTGACCGATAAAGATCTTCGTAGAATATGTGGGAGCCAATATGGGCATCCAGGTCCCGCTATTGGTTATTGACCGGAAACATGTCTCGGTCATGTCTACATAGTTCTCGAACTCGTAGGGTCCGCACGCTTAACGTTTTGTTGACGATATAGTATTATATGAGTTATGTATGTTGGTGACCGAATGTTGTTCGGAGTCCCGGATGAGATCATGGACATGACGAGGAACTCCGGAATGGTTCGGAGATAAAGTTTGATATATGGGATAATAGTGTTTGATCTCCGGAAGTGTTCCGGAATTCACCGGAAGGGGTTCCGGATGTTTCCCGAATGTTTGGTTTCGAGACACGTTATTTGGGCCAAAGGGGAAAGCCCACGAGGCTTTTGGAAAGTGCAAAAGGAAGTTTTGCGGAGACCAGAGGCTAGACGCCAGAAACCCTGGCGTCTAGGGGGTAGACGCCGGGAACCCTGGCGTCTAGCCCTGGAGTCCGTGTAGGACTCTTGCCTTTCGGGCAAAACTGACTTTAAGGAGGCTTTTACTCCAAGTTTCGACCCCAGGGCTCAATATATAAATAGAGGGGCAGGGCTAGCACCAAAGGCACATCAAGAAACACCAAGCCATGTGCCGGCAACCCCGTCCCATCTAGTTTATCCTCCGTCATAGTTTCCGTAGTGCTTAGGCGAAGCCCTGTGGAGATTCTTCTTCACCAACACCGTCACCACGCCGTCGTGCTGCCGAAACTCATCTACTACTTCGCCCGTCTTGCTGGATCGAGAAGGCGAGGCTGTCATCGAGCTGAACGTGTGCAGAACTCGGAGGTGCCATGCGTTCGGTACTTGGATCGGTCGGATCATGAAGACGTACGACTACATCAACCGCGTTGATAAACGCTTCCGCTTAGCGATCTTCAAGGGTATGAAGATACACTCCCCCTCTCGTTGCTATGCATCACCATGATCTTGCGTGTGCGTAGGAATTTTTTGAAATTACTACGTTCCCCAACCGTGGCATCCGAGCCTGGTTTTATGCATAGATGTTATATGCACGAGTAGAACACAAGTGAGTTGTGGGCGATACAAGTCATACTGCTTACCAGCATGTCGTACTTGGTTCAGCGGTATTGTTGGATGAAGCGGCCCGGACCGACATTACGCGTACGCTTATGCGAGACTAGTTTTACCGTCGTGCTTTGCACACAGGTGACTAGCGGGTGTCTGTTTCTCCAACTTTAGTTGAACCAACTGTGGCTACGCCCGGTCCTTGCGAAGGTTAAAACAACACTAACTTGACGAACTATCATTGTGGTTTTGTTGCATAGGTAAGAACGGTTCTTGCTCAGCCCGTAGCAGCCACGTAAAATTTGCAACAACAAAGTCGAGGACATCTAACTTGTTTTTGCAGGGCATGTTGTGATGTGATATGGTCAAGGCATGATGCTATATTTTATTGTATGAGATGATCATGTTTTGTAACCGAGTTATCGGCAACTGGCAGGAGCCATATGGTTGTCGCTTTATTGTATGCAATGAAATCGCCCTGTAATTGCTTTAATTTATCACTAAGCGGTAGCGATAGTCGTAGAAGCAATAGTTGGCAAGATGACAACGATGCTACGATGGAGATCAAGGTGTCACGCCGGTGACGATGGTCATCATGACGGTGCTTCGGAGATGGAGATCACAAGCAAAGATGATGATGGCCATATCATATCACTGATATTGATTGCATGTGATGTTTATCTTTTATGCATCTTATCTTGCTTTGATTGACGGTAGCATTATAAGATGATATCCAACTAAAATTTCAAGATAAAAGTGTTCTCCCTGAGTATGCACCGTTGCCAAAGTTCGTCGTGCCCAAACACCGCGTGATGATCGGGTGTGATAAGCTCTACGTCCATCTACAATGGGTGCAAGACAGTGCTGCACACGCAGAATACTCAGGTTAAACTTGACGAGCCTAGCATATACAGACATGGCCTCGGAACACGGAGACCGAAATGTCGAGCGTGAATCATATAGTAGATATGATCAACATAGTGATGTTCACCATTGAAAACTACTCCATCTCACGTGATGATCGGACATGGTTTAGTTGATTTGGATCACGTGATCACTTAGATGACTAGAGAGATGTCTATCTAAGTGGGAGTTCTTTAGTAATATGATTAATTGAACTTAAATTTATCATGAACTTAGTCCTGGTAGTATTTTGCAAATTATGGTGCAGATCAATAGCTCGTGTTGTTGCTTTCATATGTTTATTTTGATATGTTCCTAGAGAAAATTGTGTTGAAAGATGTTAGTAGCAATGATGCAGATTGGATCCGTGATCTGAGGTTTATCCTCATTGCTGCATAGAAGAATTATGTCCTTGATGCACCGCTAGGTGACGGACCTATTGCAGGAGCATATGCAGACGTTGTGAACGTTTGGCTAGCCCAATATGATGACTACTTGATAGTTTAGTGCACCATGCTTAACGGCTTAGAATCGGGACTTCAGAGACGTTTTGAACGCCATGGACCATATGAGATGTTCCAGGAGTTGAAGTTAATATTTCAAGCAAATACCCGAGTTGAGAGATATGAAGTCTCCAACAAGTTCTATAGCTAAAAGATGGAGGAGAATCGCTCAACTAGTGAGAATGTGCTCAGATTGTCTGGGTACTACAATCGCTTGAATCAAGTGGGAGTTAATCTTCCAGATAACATAGTGATTGACAGAGCTCTCTAGTCACCATCACCAAGTTACTAGAACTTCGTGATGAACTATAGTATGCAAGGGATGACGAAAACGATTCCCAAGCTCTTCGTGATGTTGAAATCGACGAAGGTAGAAATCAAGAAAAGAGCATCAAGTGTTGATGATTGACAAGACCACTAGTTTCAAGAAAAGGGCAAAGGGAAAGAAAGTGAACTTCAAATAGAATGACAAGCAAGTTGTCACTCCCGCGAAGAAGCCCAAAGCTAGACCAAAGCCTGAAACTGAGTGCCTACACTGCAAAGGAAATGGTCACTGGAAGCGGAAATGCCCTGAATATTTGGTGGATAAGAAGGATGGCAAAGTGAACAAGGGTATATTTGATATACAAGTTATTGATGTGTGCCTTACTAGTGTTTATAGTATCCCCTGAGTATTTGATACTTGTTCGGTTGCTAAGATTAGTAACTCGAAACTGGAGTTACAGAATAAACAGAGACTAGTTGAAGGGGAAGTGATGATGAGTGTTGGAAGTAGTTCCAAGATTGATATGATCATCATCACACACTCCCTATACTTTCGGGATTAGTGTTAAACCTAAAAAAATGTTATTTGGCGTTTGCGTTGAGCATTAATATGATTTGATCATGTTAATTGTAATATGATTATTCATTTAAAGTCAGAGAATAATTGTTGTTCTGTTTACATGAATAAAACCTTCAATGGACATACACCCAATGAAAATAGTTTGTTGGATCTCGATCATAATGATACACATATTCATAATATTGATGCCAAAAGATGCAAAGTTAATAATGATAGTGCAACTTATTTGTGGCACTGCCGTTTGGGTCATATCGGTGTAAAGCGCATGAAGAAACTCCATAAAGATGGATTTTCGGAATCACTTGGTTATGAATCATTTGATGTTTGCGAACCGTTCCTTTTGGGCAAGATGACTAAAACTCCGTTCTCCGGAACAATGGAACGAGCTACTGACTTGTTGGGAATAATACATACCGATGTATGCGGTCCAATGAGTGTTGATGCTCATGGCGGGTATCGTTATTTTCTGACCTTCACAAATGATTTGAGCAGATATGGGTATATCTACTTGATGAAACATAAGTCTGAAACATTTGAAAGGTTCAAAGAATTTCAGAGTGAAGTGGAAAATCATCGTAACAAGAAAATAAAGTTTCTGCGATCTGATCGCAAAGATGAATATTTGAGTTACGAGTTTGGCCTTCAGTTAAAATAATGTGGAATAGTTTCACAAACTCATGCCACCTGGAACACCACAGCGTAACGGTGTGTCCGAACGTCGTAACCGCACTTTATTGGATATGGTGCGATCTATGATGTATCTTACCGATTTACCACTATCATTTTGGGGTTATGCATTAGAGACAGCTGCATTCACTTTAAATAGGGCACCATCAAAATCAGTTGAGATGACGCCTTATGAACTATGGTTTGGCAAGAAACCAAAGTTGTCGTTTCTTAAAGTTTGGGGCTGCGATGCTTATGTGAAAAAGTTTTAACCTGATAAGCTTGAACCCAAATCGGAGAAGTGCGTCTTCATAGAATACCCAAAGGAAACTGTTGGGTACACCTTCTATCACAGATCCGAAGGCAAGATATTCATTGCTAAAATGGGTCCTTTCTAGAGAAGGAGTTTCTCTCGAAAGAAGTGAGTGGGAGGAAAGTAGAACTTGATAAGGTAATTGTACCTTCTCCAGAATTAGAAAGTAGTTCATCACAGAAATCAGTTCCAGTGATGCCTACACCGATTAGTGAGGAAGTTAATGATGATGATCATGAAACTTCGGATCAAGTTTCTACAGAACCTCGTAGGTCTTCCAAAGTATAGTCCGCACTAGAATGGTACGGTAATACTATTCTGGAAGTCATGTTACTGGATCATGATGAACCTACGAGCTATGAGGAAGCGATGATGAGCCCAGATTCCACGAAATGGCTTGAGGCCATGAAATCTGAGATGGGATCCATGTATGAGAACAAAGTGTGGACTTTGGTGGAGTTGCCCGATGATCGGCAAGCCATATTGTATAAATGGATCTTCAAGAGGAAGACATACGCTGATAATAGTGTTACTCTCTACAAAGCTGGACTTGTCACAGAAAGGTTTTCGACAAGTTCAAGGTGTTGACTACAATGAGATATTCTCAACTGTAGCAATGCTTAAATCTGTCCGAATCATGTTAGCAATTGCCACATTTTATGAAATCTGGCCAATGGATGTCAAAACTGCATTCCTTAATGGTTTTCTTAAAGAAGAATTGTATATGATGCAACCAGAAGGTTTTGTCAATCGTAAAGGTGCTAACAAAATGTGCAAGCTCCAGCGATCCATCTATGGACTGGTGCAAGCATCTCAGAGTTGGAATATACGCTTTGATAAGTTGATCAAAGCATATAGTTTTATACGGACTTGCAGTGAAGCCTGTATTTACAATAAAGTGAGTGGGAGCCCTACCGTATTTCTGATAAGTATATGTGAGTAACATATTGTTGATCACAAATGATGTAGAATTTTTCTAGAAAGCATAAAGAAGTGTTTGAAAAGAGTTCTTTAAAAGAAAGACATCAGTAAAGCTACTTACATATTGAGCATCAAGATCTACTGAGATAGATCAAAACGCTTGATAAGATTTTCAATGAGTACATACCTTGACAAGATTTTGAAGTAGTTCAAAATGGAATAGTCAAAGAAAGAGTTCTTTCCTGTGTTACAAGGTGTGATATTGAGTAAGACTCAAAGCGCGACCACGGCAGAACATAGAAAGAGAATGAAAGTCATTCCCTATGCCTCAACCATAGGTTCTATAAAGTATGCCATGCTGTGTACCATATCTATTGTATACCCTACACTGATTTTGGCAAGGGAGTACAATAGTGATCTAGGAGTAGATCACTGGACAGCGGTCAAAATTATCCTTAGTGGAATAAGGATATGTTTCTCAATTATGGAGGCGACAAAAAGGTTCATCGTAAAGGGTTACGTCGATGCAAATTTTGACACTGATCTAGATGAAGCTAAGTCTCAATCTGGATACATATTGACAGTGGAAGCAATTAGCTAGAGTAGCTCCGTGCAGAGCATTGTTGACATAGAAATTTGCAAAATACATACGAATCTGAATGTGGCAGACCCGTTGACTAAACTTCTCTCACAAGCAAAACATGATCACACCTTAGTACTCTTTGGGTGTTAATCACATAGCGATGTGAACTAGATTATTGACTCTAGTAAACCCTTTGGGTGTTGGTCACATGACGATGTGAACTATGGGTGTTAATCACATGGTGATGTGAACTATTGGTATAAAATCACATGGTGATGTGAACTAGATTATTGACTCTAGTGCAAGTGGGAGACTGAAGGAAATATGCCCTAGAGGCAATAATAAAGTTATTATTTATTTCCTTATATCATGATAAATGTTTATTATTCATGCTAGAATTGTATTAACCGGAAACATAATACTTGTGTGAATACATAGACAAACAGAGTGTCATTAGTATGCTCTACTTGACTAGCTCGTTGATCAAAGATGGTTATGTTTCCTAGCCATAGACATGCGTTGTCATTTGATTAACGGGATCACATCATTAGAAGAATGATGTGATTGACTTGACCCATTCCATTAGCTTAGCACTCGATCGTTTAGTATGTTGCTACTGCTTTCTTCATGACTTATACATGTTCCTATGACTATGAGATTATGCAACTCCCATTTACCGGAGGAACACTTTCTGTGCTACCAAACGTCACAACGTAACTGGGTGATTATAAAGGTGCTCTACAGGTGTCTCCGAAGGTACTTGTTGGGTTGGCGTATTTCGAGATTAGGATTTGTCACTCCGATTGTCGGAGAGGTATGTCTGGGCCCACTCGGTAATGCACATCACTTAAAGCCTTGCAAGCATTGCAACGAATGAGTTAGTTGCGGGATGATGTATTATGGAACGAGTAAAGAGACTTGCCGGTAACGAGATTGAACTAGGTATTGCGATACCGATGATCGAATCTCGGGCAAGTAGCATACCGATGACAAAGGGAACAACGTATGTTGTTATGCGGTTTGACCAATAAAGATCTTCGTAGAATGTGTGGGAGCTAATATGGGCATCTAGGTCTCGCTATTGGTTATTGACCGGAAACGTGTCTCGGTCATGTCTACATAGTTCTCGAACCCGTAGGGTCCGCACGCTTAACGTTTTCTTGACCATATAGTATTATATGAGTTATGTATGTTGGTGACCAAATGTTGTTCGGTGTCCCGGATGAGATCATGGACATGATGTGGAACTCCGGAATGGTCCGGAGATAAAGTTTGATATATGGGATAATAGTGTTTGATCTCTGGAAGGGTTCCGGAATTCACCAGAAGGGGTTCCGGATGATTCCCAAAATGTTTGGGTACGAGAACACGTTATTTGGGCCAAAGGGGAAAGCCCACGATGCTTTTGGAAAGTGCAAAAGGAAGTTTTGCAGAGACCAGAGGCTAGACGCCAAGAAGGGTAGACACCGGGAACCCTGGCGTCTAGCCCTGGAGTCCGTGTAGGACTCTTGCCTTTCGGGCAAAACCGACTTTGAGGAGGCCTTTACTCCAAGTTTCAACCCCAGGGCTCAACATATAAATAGAGGGATAGGGCTAGCACCAAAGGCACATCAAGAAACACCAAGCCGTGTGCCGGCAACCCTGTCCCCTCTAGTTTATCCTCCGTCATAGTTTTCGTAGTGCTTAGGCGAAGCCCTACGGAGATTGTTCTTCACCAACACCGTCACCACGCCGTCGTGCTGCCGGGACTCATCTACTACTTCACCCATTTTGCTGGATCGAGAAGGCGAGGACGTCATTGAGCTGAACGTGTGCAGAACTCGAAGGTGCCGTGCGTTCGGTACTTGGATCGGTCGGATCGTGAAGACGTACGACTACATCAACGGCGTTGATAAACTCTTCCGCTTAGCGATCTTCAAGGGTATGAAGATACACTCCCCCTCTCGTTGCTATGCATCACCATGATCTTGCGTGTGAGTAGGAATTTTTGAAATTACTATGTTCCCCAACAGTGGCATCCGAGCCTGGTTTTATGTGTAGATGTTATATGCACGAGTAGAACACAAGTGAGTTGTGGGCGATACAAGTCATACTACTTACCAGCATGTCATACTTTGGTTCAGCGGTATTGTTGGATGAAGCGGCCCGGACCGACATTACGCGTATGCTTATGGGAGACTGGTTTTACCGCCGTGATTTGCACACAGGTGACTAGCGGGTGTCTGTTTCTCCAACTTTAGTTGAACCGAGTGTGGCTACGCCCGGTCCTTGCGAAGGTTAAAACAACACTAACTTGATGAACTATCGTTGTGGTTTTGATGCATAGGTAAGAACGGTTCTTGCTTAGCCCGTAGTAGCCACGTAAAATTTGCAACAACAAAGTAGAGGACGTCTAACTTGTTTTTGCAGGGCATGTTGTGATGTGATATGGTCAAGGCATGATGCTATATTTTATTGTATGAGATGATCATGTTTTGTAACCGAGTTATCAGCAACTTGCAGGAGCCATATGGTTGTCGTTTTATTGTATGCAATGAAATGCATCGTAATTGCTTTACTTTATCACTAAGCGGTAGCGATAGTCGAGAAGCAATAGTTGGCGAGACAACAACGATGCTACGATGGAGATCAAGGTGTCGCGCCGGTGATGATGGTGATCATGACGGTGCTTCGGAGATGGAGATCACAAGCACAAGATGATGATGGCCATATCATATCACTTATATTGATTGCATGTGATGTTTATCTTTTATGCATCTTATCTTGCTTTGATTGACGGTAGCATTATAAGATGATCTTTCACTAAAATTTCAAGATAAAAGTGTTCTCCCTGAGTATGCACCATTGCGAAAGTTCGTCGTGCCCAGACACCCCGTGATGATCGGGTGTGATAAGCTCTACGTCCATCTACAATGGGTGCAAGCCAGTGTTGCACACGCAGAATACTCAGGTTAAACTTGACGAGCCTTGCATATATAGATATGGCCTCGGAACACGGAGACCGAAAGGTCGAGCGTGAATCATATAGTAGATATGATCAACATAGTGATGTTCACCATTGAAAAGTACTCCATCTCATGTGACGATCGGACATGGTTTAGTTGATTTGGATCACGTGATCACTTAGATGACTAGAGAGATGTCTATCTAAGTGGGAGTTCTTTAGTAATATGATTAATTGAACTTAAATTTATCATGAACTTAGTCCTGGTAGTATTTTGCAAATTATGTTGTAGATCAATAGCTCGCGTTGTTGCTTTCATATGTTTATTTTGATATGTTCCTAGAGAAAATTGTGTTGAAAGATGTTATAGCAATGATGCGGATTGGATCCGTGATCTGAGGTTTATACTCATTGCTGCACAGAAGAATTATGTCCTTGATGCACCACTAGGTGACAGACCTATTGCAGGAGCATATGCATACGTTGTGAACGTTTAGCTAGCTCAATATGATGACCACTTGGTAGTTTAGTGCACCATGCTTAACGGCTTAGAATTGGGACTTCAGAGACGTTTTGAACGTCATGGACCATATGAGATGTTCCAGGACTTGAAGTTAATATTGCAAGCAAATACCCGAGTTGAGAGATATGAAGTCTCCAACAAGTTCTATAGCTAAAAGATGGAGGAGAATCGCTCAACTAGTGAGCATGTGCTCAGATTGTCTGGGTACTACAATCGCTTGAATCAAGTGGGAGTCAATCTTCCAGATAAGATAGTGATTGACAGAGTTCTCTAGTCACCATCACCAAGTTACTAGAACTTCGTGATGAACTATAGTATGTAAGGGATGACGAAAACGATTCCCAAGCTCTTCATGATGTTGAAATCGACGAAGGTAGAAATCAAGAAAAGTGCGTCAAGTGTTGATGATTGACAAGACCACTAGTTTCAAGAAAAGGGCAAAGGGAAAGAAAGGGAACTTCAAATAGAATGACAAGCAAGTTGTCACTCCCGCGAAGAAGCCCAAAGCTAGACCAAAGCCTGAAACTAAGTGCCTACACTGCAAAGGAAATGGTCACTGGAAGCGGAAATGCCCTGAATATTTGGTGGATAAGAAGGATGGCAAAGTGAACAAGGGTATATTTGATATACAAGTTATTGATGTGTGCCTTACTAGTGTTTATAGTATCCCCTGAGTATTTGATACTTGTTTGGTTGCTAAAATTAGTAACTCGAAACGGGAGTTACAGAATAAACAGAGACTAGTTGAAGGGGAAGTGACGATGAGTGTTGGAAGTAGTTCCAAGATTGATATGATCATCATCACACACTCCCTATACTTTCGGGATTAGTGTTAAACCTAAATAAATGTGATTTGGCGTTTGCGTTGAGAATGAATATGATTTGATCATGTTAATTGCAATACGGTTATTCATTTAAAGTCAGAGAATAATTGTTGTTCTGTTTACATGAATAAAACCTTCAATGGTCATACACCCAATGAAAATAGTTTGTTGGATCTCGATCATGATGATACAAGCACTGCCGTTTGGGTCATATCAGTGTAAAGCGCATGAAGAAACTCCATAAAGATGGATTTTCGGAATCACTTGGTTATGAATCATTTGATGTTTGCGAACCATGCCTTTTGGGCAAGATGACTAAAACTCCGTTCTCCGAAACAATGGAACGAGCTACTGACTTGTTGGAAATAATACATACCGATGTATGTGGTCCAATGAGTGTTGATGCTCGTGGCGGGTATCGTTATTTTCTGACCTTCACAAATGATTTGAGCAGATATGGGTATATCTATTTGATGAAACATAAGTCTGAAACATTTGAAAGGTTCAAAGAATTTCAGAGTGAAGTGGAAAATCATCGTAACAAGAAAATAAAGTTTCTGCGATCTGATCACAAAGATGAATATTTGAGTTACGAGTTAGGCCTTCAGTTAAAATAATGTGGAATAGTTTCACAAACTCATGCCACCTGGAACACCACAGCGTAATGGTGTGTCTGAACGTCGTAGCCGCACTTTATTGGATATGGTACGATCTATGATGTATCTTACCGATTTACCACTATCATTTTGTTGTTATGCATTAGAGACAGCTGCATTCACTTTAAATAGGGCACCATCAAAATGTTGGGGAACATAGTAATTTCAAAAATTTCCAATGCACACGCAAGATCATGGTGATGCATAGCAACGAGAGGGTAGAGTGTTGTCCACATACCCTCGTAGACCATAAGTGGAAGCGTTAGAACAACGCGGTTGATGTAGTCGTACGTCTTCACGGCCCGACCGATCAAGCACCGAAACTACGGCACCTCCGAGTTCTAGCACATGTTCAACTTGATGACGTCCCTCGAACTCCGATCCAGCCGAGTGTCGAGGGAGAGTTCCGTCAGCACGACGGCGTGGTGACGATCTTGATGTACTACCGACGCAGGGCTTCGCCTAAGCACCGCTACGATATTATCGAGGTGGATTATGGTGGAGGGGGGCACCGCACACGGCTAAGAGATCCAAGGGATCAATTGTTGTTGTGTCTAGGGTGCCCCCCTACCCCCGTATATAAAGGAGCAAGGGGGGGTGCGGCCGGCCCTAGGAGGAGGTGCGCCGGAGGAGTCCTACTCCCACCGGGAGTAGGACTTCCCCCCTTTCCTAGTTGGATTAGGACTTGGGGGGAGGGAAAGAAGAAAGGGGGGCGCCGCCCCCCCTTCCTTGTCCTATTCGGACTAGGGGGGAGGGGGCACGCGGCCTGCCCTGGCCGGCCCTCCTCTTCTCCCTCATGGCCCATTAAGGCCCATTAACCCCCGGGAGGGTTCCGGTAACCCCCCGGTGTTCCGGTAAAATCCCGATTTCACCCGAAACCATTCTGATGTCCAAACATAGGCTTCCAATATATCAATCTTTATATCTCGACCATTTCAAGACTCCTCGTCATGTCGGTGATCACATCCGGGACTCCGAACAAACTTCTGTACATCAAAACTCATAAACTCATAATATAACCGTCACCGAAACCTTAAACGTGCGGACCCTACGGTTTCTAGAACTATGTAGACATGACCTAGAACTGTTTCCGATCAATAACTAATAGTGGAAGCTGGATGTTCATATTGGCTTCTACATATTCTACGAAGATCTTTATCGGTCAAACCGCATAACAACATACATTGTTCCCTTTGTTATCGGTATGTTACTTGCCCGAGATTCGATCGTGAGTATCCAATACCTAGTTCAATCTCGTTACCGGCAAGTCTCTTTACTCGTTCCGTAATACATCATTCCGTAACTAACTCATTAGTTTACAATGCTTGCAAGGCTTAAGTGATGTGTATTACCGAGAGGGCCCAGAGATACCCCTCCGACAATCGGAGTGACAAAACCTAATCTCGAATTACGCCAACTCAACATGTACCTTTGGAGACACCTGTAGAGCACCTTTATAATCACCCAGTTATGTTGTGACGTTTGGTAGCACACAAAGTGTTCCTCCGGTAAACGGGACTTGCATAATCTCATAGTTGTAGGAACTTTGTATAAGTCATGAAGAAAGCAATAGCAATATACTAAACGATCAAGTGCTAGGCTAACAGAATGGGTCAAGTCAATCACATCATTCTCCTAATGATGTGATCTCGTTAATCAAATGACAACACATGTCTATGGTTAGGAAACATAACCATCTTTAATTAATGAGCTAGTCAAGTAGAGGCATACTAGTGACATTATGTTTGTCTATGTATTCACACATGTATCATGTTTCCGGTTAATACAATTGTAGCATGAATAATAAACATTTATCATGAAATAAGGAAATAAATAATAACTTTATTATTGCCTCTAGGGCATATCTCCTTCAGTCTCCCACTTGCACTAGAGTCAATAATCTAGTTCACATCGCCATGTGATTTAACATCAATATTCATATCAGTATATGATTAACACCCATAGTTCACATCGTCATGTGACCAACACCCAAAGGGTTTACTAGAGTCAATAATCTAGTTCACATCGCTATGTGATTAACACCCAAAGAGTACTAAGGTGTGATCATTTTTTGCTCGTGAGAGAAGCTTAGTCAACGGGTCTGTCATATTCAGAGCCGTATGTATTTAGCAAATATTCTATGCCCACAATGCTCTGCGCGGAGCTACTCTAGCTAATCGCTCCCACTTCCAATATGTATCCAGATTGAGACTTAGAGTCATCTGGATTGGTGTAAAAGATTGCATCGCTGTAACTTTTTACGACGAGCTCTTTTATCACTTCCATTATCGAGAAACATATCCTTATTCCACTAAGGATAATTTTGACCAATGTCCTGTGATCTACTCCTAGATCACTATTGTACTCCCTTGCCAAACAAGGGTAGAGTATACAATAGGTCTGGTCCATAGCATGGCATACTTTTATAGAACCTATGACTGATGCATAGGGAATGACTTTCATTCTCTTTCTATTTTCTGTTGTGGTCAGGATTTTAGTCTTACTCAATTTCATACCTTTGCAACACAGCAAGAACTCTTTCTTTGACTGCTCCATTTTGAACTACTTCAAAATCTTGTCAAGGTATGTACTCATTGAAAATCTTATCAAGCGTCTTGATCTATCTCAATAGATCTTGATGCTCAATATGTAAGTAGCTTTACCGAGGTCTTTCTTTGAAAAAACTCCTTTCAGACACTCCTTTATGCTTTGCAGAATAATTCTACACTATTTCCAATCAACAATATGTCATTCACATATACTTATCAGAAATGCTGTAGTGCTCCCACTCACTTTCTTGTAAATACAGGCCTTTCCAAAAGTCTGTATAAAACCATATGCTTTGATCAACTCATCAAAGCGTATATTCCAACTCCGAGATGCTTGCACCAGTCCATTGATGGATTGCTGGAGCTTGCACACTTTGTTAGCATCTTTAGGATTGACAAAACCTTCTGGTTGCATCATATACAACTCTTCTTTAATAAACCCATTAAGGAATGCAGTTTTGACATCCATTTGCCAGATTTCATAAAATGTGGCAATTGCTAACATGATTCGGACAGACTTAAGCATCGATACGAGTGAGAAAATCTCATTGTTTTCAACACCTTGAACTTGTCGAAAAACCTTTTTGCGACAAGTCGAGCTTTGTATATAGTAACACTACTATCAACGTCCATCTTCCTCTTGAAGATCCATTTATTTTCTATGGCTTGCTGATCATCGGGCAAGTACACCAAAGTCCACACTTCGTTCTCATACATGGATCCTATCTCAGATTTCATGGCCTCCAGCCATTTCGTAGAATCTGGGCTCATCATAGCTTCCTCATAGTTCGTAGGTTTATCATGGTCTAGTAACATGACTTTCAGAACAGGATTACCGTACCACACTGGTGCGGACCGTATTCTGGAAGACCTACGAGGTTCTATAGTAACTTGATCAGAAGTTTCATGATCATCATCATTAGCTTCCTCACTAATTGGTGTAGGAATCACTGGAACTGATTTCAGTGATGAACTATTTTCCAATTCAGGATAAGGTACAGTTACCTCATCAAGTACTACTTTCCTCCCACTCACTTCTTTCGAGAGAAACTCCTTCTCTAGAAAGGATCCATGTTTAGCAACGAATATCTTGCCTTCGGATCTGTGATAGAAGGTGTAACCAACAGCTTCCTTTGGGTATTCTATGAAGATGCACTTCTCCAATTTGGGTTTGAGCTTATCAGGATGAAACTTTTTCACACAAGCATCGCAGCCCCAAACTTTAAGAAATGACAACTTGGGTTTCTTGCTAAACCACAGTTCATATGCTGTCATCTCAACGGATTTAGATGGTGCCCTTTTAACGTGAATGCAGCTATCTCTAATGCATAACCCCAAAACAATAGTGGTAAATCAATAAGAGACATCATAGATCGCACCATATCCAATAAAGTGCGGTTATGACGTTCGGACACACCATAACTTGTGGTGTTCCAGGTGGCATGAGCTGTGAAACTATTCCACATTGTTTTAATTGAAGACCAAACTCGTAACTCAAATATTCGTCTCCACGATCAGATCGCAGAAACTTTATTTTCTTGTTACGATGATTTTTCCACTTCACTCTGAAATTCTTTGAACCTTTCAACTATTTCAGACTTATGTTTCATCAAGTAGATATACCCATATCTGCTCAAATCATCTTGTGAAGGTCAGAAAATAACGATACTTGCCACGAGCATCAACACTCATAGGATCGCATACATCGGTATGTATTATTTCCAATAAGTCAGTAGCTTGTTCCATTGTTCCGGAGAACGGAGTTTTAGTCATCTTACCCAAAAGGCACGGTTCGCAAGCATCAAATGATTCATAACCAAGTGATTCAGAAAATCCATCTTTATGGAGTTTCTTCATGCTCTTTACACCGATATGACCCAAACGGCAGTGCCACAAATAAGTTGCACTATCATTATTAACTTTGCATCTTTTGGCATCAATATTATGAATATGTGTATCACTACGATCGAGATCCAACAAACTATTTTCATTGGGTGTATAACCATCAAAGGTCTTATTCATGTAAACAGAATAACAATTATTCTTTAACTTCAAATGAATAACCGTATCGCAATAAACATGATCAAATCATATTCATGCTCAACGCAAACGCTAAATAACATTTATTTAGGTTTAACACCAATCTCGAAGATATAGGGAGTGTGTGATGATGATCATATCAATCTTGGAACTATTTCCAACACTCATCGTCACTTCCCCTCAACTAGTCTCTGTTTATTATGTAACTCCTGTTTCGAGTTACTAATATTAGCAACCGAACAAGTATCAAATACTCAGGGGCTACTATAAACACTAGTAAGGCACACATCAAACACCTGTATATCAAATATACCCTTGTTCACTTTGCCATCCTTCTTATCCACCAAATATTCAGGGCATTTCCGCTTCAAAGACTATTTCCTTTGCAGTGTAAACACTCAGTTTGAGGCTTTGGTCCAGCTTTGGTCTTCTTCATGGGAGTGACAACTTGTTTGCCATTCTACTTGAAGTTTCCCTTTCTTTCCCTTTGCCCTTTTCTTGAAACTAGTGGTCTTGTCAATCATCAACACTTGATGCTCTTTCTTGACTTCTACCTTCGTTGATTTCAACATCACGAAGAGCTCGGGAATCGTTTTCGTCATCCCTTGCATACTATAGTTCATCACGAAGTTCTAGTAACTTAGTGATGGTGACTAGAGAATTCTGTCAATCACTATCTTATCTGGAAGATTAACTCCCACTTGATTCAAGCGATTGAAGTACCTGCATAATCGAGCACATGCTCACTAGTTGAGCGATTCTCCTCCATCTTTTAGTGATAGAACTTGTTGGAGACTTCATATCTCTCAACTCGGATATTTGCTTGAAATATTAACTTCAACTCCTGGAACATCTCATATGGTCCATGACGCTCAAAACGCCTTTGAAGTCCCGATTCTAAACCGTTAAGCATGGTGCACTAAACTATCAAGTAGTCATCATATTGAGCTAGCCAAACGCTCATAACGCCCGCATCCGCTCCTGCAATAGGTCTGCTACCTAGCGTGCATTAAGGACATAATTCTTCAGGCAGCAATGAGGATAAACCTCATATCATGGATCCAATCCACATCATTGCTACTAACATCCTTCAACACAATTTTCTCTAGGAACATATCAAAATAAACATATGAAAGCAACAACGCAGCTATTGATCTACAACATAATTTGCAAAATACTACCAGGACTAAGTTCATGATTAATTTAAGTTCAATTAATCATATTACTTAAGAACTCCCACTTAGACAGACATCTCTCTAGTCATCTAAGTGATCACGTGATCCAAATCAACTAAACCATGTCCGATCATCACGTGAGATGGAGTAGTTTCAATGGTGAACATCACTATGTTGATCATATCTACTATATGATTCACGCTCGACCTTTCGGTCTCCGTGTTCCGAGGCCATATCTGCATATGCTAGGCTCGTCAAGTTTAACCTGAGTATTCTGCATGTGCAAAACTGGCTTGCACCCATTGTAGATGGACGTAGGGCTTATCACACCCGATCATCACGTGGTGTCTGGGCACGACGAACTTTGGCAATGGTGCATACTCAAGGAGAACACTTCTTGATAATTTTTTGTGAGAGATCATCTTAAAATGCTACCGTCAATCAAAGCAAGATAAGATGCATAAAGGATAAACATCACATGCAATCAATATAAGTGATATGATATGGCCATCATCATCTTGTGCTTGTGATCTCCATCCTCGAAGCACCGTCGTGATCACTATCGTCACCGGCGCGACACCTTGATCTCCATCGTAGCATCATTGTCGTTTACGCCATCTATTGCTTCTACGACTATCGCTACCGCTTAGTGATAAAGTAAAGCAATTACAGGGCGTTTGCATTTCATACAATAAAGCGACAACCATATGGCTCCTGCCATTGCCGATAACTTCGTTACAAAACATGATCATCTCATACAATAAAATATAGCATCACGTCTTGACCATATCACATCACAACATGCCCTGCAAAAACAAGTTAGACGTCCTCTACTTTGTTGTTGCAAGTTTTACGTGGCTGCTACAGGCTTAGCAAGAACCGTTCTTACCTACGCATCAAAACCACAATGATAGTTCGTCAAGTTAGTGCTGTTTTAGCCTTCGCAAGGACCGGGCGTAGCCACACTCGATTCAGCTAAAGTGAGAGAGACAGACACCCGCCAGTCACCTTTAAGCACGAGTGCTCGTAACGGTGAAACCAGTATCGCGTAAGCATACACGTAATGTCGGTCCGGGCCGCTTCATCTCACAATACCGCTGAACCAAAGTATGACATGCTGGTAAGCAGTATGACTTGTATCACCCACAACTCACTTGTGTTCTACTCATGCATATGACATCTACGCATAAAACCAGGCTCGGATGCCACTGTTGGGGAACGTAGTAATTTCAAAAATTTCCTACGCACACGCAAGATCATGGTGATGCATAGCAACGAGAGGGGAGAGTGTTGTCCATGTACCCTCGTAGACCGTAAGCGGAAGCATTAGAACAACGCGGTTGATGTAGTCGTACGTCTTAACGGCCCGACCGATCAAGCACCAAAACTACGGCACCTCCGAGTTCTAGCACACGTTCAGCTCGATGACGTCCCTTGAACTCCGATCCAGCCGAGTGTCGAGGGAGAGTTCCATCAGCACAACGGCGTGGTGACAATCTTGATGTACTACCGACGCAGGGCTTCGCCTAAGCACCGCTACGATATTATCGAGGTGGATTATGGTGGAGGGGGGCACCGCACACGGCTAAGAGATCCAAGGGATCAATTGTTGTTGTGTCTAGGGTGCCCCCTGCCCCCGTATATAAAGGAGCAAGGGGGGGGGGTGCGGCCGGCCCTAGGAGGAGGGGCGCCGGAGGAGTTTTACTCCCACCGGAAGTAGGACTCCCCCCCTTTCCTAGTTGGATTAGGACTTGGGGGGAGGGAAAGAAGAAAGGAGGGTGCCGCCCCCCTTCTTTGTCCTATTTGGACTAGGGGGGAGGGGGCGTGCGGCCTGCCCTGGCCGGCCCTCCTCTTCTCCCTCATGGCCCATTAAGGCCCATTAACCCCGGGAGGGTTCCGGTAACCCTCCGGTGTTCCGGTAAAATCGATTTCACCCTAACCATTCGATGTCCAAACATAGGCTTCCAATATATCAATCTTTATGTCTCGACCATTTCGAGACTCCTCGTCATGTCCGTGATCACATCCGGGACTCCGAACAAACTTCGGTACATCAAAACTCATAAACTCATATTATAACTGTCATCGAAACCTTAAGCGTGCGGACCCTACGGTTTCGAGAACTATGTAGACATGCCCTAGAACTGTTTCCGATCAATAACCAATAGTGGAACCTGGATGTTCATATTGGCTTCTACATATTCTACAAAGATCTTTATCGATCAAACCGCATAACAACATACACAAAATCCATTGAGACGACGCCTTATGAACTGTGGTTTGGCAAGAAACCAAAGTTGTCGTTTCTTAAAGTTTGGGGCTACGATGCCTATGTGAAAAAGTTTCAAGCTGATAAGCTCGAACCCAAATCGGGGAAGTGCGTCTTCATAGAATACCCAAAGGAAACTAATGGGTACACCTTCTATCATAGATATTCGTTGCTAAAGTGGATCCTTTCTAGAGAAGGAGTTTCTCTCGAAAGAAGTGAGTGGGAGGAAAGTAGAACTTGATAAGGTAATTGTACCTTCTCCAGAATTAGAAAGTAGTTCATCACAGGAATCAGTTCCAGTGATGCCTACACCGATTAGTGAGGAAGTTAATGATAATGATCATGAAACTCCGGATCAAGTTACTGCAAAACCTTGTTGGTCTTCCAAAGTACAGTACGCACCAAAGTGGTACGGTAATCCTGTTCTAGAAGTCATGTTACTGGACCATGATGAACCTACGAACTATGAGGAAGCGATGATGAGCCCAGATTCCGCGAAATGGCTTGAGGCCATGAAATCTGAGATGGGATCCATGTATGAGAACAAAGTGTGGACTTTGGTGCAGTTACCCGATGATCGACAAGCCATATTGTATAAATGGATCTTCAAGAGGAAGACATACGCTGATAATAGTGTTACTATCTACAAAGCTCGACTTGTCGCAAAAAGGTTTTCGACAAGTTCAAGGTGTTGACTACAATGAGATTTTCTCAACTGTAGCGATGCTTAAATCTGTCCAAATTATGTTAGCAATTGCCGCATTTTATGAAATATGGCAAATGGATGTCAAAACTACATTCCTTAATGGTTTTCTTAAAGAAGAATTGTATATGATGCAACCAGAAGGTTTTGTCAATCGTAAAGGTGCTAACAAAATGTGCAAGCTCCAGCGATCCATCTATGGACTGGTGCAAGCATCTCAGAGTTGGAATATACGCTTTGATAAGTTGATCAAAGCATATAGTTTTATACGGACTTGCGGTGAAGCCTGTATTTACAATAAAGTGAGTGGGAGCACTACCGTCTTTTTGATAAGTATATGTGAGTAACATATTGTTGATCAGAAACGATGTAGAATTTTTCTGGAAAAGCATAAAGAAGTGTTTGAAAGGAGTTCTTTAAAATAAAGACCTCGGTAAAGCTACTTACATATTGAACATCAAGATCTATTGAGATAGATCAAAACGCTTGATAAGATTTTCAATGAGTACATACCTTGACAAGATTTTGAAGTAGTTCAAAACGGAACAGTCAAAGAAAGTGTTCTTGCCTGTGTTACAAGGTGTGATATTGATTAAGACTCAAAGACCGACCACGGCAAAAGATAGAAAGAGAATGAAAGTCATTCCCTATGCCTCAGCCATAGGTTCTATAAAGTATGCCATGCTGTGTACCAGATCTATTGTATACCCTACACTGATTTTGGCAAGGGAGTACAATAGTGATCTAGGAGTAGATCACTGGACAATGGTCAAAATTATCCTTAGTGGAATAAGGATATGTTTCTCAATTATGGAGGTGGCAAAAAGGTTCATCGTAAAGGGTTACGTCGATGCAAATTTTGACACTGATCTAGATGAAGCTAAGTCTCAATCTGGATACATATTGACAGTGGGAGCAATTAGCTAGAGTAGCTCCGTGGAGAGCATTGTTGACATAGAAATTTGCAAAATACATACGGATCTGAATGTGGCAGACCCGTTGACTAAACTTCTCTCACAAGCAAAACATGATCACACCTTAGTACTCTTTGGGTGTTAATCACATAGCGATGTGAACTAGACTATTGACTCTAGTAAACCCTTTGGGTGTTGGTCACATGACGATGTGAACTATGGGTGTTAATCACATGGTGATGTGAACTGTTGGTATTAAATCACATGGTGATGTGAACTAGATTATTGACTCTAGTGCAAGTGGGAGACTGAAGGAAATATGCCCTAGAGGCAATAATAAAGTTATTATTTATTTCCTTATATCATGATAAATGTTTATTATTCATGCTAGAATTCTATTAACCGGAAACATAATACTTGTGTGAATACATAGACAAACAAAGTGTCATTAGTATGCCGCTACTTGACTAGCTCGTTGATCAAAGATGGTTATGTTTCCTAGCCATCGACCTGTGTTGTCATTTGATTAACGGGATCACATCATTAGAAGAATGATGTGATTGACTTGACCCATTCCATTAGCTTAGCACTCGATCGTTTAGTATGTTGCTACTACTTTCTTCATGACTTATACATGTTCCTATGACTATGAGATTATGCAACTCCCGTTTACCGGAGGAACACTTTGTGTGCTACCAAACGTCACAACTTTACTGGGTGATTATAAAGGTGCTCTACAGGTGTCTCCGAAGGTACTTGTTGGGTTGGCGTATTTCGAGATTAGGATTTGTCACTCCGATTGTCGGAGAGGTATCTCTGGGCCCACTCAGTAATGCACATCACTTAAAGCCTTGCAAGCATTGCAACGAATGAGTTAGTTGCGGGATGATGTATTATGGAACGAGTAAAGAGACTTGCCGGTAACGAGATTGAACTAGGTATTGAGATACCGACGATCGAATCTCGGGCAAGTAACATACCGATGACAAAGGCAACAACGTATGTTGTTATGCGGTTTGACCGATAAAGATCTTTGCAAGTCTATTCGAATTATCAGTTTGGTTTGGCCTACTAGATTGATCTTTCTTTCCATGGGAGAAGTGCTTAGCTTTGGGTTCAATCTTGCGGTGTCCTTACCCAATGACAATAGGGGCAGCAAGGCACGTATTGTATTGTTGCCATCGAGGATAAAAAGATGGGTTTTATATCATATTGCATGAGTTTATCCCTCTACATCATGTCATCTTTCTTAATGCGTTACTCTGTTCTTTATGAACTTAATACTCTAGATGCAGGTAGGAGTCGGTCGATGTGTGGAGTAATAGTAGTAGATGCAGGCAGGAGTCGGTCTACTTGTCACGGATGTGATGCCTATATACATGATCATGCCTAGATAATCTCATAATTACTCGCTTTTCTATCAATTGCTCGATAGTAATTTGTTCACCCACCGTAATATTTATGCTATCTTGAGAGAAGCCACTAGTGAAACCTATGGCCCCCGGGTCTATCTTTTATCATATAAGTTTTCAATCTACTTTTATTTGCATCTTTACTTTTTGATCTATATTATAAAATACCAAAAATATATTCATCTTATCACACAATCTCTATCAGATCTCACTTTCGCAAGTGGCCGTGAAGGGATTGACAACCCCTTTATTGCGTTGGTTGCGAGTTCTTTGTTTGTTTCTGTAGGTGCGTCGGACTTTTGAGGAGCCTCCTACTGGATTGATACCTTGGTTCTCAAAAACTAAGGGAAATACTTACGCTACTATTGCTGCGTCACCCTTTCCTCTTCAAGGAAAACCAACGCAAGCTCAAGACGTAGTAGTGCGCCCCCACCCTCGTGGGTCCCTCGAGCGTCCACCGACCTACTTCTTCCTCATATATATACCCACGTACCCCGAGAACATCAGAATAAGCCATGAAAATCTAGTTCCACCACCGTAACCTTCTGTATCCACGAGATCCCATCTTGGAGCCTTCGCCGGTGCTCCGCCGAAGGGGGAATCGACCATGAAGGGCTTCTACATCAACATCATAGCCCCTTCGATGAGTTGTGAGTAGTTTACCACAGACCTTCGGGTCCATAGTTATTAGCTAGATGGCTTCTTCTCTCTTTTTGGATCTCAATACCATGTTCTCCTCGATCTTCTTGGAGATCTATTCGATGTAACTCTTTTTGCGGTGTGTTTGTCGAGATCCGATGAATTGTGGGCTTATGATCAAGTTTATCTATGAGAAATATTTGAATCTCCTCTGAATTCTTTTATGTATGATTGAGTTATCTTTGCAAGTCTCTTCGAATTATCAGTTTGGTTTGGCCTACTAGATTGATCTTTCTTGCAATGGGAGAAGTGCTTGGCTTTGGGTTCAATCTTGCGGTTTCCTTTCCCAATGACAGTAGGGGCAGCAAGGCACGTATTGTATTGTTGCCATCGATGATAAAAAGATGGGGTTTATACCATATTGCATGAGTTTATCCCTCTACATCATGTCATCTTTCTTAATGCGTTACTCTGTTCTTATGAACTTAATACTCTAGATGCATGCTGGATAGCGGTTGATGTGTGGAGTTATAGAAGTAGATGCAGGCAGGAGTCGGTCTACTTGTCACAGACGTGATGCCTATATACATGGTCATGCCTAGATAATCTCATAATTATTCGCTTTTCTATCAATTGCTCGACAGTAATTTGTTCACCCACCGTAATACTTATGCTATCTTGAGAGAAGCCACTAGTGAAACCTATGGCCCCCGGGTCTATCTTTTATCATATAAGCTTTCAATCTACTTTTATTTGCATCTTTACTTTTCCAATATATATTATAAAGCAAAAATATATTTATCTTATCATACTATCTCTATCAGATCTCACTTTCGTAAGTGGCCGTGAAGGGATTGACAACCCCTTTATTGCGTTGGTTGTGAGTTCTTTGTTTGTTTGTGTAGGTGAGTGGGACTTTTGAGGAGCCTCCTACTGGATTGATACCTTGGTTCTCAAAAACTGAGGGAAATACTTACACTACTATTGCTGCATCATCCTTTCCTCTTCAAGGAAAACCAACTCAAGCTCAAGACGTCGCAGTCACCAAGTGTGAAGCCTACCAGTTCCATTCCAAGAATATCCATCTGCCTGCACAAGCACTTCAGACAATCCCTTTGTCATGGCCATTTTCGGTCTGGGGGCTCGATATCCTCGGCCCTTTCCCACGAGCTACTAGGGGCTTTGAATTCTTGTTCGTTGCAATCGACAAGTTTACAAAATGGCCAGAAGTAGCTGCCATGAGAAAGGTGACTGCTGCTATCAAGTTCTTGAAAGATTTGGTGTGCCGCTTCGGGGTCCCTGCCCGGATCATCACTGATAACGGCACCCAATTTAGGAGCCGTGCCTTCATGCAATATGTTCATGCCCTCAGAAGCAAGATCTCATTTGGCTCTGTTGCAGATCCTAGAAGCAATGGACAAGCTGAGAGGGAGAACACCAAAGTGCTGTGGGGCCTCAAGACAAGAACGTTTGGTAAGCTACTGAAGTGCGGAAGGAGGTGGATCGATGAGTTGCCGGTGGTTCTTTGGTCCCTCAGAACGACACCAAATCGAGCTATCGGGAAGATTCCCTTCTCCCTAGTCTATGGGGCAGAAGCAGTTATCCCCATGGAACTCATTTATAGGTCACCTCGAGTACTTGCCTATGATGAAGTAGTGCACGAACAGCACCGGCGTGACAACGCTGTGCTTCTCATGGAGAACCGTCTCCGGGCTGCTACGCGTGCTGCACGCTACCGGCAAGCCCTGCTTCGCTATCACAGCCAAAGGGTTCATGCCCGGTGTTTTGAGGAAGGTGACCTTGTCCTTAGGCGCATTCAGCCCGCCAAGGGACAAACAAGTTGTCGCCAAAGTGGGAAGGCCCTTACCGGACAAACAAGTACGAGTTACCAGACCTGGCGCAGTCTGTCTGGAGACCGGAGATGGCATTCAATTGCAAAAACGCATGGAATATTGAGCATCTCCGCAAGTTTACCCGTAAGGCGCGGCTGTTGGGCCCTGCCCGACAGCCACCCTTTTGTACAGGCCTTGCCTTAGTTGCATGTAACCCCTTGTACAAAGCCAGGCGCAGACCCTGAGCAACAGAGAAATAAATGAAGCGTTGGGGGGCAACAAGTTTCATGCATGCATAAGCATATCATGAGCATCACATGTTCATGTAGATAAGATCACATCTGGCATCATTTTCATCTGCATAAACTGCAGGCTCCTGTCGTGGACTAAGTCCTCAAGAAGGAGATGAGCAGACAAGCCAGCACTGTGATCTCTGGCAAGCCAACAAGATAAGTTCTTCCTCTTATCCATACGTGCTCTGTAAGTGAAACCTCATGCATAAGAAAATCCTGCTACCCTTTCAAGCCTAGGTGCTCCCACCCTTCGACACGAACGCTGCTTCGGTCGGGGTGGTCGCAGTGGCCTTTGATGAATAAGGCTCGGCAGGGGGCTGGTCCTTCTTTATAGTTTGTGCCCGGTAGGCCTACTCCCCTGCAACAAAACAGAGGGTACCGGCCGGATAGCCTACTGGGGGAACTCATTTATTTAAAAATATAGAGGCAACCCACCTCTTCATGGACATACACATGCATGAGTCCCCGACAAGGTTCATCTTTTTCATTAACATGCAGATCAAACAAGTACAGACCTTACATGACACAAACATGGATTCAAGAGATTACATTATTTGAACTAAAATTTGGCAAATGCCTACAGATTTAAGATTGAAAAAAGATAAGTGACCCGTAATCTCCTCTTTTCGTTTTCCCTCTGCTAGGTATTGCGATGGGAAGAGGAGTAGACTAAAAGAGCGCCCAAGTAGGAGTCCACCCCGATCCTGTCATGGCTTGTCGAGCGCAGCCTGACAAGATTGGGGGTGGTGAGGCTGCGACTGAGGGACACAAAGAGCAGCTCGACAGTGCCCCAGCCGCCACCTCCAGGACCAGCAAGAAGCTGCAGCTCGACCACTAGAGGGATCAACCACCAACGCTCAGCTGGAAGACTGCTGGAGGCGGGAGAAGGCACCAAGGGAACACCCCTCCCCGGCTATCACCCAAAGAGACTGGTGACGATGGTGTCGGGGAGGAAGGGGGAAAGCGGGAAGACGAGGCGGCATGTCGAATATACGCTACGAAGGCGTCGGTGCCATCGTACTCCGACCTGATGCCCCATCACCCGCCTTCCCCGCCGTCCCTCATTTTCTCTCATTCACCACCACTCCGGGGAGACGCCGGACTCCCAAGCTGTCACCTCCCCCAGAGAGGATACCAGCGGCAAGAGCGACTAGGATGCCCGAGGTGTGCCGCTCCCCGCCTTGGTGGGCAGGAAGGTGCCCTCCTCATCGACATCAACCCCAGTTCCAAGAAAGGGGTAGTATTGAGATTTCTAATGATCCCAAGCCCTACGCCTCGGACTTGGACCAGAATCACTCCCCAAGCGTCAGCATGATTACTTGGTGTCAACAGCTCCAAGCTTGGACCCGGGGCCTGGCCCCGGGCTCCCCCTTCCAGCATACCCAAGACGAAGCAAAAGATGGAGGAAGAGAGAGATGTGGATGAATGCCTATGTTCCTCCCCCGCTCCTCCTTTTATAGGCGAGCTGGGGCTGGGGGCTGATTTCCTGACGGGTAACTGCCGTCCTCCTCCACCAATCCAAGAAGACCGGGCCCCTGCCTTGATGCTCTTACGCACCATGCGCCTCCATTACCTACCCTACTCAATGCATGCAGCATACGTGGCTGAGGATAAGGGCGTGGTGGGAAGAGTGAATTGGAAGTTACCCGCCCATGCATTAAAGTCATTCACGGGCCATTACAAGGATGGCCCCACCAAGATTGGCGTTACACAGCGCGCGAGAGAACAGGGAACCGACCCAAATTCAAGTTAAGGAAGAAGCAAAGAAGATCTCAAAGGGCAGAGCTGCTCTTGCGTTCCTGCCTGTGCACTTGTTAGGGCCTAACCCCAACGAGACCCAGCGGCGCGTTTGTGCGAGGCCTTGGGGCTCTTGCCGGTGCAACAAACCCTAGGTCCATTGCCCAAACCATGCATAGGCCCAAGGACAAAGATTGCATCACCAAGATCGAACCAAGCAAGAAGGACCAATTCATCAAAGGGTCCAAGTGCAGATAAAGAAGATCAAGATGAGCCAGAGAAGCAAGATACCGCGAAGGGAAGAACATCCCTTGCGGGTAAGCGGGCCTGGCCAGGTTGGGTTTCCCCGGAAGCATACTTCCAGATCGTCCCAGCAGGCCCTGCCGGGACTTGCGGAGGCAAGCCACTCCACCGCTCCACCTCACAAGCGACGCAAGTCACATATCAGTGCAGTGTCAAGCCCCAAGATGACTAGATGGCTGCTTTTCACCACATGGTAGCCACTTCCTACAGCAAACACCTCAATATGACACCCGTCCCGAGACATGTCAAGCAAGCAGTCGCGAAGCTGTCAAAACAGCCCGGCAAGGGCTGCCGGGCACGCTGTGATGTGACACTCGACGGCGCATTTAATGCGCTCTGTCAGCCTGCAAAATTAGGTTTGATAGCACTATTTGCTATCTAATCAGTACGTAAAGACCGATTTGCCACTGTGGTGACCCATTAACCTATAAAAGGAGGCCCATGGCAACCGTAGAAAGGGTTCGCGAGGTTGGAAAGTTTGACCCCTCACATACCCATACACGCGTAGCCACTTTCACTCTGAGGCAACCCTGCCGGGCAAGTGCGCTACACCCACCACCACCTTTTCCACCATCAATCCAGTAGGGTTTTATGCCTCGCAGCGGTCCGAACCTAGGTAAAAACTGCCCGTGTGATCTCTGCTGCGCAGCTCTACGCTTGTCTGCTCTTTGTGCAACGTGTCCATCCCCCCGCCGAACCAAAAGGGGCTCGTAGCCCCATAGGTGGCTGTGGTTCCCCATGACAAGCATGATCAGTGTGAACAATTACTTTGGAATCAACAACGTAAGATCTGAATTTCTCACAAGCAAACACAACTGCTAAAAAATTCTTTCTCAGTAGTAGCATAATTTCTTTGGGCACTGTCTATAGTTTTGCTAGCATAATGGATAACGTTTAATTTCTTATCAACACTTTGTCCTAGAATAGCCCTAACAACATAATCACTAGCACCACACATAATTTTAAAAGGCAATTTCTAATCAGGTGGTTGAACAATAGGTCCAGATGTTAAGGCTTTCTTAAGTGTTTCAAAGGCTTCTACATAGTCATCATAAAAAAAGGAACATACTTTTGTAAAAAATTAGTAAGAGGCCTAGAAATTTTAGAGAAGTTTTTAATAAACCTCCTATAGAAAGCAGCATGACCAAGGAAACTACGAATACCTTGGATATCTTTAGGACGTGGCATTTTCTCAATTGCATCAACTTTAGCTTTATCCACCTCAATACCTCGTTCGGAAATTTTATGCCCCAAGACAATGCCTTCATTAACCATAAAGTGGAACTTCTCCCAATTCAAGACAAGATTAGTTTGTTCACATCTCTGCAAAACTCGATCAAGGTTGCTTAATCAATCATCAAAAGAAGTTCCATAAACGGAAAAATCATCCATGAAAACCTCAATAATCTTTTCACAAAATTCAGAGAATATATAAGTCATACATCTTTGTAAGGTAGCAGGTGCATTACATAAACCAAAAGGCATACTTCTATAAGCATAAGTTCCAAAAGGACAGGTAAAGGTGTGGTTTTCTCTTAATTAGGTTGTGAAACAGGTATTTGAGAGAAACCAGAATATCCTTCACGGAAACAAATGTGTGTGTGCTTAGATAATCTTTCTAGCATTTGATCAATGAAAGGCAAGGGATAATGATCTTTTCTAGTAGCTTTATTAAATTTTCTAAAATCAGTTACCATTCTATAGCCAGTCACTATTCTCTGTGGGATATGTTCATTTTTATCATTAGGAACAACAGTAATACCTCCCTTTTTAGGGACACAATGAACAAGACTTATCCATCTACTATCAGCTATGGGATAGATTATACCTGCTTCCAAAAGCTTTAGTATTTCAGTTCTTACCACTTCTTTCACCTTAGGATTCAATCGTCGTTGGTGATCAACAACGGGTTTAGCATCAAGTTCCATATTAATCTTGTGCTGACATAGAGTGGGACTAATGCCTTTAAGATCATCAGGAGTATATCCAATAGCAGCCGGTGCTTCCTCAATTTTTTAATAATCTCGCTTCTTCTTGTTCTGAGAGGTTAGCACTAATAATAACATGATATATCTTTTTCTCATCAAGATAAGCATACTTCAGAATGTCAGGCAATTGTTTTAATTTAAACACATGATCACCTTTAGGTGGAGGAGGACATCCTAGAATTTCAATAGGCAAATTGTGTTTAAGGAGAGGTTGTTGTTCAAAGAATATTTTATCTATTTCATTTCTTTCATGCAAGTGCATATCATTCTCATGATCTAGAAAATATTGTTCTAGTGGCTCAGTAGGAGGCATGGAAATAGAAGCAAGACCAATTATTTCATCCTTACTAGGTAATTCTTTGTTATGAGGTTGTCTACAAAACTTAGAGAAATTAAACTCATGAGACACATCACCAAAACTAACACTGACAGTTTCTTTTTCACAATCTATCTTAGTATTGACAGTGTTCAAGAAAGGTCTACCAAAAGATAATGGGACAAAAGTCATCTTGTGGGGAACCAAGGACTAGAAAACCAGTAGGGTATTTTATTTTCCCATGGAAGACTTCAACATCTCTAACAACCCCAAGTGGTGTGATGGTGTCTCTATTAGCAAGTTTAATTGTAACATTTATGTCTTCTATTTCAGTGGGTGATATGTCACTCATAATTTCTTGGTATAAGGTAAAAGGAATAGCACTCACACTAGAACCTAAATCACATAAACCATGATAGCAATGATCTCCTATTTTAACTGAGACAATAGGCATGCCAGCTACAGGTTTATGTTTATCTTTTTCATCGGGTTTGGCAATTCTAGCTGCTTCATCACACAGGTGAATAACATGCCCATCAATGTTTTCGACCAAGAGATCTTTAACCATAGCAACACTAGGTTCTACTTTAATTTGCTCAGAGGGTTTAGGTGCTTTAATACTCCCTCTGCTCCACAATGTAGTGCATATAGATTTTCTGAAAAGTCAAACTTTACAAACTTTGACCAAGTTTGTAGAGAAATATATACTCATCTAGAATACCAAATACATATCATTAGATTCATCAAAAGATGTACTTCCATTTGTGTATATTTGGTATTACAAAAAATAGATAATTTTCTCTATAAACTTTGTAAAATTTGACTTTTCTGAAAATCTATATGCACTACGTTATGGAACGGAGGGAGTATTACTTTTGCGAACCAGGGTTGATACCTTAGCATATTCCTTTATCCTAATAGGGAAAGGTGTTTTTTCAATATAAGCAGTAGGCACAACTGGATCAACATTGTAAATGATACTTTCATCTTTAGCTATGACCGGTTCTTTGATTTCTTCTTTAATAGGGGGGGTGATATTTAAACCACTTCTCCTTAGGGAGATCAACATGAGTAGCAAATGATTCACAAAAAGAGGCTACTATCTTAGTGTCAAGTCCATATTTAATGCTAAACTTGTAAAATGCATCAGTATTCGTAAAAGATGTAACACAATCAAACTCAGGCTTAATACCTGATTCTTTACCTATGTCGAGTTCCCAATCTTCAGAGTTGCATTTAATTCTTTCCAAAAGATCCCACTTGAATTCAATGATATTCTTCATAAAAGAACCAGTACAAAGAAGTATCAAGCATGGATTGATCATCATGAGAAAGCCGAGCATAAAAATTCTGAATAATAATTTCTCCCGAGGGCTCATGATTGGGGCATGAATATAACATTGACTTAAGCCTCCCCCAAGCTAGAGTGGCACTTTCTCCTTCACGAGACCAAAAATTAAATATATAATTCCGATCATGATGAACTAGATGCATAGGATAATTTTTTTGGTGAAATTCCAATTTCAATCAATTCCAGTTCCAAGATCCAATATCATCGTATAGCCTATACCATGTCAATGCTTTTACCTTCAAAGATAAAGGGGAAACTTTCTTCTTAACTTCATCTCCGGGTAAACCTGCAAGCTTAAATAATCCACAAATTTCATCCACATGTATCAGATGCATATCGAGATGCTTAGTTCTGTCTCCTGCATAAGGATTAGCTAGCAGTTGTTCTATTATACTCAAACGAATTTCATAACTAAAATGTTCAGTAGGTGCAGTAGGTTGAGGGGCAACTCTTTCTGTTTTTGGTCGAGATGAAGATACTCCGAACAAACCCCTCAAAGGATTATTTTCCATAGTGACAAGTGACAGTAAATTTCAGCACGTAATATATTTTTTCCTTACCGATTTCCACTTACCAAGAGCGCTTCGCTCCCCGGCAACAGCGCCAGAAAAGAGTCTTGATGACCCACAAGTATAGGGGATCAATCATAGTCCTTTTGATAAGTAAGAGTGTCGAACCCAGAGAGGAGCAGAAGGAAATGACAAGCGGTTTTCAATAAGGTAATTTTTGCAAGCACTGAAATTGTTGGTAATAGGTAGTTTGATAGCAAGATAATTTGTAACGAGCAAGTAACGGTAATGGTAAATAAAGTGCAGCAAGGTAGCCCAATCCTTTTTTTGGCAAAAGACATGCCAAAACGGTCTCTTATAATAAGCAAAGCATTCTTGAGGGCACATGGGAGTTTCATCTAGTCACTTTCATCATGTTGGTTTGATTCACGTTCGCTACTTTGATAATTTGATATGTGGCTGGACCAGTGCTTAGGTGATATTCTTACTTGAACAAACCTACCACTTGTGATTAACCCCCTCGCAAGCATCCGCAACTACGAGAAAAGTACTAAGATAAAATCTAACAATAGCATTAAAGATATGGATCCAAATCAGCCCCTTACAAAATAGCGCATAAACTAGGGTTTAAGCTTCTGTCACTCTAGCAACCCATCATCTAATAACTACTCCATAATTCATTCCCTTACTCCATAATCGACGTTCACATAACACCACTAAGGGAATCACAACATTCATATCGTCAAAATATCGAACACATATCAAATTCACATGATTACTTGCGACATGACTTTTCTCGTGACCTCAAGAACAAAGGTAACTACTCACAAATGATATTCATCCTCAAGATCAGAGGGGTATGAAATAGCATAATGAATCTGAACGTATAATCTTCCACCAAATAAACCATATAGTAAACAACTACAAGATGTAATCAACACTGCTAGTCACCCATAGGTACCAATCTGAGGTTTCGGTACAAAGATTGAACACAAGAGATGAAGTAGGGTTTGAGATGAGATGGTGCTGTTGAAGATGTTGATGAAGATTGGCCTCCCAAATATGAGAGAGTTGTTGCTGACGACGATGGCTTTGATTTCCCCCTCCGGGGGGGGGGGGGAGTTCCCCTGACAGAATCGCTCTACCGGAGGGCAAAAGTGCTCCTGCCCAAGTTCCGCCTCGAGACGGCGGCGCTCCATCCCGAAAGTCCTCTCCTTATTTTTTTTCTAGGTCAAAAGACCTTATATACTAGAAGATGGGCACTGAAGGTGGGCTGGGCTGCCCACCACCCACCAGGGCGCGCCTGGGGGCCTGGCGCACCCTGGTGTCTTCTGGGCACCAGATAGCCCCCCTCTGGTAGTTATTTGCTGCAATATTTATTATATATTCCAAAATAATTATCCGTAAAATTTCAGCTCATTTGGAGATGTGCAGAATATGTATCTCTAACATAGCTTTAGTATTCCAGCTACCGGTATTCTCCCTCTTTGTGTAAACCTTGCATAGATGAGAGAAAAGGCGTTAGAATTACTCCATCAAACATTATTATGCATACCAAGATTATAAATAACAGTAGGAAAACATGATGCAAAATGGACGTATCATAGATTCCCTAAACTTGTGGGTCATCAATGAACCGTTCATCGGCTCCCTGAGCTTGAAAAGTTCAGGCTAGGCAATCGACGTCCATATCCTTAGGGCATCTTGATACGTCTCCAACGTATCTATAATTTTTGATTGTTCCATGCTATTATATTATCTATTTTGGATGTTTAATGGGCTTTAATATGCTCTTTTATACTATTTTTGGGACTAACCTATTAACCAGAGGCCTAGTGCCAGTTTATGTTTTTTTTTGCCTATTTTAGAGTTTTGCAGAAAAGGAATACCAAACGGAGTCCAAACGGAATGAAACCTTCGCGATGATCTTTCTTGGACCGAAAGCAAACCAGAAGACTTGGAGTTGAAATCAGAAACGCCACGAGGCGTCCATGAGGCAGGAGGGCGCGCCCCCACCCTCGTGGGCCCCTCGTAGCTCCACCGGCGTACTTCTTTCGCCTATATATAATCTTATACCCTAAAAACATCAGGGAGAGCCACGAAACCACTTTTCCACACCCGCAACCTTCTGTACCCGTGAGATCCCATCTTGGGGCCTTTTTCGGCGATATTCCGGAGGGGGAATCGATCACGGAGGGCTTCTACATCAACACCATTGCCTCTCTGATGAAGCGTGAGTAGTTTACCACAGGCCTTTGGGTCCATAGATATTAGCTAGATGGCTTCTTCTCTCTCTTCGATCTCAATACAGGTTCTCCTCGATGTTCTTGGAGATCTATTCGATGTAATACTCTTTTGTGGTGTGTTTGCCGAGATTCAATGAATTGTGGATTTATGAACAAGATTATCTATGAATATTATTTGGTTCTTCTCTGAATTCTTGTATGCATGATTTGATATCTTTGCAAGTCCCTTCGAATTATCGGTTTAGTTTGGCCTACTAGATTGATCTTTCTTGCAATGGGAGAAGTGCTTAGGTTTGGGTTCAATCTTGCGGAATCCTTTCCCAGTGACAGTAGGGGTAGCAAGGCATGTATTGTATTGTTGCCATCGAGGATAAAAATATGGGGTTTATATCATATTGCTTGAGTTTATCCCTCTACATCATGTTATCTTGCTTAATGCATTACTCCGGTCTTATGAACTTAATACTCTAGATGCATTCTGGATAGCGGTCGATGTGTGGAGTTATAGTAGTAGATGCAGAATTTTTTTGGCCTACTTGACACGGACTTGATGCCTATGTTCATGATCATTGCCTTAGATGTCTTGATAATTATGCACTTTTCTATCAATTGCTCGGCAGTAATTTGTCCACCCACCATAATATATGCTATCTTGAGAGAAGCCACTAGTGAAACTTATGGCCCCGGGTCTCTTTTCCATTATATTGCATCTCTTTAAATCTCGTTTACTATTTTGCAATCTTTACTTTCCAATCTATACAACAAAAATACCAAAAATATTTACTTTATTATCTCTATTAGATCTCACTTTTGCGAGTGACCGTGAAGGTGTTGGAAATATGCCCTAGAGGCAATAATAAAAGTATTATTATATTTCATTGTTCATGATAATTGTCTTTTATTCATGCTATAACTGTATTATCCGGAAATCGTAATACACGTGTGAATACATAGACCACAATATGTCCCTAGTGAGCCTCTAGTTGACTAGCTCGTTGTGATCAACAGATAGTCATGGTTTCCTGACTATGGACATTGGATGTCATTGATAACGGGATCACATCATTAGGAGAATGATGTGATGGACAAGACCCAATCCTAAGCATAGCACAAAGATCGTAGTTCGTTTGCTAGAGCTTTGCCAATGTCAAGAATCTCTTCCTTCGACCATGAGATCGTGTAACTCCCGGATACCGTAGGAGTGCCTTGGGTGTATCAAACGTCACAACGAATCGGGTGACTATAAAGGTGCATTACAGGTATCTCCGAAAGTATCTGTTGGGTTGACACGGATCGAGATCGGATTTGTCACTCCGTATGACGGAGAGGTATCTCTGGGCCCACTCGGTAATGAATCATCATAATGAGCTCAAGGTGACCAAGGTGTTGGCCACGGATCATGCATTACTGATGACGAGTAAAGTGACTTGCCGTAACGAGACTAAACAAGGTATTGGGATACCGACGATCGAGTCTCGGGCAAGTAACGCATCGATTGACAAAGGGAATTGTATACAGGTTTTGATCGAATCCTCGACATCGTGGTTCAACCGATGAAATCATCGAGGAGCATGTAGGAGCCAACATGGGTATCCAGATCCGCTGTTGGTTATTGCCCGAGAGTCGCCTCGGTCATGTCTGCGTGTCTCCGAACCCGTAGGGTCTACACACTTAAGGTTCGGTGACGCTAGGGTTATTAGGAGGACTAGTATGTGACTACCGAATGTTGTTGAGTCCGGATGAGATCCCTGACGCCATGAGGAGTTCGGAATGGTCCGGAGGTGAAGTTTTATATATGGGAAGTTGTCATACGGACACCGGAAAGTTTCGGGGGTCTATCGGTAATGTATCGGGACCACCGGAGGGGTTCCGGGGGTCCACCGGGAGGGGCCACCCCCCCGGAGGGCCACATGGGCAAGAAGAGGAGGGAGCCAGCCCCGGAGGGCTGGGCGCCCCACCTTGGGCCCATGCGCCTAGGGTTGGGGAAACCCGAGGGGCGCCTGCTTTGGGGGCAAGCCTCCTCCTGGCCGCCGCCTCTAGATCCCATCTAGAGGGTCGGCCCCTGCCCTTCCCCTATAAATAGAGGGGTGGGGGAGGCTGCTACACACATCCAAAGGCGCAGCCCCTCCCCTCCCCAACACCTCTCCTCCTCCGTTAAGCGCTTGGCGAAGCCCTGTCAGAGTACTGCTGCACCAACACCACCACACCGTCGTGCTGCCGTTGGAGCAAGCTTCCTCAACCTCTCCTTCCCCCTTGCTGGATCAAGAAGGAGGAGACGTCTCCCGTCCCGTACGTGTGTTGAACGCGGAGGTGCTGTCCGTTCAGCACTTGGACATCGGTGATTCGAATCACGTCGAGTACGACTCCATCATCACCATCACCTTGCAAGCTTCCGCACGCGATCTACAAGTGGTATGTAGATGCAAACTCTCTCCCATGACTCGTTGCTTAGATGAACTCATAGATGGATCTTGGTGAAACCGTAGGAATTTTTTTGATTTTCTGCAACGTTCCCCAACAATGGCATCATGAGCTAGGTCTATGCGTAGTTCTCTAATGCACGAGTAGAACACAATTTTGTTGTGGGCGTGGATCTTGTCAACTTACTTGCCTCTACTAGTCTTTTCTTGCTTCAACGGTATTGTGGGATGAAGCGGCCCGGACCAACCTTACACGTACGCTTACGTGAGACCGGTTCCACCGATTGACATGCACTAGTTGCATAAGGTGGCTGGCGGGTCTCTGTCTCTCCCACTTTAGTTGGAGCGGATTCGATGAACAGGGCCCTTATGAAGGGTAAATAGAAGTTGACAAAATCACGTTGTGGTTATTCGTAGGTAAGAAAACGTTCTTGCTAGAACCCAATTGCAGCCACGTAAAAGATGCAACAACAATTAGAAGACGTCTAACTTGTTTTTGCAAAGGATTGATCATGTGACGTGATATGGCCAGAAGTTGTGATGAATGATGAATTGTGATGTATGAGATCATGTTCTTGTAATAGGATTCACGACTTGCATGTCGATGAGTATGACAACCGGCAGGAGCCATAGGAGTTGTCTTTATTTTTGTATGACCTGCGTGTCATTGAAGAACGCCATGTAAACTACTTTACTTTATTGCTAAACGCGTTAGCCATAGAAGTAGAAGTAGTCGTTGGCATGACAACTTCATGAAGACACGATGATGGAGATCATGATGATGGAGATCATGGTGTCAAGCCGGTGACAAGATGATCATGGAGCCCCGAAGATGGAGATCAATGGAGCTATATGATATTGGCCATATCATGTCACAACTATATATAATTGCATGTGATGTTTATTATGTTTATGCATCTTGTTTACTTAGGACGACGGTAGTAAATAAGATGATCCTTACAAAATTTCAAGAAGTGTTCTCCCTAACGTGCACCGTTGCTACAGTTAAATCGCTTCTAAGCACCACGTGATGATCGGGTGTGATGGATTCTTACGCTCACATACAACGGGTGTAAGACAGTTTTACACAGCGAAAACACTTAGGGTTAACTTGACGAGCCTAGCATGTACGCACATGGCCTCGGAACACGGAGACCGAAGGTCGAACACGAGTCGTATGGAAGATACGATCAACATGAAGATGTTCACCAACGATGACAAGTCCGTCTCACGTGATGATCGGACACGGGCTAGTCGACTCGGATCGTGTAACACTTAGATGACTAGAGGGATGTATAATCTAAGTGGGAGTTCATAATTTGATTAGAACTTTATTATCATGAACTTAGTCTAAAACCTTTGCAAATATGTCTTGTAGATCAAATGGCCAACGCTAATGTCAACATGAACTTCAACGCTTCCTAGAGAAAACCAAGCTGAAAGATGATGGCAGCAACTATACGGATCGGGTCCGAACCCGAGGATCATCCTCATAGCTGCCAGAAGCAATATGTCCTAGAAGGACCGCTAGGTGACGCTCCGTCCCGAGAGAACCAATACATTACGAATGCTTGGCAAACTCGTGCGATGATTACTCCCTCGTTCGGTGCGGCATGCTTTACAGCTTAGAACCGGGCTCCAAAAGCGTTTTGAGCATCACGGAGCATATGAGATGTTCAAGAGATGAAACTAGTTTTCCAAGCTCATGCCCGGTCGAGAGATATGATGTCTCCGACAAGTTCTACTGATTGTAAGATGGAGGAAAACAGTTACATCGGTGAGCACATCCTCAAGATGTCTGGGTTGCACAACCGTATGACCCGGTGAACATTAACCTCCCGGATGAGGCGGTCATTGACAGAATCCTCCGATCGCTCCACCAAGCTACAAGAGCTTTGTGATGAACTACAACATGCGGGATGGTGAAGACCATTCTGAAGTGTTCTCGATGCTGAAGTTAGCAGAGGCTGAAATCAAGAAAGAACATCAAGTGTTGATGGTCAATAAGACCACTAAGTTCAAGAAGGGCAAGGGCAAGAAGAACTTCAAGAAGGACGGCAAGGATGTTGCCGCGCCCGATAAGCCAGTTACCCGGAAGAAGTCAAAGAATGGACCCAAGCCTGAGACTGAGTGCTTTTATTGCAAGGGGAAGGGTCACTGGAAGCGGAACTGCCCCAAATACTTAGCGGATAAGAAGGTCGGCAACACCAAAGGTATATTTGATATACATGTAATTAATGTGTACCTTACCAGTACTCGTAGTAACTCCTGGGTATTTGATACCGGTGTCGTTGCTCATATTTGTAACTCACAGCAGGAGCTGCGGAATAAACGGAGACTGGCAAAGGAAGAGGTGAATATGCGCGTCGGGAATGGTTCCAGAGTCGATGTGATCGCCGTCGGCACGCTGCCTCTACATTTACCTACGGGATTAGTTTTGAACCTTAATAATTGTTATTTAGTGCCAAGTTTGAGCATGAACATTGTATCTGGATCTCGTTTAATACGAGATGGCTACTCATTTAAGTCTGAGAATAATGGTTGTTCGATTTATATGAGAGATATGTTTTATGGTAATGCTCCGATGGTCAATGGTTTATTCTTAATGAATCTCGAGCGTAATATTACACATGTTCATAGTGTGGATGCCAAAAGATGTAAAGTTGATAACGATAGTCCCACATACTTGTGGCACTGCCGCCTTGGTCACATTGGTGTTAAGCGCATGAAGAAGCTCCATGCTGATGGACTTTAGAGTCTCTTGATTATGAATCGTTTGACACATGCGAACCATGCCTCATGGGCAAAATGACCAAGACTCCGTTCTCCGAACAATGGAGCGAGCAACCAACTTGTTGGAAATCATACATACCGATGTGTGTGGTCCAATGAGCGTTGAGGCTCATGGAGGATATCGTTATGTTCTCACTCTCCGATGACTTAAGTAGATATGGGTATGTCTACTTAATGAAACACAAGTCTGAGACCTTTGAAAAGTTCAAGGAATTTCAGAATGAGGTGGAGAATCAACGTGACCGAAAGATAAAGTTCCTACGATCGATCGTGGAGGAGAATACTTAAGTCACGAATTTGGTACACACTTAAGGAAATGTGGAATCGTTTCACAACTCACGCCGCTGAACACCTCAAATAAACGGTGTGTCCGAACGTCGTGTCGCACTCTATTGGATATGGTGCGGTCTATGATGTCTCTTACCGATTTACCGCTATCATTTTGGGGATACGCTCTAGAGACAGCTACATTCACTTTAAATAGGGCACCGTCTAAATCCGTTGAGACGACACCATATGAATTATGGTTTGGGAAGAAACCTAAGCTGTCGTTTCTAAAAGTTTGGGGATGCGATGCTTATGTCAAGAAACTTCAACCTGAAAAGTTCGAACCCAAGTCGGAAAAATGCGTATTCATAGGATACCCTAAGGAAACTATCGGGTATACCTTCTACTTAAGATCCGAAGGCAAGATCTTTGTTGCCAAGAACGGATGCTTTCTGGAAAAAGAGTTTCTCTCGAAAGAAGTAAGTGGGAGGAAAGTAGAACTCGATGAAGTACTACCTCTCGAACGGGAAAGTGGTGCAGTGCAGGAGACCGTTCCTGTGATGCCCACACCACCTGAAGAGGAAAACAATGATGATGATCAAGGTACTTCGGATCAAGTTGCTCTTGAACCAGAGGTTCACAAGGACACGCTCCGCACTGAGTGGTACGGCAACCCTGTCTCCGGAAATCATGTTGTTAGACAACAGTGAACCTTCGAACTATGAAGAAGCGATGGCGGGCCCAGATTCCAACAAATGGCTTGAAGCCATGAAATCCGAGATAGAATCCATGTATGAAAACAAAGTATGGACTTTGACAGACTTGCCCGATGATCGGCGAGCGATAGAAAACAAATGGATTTTTAAGAAGAAGACGGACGCGGATGGTAATGTTACCATCTATAAAGCTCGACTTCTCGCTAAGGGTTATCGACAAGTTCAAGGGATTGACTACGACGAGACTTTCTCTCCCATAGCGAAGCTGAAGTCCGTCCGAATCATGTTAGCAATTGCCGCATACTAGGATTATGAGATATGGCAGATGGACATCAAAACGGCATTCCTTAACGGACATCTTAAGGAAGAGCTGTATATGATGCAGCCGGAAGGTTTTGTCGATCCTAAGAACGCTAACAAAGTATGCAAGCTCCAATGATCCATTTATGGACTGGTGCAAGCATCTCGAGTTGGAACATTCGCTTTGATGAGATGATCAAAGCGTTTGGGTTTATCTTGCAGACTTATGGAGAAGCCTGCGTTTACAAGAAAGTGAGTGGGAGCTCAGAGTATTTCTCATATTATATGTAGATGACATACTCTTGATGGGAAATAATATAGAACTTCGGACAGCATTAAGGCCTACTTGAATAAGTGTTTTTCAATGAAGGACCTTGGAGAAGCTGCTTATATATTAGGCATCAAGATCTATAGAGATAGATCGAGACGCCTCATAGGTCTTTCACAAAGCACATACCTTGATAAGATTTTGAAAAGGTTCAAAATGGATCAGTCCAAGAAGGGGTTCTTGCCTATGTTACAAGGTGTGAGATTGAGCTCAGCTCGACCACCCACCACGGCAAAAGATAAAGAAGAGATGAGTGTCATCCCTATGCTTCAGCCATAGGATCTATTATGTATGCCATGTTGTGTACCAGACTGATGTAAACCTTGCCGTAAGTTTGGTAGCAAGATACCAAAGTAATCCCGCAAGGAACACCGGACAGCGGTCAAGAATATCCTCAAGCACCGAAAAGGACGAAGGACATGTTTCTCGTTTATGGAGGATACGAAGAGCTCGTCGTAAAAGGTTACATCGACGCTAACTTTGACTCAGATCCGATGACTCTAAGTCACAAACCGGATACGTGTATATGTTGAATGGTGGAGCAAGATGCTGGTGCAGCCGCAAGCGAGCGTCGTGGCGGGATCTACGTGTGAAGCGAAGTACATGGCAGCCTCGGAGGCAGCGCATGATGCGATTTGGGTGAAGGAGTTCATCACCGACCTAGGAGTCATACCCAATGCGTCGGGGCCGATCAAACTCTTCTGTGACAACACTGGAGCTATTGCCCTTGCCAAGCAGCCCAGGTTTCACAAGAAGACCAGGCACATCAAGCATCGTTTCAACTCCATCTGTGAAAATGTTCAAGATGGAGACATAGAGATTTGCAAAGTACACACGGATTTGAATGTCGCAGATCCGTTGACTAAACCTCTCTCGCGAGCAAAACATGATCAACACCAGAACTCTATGGGTGTTCGATTCATCACAATGTAACTAGATTGGTGACTCTAGTGCAAGTGGGAGACTGTTGGAAATATGCCCTAGAGGCAATAATAAAAGTATTATTATATTTCATTGTTCATGATAATTGTCTTTTATTCATGCTATAACTGTATTATCTGGAAATCGTAATACACGTGTGAATACATAGACCACAATATGTCCCTAGTGAGCCTCTAGTTGACTAGCTCGTTGTGATCAACAGATAGTCATGGTTTCCTGACTATGGACATTGGATGTCGTTGATAACGGGATCACATCATTAGGAGAATGATGTGATGGACAAGACCCAATCCTAAGCATAGCACAAAGATCGTGTAGTTTGTTTGCTAGAGCTTTGCCAATGTCAAGTATCTCTTCCTTTGACCATGAGATCGTAACTCCGGATACCGTAGGAGTGCCTTGGGTGTATCAAACGTCACAACGTGAATCGGGTGACTATAAAGGTGCATTACGGTATCTCCGAAAGTATCTGTTGGGTTGACACGGATCGAGATCGGATTTGTCACTCCGTATGACGGAGAGGTATCTCTGGGCCCACTCGGTAATGCATCATCATAATGAGCTCAAGGTGACCAAGGTGTTGGCCACGGATCATGCATTACGATGCGAGTAAAGTGACTTGCCGTAACGAGACCGAACAAGGTATTGGGATACCGACGATCGAGTCTCGGGCAAGTAACATACCGATTGACAAAGGGAATTGTATATAGGGTTTTGATCGAATCCTCGACATCGCGGTTCAACCGATGAAATCATCGAGGATCATGTGGGAGCCAACATGGGTATCCAGACCCCGCTGTTGGTTATTGCCCGAGATTCGTCTCGATCATGTCTGCGTGTCTCCCGAACCCGTAGGGTCTACACACTTAAGGTTCGGTGATGCTAGGGTTATTAGGAAGACTAGTATGTGACTACCGAATGTTGTTCGGAGTCCCGGATGAGATCCCGGACGTCACGAGGAGTTCCGGAATGGTCCGGAGGTGAAGTTTTATATATGGGAAGTTTTCATACGGACACCGGAAAGTTTCGGGGGTCTATCGGTAATGTACCGGGACCACCGGAGGGGTTCCGGGGGTCCACCGGGAGGGGCCACCCCCCCGGAGGGCCACATGGGCCGCAAAGAGGAGGGAGCTAGCCCCTGGAGGGCTGGGCGCGCCCCCCACCTTGGGCCCATGCGCCTAGGGTTGGGGGGGAAACCCTGAGGGGGGCGCCCCCCTTGCTTGGGGGGCAAGCCTCCCCTCCCTGGCCGCCGCCCCCCTCTAGATCCCATCTAGAGGGGTCGGCCCCCCTTGTCCCTTCCCCTATAAATAGAGGGGTGGGGGGGAGGGCTGCTACACACATCCAAAGGCTCAGCCCCTCCCCTCCCCAACACCTCTCCTCCTCCGTTAAGCGCTTGGCGAAGCCCTGTCAGAGTACTGCTGCACCAACACCACCACGCCGTCGTGCTGCCGTTGGAGCAAGCTTCCTTAACCTCTCCTTCCCCCTTGCTGGATCAAGAAGGAGGAGACGTCTCCCGTCCCGTACGTGTGTTGAACGCGGAGGTGCTGTCCGTTCAGCACTTGGACATCGGTGATTCGAATCACGTCGAGTACGACTCCATCATCACCATCACCTTGCAAGCTTCCGCACGCGATCTACAAGTGGTATGTAGATGCAAACTCTCTCCCATGACTCGTTTCTTAGATGAACTCATAGATGGATCTTGGTGAAACCGTAGGAAAATTTTTGATTTTCTGCAACGTTCCCCAACAGAAGGGATTAACAACCCCTTTATCGTGTTGGTTGCAAGGTTCTTGATTGTTTGTGCAGGTACTAGGTGACTTGTGTGTCGTCTCCTACTGGATTGATACCTTGGTTCTCAAAACTGAGGGAAATACTTACGGTACTTTGCTGCATCACCCTTTCCTCTTCAAGGGAAAAACCAACGCAAGCTAAAGAAGTAGCAAGAAGGATTTCTGGCGCCATTGTCGGGGAGATCTACGCCAAGTCAAGCCATACCAAGTACCCATCATAAACTCTTCTCCCTTGCATTACATTATTTGCCATTCGCCTCTCGTTTTCCTCTCCCCCACCTTTGCCTTTTCTTCGCCCCTCTTCCGTTCGCCTCTTTCCGCTTGCTTCTTGTGCGGCCGTGTGTTAGATCATTTGTTACGCCCTTATGGCTAGTCCTCCTATCATTGTTAGTACTCCCGATATGAAGTTCTCAATTTTAAACAAAGGGAGGGAGAAAATCTAAAGGATGCTTGGTATAGAATTTGCAATGCTCAAAACAGATCTACTAGAAAGCAATCCACCTCCGTTATTCTTCGCAATTTTTATGTAGGTCTTACTCCTTGGAATAGATATGTTCTTGACACAATTACTGGAGGAAATTTCTTGGGAAGCCATACTTTTGATTCTTATAATGCATGATAGATTTGTTAGGCCCACCACCTCTTTTGGTCAATGGAACTATTTTAACCTTGGAATATGTGATGCAAAGGCTGGATATTATTGAAAATAAAATTGCCACTATTGAATTAATCGAAAATTTGGATAAAAAGATCCACAACCAAATTACTCAATATGGATCTAAGGTAGGAGTTACTTTGAAGAATCTTATGGAAAAGGAACCCATAGTTAATGAAAACATAGATCAAAATTCTACTAGAATTGATAAACTCGAAGATATTATTACCAACTTGGATTCCGCTTTTTCTACCGTTAAAAACGCCTCAAATCCTCCTCCTACCAAAGTTGGCAAGTTTATCTACGTTCCTAAGAATAAGAGTGAATCTTCTAGTAAGGAAAATGAAGATCTCAAATCAATAAGTGTTCACCCCAATTTTTTTGATAGCATTAAGGAACCTTTTGCCACAAAAGAATTTCTTGATTTCTTGCCTAGGAGTTTGATCATTAACAAAACCAAAGAACCTCCTAAGGCCTTGTTCGGTAGTCAGGGGAGCAACCCACTAGTGGATTCAATCCACCCAGGGGTTGGGTGATCCTCACGCTGTCACCCAATCCCTATAGGGATTAAACTCCTAAATTCTCTCAATCCCTACCTCAACAAATCACGTTCGGTTAACCCCTCCCAGCAGTCACATATCAATCAATTGAGTACTCAGGACGAGGAGAGGGGAGTCCGAGGAGGAGAGGAGCTTACTGGGCGGGATGCTGGATCCATGGTGACATCGTCGCCGCGGCCGGCGAGTTCGCTTTGGTCGCGTCGCCCGCGAGAGTCCGCCTCCGGGTCGCTCGGGGTTTCGTTCCACGGGTGGGGAGATGATTTTTTTTCCCCGTCTGTTTTGCGAAGAGTGGAGGGGTTTCGACCGGGGGATTGACCCACGCTGGGCTTAAACAAACACGCATTAACGGACGGGCCGGGGCTACACCCCGGTGGGGGTAATCCTCGTCGATCCACGGGGGTTGGGCCGCAAACCTCGCGGGGGAGGGAGTAAACGAACAAGTCCTAAGGGTTATGTGTGTTCAATTGAAGAATTGCATACCGAAGATGGCAATACCTAGATCTATTCGTGTTTTTATGCCTAGCTAGGGGCGTTAAACGATAGCACTTGTTTGAAGGTAACCCAATTTTATTTTTGTTCTTTGATTTTTGCTCCTGTTTAGTAATAAATAATTCATCTAGCCTCTGTTTAGATGTGGTTTTATGTTTTAATTAGTGTTTGTGCCAAGTAGAACCTTTGGGAAGACTTGGGTGAAGTCTTTAATGATCTTGCTGTAAAAACAGAAACTTTTACGCTCACGAGAATAGCTGTAATTTTTTACAGGAGAGTGATTTTAAGTTGATTATTTTTGCAAATGATTAATAGACAAATTCCTCACGTCCACCAATTTATTTCAGAATTTTTGGAATTACAGAAGTATTCGAAAGTTACAGATTACTACAGGCTGTTCTGTTTTTAACAGATTCTGTTTTTCGTGTATTGTTTGCTTATTTTGATGAATCTATGAGTAGTATCGGGGGGTATGAACCATAGAGAAGTTGGAATACAGTAGGTTTAACACCAATTTAAATAAATATTGAGTTCATTGCAGTACCTTAAAGTGGTGGTTTATTTTCTTATACTAACGGAGCTAATGAGATTTTCTGTTGAAGTTTTGTGTTGTGAAGTTTTCAAGTTTTTGGGTAAAGATTTGATGGATTTTGGAATAAGGAGTGGCAAGAGCCTAATATTGGGGATGGCCAAGGCACCCCAAGGTAAAATTCAAGGACAATCAAAAGCCTAAGCTTGGGGATGCCTTCTTTCGTCTTCATCTATTGGTAACTTTACTTCAGGCTATATTTTTATTCACCACATGGTATGTGTTTTGCTTGGAGCGTCTTGTATGATTTGAGTCTTTGCTTTTTAGTTTACCACAATCATCCTTGTTGTACACACCTTTTGAGAGAAACACGCATGAATCAGAATTTATTAGTATACTCTATATGCTTCACTTATATCTTTTGAGCTAGACAATATTGCTCTAGTGCTTCACTTATATCTCTTTAGAGCACGGTGGTGGTTTTATTTTATAGAAATTATTGATATCTCATGCTTCACTTTTATTATTTTGAGAGTCTTTTAGAACAGCATGGTAATTTGCTTTGGCTATAAAACTAGTCCTAATATGATAGGCATCCAAGATGGATATAATAAAAACTTTCATAAAAAGTGCGTTGAATACTATGAGAAGTTTGATTCTTGATGATTGTTTTGAGATATGAGGATGGTGATATTAGAGTCATGCTAGTAAATTAATTGTGAATTTTAGAAATTCTTGTGTTGAGGTTTGCGAGTCCCGTAGCATGCACGTATGGTAACCGTTGTGTAACAAATTTGAAGCATGAGGTGTTTCTTTGATTGTCTTCCTTATGTGTGGAGGTCGGGATCGCACGATGGTTAACTCATACTAACCCTTCCCCTAGGAGCATGCACGTAGTGCTTGGTTTTGATGCCTTGTAGATTTTTGCAATAAGTATGTGAGTTCTTTATGACTAATGTTGAGTCCATGGATTATATGCACTCTCACCTTCCACCATTGCTAGCCTCTCTAGTACCGTGCAACTTTCACCAGTACCATAAACCCACCATTTACTTTCCTCAAAACAGCCACCATACCCACCTATTATGGCATTTCGATAGCCATTCTGAGATATATTGCCATTCAGCTTTCCACCCTTCTGTTTACTATGACACACTTCATCATTGTCATATTGCTTTGCATGATCATGTAGTTGACATCGTATTTGTGGCAAAGACACTGTTCATAATTTTTCATACATGTCACTCTTGAATCATTGCACATCCCGGTACACCGCCGGAGGCATTCATATAGAGTCATATTTTGTTCTAAGTATCGAGTTGTAATCCTTGAGTTGTAAATAAATAGAAGTGTGATGATCATTATTAAAGCATTGTCCCATGTGAGGAAATAAAAAAGAGAGGCCAAGGAAGACAATGAAATAAAAGAGGCCAAAGAAGCCAAACAAAAAAAATGAGAGAAAAAGAGAGAAGGGGTAATGCTACTATCCTTTTTCCACACTTGTGCTTCAAAGTAGCACCATGATCTTCATGATAGAGAGCCTCTTATTTTGTCACTTTCATATACTAGTGGGAATTTTCGTTATAGAACTTGGCTTGTATATTCCAATGATGGGCTTCCTCAAAATGCCCTAGGTCTTCGTGAGCAAGCAAGTTGGATGCACACCCACTTAGTTTCTTTTTGAGCTTTCATACATTTATAACTCTAGTGCATCTCATGGCAACCCCTACTCACTCACATTGATATCTATTGATGGGCATGTCCATAGCCCATTAATATTCCTAGTGGATGTAAGACCATCTTTTTTCTTCTTCTCCACAACCACCACTCTATTCCACCTATAGTGCTATGTTCATGGCCCATGCTCATGTATTGCGTGAAAGTTGAAAAAGTTTGAGAATACTCAAGTATGAAACAATTGCTTGGCTGAAACCGGGGTTGCGCATGATTTGAATATTTTGTGTGACGAAGATGGAGCATAGCCAAACTATATGATTTTGTAGGGATGAACTTTCTTTGGCCATGTTATTTTGAGAAGACATGATTGCTTTGTTAGTATGCTTGAAGTATTATTATTTTTATGTCAATATTAAACTTTTGTCTTGAACCTTTCAGATCTGAACATTCATGCCACAATAAAGAAAATTATCCACATCAAAAATTTTGTTTTTACCATTTACCTACTCGAGGACGAGCAGGAATTAAGCTTGGGGATGCTTGATACGTCTCCAACGTATCTATAATTTTTGATTGTTCCATGCTATTATATTATATGTTTTGGATATTTAATGGGGTTTAATATGCTCTTTTATATTATTTTTGGGACTAACCTATTAACCGAAGGCCCAGTGCCAGTTTCTGTTTTTTCGCCTATTTTAGAGTTTTGCAGAAAAGGAATACCAAATGGAGTCCAAACGGAATAAAACCTTCGCGATGATCTTTCTTGGACCAAAAGCAAACTAGAAGACTTCTAGTTGAAGTCAGAAACTCCACGAGGCGTCCACAAGGCAGGAGGGCGCGCCCAAGGGTGGTAGGCGCCCCCCACCCTCGTGGGCCCCTCGTAGCTCCACCGACGTACTTCTTTCCCCTATATATACTCTTGTACCCTAAAAACATTAGGGAGAGCCACGAAACCACTTTTCCACTGCCGCAACCTTCTATACCCGTGAGATCCCATCTTGGGGCCTTTTCCGGCGATCTGCCAGAGGGCGAGTCGATCACGGAGGGCTTCTACATCAACACCATTGCCTCTCCGATGAAGGGTGAGTAGTTTACCACAGACCTTCGGGTCCATAGTTACTAGCTAGATGGCTTCTTCTCTCTCTTTGATTCTCAATGCAAAGTTCTCCTCGATGTTCTTGGAGATCTATTCGATGTAATACTCTTTTGCGGTGTGTTTGCCGAGATCCGATGAATTGTGGATTTATGAACAAGCTTATCTATGAATATTATTTGGTTCTTCTCTGAATTCTTATATGCATGATTTTATATCTTTGCAAGTCTCTTCGAATTACCGGTTTAGTTTGGCCTACTAGATTGATCTTTCTTGCAATGGGAGAAGTGCTTAGCTTTGGATTCAATCTTGCGGTGTATTTTCCCAGTTAAAGTGGGGCAACAAGGCACGTATTGTATTGTTGCCATCGAGGATAAAAGATGTGGTTTATATCATATTGCTTGAGTTTATCCCTCTACATCATGTCATTTTGCTTAATGCGTTACTCCGTTCTTATGAACTTAATACTCTAGATGCATGCTGGATAGTGGTCGATGTGTGGAGTAATAGTAGTAAATGCAGAATCATTTCGGTCTACTTGACACGGACGTGATGCCTATGTTCATGATCATTGCCTTAGATGTCTTCATAATTATGCGCTTTTCTATCAATTGCTCGACGGTAATTTGTTCACCCACCCATAATACATGCTATCTCGAGAGAAGCCACTAGTGAAACCTATGGCCCCCGGGTCTCTTTTCCATTATATTTCATCTCTTTAAATCTCGTTTACTATTTTGCAATCTTTACTTTCCAATCTATACAACAAAAATACCAAAAATATTTACTTTATTATCTCTATTAGATCTCACTTTTGTGAGTGACCGTGAAGGGATTGACAACCCCTTTATTGCGCTGGTTGCAAGGTTCTTGATTGTTTGTGCAGGTACTAGGTGACTTGTGTGTCGTCTCCTACTGGATTGATACCTTGGTTCTCAAAACTGAGGGAAATACTTACGGTACTTTGCTGCATCACCCTTTCCTCTTCAAGGGAAAAACCAACGCAAGCTAAAGAAGTAGCAAGAAGGATTTCTGGCGCCATTGTCGGGGAGATCTACGCCAAGTCAAGCCATACCAAGTACCCATCATAAACTCTTCTCCCTTGCATTACATTATTTGCCATTCGCCTCTCGTTTTCCTCTCCCCCACCTTTGCCTTTTCTTCGCCCCTCTTCCATTCGCCTCTTTCCGCTTGCTTCTTGTGCGACCGTGTGTTAGATCATTTGTTACGCCCTTATGGCTAGTCCTCCTATCATTGTTAGTACTCCCGATATGAAGTTCTCAATTTTAAACAAAGGGAGGGAGAAAATCTAAAGGATGCTTGGTATAGAATTTGCAATGCTCAAAACAGATCTACTAGAAAGCAATCCACCTCCGTTATTCTTCGCAATTTTTATGTAGGTCTTACTCCTTGGAATAGATATGTTCTTGACACAATTACTGGAGGAAATTTCTTGGGAAGCCATACTTTTGATTCTTATAATGCATGATAGATTTGTTAGGCCCACCACCTCTTTTGGTCAATGGAACTATTTTAACCTTGGAATATGTGATGCAAAGGCTGGATATTATTGAAAATAAAATTGCCACTATTGAATTAATCGAAAATTTGGATAAAAAGATCCACAACCAAATTACTCAATATGGATCTAAGGTAGGAGTTACTTTGAAGAATCTTATGGAAAAGGAACCCATAGTTAATGAAAAGATAGATCAAAATTCTACTAGAATTGATAAACTCGAAGATATTATTACCAACTTGGATTCCGCTTTTTCTGCCATTAAAAATGCCTCAAATCCTCCTCCTACCAAAGTTGGCAAGTTTATCTACGTTCCTAAGAATAAGGGTGAATCTTCTAGTAAGGAAAATGAAGATCTCAAATCAATAAGTGTTCACCCCAATTTTTTTGATAGCATTAAGGAACCTTTTGCCACAAAAGAATTTCTTGATTTCTTGCCTAGGAGTTTGATCATTAACAAAACCAAAGAACCTCCTAAGGCCTTGTTCGGTAGTCAGGGGAGCAACCCCTAGGGGATTCAATCCACCCAGGGGTTGGGTGATCCTCACGCTGTCACCCAATCCCTATAGGGATTAAACTCCTAAATTCTCTCAATCCCTACCTCAACAAATCACGTTTGGTTAACCCCTCCCAGCAGTCACATATCAATCAATTTAGTACTCAGGACGAGGAGAGGGGAGTCCGAGGAGGAGAGGAGCTTACTGGGCGGGATGCTGGATCCATGGTGACATCGTCGCCGCGGCCGGCGAGTTCGCTTTGGTCGCGTCGCCCGCGAGAGTCCGCCTCCGGGTCGTTCGGGGTTTCATTCCACGGGTGGGGAGACGATTATTTTTTCCCCGTCTGTTTTGCGAAGAGTGGAGGGGTTTCGACCGGGGGATTGACCCACGCTGGGCTTAAACGAACACGCATTAACGGACGGGCCGGGGCTACACCCCGGTGGGGGTAATCCTCGTCGATCCACGGGGGTTGGGCCGCAAACCTCACGGGGGAGGGAGTAAACGAACAAGGCCTAAGGGTTATGTGTGTTCAATTGAAGAATTGCATACCGAAGATGGCAATACCTAGATCTATTCGTGTTTTTATGCCTAGCTAGGGGCGTTAAACGATAGCACTTGTTGGAAGGCAACCCATTTTATTTTTGTTCTTTGATTTTTGCTCCTGTTTAGTAATAAATAATTCATCTAGCCTCTGTTTAGATGTGGTTTTATGTTTTAATTAGTGTTTGTGCCAAGTAGAACCTTTGGGAAGACTTGGGTGAAGTCTTTGTGATCTTGCTGTAAAAAACAGAAACTTTTGCGCTCACGAGAATAGCTGTAATTTTTTACAGGAGAGTGATTTTAAGTTGATTATTTTTGCAAATGATTAATAGACAAATTCCTCACGTCCACCAATTTATTTCAGAATTTTTGGAATTACAGAAGTATTCGAAAGTTACAGATTACTACAGGCTGTTCTGTTTTTAACAGATTCTGTTTTTCGTGTATTGTTTGCTTATTTTGATGAATCTATGAGTAGTATCGGGGGGTATGAACCATAGAGAAGTTGGAATACGGTAGGTTTAACACCAATTTAAATAACTATTGAGTTCATTGCAGTACCTTAAAGTGGTGGTTTATTTTCTTATACTAACGGAGCTAATGAGATTTTCTGTTGAAGTTTTGTGTTGTGAAGTTTTCAAGTTTTTGGGTTAAGATTTGATGGATTTTGGAATAAGGAGTGGCAAGAGCCTAAGATTGGGGATGGCCAAGGCACCCCAAGGTAAAATTCAAGGACAATCAAAAGCCTAAGCTTGGGGATGCCTTCTTTCGTCTTCATCTATTGGTAACTTTACTTCAGGCTATATTTTTATTCACCACATGGTATGTGTTTTGCTTGGAGCGTCTTGTATGATTTGAGTCTTTGCTTTTTAGTTTACCACAATCATCCTTGTTGTACACACCTTTTGAGAGAAACACGCATGAATCAGAATTTATTAGTATACTCTATATGCTTCACTTATATCTTTTGAGCTAGACAATATTGCTCTAGTGCTTCACTTATATCTCTTTAGAGCACGGTGGTGGTTTTATTTTATAGAAATTATTGATATCTCATGCTTCACTTTTATTATTTTGAGAGTCTTTTAGAACAGCATGGTAATTTGCTTTGGCTATAAAACTAGTCCTAATATGATAGGCATCCAAGATGGATATAATAAAAACTTTCATAAAAAGTGCGTTGAATACTATGAGAAGTTTGATTCTTGATGATTGTTTTGAGATATGAGGATGGTGATATTAGAGTCATTCTAGTAAAGTAATTGTGAATTTGAGAAATTCTTGTGTTGAGGTTTGCGAGTCCCGTAGCATGCACGTATGGTAACCGTTGTGTAACAAATTTGAAGCATGAGGTGTTTCTTTGATTGTCTTCCTTATGTGTGGAGGTCGGGATCGCACGATGGTTAACTCGTACTAACCCTTCCCCTAGGAGCATGCGCGTAGTGCTTGGTTTTGATGCCTTGTAGATTTTTGCAATAAGTATGTGAGTTCTTTATGACTAATGTTGAGTCCATGGATTATATGCACTCTCACCTTCCACCATTGCTAGCCTCTCTAGTACCGTGCAACTTTCGCCAGTACCATAAACCCACCATTTACTTTCCTCAAAACAGCCACCATACCCACCTATTATGGCATTTCGATAGCCATTCTGAGATATATTGCCATTCAGCTTTCCACCCTTCTGTTTACTATGACACACTTCATCATTGTCATATTGCTTTGCATGATCATGTAGTTGACATCGTATTTGTGGCAAAGCCACCGTTCATAATTTTTCATACATGTCACTCTTGAATCATTGCACATCCCGGTACACCGCCGGAGGCATTCATATAGAGTCATATTTTGTTCTAAGTATCGAGTTGTAATCCTTGAGTTGTAAATAAATAGAAGTGTGATGATCATTCTTAAAGCATTGTCCCATGTGAGGAAATAAAAAAGAGAGGCCAAGGAAGCCAATGAAATAAAAGAGGCCAAAGAAGCCAAACAAAAAAATGAGAGAAAAAGAGAGAAGGGGTAATGCTACTATCCTTTTTCCACACTTGTGCTTCAAAGTAGCACCATGATCTTCATGATAGAGAGCCTCTTATTTTGTCACTTTCATATACTAGTGGGAATTTTCGTTATAGAACTTGGCTTGTATATTCCAATGATGGGCTTCCTGAAAATGCCCTAGGTCTTCGTGAGCAAGCAAGTTGGATGCACACCCACTTAGTTTCTTTTTGAGCTTTCATACATTTATAACTCTAGTGCATCTCATGGCAACCCCTACTCACTCACATTGATATCTATTGATGGGCATGTCCATAGCCCATTAATATTCCTAGTGGATGTAAGACCATCTTTTTTCTTCTTCTCCACAACCACCACTCTATTCCACCTATAGTGCTATGTTCATGGCCCATGCTCATGTATTGCGTGAAAGTTGAAAAAGTTTGAGAATACTCAAGTATGAAACAATTGCTTGGCTGAAATCGGGGTTGCGCATGATTTGAATATTTTGTGTGACGAAGATGGAGCATAGCCAAACTATATGATTTTGTAGGGATGAACTTTCTTTGGCCATGTTATTTTGAGAAGACATGATTGCTTTGTTAGTATGCTTGAAGTATTATTATTTTTATGTCAATATTAAACTTTTGTCTTGAACCTTTCAGATCTGAACATTCATGCCACAATAAAGAAAATTATCCACATCAAAAATTTTGTTTTTACCATTTACCTACTCGAGGACGAGCAGGAATTAAGCTTGGGGATGCTTGATACGTCTCCAACGTATCTATAATTTTTGATTGTTCCATGCTATTATATTATATGTTTTGGATATTTAATGGGGTTTAATATGCTCTTTTATATTATTTTTGGGACTAACCTATTAACCGAAGGCCTAGTGCCAGTTTCTGTTTTTTTGCCTATTTTAGAGTTTTGCAGAAAAGGAATACCAAATGGAGTCCAAACGGAATAAAACCTTCGCGATGATCTTTCTTGGACCAAAAGCAAACTAGAAGACTTCTAGTTGAAGTCAGAAACGCCACGAGGCGTCCACAAGGCAGGAGGGCGCGCCCAAGGGTGGTAGGCGCCCCCCACCCTCGTGGGCCCCTCGTAGCTCCACCGACGTACTTCTTTCCCCTATACATACTCTTGTACCCTAAAAACATTAGGGAGAGCCACGAAACCACTTTTCCACCGCCACAACCTTCTATACCCGTGAGATCCCATCTTGGGGCCTTTTCCGGCGATCTGCCAGAGGGCGAGTCGATCACGGAGGGCTTCTACATCAACACCATTGCCTCTCCGATGAAGGGTGAGTAGTTTACCACAGACCTTTGGGTCCATAGTTACTAGCTAGATGGCTTCTTCTCTCTCTTTGATTCTCAATGCAAAGTTCTCCTCGATGTTCTTGGAGATCTATTCGATGTAATACTCTTTTGCGGTGTGTTTGCCGAGATCCGATGAATTGTGGATTTATGAACAAGCTTATCTATGAATATTATTTGGTTCTTCTCTGAATTCTTATATGCATGATTTTATATCTTTGCAAGTCTCTTCGAATTACCGGTTTAGTTTGGCCTACTAGATTGATCTTTCTTGCAATGGGAGAAGTGCTTAGCTTTGGATTCAATCTTGCGGTGTCTTTTCCCAGTTAAAGTGGGGGCAACAAGGCACGTATTGTATTGTTGCCATCGAGGATAAAAAGATGTGGTTTATATCATATTGCTTGAGTTTATCCCTCTACATCATGTCATTTTGCTTAATGCGTTACTCCGTTCTTATGAACTTAATACTCTAGATGCATGCTGGATAGTGGTCGATGTGTGGAGTAATAGTAGTAAATGCAGAATCGTTTCGGTCTACTTGACACGGACGTGATGCCTATGTTCATGATCATTGCCTTAGATGTCTTCATAATTATGCGCTTTTCTATCAATTGCTCGACAGTAATTTGTTCACCCACCCGTAATACATGCTATCTCGAGAGAAGCCACTAGTGAAACCTATGGCCCCCGGGTCTCTTTTCCATTATATTTCATCTCTTTAAATCTCGTTTAGTATTTTGCAATCTTTACTTTCCAATCTATACAACAAAAATACCAAAAATATTTACTTTATTATCTCTATTAGATCTCACTTTTGTGAGTGACCGTGAAGGGATTGACAACCCCTTTATTGCGCTGGTTGCAAGGTTCTTGATTGTTTGTGCAGGTACTAGGTGACTTGTGTGTCGTCTCCTACTAGATTGATACCTTGGTTCTCAAAACTGAGGGATATACTTACGCTACTTTGCTGCATCACCCTTTCCTCTTCAAGGGAAAAACCAACACAAGCTCAAGAGGTAGCACATCTACAACGCCAACCCACAAATTTCCTCCCATGTCCATCCGCGGATAGGGGGGACCAGTCCGCGGACACGGATGCGGGAGGACACCATCCAAGCATAGCTGCATACATCCGTCCTTCCAATTTTTTCCTAGTCCGCATGATCAAAAAGCCGCATGCGAAGGGTACACATGTTCAAATAGCCGCATACCGCAATAGTTCAAATTTTAAAAATTTCAAATATTACATCCCAACATTCTTGTCCCCTTTCATTGCCCACTAATTCTCAACTAGATCTTCCTTCGGCTGCTCGTGAGTTGGCCGATGCCAGATTTGTTGATGCATTTGAATAAACTCCTCAAATGTGGCGGGATTATGGTTCGAAAGTTGGATAGGATCATCCATGTACTCAAATTCGAGCTACGGCAGCATCGTCACCCTCATCCTCGACGATCATGTTGTGCATGATCACACAACATGTCATCACCTCCCACAAGGTTTCTGGATCCCATTGTTTAGCAGGTCCACAAACAATTGCAAAACGGGCCTGCAAAACTCCAAATGCCCTCCCGACATCCTTTCTAGTTGCTTCTTATGTTTCGGAAAAGTGAGCCTTTTTCTGGCCAACTGGGTTTGAGATGGTGCCGAGAAAGGTAGCCCATGGAGGATAGATATCGTCAACTAGATAGTAGCCCATGTTGTACTCATGCCCATTGACAGTATAATGGCAAGCTTTTCCTTCAGTCAGCCTCACAAACAACGGCGATCGTTGCATCACATTGATGTCATTGTGAGACCCGGGCATGCCAAAGAAAGCGTGCCAAATCCAAAGATCTTGTGATGCAACTGCTTCAAGAATGATGGTGGGCTTCTTAACATGACCCTGATATTGCCCTTGTAAAGCCTTCGGGTAGTTCTTCCATTTCCAATGCATGCAGTCAAGATATCCAAGCAAACCCGGACGCCCTCTTGCTTCTGAGATTGCCAGGAGCCTCTCCCTGTCTACCACAGTTGGTTCTCTTAGGTACTAAGGTGCAAACACCTCGACCACGGAAGGTGCAAACCTGACCATGGCATCTCCGCATGTGCTCTTCGTAGGTACTCGTCCCACGAATCAGCGAACGTGCCATATGCAAACATCCGGAGTGCGACCCTGCACTTCAGGTAACCAGAGAAGCCAATCGTTCCTACGACGTCCTTCTTCAGGATGAAGTAGTCATTGTAGGACTGGACGCCATGGTACAAACGATCGAAGACAGTCTTGAGCATCTGAAAACACTGGCGAAAATGGTCAGCAAATAGTGCGTCAGGGGCAATGTAGTCGGCCATCAGTGTCAAATGCCCGTGCGCCCTGTTGCGGTTGAGCACTCGATGAACCTTGATCGAGCCCTTGAACTTGAGAACATGCTCCTCCGCACGCTCCGCGTCTTCAAGGACCACCTACATCATCGTCGTCTCATCGGAGTTCTCCTCCTCGTTGGACGAGCTGTCGGGCGACTCAACATACTGCTCGTATATGTACTCCAAATTGAAATCCATTGCTAAAAAGAAGAAGGGACAACTATTTTCAACACCGGCAATTCATCGAACAGTTGCTGCGCACGGTAGAGGATGGTACCTGGCAGGGCGGTTGGAGGACAAGGGGTTGAACGGAGACGGAGGAGAAGCGGCGCGAAGCCCTGCTGGAGCGCCGGAGGTGACGGAGATGCAGATTTCTGGCAGGGGTGTGGCGTGGAGGCTGGGGTGGTGGAGTGGCGGCGACGACAAGAGAGAAAGAAGGAAGGAGAGAAAATAGGGAGGATGGAGTCGCGGGGTCCGGGAAGGGTTCTGGGTGGGGGTGTCGGATTCCTATCTTTCGCGTGTCCGGACTCCCGCAAAGCTCCCCCACTTGTGTCTCCGTTTTGCGTGAAAAATCGCGTCCGGACCGCCCCGCAAACCAATACAGGCCCGCGTTGGATGGCTTCCGCGGTCCGGATGAACGCGGGCGGTTTGCGGGTCCGCCTTGGAGATGCCCTTAGTTTCATATGGTAGAATGTTAAGATGGGCCAGCCTGGTAGAATGAATTAAATAAAGCAGATATAGGAATGTGAAGATTGAGTCTAATATATATAATCCATTTATAATCCCTAAAAAAATCCATTTATTTCCCTGAATGCCCAAAACCCCCTCAAAAAATGTATCATTCATTCACGATTTACATCGATTGATAGGAGAATCGACAATTCCTTTCAGCAATTCTGCAGCTTATTTATTTACAGATACAGTGGGAAAATGATAACCAAGCCTCTACCGTAATCAGCTAAAAAAACTCTACTCTAATCAGCTTGACCGAGGACACACACGAGGGAACTAAAATGATCAAACAGAGGAACTAATCCTGACAAAGAAAAAAAAACCATGATGTTGGGATTTGGGAATTGCGTCTACTGGTACTAGTATTTTTTGCTAACAAAATAGAGTAATTAACCGGGAGATCTGGAGCTCAGCCAGCCTTGCATGCATGCATGCGTTGCGACGTACGTCGACGGATTGTCCTGCATGCATACATGCACCGGCTAGGCCAGTCAATCCTTCACCTCTCTTGTCTCTGCACGTACGTTCCCCGAAATGAAGCAAGATGAGAAAACATGAAGAAAATAAAGACAAACTAGGTCCAATTATTGCATGGATCGATGCGTCGTGATCGATCATCGCCAGTTCATGCATGTCGATTAAGTTAACTGATAATCCGGATACGCCGTTCTCATCGCCTCCACCATGGACGGGGAGAACACCCCCACAGAGGCGGCGCCGTCGTGCATGTTCGCCGGGCCACCGAGCGACACGGCCTCCACCGTGGGCGGGAAGTGGCCGTAGAGGCCGCCCCTGGAGGCGCAGAGCATGTGCTGCTGATGCTCCGAGGGCGCGAACAGCGGCATGTCCGGCATGAAGTGCGCGTGATCCAGCTGCGCCGGCGGCGGCATCAGCTGAGGTGGATCCATGTACTGGGGCGGAGGCGGCGGCGGCGGCACGGCACTGGCGTGGGCATTGGCGCAGCTCTCCGTCGACGAGGACGACGACTCGTCCTGCGCGGCGCCGGTGACGGCTGACGCGGCGGCGCTCTCGAGGCCGGTGAGCTTCTGCACGATGGACATGAAGTCGCGCGGGCTGGTGCGGATCACCTTGGGGGAGTGCGTGTAGATGATGACAGGCTGCTGCTGCTGCTGCTGCTGCTGCTTCGGCCTCGGCGCCGGCCGCTGCTGGCCGACGCCGGGGGAGGAGGAGACGGAGGAGTTGGTGGACGAGGAGGAGGGCGGCGAGGACGCGGATGCGCCGGCCGCGGCGCCCTTGTGTATGAGGTGGGAGTCCCTGTGGATCTTGAACGGAGTGGTGGCGGCGGCGGCGGCTTGCTGGCGCTGCCCGCCGGCGCCGAAGCCGGGCTGCCGAGGCGACGTGGGACTCATCGATGGATCGGGGGTGGCAGTTAGGTAGCGAGTGGACGCGCGCGCGCGGTGCGTGTATAAATAGGGAGCGCTGGGGATTGGTGTCCGCGCGTACATGTCGGGGATATTTCGTTGGTTACGCAGTTGTTCGTTACACACTTCTTTTTTTTTCTTGAAAGGAAGTTCATTACACATTTGTACACTAGCGGATCGAAGGACGGGGTGGGATCAGAAACCGTCGACGACGCGTGGCCCATCATGCCCGTGAGCAACATGAGTACTGCCGCCTCTATTCGGGCAGGCGAATGATAGTTTGTATGAGAGCATCTCCAGCAGCTATATATATATACCCAATAAAACCACCCCGTATAACTGTCTATAGAGCTATCCCAATAAATATATCAGTTTTGCTAAGTCTGAATCGACTAAGACTTCGTTATGTCTCAGTCAATGTTATCTTGCATGGAGATTGGTACAAGAGTTTCATTTCAGCTTTCATTTCTTTTTTTCTTATATACTACTCCCTCCGTTTCAAAATATAGTGCTTCCTCTATCCCCGTGCTTCAACTTTGACCATAAATATACCAACGAGACCGATTGCGGCGGGAGCAAAAGTTATACCAGTGAATTCGTATTTAAAAGAAGTTTTCAATTATATAAATTTTTCTCCCGCCACAGTCGGTCTCATTGGTTAAATTTATGATCAAAGTTGGACCTCGGAAAGCGCGGGCACATTATATTTTGAAATGAAGGGAGTACATCACTTGACTGAGACTTGGTTCTCACAAATGTTCTGCTTTATACAGCTTCCACTGTACTTAGCTTGGCATATATGTCCCATCCATCAGTGCCTAATCTCTTTCTCTCTCACATGCAAGGAAGACACCGGCGTGTGGTGCAGGGGCTTCACGTGTGGTGCTGCGGTGCAACAATGCAGGCGGGGATGAGGCGATGGTGTGCGGTGGCGGTGTGTTTACATGGCATGTGTTGGGAAAGTTTTTTTGGTGAATATGTAAAGCTTACGTATCATTTTATTGATAGAAGAAGTAAAAATAGTGCGGTGTAGGGTACAACACATGACACGAACGCGGACAGGCGTGAACATGATGCTCGGAGCAGAGAGACAAGGGATGGTCAGCCCGAACAGAAGAAACAACAGAGCCGAAACCAACCAACCCAAAACCAAGAGAGGCGAACACACCATCAAGGCCATCATCGGGGACACCGCGAGCGAGTAAGGTAGTGCCTTCAAGAAGGAAGACAACGCCGAAACGTCGTAGCCATCCGGTCCGGAGGAGCCAGACCTAGGGTTTTCCCTGAGCTCGAAGAGGGGCACAGCTAAAGGCCGTAGCAGCGCCTCCAAGAAGGAAAATAGCACCCACAGGCGCCGCCGCTGCCAGCACGGGCAAGCCGAGCATGGCTTTCCCCCTGGCCTGAGACTGAGCAATCCCATAGCCATCGGCAATGGGATCGACGACAAGCAGGCCAACATTGGTCGGGTTGGTTGCGCTGCACCTGCCGCTGGAGGGTGGCACCGCCTCCGAACCCATGAGCAATGGACAAGGCAAAAGGCGAGGCTTTGAGGTGTACAAGGTAGGGCCGGCAGCGAAGCAAAGATCACCACGAGGGGGAGGCGACGATGGCCGACAGCGCCAGCAAGCTAGGACTAGAGAGACGCAAATCCAAGTTGCCTGGTCATAACCGTCGGAACACCGGCGAACCAGATGATACGTCCATTTTGCATCATGCTTTGATATTGATATTTATTGCATTATGGGCTGTTATTACTCATTATGTCACAATACTTATGCCATTTCTCTCTTATTTACAAGGTTTACACGAAGAGGAGAATGCAAGAATCGAATTTCAGGCCGGAAAAGGAGCAAATATTAGAGACCTATTCTGCACAACTCCAAAAGCCCTGAAACTCCACGGAAGTTATTTTAATAAAAAATACTGAGCAAAGAAAATACCAGAGGGGGGCCACCCACCGTCCACGAGGGTGGGGGCGCAACCCCCTGCCTCGTGGGCCCCCTGGCAGCCCTCTGATGCCCATCTTCTGCTATATGAAGTCTTTCGTCCAAGAAAAAAATAAGGAGCAAGCTCTCGGGGCGAAACACCGCCGCCACGAGGCGGAACCTTGGCGGAACCAATCTAGAGCTCCGGCAGAGCTGTTCTGCCGGGGAAACATTCCTCCGGGAGGGGGAAATCATCAACATCGTCATCACTATCGATCCTCTCATCGGGAGGGGGTCAATCTCCATCAACATCTTCACCAGCACCATCTCCTCTCAAACCCTAGTTCATCTCTTGTATCCGACCTTTGTCTCAAAGCCTCAGATTGGTACCTGTGGGTTGCTAGTAGTGTTGATTACTCCTTGTAGTTGATGCTAGTTGGTTTATTCGGTGGAAGATCATATGTTCAGATCCTATATGCATAATAATACCTCTCTGATTATGAACCTGAATATGATTTGTGAGTAGTTACGTTTGTTCCTGAGTAAATGGGAGAAGACTTGCTATAAGTAGTCATGTCAATTTGGTATTCGTTTGATATTTTGATGAGATGTATGTTGTCTCTCATCTAGTGGTGTTATGTGAACGTCGACTACATGACACTTCACCATTGTTTGGGCCTAGAGGAAGGCATTGGGAAGTAATAAGTAGATGATGGGTTGCTAGAGTGATAGAAGCTTAAACCCTAGTTTATGAGTTGCTTCGTAAGGGGCTGATTTGGAGCCACATATTTCATGCTATGGTTAGGTTTACTTTAATACTTCTTTTGTAGTTGCGGATGCTTGCAATAGGGGTTAATCATAAGTGGGATGCTTGTCCAAGGAAGGGCAGCACCCAAGCACCGGTCGACCCACATATCAGATTATCAAAGTAACGAACGCGAATCATATGAGCGTGATGAAAACTAGCTTGACGATAATTCCCATGTGTCCTCGGGAGCGTTTTCCTTATAGAAGAATTTGCCCAGTCTTGTCCTTTGCTACAAAAAGGATTGGGCCCCCTTGCTGCACCTTATTTACTTTTGTTACTTGTTACCCATTACGAATTACCTTATCACAAAACTATCTGTTACCAACAATTTCAATGCTTGCAGAGAATACCTTACTGAAAACCGATTGTCATTTCCTTCTGCTCCTCGTTGGGTTTGACACTCTTACTTATCGAAAGGACTACGATAGATCCCCTACACTTTTGGTTCATCAAGACTCTTTTCTGGCACCGTTGCCGGGGAGTGAAGTGCCTTTGGTAAGTGGAATTTGGTAAGGAAAAATGTATATAGTGTGCTGAAATTTATTGTCACTTGTTACTATGGAACATAATACTTTGAGGGGCTTGTTCGGGGTATCTTCACCCCGACCAGTAGAGCAAGGAGTTGCTCCTCAACCTACTGAACCTACTAAAAATGTTTACTTTGAAATTCCTTCGGGTATGATAGAGAAACTGCTAGCTAATCCTTTTACAGGAGATGGAACATTGCATCCCGATTTGCACCTAATCTATGTGGATGAAGTTTGTGGATTATTTAAGATTGCAGGTATGCCCGAGGATGTTATCAAGAAGAAGGTATTCCCTTTATCTTTGAAGGGAAAGGCATTGACATGGTTTAGGCTATGTGATGATATGGGATCATGGAACTACAACCGATTGAAATTGGAATTTCATCAGAAGTTTTATCCTATGCATCTTGTTCATCGTGATCACAATTATATATATAATTTTTAGCCTCGCGAAGGAGAAAGCATGGCTAAAGCTTGGGGGAGGCTTAAGTCAATGTTATATTCATGCCCCAATCATGATCTCTCAAGAGAAATTATTATTCAAAAATTTTATGCTCGGCTTTCTCTCAATAATCGCTCCATGCTCGATACTTCTTGTACTGGTTCTTTTATGATGAAGACTATTGAATTCAAATGGGATTTGTTGGAAAGAATTAAATGCAACTCTGAAGATTGGAACCTCGACGAAGGTAACGAGTCAGGTATGACACCTAAGTTTGATTGTGCTAAATCTTTTATGACAGATGTTTTCCATGAATTTAGCACTAAATATGGACTTGACTCTGAGATAGTAGCTTCTTTCTGTGAATCCTGTGCTACTCATGTTGATCTCCCTAAGGAGAAGTGGTTTAAATATAATCCTCCCATTGAAGTAAAAGTAGTTGCACCTATTAAAGTTAAAGAAAAGACTATCACTTATAATGATCCTATTGTTCCTACTACCTATATTGAGAAACCACCTTTCCCTGTTAGGATAAAGGATCATGCTAAAGCTTCAACTATGGTTCATAAGAGTAATACCAGAACACCTACACCACCTGAGCAAATTAAAGTTGAACCTAGTACTGCTACTGTAACATCCCAAAATTCTAAATTTTGGAATGTTATAATAAATAGATAGTTTTGATTGATTGTTTGATGGCTTGTGTGACACTGAGTGATTCGAAACTTTTGAAAGTTAAATGAGAGGGAATAAAAGGACTTTCCCAAACTTTCATTTTTCATTCGTGGTCTCCTTGAATTCAACTTCTTTTCATCACAAAACCCTGGAGAGAAGATAACATGACTTCTTCCATTTTTAAATAAATGAAAAGGGATTTGAAAAGATTTGAATCTTATTTGGAAATATTTCAAATCCAGGAACTTTATGCAAATCAATGATTTTCACGAGCGAAGATAAAATGACTTCTCAAAAACATATGAAATATGAGTTGGGAGTTTTAAAGAATTAAATTCAAAGTTCTTTTGAATTTATTTTTCAATTTGGAGTTATTTGAGTTTTATTCAAATTATTTTTCTCCAAAAATAAAATATATGGAAAATAGGGTAACATGATTCCCTACATCAGAAAATTGGAGAGAAATAAATTTGAATTAATTTTGGTATTTTTAAAATGATTTTTATTGGATTTTAGTAGTGCAGTAGCACTCTTTGTTTTATTTAAATTTGTGTGGATTTTATTTGACCTTAGCAAAATGTCCATGTTGTTCGAAATAATTTTCTGAAATTTTTGATATATTATATGCCTATAGTATTTTAATTATTTTGCTGGTTTATTCCTTTTTTGTTGTTTTCTGTCATGTGTTTAAAAAATATTCCTCTCCGAATTGGCCTGGCCTCGCTCAGCCAGACAAGGCCCGGCCACCAAGCCGCCTGTCCCCCGAGCCGCCACGCCGCCGTGCCGCCATGGGAGGCCGTGCCGCCTCCGGCCTCCTCCTGCCCCCTTCTCCAAGCCTCGCGCAGGTCCCCCCTCATAAAGCCGCCGCCCGGGACCCCCCTTTCCTTTTCGCATCTCGCGCCGCCGCCCTTGCGCCGCATCCCGCCGCCGCCGGCGAGATCCACCACCGCCGTCCCGCTCCGTTCCGCCCCCTCGACCACCGCCGACGCCGCCATCGCCTTCACCTCGACGAGCCACGCCTCCCCGTGGTCTCGCCCAAGCTAGAGGGCGACCGGAGCCGTCTCCCCTTCATGCCCGCAGCCATGCCCCTGACATAGCCCGCCCACAGTACCCTCTTCGCCTCTCGTCCGTTGGATTCAGATCCAACGGATTTGATCCGTCCGTTTTTTTTCTCTCTCAAGCGAACGGTTCGTCCTTTAGTATTACTTAACGAACGTTCGCTTCTTAGTTTGTTTCCTTTTTCTGTTATTTCGGCCAGGGACCTGTATGTAATTAGTTCCTTTACAGTTTAGTCCCTGTTCTTAAAACATTCACAACTTTTTACTTGTTAGTCCAAATCCAACGAAACCAACGCCCACATCTTCATTATGATCTCCTCTATCCAGTAAAACAACTTAAACATGTTTTTGGAAGTTTAAAATTTGAATTTCAAACAGTTTAGTATTTGAACTTCTTTTGATCATAACTTGAGTTTTATAACTCCGTTTGAGTTGATTCTTTTTGCAAATCGAAGCTCTTGAACCAAACTTTCTGATAAGGCCAAACTCACATAATTTTGGTACTGTTAGGAATTGTTTTATGTTGCAAGAGTTATTCGTTTGGTTTTGATGTTTTCCGAATCGTACTCTTCGTTCTTTCCGATCTTTTGAGTGATTGCTTATGTGTGGTTACCATTGCTTGCTCTCGATAGATTAGCCGGAGTGTGACGAGTAGAACTATCAAGAGTTTTGAGTGTGAATCATCTTCATCAACATTGCAGGCAAGTTCACACTTTGATCATATCCCTTATTACCCAGTTTTTATGCATTAGATTAATCCTCAAATATTGCATGATTAGGATCTAATTAAATTGTGGGTTTTGGGAAAGTAGTTGAGGTAGTACCTATTACCTGTTTTGTTTTCAAACCCTTGGGAGTTACTTATACGTTTGCTTATTATGCCATGCTATGCTAGTAGACGTGGATTGGGTGAGTGAATTTCCATGACAGATGTGAGATTGTTAATTAATGGTTTATTTAAGGTGGCAACTTAAACACACATCCGGGTGGATTCAGCACTGTTTTCTAGCAGACTTGCTGTATTTCTTCGGACCGCCACCCGTGCTCAAAGGGATCATGAGATTATTCAAACTAGAAACTTACGTGTGCAGCCAGAAGCCATTATGGGCTCTGGCATAGTTGACTAAGTTGTGCGAACTCTTACGGGTAGACTAGCAGATGTAGGGGAAAGTAGGTGTACCGGTCTACCCACATGTAAGGTGCTAGTGCGTCCGAAAGACTATGTCTCGGTCATCCGTTTCTCAAACATCATGTAGTGCGAGGAATCAAACGGAGGCGATCGAGTCTTGTGGGGAAAAGTGCACAAACCTCTGCAGAGTGTACAAACTAATCATGGTTAGCCGTGTCCCCGGTTATGGACGTTTTGAGTATCTAGTACTTGATTATCATGTGAATCTCATCATGTTACTATAATAAATATTGTTGGGTTTTAATGAGTACTTTTAATTGGGATTGAGAATGCTGTCAACCATTCTCAATGTTTAACAACCACCATGATAGTTAAATAAATTTATTCCTTTGTAGTAGGGAAAAATTGGCTTTTCGCAAAAACATTATAACCATAGAGCTTTTCCACCAGCCAAATATGCATGTAGTGATAGCCTTTTTCATCATTGCTCTATGGTGTGAATTTGCCAGTACATTCAATGTACTGACCCTCTGTGGCTGCAACGTCTCATGTTGCAGGATCTTACGACGAGTAAGTGATACGTTAGGGTTATGATTTCTACACTCAACTTTGTCGTTGGTGTTATGGGAATCCACAACCTTGTTACTTCTGCTATTTGGATTGAGGTAATAGTATTTACGTTACTTTATACATGTGATTTACCTCTGTTATAAATCCTCGAGTACTGTGTGTGTCAGCATACCGATCCAGGGATGAGACTTAAGCACAGAGACTTGACCGCCTGAGGTCGGGTCGCTACAAGATGGTATCAGAGCACATGTTGACTATAGGACGTGACCCTAGAAACTGGCAAGCCCATAGGAAAGATTTTTCTCTACAACTTTCTTTTCAAAAGAATCTTTTACCTCTCTTCTCTTCTGAGATTATTCAAAAATTCCTTTTAGTGAGACTATACCCCTTTCCCCTTTTGACTCCTCGTAGATTTGACTGATGAGACCACTCGAAGGAGTACAAGATATCGGACAACTAAGACTACTTTGGAATGAAGAGAAGTTTACCAAGCATTATAATGATGGAAACTACGACGGATAAACACTTCGAAGACTAGGAGAATATGAAGAATTTCCAGATTGGTATGACCAAGGAAGGCTACCCTTATGGAACTTGACAGACTATGGAAGCTGTCAATACCCGAGATCAAGGTGTATCGGAGAAAGACCTGAACATGGAGCATTAGAACTCAAAGTTTTGTCAAGAAAACCCTAGGGCAGGAGATATCAACTATGGAATAAAAGTTCATGTCAATGACTAGGGCAGAAACATGGCTATCCATGATGTTATCGCCCGCTTATGCTATTGTCACCGAGCTGAGTTAAGCATGCATGTGAATGGAAGGATTGGATGGTAGAAGGATGATGGAGCATCTGACAGCAAAGGATGCAGTTTTAACCTTAGCTGGTGTATCGCCAGGATCTAGAGTGTTACATCAAGAAGTTAAGATGGACCTACAAGAAGCAGTATTTGATAAGGAAGCATTTCGTGAAGAACTCAAGACCCGAAGCTGAAAGTAGCCAAACTGGAGGAGCAAAACCTCGAGATACCGGAGATTCGTCAGGAACTGAAGAAACAGTAGTACCATGGTTCATGACAAGGATGTTGTAACCCAAAAGATTGGAATGCAACCCCAGAAATATTAAAGGATGTCATGAGAGACTTCGCGTCAACAAAGATGATTTGGCAAAAGAACTTGAGAAGGACAAGTATGATCAGAAGGAGTCATCGGAGACATGACCAAGACTTGAAGAGTTGATGACATTGAGATCTATAGACCATTAGAAGACCAAACCCCTGTTATATACTTACGTTAGATGCGACGATTGTGAGCTGTCATTTGTTTGTTGTTTTCCGACAGCCACAATAAAATCTGCCTTTTCAAAACTTTTGTTTGTACTGTGTGCATCCCTCTCGATCTCTCTTATCCCACCTCAAACCCATGGGCCCAATAGAGGATGAATGGAGATGAGATTATATTTTCTGGACCGATGAGTCAGTTGGAGATGGACCAATGGATTCAGAACATGGAGGATCACATGAAGAATAACTCTATAGCCAGAAATGATATGACCCAGCATGCTCTCCAGAGTTTTGAAAGAGGTGCTGTTACTTGGTGGGGGATGTACCAAACCATCAATGGATGGCAAGGATTAACCACTTGGAAGGAATTTAAGTTGACTTTGCTAAAGTCTTAGTTTGTGTCCCAGAAGTTGAAGCCTTATGGAAGTGATATGAAGAAACCTTGTGCATACATCCTTTGTGGAGAAATAGGACACAACCATAAAGAAAACAAGGACGAATACCCTCATAAGCGGAGGATTGCCAAAGGAGTTAGCCGAGGATTTTCAGGGAACTTCGGTTGGAGATTGTTCCCAAAGGTTTTGTTGCAGCAATGGAAGTTCAGTCTACATTGTTGGGAAAGATCCGTGAAGCTCAGAAGGATGACAAAGAGATTGCTGAGATAAAAGAGAGGATGAGCAAAGGAAAGACCAAAGGTTTTCGTAAAGATGAGCACGACATCTTATGGTTCGAGGACCGTCTATATGTTCCCAATAATGCAAAGATCGGGAAGTAAATACTTCAAGAGGCTCATGACTCACCATACTCGATTTGCCTTGGAAACACCAAGATGTATTTGGATTTGAAGGAATGCTTTTGGTGGACTGGTATGAAGAAGGATATTGCAGAGTATGTAGTCGTAGGTGATGTATGATAGAGAGAGAGTAAAAAGCAGAGAATCAGAAGCCAGCAGGACTAATATAGCCTATGCCGATACCCGAAAGGAAGTGGGATAAGCTTGACATGGATTTCATTATTGGATTTCCCAGAACCCGAACGGGACATGATTCTATCTGGTTAGTAGTTGATTTGCTTGACCAAAGTGGCTCACTTTATCCCAGTGAAAACCACCTATACAAGTGCGAAGTTGGCCAAGATATATTTGACCAGGATCGTATGTCTGCATGGAGTTCCGAGGACCATCTTATCAGATAGAGGAACACAGTTTACCTCAAAGTTTTGGAATCAACTGCACCAGACTTTGGGTACTAGGCTAGAGTTCAGTACATCCTTTCATCCGCAGACAGATGGATAGACCGAGAGAGTCAATCAGATTCTGGAGGACATGTTGAGAGTGTGTGCACTAGATTATGGATCTAGTAGGGATGATAATCTACCTTACGTGGAGTTCTCATACAACAATAGTTACCAAGCCAGTTTGAAGATGGCCCCTTTTAAGGTTTTGTATGGAGAAGGAGCCAGACACCGTTGATGTGGGATGAAGTTGGAGACCATCAGTTGTTTGGACCAAATATGATCAAGGAGTCAGAAGAGAATGTTAAGTTGAGTTGAGATAGACTGAAGGTAGCACAGTCCAGAAAGAAAAGTTATGCAGACTCAAAAACACAAGGAGGTAGTCTATGAAATTGGAGACAGAGCATGTCTTCGTGTGTCCCCTCTGCGAGGAGTTAAACAATTTGGAGTTAAGGGAAAGTTAGCCCCAAGATTTGTAGGTCCATACCGAGTTTTGGAGCGTATGCGAGAAGTGGCCAACAAATTGGAGTCACCCGAAGGACTGTCAGGAGTTCATGATGTGTTTCACGTTTCCCAGTTGAAGAAGTGCCATGCAGAGATGGCCAATATTCCCCTGTAAGGGCGCTTGGCCCTGGAAAGGATAATGATGTTCCACGAAGTGGAGTATGGACTTAATAAGTATAAGTTTTTATCTCGGTGTGTGGGACATCCCACGAGGATGAAGAGATGTATTACTATTGGACATAAAGGAGGTATGATGTTGGAAATATGGACCAACGGAAATTCCATGGTGAGTCTGAGTAATCATGTCCTAGTTTGGTGCAAATAGAAGGAAGGAAGACAGTACAATTGGATGGATTTGAGTATGCTAGGAAGATGGAAGTTGAATGTTGGAATAACGATCAGTTGCCCGCGATAATGAGTTTAAGATTTACAAGTGATGAGATGGGCCATAACCCACAGGCCCCAGGACCCGCCAAGAAGCAAGCACATTCTTGCTGAAGGGAAAACTGTGGAAGAAGTTACGACCTTGCCCACAGACGATTTTATAGGAGTAACGCAAAACCTGAGAGTTGTTAAGGAACGATAGATGTTTGTTTGGCTTGCAGAATCAATGGATTTATCCGAACTTAGTTCGTTGACAAGAGAAATTCTGCAATGCTTGTGAGGATGACCGAGTGTTAGAATGCGAGATTCGCTAAACTGTATACAAGAAAATGATTTGGGTGCGGGATGTATTGATCACCATACCGACTTACTCTTATTATTCGCCTTGCTATACGGGATGGTAAATCTGAGTGACTTACCTATAGTAGAGAGACGATGATCAAAACCTTGTTTGAACCTTAGAATGGTATAAGTATTTTCCCTTGTACACGGCAGCTGTTGCCAATCGTAGGATATACGGTGAGGTTCAACCCCGACCCGTTTTCTGCAGGAGAAACCATAAATTGTTGACCACCATGAGATAACGATAGCTAATTAGTATTGGCGCCAGAACAGTCAGCTAAGAAGACCCAGTCTCGGAATAACCTTACCAGATGAAATGGATACAAGAATTAAGGAAAAGGTTATGCCACCACCGGAAGAGCCCAGAGAAGAAAAATTTTCAGAGGATCTGAGAAGACTACCACTGCCAAAAATAAGGATGGAGTATATGAGTTTTGGTGGAATCGTAACCATGCTTCTAAGGGTGGTAGCACCCGAGACCCCAGTGATGAACGTTGGATTTTGAGAAGACCCCAAACCCTAACCTATTTCTTGCTAGCCTCTCCGAATCTCGAGGACGAGATTCATTTTAAGGGTGGTAGGTTTGTAACATCCCAAAATTCTAAATTTTGGAATGTTATAACAAATAGATAGTTTTGATTGATTGTTTGATTGCTTGTGTGACATTGAGTGATTCGAAACTTTTGAAAGTTAAATGAGAGGGAATAAAAGGACTTTCCCAAACTTTCATTTTTCATTCGTGGTCTCCTTGAATTCAACTTCTTTTCATCACAAAACCCTGGAGAGAAGATAACATGACTTCTTCCATTTTTAAATAAATGAAAAGGGATTTGAAAAGATTTGAATCTTATATGGAAATATTTCAAATCTAGGAACTTTATGCAACTCAGTGATTTTCATGAGCGAAGATAAAATGACTGCTTCAAAACATATGAAATATGAGTTGGGAGTTTCAAAGAATTAAATTCAAAGTTCTTTTGAATTTATTTTTCAATCTGGAGTTATTTGAGTTTTATTCAAATTATTTTTCTCCAAAAATAAAATATATGGAAAATAGGGTAACATGATTCCCTACATCAAAAAATTGGAGAGAAATAAATTTGAATTAATTTTGGTATTTTTAAAATGATTTTTATTGGATTTTAGTAGGGCAGTAGCACTCTTTGTTTTATTTAAATTTGTGTGGATTTTATTTGACCTTAGCAAAATGTCCATGTTGTTGGAAATAATTTTCTGAAAATTTTGATATATTATATGCCTATAGTATTTTAATTATTTTGCTGGTTTATTCTTTTTTTGTTGTTTTCTGTAATGTGTTTAAAAAAATATTCCTTCCGCCGAACTGGGCGGCCCACCCCACCAGGCCAAGGCCCAGCCAGCCGCCACTCGTCCCGAGCTCGGACGGAGTCCCGAGCCGCCACGCCACTGCCGCCATGGAGGTCGTGGCCTCCGGCCTCCTCCCCCTTCTCCAAGCCTCGCAGTCCCCCTCATAAAGCCGCCGCCGGACCCCCCTCTTTTTTTCATCTCGCGCCGCCGCCCTTGCGCGCATCCGCTTGCCGCCAATGAGATCCACCGCCGCCGCCCGCTCCGCCCCGCCTCGACCACCGCCGACGCCGCCATCGCCTTCACTCGATGAGCCACGCCTCCCGTGGTCTCGCCCAAGCTAGAGGGTGACCGAGCCATCTCCCGCTTCATGCCCGCCGCCGCCGCCGTCTTCCTCGCCGCGCCGGCGTCGCCGCCATGCAGTACCCTCTTCGCCTCTCGTCCGTTGGATTAAGATCCAACGGATTTGATCCGTCCATTTTTTTTCTCTCTAGCAAACGGTTCATCCGTTAGCATTAATTAACGAACGATCGCTTCTTAGTTTGTTTTCTTTTTCTGTTATTTCGGCCAGGGACCCGTATGTAATTAGTTTCTTCACACTTTAGTCCCTGTTCTTAAAACGTTCACAACTTTTTACTCGTTAGTCCAAATCCAACGAAACCAACGCCCACTTCTTCGTTATGATCTCCTCTATCCAGTAAAACAAATTAAACATGTTTTTGGAAGTTTAAAATTTGAATTTCAAACAGTTTAGTATTTGAACTTCTTTTGATCATAACTTGAGTTTTATAACTCCGTTTGAGTTGATTCTTTTTGCAAATCGAAGCTCTTGAACCAAACTTTCTGATAAGGCCAAATTCACATAATTTTGGTACTGTTAGGAATTGTTTTATGTTGCAAGAGTTATTCGTTTGGTTTTGATGTTTTCGGAATCGTACTCTTCGTTCTTTCCGATCTTTTGAGTGATTGCTTATGTGTGGTTACCATTGCTTTCTCTCGATAGATTGACCGGAGTGTGACGAGTAGAACTATCAAGAGTTTTGAGTGTGAATCATCTTCATCAACATTGCAGGCAAGTTCACACTTTGATCATATCCCTTATTACCCAGTTTTATGCATTAGATCAATCCTCAAACATTGCATGATTAGGATCTAATTAAATTGTGGGTTTTGGGAAAGTAGTTGAGGTAGTACCTATTACCTGTTTTGTTTTCAAACCCTTGGGAGTTACTTCTACGTTTGCTTATTATGCCATGCTATGCTAGTAGACGTGGATTGGGTGAGTGAATTTCCATGACAGATGTGAGATTGTTTAATGGTTTATTTAAGGTGGCAACTTAAACACACATCTGGGTGGATTGAGGCACCTGTTTTCTAGCAGGACTTGCCTGTATTTCTTCGGACCGCCACCCAGGCTCAAAGGGATCATGAGATTATTCAAACTAGAAACTTACGTGTGCAGCCACAAGCCATTATGGGCTCTGGCATAGTTGACTAAGTTGTGCGAACTCTTACGGGTAGACTAGCAGATGTGGGGGAAAGTAGGTGTACCGGTCTACCCACATGTAAGGTGCTAGTGCTTCCGAAAGACTATGTCTCGGTCATCCGTTTCTCAAACATCATGTAGTGCGAGGAATCAAACGGAGGCGATCGAGTCTTATGGGAAAAGTGCAAAACCTCTGCAGAGTGTACAAACTAATCATGGTTAGCCGTGTCCCCGGTTATGGACGTTTTGAGTATCTAGTACTTGATTATCATGTGAATCTCATCATGTTACTATAATCAATATTGTTGGGTTTTAATGAGTACTTTTAATTGGGATTGAGAATGCTGTCAACCATTCTCAATGTTTAACAACCACCATGATAGTTAAATAAATTTATTCCTTTGTAGTAGGGAAAAATTGGCTTTTCGCAAAAACATTATAACCATAGAGCTTTTCCACCAGCCAAATATGCATGTAGTGATAGCTTTTTTCATCATTGCTCTATGGTGTGAATTTGCCAGTACATTCAATGTACTGACCCTCTGTGGCTGCAACGTCTCATGTTGCAGGATCTTACGACGAGTAAGTGATACGTTAGGGTTACGATTTCTACACTCAACTTTGCCGTTGGTGTTATGGGAATCCACAACCTTGTTACTTCCGCTATTTGGATTGAGGTAATAGTATTTACGTTACTTTATACATGTGATTTACCTCTGTTATATATCCTCGAGTATTGTGTGTGTCAGCATACCGATCCAGGGATGACACTTAAGCACAGAGATTTGACCGCCTGAGGTCGGGTCGCTACAGCTACGGTTAAAGATCTCTTGGCTGATAATATTGATGGGCATGTTATTTACTTCTGTGATGAAGATGCTAGAATTGCTAGACCCGATACTAAAAATAAACATAGACCTGTTGTAGGCATGCCTATTATTTCTGTTAAAATAGGAGATCATTGTTATCATGACTTTTGTGATATGGGTGCTAGTGCAAGTGCAATACCTCATTCCTTATACAAAGAAATTATGCATGATATTGCACCTGTTGAGATAGAAGAAATTGATGTTACAATTAAGCTTGCCAATAGAGATACTATTTCACCAATTGGGATTGTTAGAGATGTTGAAGTCTTGTGTGGGAAAGTTAAATATTCTATTGATTTTCTTGTTCTTGGCTCCCCACAAGATGACTTTTGTCCCATTATATTTGGTAGACCCTTCTTGAATACTGTTAATGCTAAGATAGACTGCAAAAAGGATATTGTTACGATTGGTTTAGGGGATATGTCTCATGACTTTTATTTTGCTAAATTTCGTAGACAGCCCCATGATAAAGAATTGCCTAGTAAGGATGAAATTATTGGTCTTGCTTCTATTGCCGTGCCTCCTAATGATCCTTTAGAACAATATTTGCTAGACCATGAAAATGATATGTTTATGAATGAAAGAAGGGAGATAGATGAAGTATTCTTTAAACAGGGACCTATTTTGAAACACAACTTGCCTGTTGAAATCCTAGGGGATCCTCCACCACCCAAGGGTGATCCTGTGTTTGAGCTTAAACCACTACCTGATACTCTTAAATGTGCTTATCTTGATGAAAAGAAGATATATTCTGTTATTATTAGTGCTGACCTTTTAGAGCAGGAAGAGGAGAAATTATTGAAAACTCTAAAGAAGCACCGTGCTGCTATTGGATATACTCTTGATGATCTTAAGGGCATTAGTCCCACTCTATGCCAACACAAAATAGAATTCGAGAAAGACGCCAAACCAGTTGTTGATCACTAACGACGGTTAAATCCTAAGATGAAAGAAGTGGTAAGAAAAAGAAATACTAAAGCTTCTGGAGGCAGGTATAATCTATCCCGTCGCTGATAGTCCGTGGGTAAGTCCTATCCATTGTGTCCCTAAGAAGGGAGGTGTTACTGTTGTTCCTAATGATAAATATGAATTGACCCCACAAAGAATTATTACAGGTTATAGGATGGTAATTGATTTCCGCAAATTAAATAAAGCTACTAAAAAAGATCATTACCCTTTACCTTTTATTGAAAATGCTGGAAAGGTTATCCAAACATACACATTTTTGCTTTCTAGATGGTTACTCTGGTTTCTCTCAAATACCTGTGTCAAAGGAGGATCAAGAAAAGACCACTTTTACTAGCCCTTTCGGTACCTTTGCTTATAGACGTATGCCTTTTGGTTTATGCAATGCACCTGCTACCTTTCAAAGATGCATGATGGCTATATTCTCTGACTTTTGTGAAAAGATTGTTGAGGTGTTCATGGATGATTTCTCTGTTTATGGATCTTCTTTTGATGATTGCTTGATCAACCTTGACCGAGTTTTGCAGAGATGTGAATAAACTAATCTTGTCCTGAATTGGGAAAAATGCCAGTTTATGGTTAATGAAGGCATTGTCTTGGGGCATAAAATTTCTGAAAGAGGTATTGAAGTTGATAAAGCTAAAGTTGATGCTATTGAAAATATGCCGTGTCCTAAAGACGTTAAAGGTATAAGAAGTTTCCTTGGTCATGCCAGTTTTTATATGAGGTTCGTTAAGGACTTCTCTAAAATTTCTAGGCCTCTGACTAATCTCTTACAAAAAGATATTCCTTTTGTCTTCGATGATGATTGTGTAGAAGCATTTGCAATACTTAAGAAAGCTTTGATTTCTGCACCTATTGTTCAGCCACCTGATTGCAATTTACCCTTTGAAATTATGAGCGATGCTAGTGATTATGCCGTAGGTGCTGTTCTAGGACAAAGAGTTGATAAGAAACTAAATGTTATTCAATATGCTAGTAAAACTCTAGACAGTGCCTAGAGAAATTATGCTACTACTGAATAAGAATTTTTAGCAGTTGTATTTGCTTGTGATAAGTTTAGACCTTATATCGTTGACTCTAAAGTAACTGTTCACACTGATCATGCTGCTATTAAATATCTTATGGAAAAGAAAGATGCTAAACCTAGACTTATTAGATGGGTTCTCCTACTACAAGAATTTGATTTGCATATTATTGATAGAAAGGGAGCTGAGAACCCCGTTGCAAACAACTTGTCTAGGTTAGAGAATGTTCTTGATGACCCACTACCTATTGATGATAGCTTTCCTAACAAACAATTAGCTATCATAAATGCTTCTCGTACTGCTCCATGGTATGTTGATTATGCTAATTACATTGTTGCTAAATTTATACCACCTAGTTTCACGTACCAGCAAAAGAAAAAGTTTTTCTATGATTTAAGACATTACTTCTGGGATGACCCACACCTTTATAAAGAAGGAGTAGATGGTGTTATTAGATGTTGTGTACCTGAGCATGAACAGGAACAGATCCTACACAAGTGTCACTCCGAGGCTTATGGAGGACACCACACTGGAGATAGAACTGCGCATAAGGTATTGCAATCCGGTTTTTATTGGCCTACTCTCTTCAAGGATGCCCGTAAGTTTGTCTTGTCTTGCGATGAATGTCAAAGAATTGGTAATATTAGTAGACATCAAGAAATGCCTATGAATTATTCACATGTTATTGAACCATTTGATGTTTGGGGCTTTGATTATATGGGACCATTTCCTTCCTCTAATGGGCATACACATATTTTAGTTGATGTTGATTACGTTACTAAGTGGGTAGAAGCTATTCCAACTAGTAGTGTTGATCATAACACCTCTATTAAGATGCTTAAATAATTTATTTTTCTAAGGTTTGGAGTCCCTATATATTTAATGACTGATGGTGGTTCACATTTTATTCATGGTGCTTTTCGTAAAATGCTAGCTAAGTATGACGTTAATCATAGAATTGCATCTCCTTACCACCCACAATCTAGTGGCCAGGAAGAATTGAGTAACAGAGAGCTTAAACTAATCTTGCAAAAGACTGTTAATAGATCTAGAAAGAATTGGTCCAAAAAACTTGATGATGCATTATGGGCCTATAGAACTACATATAAGAATCCTATGGGTATGTCTCCGTATAAAATTGTTTATCGAAAAGCATGTCACTTACCTCTCGAACTAGAACATAAGGCGTATTGGGCCATTAAAGAGCTCAATTATGAGTTCAAACTTGCCGGAGAGAAGAGGTTATTTGACATTAGCTCACTTGATGAGTGGAGAACCCAGGCCTATGAGAATGCCAAACTGTTTAAAGAAAAAGTTAAAATATGGCATGACAAAAGGATACAAAAGCATGATTTAATGTAGGTGACTATGTGTTGCTATTCAACTCTCATTTAAGATTTTTTGCAGGAAAACTTCTCTCTAAATGGGAAGGGACTTACGTTACCGAGGAGCTCTATCGTTCCGGTGCCATAAAAATAAACAACTTCGAAGGCACAAATCTGAAGGTGGTGAACGGTCAAAGAATCAAACATTATATCTTAGGTAATCCGATAAATGTTGAAACTAATGTTATTGAAACCGTGACACCAGAGGAATATATAAGGGACGCTTTCCAGAATGTTTCAGACCCCGAAAAGGAATAGGTATGTGGTACGGTAAGTAAAACGACTCCAAAACAGTTCTAATGGCAATTTTTCTCCGTTTTGGAATATTTAAGAAAATAGGAAAATAAGAAGTAGTCCGGGAAGGACACGAGGCATCCACGAGGGTGCAGGGCGCGCCCCCTGCCTCGTGGGCACCTCGTGTGCTCTCCGGATTCTGTTTTCTTGCACGATACTTCTTTTAGTCGGTAAAAATTCATTACATAATCTCCCGATGGTTTTGACCCTCGTATCACGCAAATATCCCCTGTTTTTGTTTCGAGCTATTTTCTGTCAGAGTTGTCAAGGCCAGGCATCATGTCGTCCCCCTCCTCCAACAATGAGGGCAATGATGCTTGGCTTATGAAGACAGAGCTGAAGAGAGAATAACCCGGAGAGATCAACAAGGATGATAGAATCAAGAAGTCCATGGAGGATCAAGCCCCGGCAACAGAAGAAGAAGACAACCTTCAACTTCATCACAATTTTCTTACCCCAACTGAGATTGAAGCTTTCAAGATGATTAAATTAGCCCGCATACAAAACAAGTATCTCACACGTGAAAATATTTTGTTGAAGGAGCATATCACCGCACTCAAGGGCATTATTCACAAATTGGAGGACCTCCTACGCTTGATGTGCGACTATCCATCATCACCACCATCTTCTTCACCACCTTCGAGGAATTGAGTATTGGGTATGGGCTCTCCCCTAGGCAACTTCCAAGCTTGGGCGAGGTGCCCCGGTATCGTATCACCATCACACTCCTATCTTTACCGTTTTTCTTAGTTTGATCCTTTTGGTAATATCTTGATCTAGTAGAATAAAGTTTTAGAATGATCTAGTTTTGAGTTTTGCTTTATGATCCCTCTATGTAATTGAGTTCGTGAGCTATATATAATAAAGATTAGTCTTGAGTCAAGGGCTTTGCTATCTTTCTATGATCTTGAGGGAATAAAAGAAAAAGAAAGAATAAAAAGAAATAAAGAGATCATATGGATCTTATGGAGAGTAATGACTTCACATATTAAGAGTATGATCAATAAAAGTTGTTGAGAGTTGGCAAACATAGTTTTGGTCATCATTGCAATTAATAGGAAGTAATAAAGAAAGAGAGGTTCTCACATATAAATGTACTATCTTGGACATCTTTTATGATTGTGAGCACTCATTAAAATGTGACATGCTAAAGAGTTGAGGTTGGAAAAGGATGACAACTTAATGGGTTATGTTTTCTTATATCCGAAATAAAGTATATTGTCATGGATCATCCAACATGTTGAGCTTGCCTTTCCCTCTCATGCTAGCCAAATTATTTGCACCAAGTAGAGATACTGCTTGTGCTTCCAAATATCTTTAAACCTGGTTTTGCCATGAGAGTCCACCATATCTACCTGTGGACTGAGTAAGATCCTTCAAGTAAGTTGTCATGTAGCATGCAATAAAAATTGCTCTCTAAATATGTACAATTTATTAGTGTGGAGAAAATAAGCTTTATACGATCTTGTGATGTGGAAGCAATAAAAGCAACGAACTGCATAATAAAGGTCCATATCACAAGTGGTAATATAAAGTGACGTTCTTTTGCATTAAGATTTCGTGCATCCAACCGTAAAAGCACATGACAACCTTTGCTTCCCTCTGCGAAGGGCCTATCTTTTACTTTTGTCTTATACTTTTTACTAGAGTCATGGTGATCTTCACCTTTCCTTTTTAAATTTTATCCTCTGGCAAGCATCTTGTGTTGGAAAGATCCTAATATATATATATATCCAATTGGATGTAAGTTAGCATGAACTATTATTTTTGACATTACCCTTGAGGTAAAATGTTGGGAGGCAACATTATAAGCCCCTATCTTTCTCTGTCTCCAATTAAAACTTTATACCCATAAGTATTGCATGAGTGTTAGCAATTGTGAAAGACTAAATGATACTCCCTCCGTTCCGAAATAATTGTCTTTCTAGAGATTTCAACAAGTGACTACATACGGAGAAAAATGAGTGAATCTACACTCTAAAACATGTCTACATACATCCGTATGTTGTAGTCCATTTGAGATGGCTAGAAAGACAATTATTTCGGAACGGAGGGAGTAGTTGAGTATGTGGACTTGCTGAAAAGCTCTTATATTGACTCTTTCTGATGTTATGATAAATGGCAATTGCTTCAATGACCGAGATTATAGTTTGTTAGTTTCCAATGAAGTTTCTGATTCATACTTGACATTGTGAATAGATTGTTCATTTAGTATAAGAAATCATATGACAATATTTATATATATTGCTGTTATAAGAATGATCATGATGTCCGCATGTCTGTATTTTATTTTATCGACACCTCTATCTCTAAACACGTGGACATATTTTTCGTTTTCGGCTTCCGCTTGAGGACAAGCGAGGTCTAAGCTTGGGGGAGTTGATACGTCCATTTTGCATCATGCTTTGATATTGATATTTATTGCATTATGTGCTGTTAGTACTCATTATGTCACAATACTTATGCCTTTTCTCTCTTATTTTACAAGGTTTACTCGAAGAGGGAGAATTCCGGCAGCTGGAATTCTGGGCTGGAAAATGAGAAAATATTAGAGACCTATTTTGCACAACTCCAAAAGTCCTAAAACTCCACGGAAGTTATTTTTGGAATTAATAAACAATACTGAGCAAAGAAAATAATAGAGGGGGGCCACCCACTGTCCACGAGGGTGGGGGCGCGCCCTGCCCCCTAGGTGTGCCCCTGCCTCGTGGGCCCCCTGGCAGCCCTCCGATGCCCATCTTATGTTATATGAAGTCTTTCGTCCAAGAAAAAAGGAGCAAGCTCTCGGGACGAAACACCGCCGCCATGAGGCGGAACCTTGGCGGAACCAATCTAGAGCTCCGGCAGAGTTGTTCTGCCGGGGAAACATCCCTCCGGGAGGGGGAAATCGTCACCATAATCATCACCATCGATCCTCTCATTGGGAGGGGGTCAATCTCCATCAACATCTTCACCAGCACCATCTCCTCTCAAACCCTAGTTCATGTCTTGTATCCGATCTTTGTCTCAAAGCCTCAGATTGGTATCTGTGGGTTGCTAGTAGTGTTACTCCTTCTAATTGATGCTAGTTGGTTTATTTGGCGGAAGGTCATATGTTCAGATCCTATATTCATATTAATACCCCTTCTGATTATGAACATGAATATGATTTGTGAGTTGTTACGTTTGTTCCTCAGGACATGGGAGAAGTCTTTCTATAAGTACTCATGTGAATTTGGTATTCGTTTGATATTTTGATGAGATGTATGTTGTCTCTCCCCTAGTGGTGTTATGTGAACGTCGACTACATGACACTTCACCATTGTTTGGGCCTAGAGGAAGGCATTGGGAAGTAGTAAGTAGATGATGGGTTGCTAGAATGACAGAAGCTTAAACCCTAGCTTATGAGTTGCTTCGTAAGGGGCTGATGATCCACATGTTTCATGCTATGGTTAGGTTTACCTTAATACTTCTTTTGTAGTTGCGGATGCTTGCAATAGGGGTTAATCATAAAGTGGGATGCTTGTCCAAGGAAGGGCAACACCCAAGCACCGGTCCGCCCACATATCAGATTATCAAAGTAACGAACGCGAATCATATGAGCGTGATGAAAACTAGCTTGACGATAATTCCCATGTGTCCTCGGGAGCATTTTCCTTTATATAATAATTTGTCTAGGCTTGTCCTTAGCTACAAAAAGAATTGGGCCCCCTTGCTGCACCTTATTTACTTTTGTTACTTGTTACCCGTTACAAATTACCTTATCACAAAACTATCTGTTACCGTAATTTCAGTGTTTGCAGAGAATACCTTACTGAAAACCGCTTGTTATTTCCTTCTGCTCCTCATTGGGTTTGACACTCTTACTTATCTAAAGGACTATGATAGATCCCCTACACTTGTGGGTCATCACCAGATGAGCTGGAGGGGACGCAACTACTGGTCACCAAGGCCGAACCCGCCCGGAAGGGAACGCCAGCAAGGCTTGGACATCGGATAACACGGGTTCGAGGCCGCCGGGGCCAGAGCAACGCCAGCAAGCACCGGCTGTGAGGTGCCGCGAACCCGCCACTACCACAGGAACCTCGCCATAGTCGCGCGAGAATCATCATCTTGAATCAAGGGGGAGGAAGGGCCGCCGAAGGAGGGGAGCCTGCACGAGGCAGGCCACGAGTACCACTGCAACTGGCCGCGGGTGATACGTCTCCAACGTATCTATAATTTTTGATTGTTCTGTGCTATTATATTACCCCTTTTGGATGTTTATGGGCTTTATTTTACATATTTATATCATTTTTGGGACTAACCTACTAACCGGAGGCCCAGCCCGTATTGTTGTTTTTTTTGCCTATTTCAGTATTTCGAAGAAAAGGAATATCAAACGGAGTCCAAACAGAATGAAACCTTCGCGAGCGTGATTTTTTGAACGAATGTGATCCGGAGAACTTGGAGTGCAAGTCAAGAAGCGAACAAGGCGGCCAGGAGATAGCAGGGCGTGCCCACCCCTATAGGGCGCACCCCTATCTCCCGGGCCCCACGAGCGGCCACCGATGTACTTCTTCCTCCTATATATACCTATGTACCCCGAAAACATCCAGGGAGCCAATGAAAAACAATTTCCACCGCCGTAACCTTCTGTATCCACGAGATCCCATCTTGGAGCCTTCGTCGGTGCTCCACCGGAGGGGGAATCGACCGTGGAGTGCTTCTACATCAACACCATAGCCCTCCGATGAGTTGTGAGTAGTTTACCACAGACCTTCGGGTCCATAGTTATTAGCTAGATGGCTTCTTCTCTCTTTTTGGATCTCAATACAATGTTATCCCCCTCTCTTGTGGAGATCTATTCGATGTAAACTCTTTTTGCAGTGTGTTTGTCGAGATCCGATGAATTGTGGGTTTATGATCAAGTTTATCTATGAGAAATATTTGAATCTCCTCTGAATTCTTTTATGTATGATTGAGTTATCTTTGCAGGTCTATTCGAATTATCAGTTTGGTTTGGCCTACTAGATTGATCTTTCTTGCCATGGGAGAAGTGCTTAGCTTTTGGTTCAATCTTGCGGTGTCCTTACCTAGTGACAGAAAGGGTTGCAAGGCACGTATTGTATTTTTGCCATTGAGGATAAAAAGATGGGGCTTATATCATATTGCATGAGTTTATCCCTCTACATCATGTCATCTTTCTTAATGTGTTACTCTGTTCTTATGAACTTAATACTCTAGATGCATGCTGGATAGCGGTCGATGTGTGGAGTAATAGTAGTAGATGCAGGCAGGAGTCGGTCTACTTGTTACGGACGTGATGCCTATATGCATGATCATGCCTAGATAATCTCATAATTATTCGCTTTTCTATCAATTGCTCGACAGTAATTTGTTCACCCACCGTAATACTTATGCTATCTCGAGAGAAGCCACTCGTGAAAACCATGGCCCCCCGGGTCTATCTTTTATCATATAAGCTTTCAATCTACTTTTCTTTGCATCTTTACTTTTTGCATCTATAATATAAATTACCAAAAATATATTTATCTTATCATAATATCTCTATCAGATCTCACTTTTGCAAGTGGCCGTGAAGGGATTGACAACCCCTTTATTGCGTTGGTTGTGAGTTCTTTGTTTGTTTGTGTAGGTGCGTGGGACTTTTGAGGAGCCTCCTACTAGATTGATACCTTGGTTCTCAAAAACTGAGGGGAATACTTATGCTACTATTGCTGCATCACTCTTTCCTCTTCAAGGAAAACCAACGCAAGCTCAAGACGTAGCAGCGGGCCCGTGCCCAACCCAAGCACCAACGGCAAGCAGGGTCGCGCCACCAGGAGGGAGGGGAGGGTCACGTAGATGGGGCCCATGGCTGCTGCCAGGCATGCGACATCCTCTGCCGGACAGGCAGGAGTGATGGCAGCCACTGGAGGGGCGCGCTCGAGACGACCAAGGAATGACCTTGCAGCCATCCCAGAACCGCGCCTGGGGGGTGCTACCTCTTGAGCACTGCGTTGGTTTTCCCTTGAAGAAGAAAGGGTGATGCAGCAAAGTAGCGTAAGTATTTCCCTCAGTTTATTAGAACCAAGGTATCAATCCAGTAGGAGGCTCCACAGAAGTCCCTCGTACCTAAATAAACAAACAAGAACCTCGCAACCAACGCGATAAAGGGGTTGTCAATCCTTCATCAGAATTTCATAAAGTGTGATCCGATAGAGATAATAAGATAAGATAAATATTTTGGTATTTTTATGATATAGATTGGAAAGTAAAGATGCAAATAAAAGTAGATGTGAAACTTATATGATAAAAGATAGACCCGGGGCCATAGGTTTCACTAGTGGCTTCTCTCAAGATAGCATAAGTATTACGGTGGGTGAACGAATTACTGTCGAGCAATTGATAGAAAAGTGCATAGTTATGAGAATATCTAGGCATGATCATGTATATAGGCATCACGTCCGCAACAAGTAGATCGAAATGATTCTGCATCTACTATTATTACTCCACACATTGACCGACTCCTGCCTGCATCTAGAGTATTAAGTTCATGAAGAACAGAGTAACGCATTAAGAAAGATGACATGATTTAGAGGTATAAACTCAAGCAATATGATATAAACCCCATCCTTTTATCCTCGATGGCAACAATACAATATGTGCCTTGCTTCCCCCGATGTCACTGGGAAGGGACATCGCAAGATTGAACCCAAAGCTAAGCACTTCTCCCATTGCAAGAAAGATCAATCTAGTAGGCCAAACCAAACTGATAATTCGAAGAGACTTGCAAAGATAACCAATCATACATAAAAGAATTCAGAGGAGATTCAAATATTTCTCATAGATAAACTTGATCATAAACCCACATTTCATTGGATCTCGACAAACACACCGCAAAAAGAGTACATCAAATAGATCTCCAAGAAGATCGAGGAGAACTTTGTATTGAGATTCAAAGAGAGAGAAGAAGCCATCTAGCTAATAACTATGGACCCGAAGGTCTGTGGTAAACTACTCACAACTCATCGGAGAGGCCTTGGAGATGATGTAGAGGCCCTCCATGGCCGATTCCCCCTCCGGCGGAGCGCCGACAAAGGCTCCAAGATGGGATCTCGCGGATGCAGAAGGTTGCGGCAGTGGAAATTGTTTTTCGTGGTGCTCCTAGATGTTTTCAGGGTATGGAGGTATATATAGGTGAAGGAGGTAGGTCAGGGGAGCCACGAGGGGCCCATGAGGGTGGGGGCACCCCCACCCCCTAGGGCACGCCCTCCTGCCTCGTGGCCGCCTCGGCTGCTTCTTGACGTCCACTCCAAGTCTCCTGGATTGCATTTGTTCCAAAAAGATCGCTCCCGAAGGTTTCATTCCGTTTGGACTCGGTTTGATATTCTTTTTCTTCGAAACACTGAAATAGGCAAAAAAACAGCAATTCAGGCTCGGACTCCGGTTAGTAGGAAATGATATAAAAGTGTAAAGTAAAGCCCATAAACATCCAAAACGGGTAATATAATAGCATGGAACAATCAAAAATTATAGATACATTGGAGAAGTATCAAGCATCCCCAAGCTTAATTCCTGCTCGTCCTCGAGTAGGTAAATGATAAAAACAGAATTTTTGATGTGGAATGCTACCTAGCATATTTGTCAATGTAATTTTCTTCATTGTGGCATGAATGTTCAGATCCAAATTATTCAAAATAAAAGTTCATATTGACATAAGAAATAGTAATACTTCAAGCATACTAACAAAGCAATCATGTCTTCTCAAAATAACATGGCTAAAAAAGTTCATCCCTACAAAATCATATAGTTAGGCTATGCTTTATTTTCATCACACAAAATACTCCCATCATGCACAACCCCGGTTTCAGCCAAGCAATTGGTTCATACTTTTGTAACGCGCTTCAGCCTTTTTCAACTCTCACACAATACATGAGCGTAAGCCATGGATATAGCACTATGGGTGGAATAGAATATGATGATGGAGGTTGTGTGGAGAAGACAAAAAAAGAGAAAGTCTCATATTGACGAGGCTAATCAATGGGCTATGGAGATGCCCATCAATTGATGTCAACATGAGGAGTAGGGATTGCCATGCAATGGATGCACTAGAGCTATTAATGTATGAAAGCTCAACAAAAGAGACTAAGTGGGTGTGCATCCAACCTGCTTGCTCACAAAGACCTAGGGCATTCCGAGGAAGCCCATCGTTGGAATATACAAGCCAAGTTCTATGATGAAACATTCCCACTAGTATATGAAAGTGACAACATAAGAGACTCTCTATATGAAGAACATGGTGCTACTTTGAAGCACAAGTGTGTAAAAGGATAGTAACATTGCCCCCCTTTTTTGGGCCTTTTTTTATTTGGCCTTTATGATGGAAGGGTAAGAGTGCGTATAATCCATGGACTCACATTAGTCATAAAGAACAAATATACTAATTGCAAAAGTTTTATTAGCCCTCGAAGCAAAGTACTACTACGCATGCTCCTAGGGGGGAGGTTGGTAGGAGTTAACCATCGCGCGCCCCCTACCTCCACACATAAGGAAGGCACTCAAAAGAGCACTCCATGTAATAAATTTGTTACACAACTTTTACCATACGTGCATGCTATGGGACTTGCCAACTTCAACACAAGTATTATTTAAATTCACAATTGCCCAACTAGCATGACTCTAATATCACCACCTCTATATCTCAAAACAATTATCAAGCATCAAGTTGATCATAGCATCCAATTCACTTCCTATGATAGTTTTTATTATACCCAAATTGGATGCCCATCATATTAGGACCAATTTTATGACCACAAAAAATACCATGCTGTTCTTAAAGACTATCAAAACAATATAAGTGAATCATGAGAGATCAACAATTTCTACAAAATAAAGCCACCTCCGTGCTCTAAAAAGTATAAGTGAAGCACATAGAGCGAAACTATCTAGCTCAAAAGATATAAGTGAAGCACATAGAGTATTCTAATAAATTCCAAATCATGTGTGTCTCTACCAAAAGATGTGTACATCAAGGATGATTGTGGTAAACTAAAAAGCAAAAACTCATATCATACAAGACGCTCCAAGCAAAACACATATCATGTGGTGAATAAAAATATAGCTCCAAGTAAAGTTACCGATAGATGAAGACGAAAGAGGGGATGCCTTCCGGGGCATCCACAAGCTTAGGCTTTTGGTTGTGCTTGGATTATCTAGGGGTGCCATGGGAATCCCCAAGCATAGTCTCTTTCCACTCCTTATTACATAGTCCATCAGATCTTTACCCAAAACTTGAGAACTTCACAACAGAAAACTCAACAGCTAATCTCATGAGCTCCGTTAGTGCAAGAAAGAAAAACCACCACATAAGGTACTGTAATTAACTCATTCTTTATTTATATTGGTATTAAACCTACTGTATTCCAACTTCTCTATGGTTCCTACCCCCCGATACTAGCCATAGATGCATCAAAATAAGCAAACAACACACGAAAAACAGAATCTGTCAAAAACAGAACAGTCTGTAGCAATCTGTAACTTTAGAATACTTATGGAACTCTAAAAATCGTACCAAAATAGGAAGTCCTAGAAAATTTGTCTAGTGATTTACTGAAAAAATAATCAACTAAAAATCGCGTTTCTGTGATTTATTAAAATTATTCTCGTGCGTGCAAAAGTTTCTGTTTTTCAGCAGAATCAAATTAACTATCACCCAAGATGATCCTATAGGTTCTACTTGGCACAAACAATAATTAAAACATAAAACCACATCTAAACAGAAGCTAGATGAATTTTTTATTACTAAACATAAGTAAAAATCAAGGAACAAAAATAAAATTGGGTTGCCTCCCAACAAGCGCTATCGTTTAACGCCCCTAGCTAGGCATAAAAGCGACAATAGATCTAAGTATTACCATCTTTGGTATTCAACTCATAAGTGTCTCACATAATAGATTCATAAGGTAATTTGATTTTCTTTCTAGGAAAGTGTTCCATGCCTTTCCTTAATGTAAATTGGAATTTAATATTTCCTTCCTTCATATCAATAATTGCACCAATCATTTTAAGGAAATGTCTACCAAGAATAATAGGACATGAAAGATTACAATCTATATCAAGAACAATGAAATCTACGGGCACATAATTCCTATATGGAACAATAAGAACATCATTAATCCTGCCCATAGGTTTCTTAATGGTGGAATCCGCAAGGTGCAAGTTTAAAGAGCAATCATCAAATTCACGGAAACCTAGCACATCACATAAAGTTTTTGGAATTGTGGAAACACTAGCACCCAAATCAGACAAAGCATAGCATTCATGATTTTTAATTTTAATTTTAATAGTAGGTTCCTGTTGGGTAACATAGCAGAAATACAAAAAAATTCTACGCAACACCAAGATCAATCTATGGAGTGATCTAGCAACAAGCGAAAGGGGAGTGCATCTACATACCCTTGTAGATCGCTAAGCGGAAGCGTTCAAGTGAACGGGGTTGATGGAGTCGTACTCGTCGTGATCCAAATCACCGATGATCCTAGTGCCAAACGGACAGCACCTCCACGTTCAACACGCATGCAGCCCGGTGACGTCTCCCATGCCTTGATCCAGCAAGGAGAGAGGGAGAGGTTGGGGAAGACTCAGACAAAGCAGCAGAGACGACAGCAGGTGTGGTGGAGGAGGAGCGTGGCACTCCAGCAGGGCTTCGCCAAGCACCGCAAGAGACAAGGAGGGAGAGGGGTAGGGCTGCGCCAAGAGGGAGATCAAATCATGTGTTGGGCAGCCCCCAAACCTCAAGTATATATAGGGGGAGAGGAGGGGCTGCGCCCCCACCTAGGGTTCCCTCCCTAGGGGTGGCGGCAGCCCCCAGATCCCATCTGGGTGGCGGCCAGAGGGGGAGAGAGGGGGCGCACCTAGGGTGGGCCTTAGGGCCCATCTGGTCCTAGGTTTTACCCCTCCCACTCTCCCTACGCCTTGGGCCTTGGTGGGGGGCGCACCAGCCCACCTAGAGCTGGTCCCCTCCCACACTTGTCCCACGCAGCCTTCTGGGGCTGGTGACCCCACCTGGTGGACCCCCAGGACCCTCCCGGTGGTCCCGGTACGTTATCGATAGCACCTGAAACTTCTCCGCTGACCAAAGCAGGACTTCCCATATATAAATCTTTACCCCCGGACCATTCTGGAACTCCTCGTGACGTCCGGGATCTCATCCGGGACTCCGAACAACATTCGGTAACCACGTACATCTATTCCCTATAACCCTAGCGTCATCGAACCTTAAGTGTGTAGACCCTACGGGTTCGGGTGACACGTAGACATGACCGAGACAACTCTCCGGCCAATAACCAACAGCGGGCTCTGGATACCCATGTTGGCTCCCACATGTTCCACGATGATCTCATCGGATGAACCACGATGTCGAGGATTCAATCAATCCCGTATTCAATTCCCTTTGTCTAGCGGTATAGGACTTTCCCGAGATTCAATCATCGGTATCCCGATACCTTGTTCAATCTCGTTACTGGCAAGTCTCTTTACTCGTTCCGTAACACATCATCCCGTGATCAACCCCTTGGTCACATTGTGCACATTATGATGATGTCCTAACGAGTGGGCCCTGAGATACCTCTCCGTCACACGGAGTGACAAATCCTAGTCTCGATTCGTGCCAACCCAACAGACACTTTCGGAGATACCCGTAGTGTACCTTTATAGCCACCCAGTTACCTTGTGACGTTTGGTACACCCAAAGCATTCCTACGGTATCCGGGAGTTGCACAATCTCATGGTCTAAGGAAATGATACTTGACATTAGAAAAGCTTTAGCATACGAACTACACGATCTTTGTGCTAGGCTTAGGATTGGGTCTTGTCCATCACATCATTCTCCTAATGATGTGATCCCGTTATCAACGACATCCAATGTCCATGGTCAGGAAACCGTAACCATCTATTGATCAACGAGCTAGTCAACTAGAGGCTTACTAGGGACATGGTGTTGTCACACATGTATCTGAGTTTCCTATCAATACAATTATAGAATGGATAATAAACGATTATCATGAACAAGGAAATATAATAATAATAACTAATTTATTATTGCCTCTAGGGCTTATTTCCAACAGTCTCCCACTTGCAATAGAGTCAATAATCTAGTTCACATCGCCACGCGATTAACACTCACAGGTCACATCGCCATGTGACCAACATCCAAAGAGTTTACTAGTGTCACTAGTTCACATCATAAAGTAATTAAGAATCAATGAGTTCTGGGGTTTGATATGTTTTGCTTGTGAGAGAGGTTTTAGTCAACGGGTCTACAACATTCACATCCGTATGTACTTTGCAAATCTCTAGGTCATATTGTAAATGCTGCTTCCATGCTCCACTTGGAGCTATTCCAAATGGTTGCTCCACTATACGTATCCGGTTTGCTACTCTGAGTCACTCGGATAGGTGTTAAAGCTTGCATCGACGTAACCCTTTATGCAGAACTCTTTATCACCTCCATAATCGAGAAACATGTCCTTATTACTCCAAGGACAATTTTGACTGATGTCCAATGATCCATTCCTAGATCACTCTTGTACCCCCTTGCCAGACACGTGGCAAGGCACACATCAGGTGTGGTACTCAGCATAGCATATGTAGAGCCTACGTCTAAAGCATAGGGGACGACCTTCGTCCTTTCTCTCTCTTCTGCCGTGGTTGATCTTTAAGTCTTAACTTCATACCTTACAACTTAGGCAAGAACTCCTTCTTTGGCTGATCCATCTTGAACACCTTCAAGATCATGTCAAGGTATGTGCTCATTTGAAAGTACCATTAAGCGTTTTTGATCTATCCTCATAGATCTTGATGCTCAATGTTCAAGTAACTTAATCCAGGTTTTCCCTTGAAAAACTCCTTTCAATCAACCCTTTATGCTTTCCAGAAATTTTACATCATTTCAGATCAACAATATGTCATTCACATATACTCATCAGAAATGTTGTAGTGCTCCCACTCACTTTATTGTAAATACAAGTTTCTAACAAACTTTGTATAAACCCAAAAACTTTGATTATCTCATCAAAGCATATATTCCAACTCCGAGATGCTTACTCCAGTCCTTAGAAGGATTGCTGGAGCTTTGCATACTTGTTAGCATCTTTTAGGATTGACAAAAACCTTCGGGTTGTATCACATGCAACCTTTCCTCAAGAAAATTTTCGAGGAAACAATGTTTTGACATCCTATCTGGAAGATTTCATAAATAATGCAGTAACTGCTAATAAGATTCCAACAGACTCTTAGCATCACTATGAGTGAGAAAGTCTCATCGTAGTCACTCCTTGAACTTGTCAGAAATATCTTAGCGACAAGCTAAGCTTTCTTAATGGTGACACTTACCATCATTGTCTGTCTTCCCTCTTTAAAATCCATCTGTACCCAATAGCCTTACGACCATCAAGTAGTTCTTCCAAAGTCTACACTTTGTTTTCATACATGGATCCTCTCTCGGATTTTATGGCCTCGAGCCATTTGCCGGAATCCAGGCCCACCATCGTTTATCCATAGCTCGTAGGTTCATTGTTTTCTAGCAACATGACCTCCTAAGACAGGATTACGTACCACTCTGAAGCAGTACGCATCCTTGTCGACCTACGAGGTTTGGTAGTGACTTGATCCAAAGTTTCATGATCACTATCGTAAGCTTCCACTTCAATTGGTGTAAGCGCCATAGGAACAACTTCATGTGCCCTGCTACACACTAGTTGAAGTGATGGTTCAATAACCTGATCAAGTCTCCACCATGCTCCCACTCTATTCTTTCAAGAGAAACTTTTCCTCGAGAAAGGACCCGATTCTAGAAACAATCCCTTTTGCTTCTGGAACTGAGACAGGAGGTATACCCAACCTTTTAGGTGTCCAATGAAGATGCATTTATCCGCTTTGGGTTCGAGCTTATCAACCTGAAACTTTTTCACATAACCGTCGCTTCCCCAAACTTCTAAGGAACGACAGCTTAGGTTTCTCCAAACCATAGTTCATACGGTGTCGTCTCAACGGAGTTACGTGGTGCCCTATTTAAAGTTAATGTGGTTGTCTCTAATGCCTAACCCAAGAATGCTAGTGGTAATTCGATAAGAGACATAATGGTACGCACCATATCCAATAGGGTGCAACTATGATGTTCGGACACACCATCACACTATGGTGTTCCAGGCGGTATTAATTGTGAAACAATTTCCATAATGTCTTAATTGTGTGCCAAAGCTCGTAACTCAGATACTCATCTCTATGATCATGTCATAGACATTTTATCCTCTTGTCACGATGATCTTCAACTTCACTCTGAAATTACTTGAACCATTCAATAATTCAGACTTGTGTTTCATCAAGTAAATATACTCAGTATCTACTCAAATCATCCGTGAAGTAAGAACATAACGATATCCACTGCGTGCCTCAGCACTCATTGGACTGCACACATCAAAGTCAAGTGAGTCCAAATGGTCCATTTGCATGGAGTTTCTTCATGCATATACACCAATAGACATGGTTCGCATGTATCAAACTTTTCAAATACGAGTGAGTCCAAAGATCCATCAACATGGAGCTTCTTCATGCGTTCTATACCAATATGACTTACATGGCAGTGCCACAAGTAGGTGGTACTATCATTACTATCTTATATCTTTTGGCATGAACATGTGTATCACTGCGATCGAGATTCAATAAACCATTCATTTTGGGTGCAAGACCATTGAAGGTATTATTCAAATAAACAAAGTAACCATTATTCTCCTTAAATGAATAACCGTATTGCGATAGGCATAATCCAATTATGTCTATGCTCAACGCAAACACCAAATAACAATTATTTAGGTTTAACACCAATCTCGATGGTAGAGGGAGCGTGCGATGCTTGATCACATCAAGATTGGAAAACACTTCCAACACATATCGTCAGCTCACCTTTAGCTAGTCTCCGTTTATTCTGTAGCCTTTTCTTTCGAGTTACTAACACTTAGCAACCGAACCGGTATCTAATACCCTGGTGCTACTAGGAGTACTAGTAAAGTACACATTAACATAATGTATATCCAATATACTTCTATCGACCTTGCTAGCCTTCTCATCTACCAAGTATCTAGGGTAATTCTGCTCCAGTGGCTGTTCTCCTTATTACAGAAGCACTTAGTCTCGGGTTTGGGTTCAACCTTGCCCTTGCCCTTCTTTAAACTAGTGGTTTCATTAACCATCAACAATTGATGCTCTTTCTTGATTTCTACTTTCGCAGTGTCAAACATCGTGAATATTTCAAGGACCATCATATCTATCCCTGATATGTTATAGTTCATCACGAAGCTCTAGCAGCTTGGTGGCAATGACTTTGGAGAAACATCACTATCTCATCTGGAAGATTAACTCCCACTCGATTCAAGTGATTGTGGTACTCAGACAATCTGAGCACAAGCTCAACAATTGAGCTTTTCTCCCTTAGTTTGCAGGCTAAGGAACTCGTCGGAGGTCTTATACCTCTTGACGTGGGCACGTGCCTGAAATCCCAATTTCAGCCCTCGAAACATCTCATATGTTCCGCGACGTTTCGAAATCATCTTCGGTGCCTCAACTCTAAACCGTTTAACATTACCGAACTATCACGTAGTTATCAAAACGTGTATGTCAGATGTTCGCAACATCCACAGACGACGTTTGAGGTTCAAAGACACCGAGCGTGCATTAAGGACATAAGCCTTCTACGGCAACGAGGACAATCCTCGCCACGGACCTAGTCCACACAATTGCTACTATCAACTTTCAACTAAATTTTCTCTAGGAACATATCTGAAATAGTAGAACTAAAGCGCGAGCTATGACGTAATTTGCAAAAACCTTTTGACTATGTTCAGGATAATTAAGTTCATCTTATGAACTCACACTCAGATAGACATCCCTCTAGTCATCTAAGTGATTACATGATCCGAGTCAACTAGGCCGTGTCCGATCATCACATGAGACGGACTAGTCATCATCGGTGAACATCTTCATATTGATCGTATCTACCATACGACTCATGCTCGACCTTTCGGTCTCTTGTGTTCCGAGGCCATGTCTGTACATGCTAGGCTCGTCAAGTCAACCTAAGTGTTTCGCGTGTGTAAATCTGGCTTACACCCGTTGTATGTGAACGTTAGAATCTATCACACCTGATCATCACGTGGTGCTTCGAAACAACAAACTTTTGCAACGGTGCACAGTTAGGGGGAACACTTTCTTGAAATTTTAATGAGGGATCATCTTATTTACTACCGTCGTTCTAAGCAAATAAGATGCATAAACATGATAAACATCACATGCAATCAAAAGTGACATGATATGGCCAATATCATTTTGCTCCTTTTGATCTCCATCTTTGGGGCTCCATGATCATCATCGTCACCGGCATGACACCATGATCTCCATCATCGTTTCTTCATGAAGTTGTCTCGCCAACTATTACTTCTACTACTATGGCTAACGGTTTAGCAATAAAGTAAAGTAATTACATCGCGTTGTTCATTGACACGCAGGTCATACAATAAATTAAGATAACTCCTATGGCTTCTGGCGGTTGTCATACTCATCGACATGCAAGTCGTGATTCCTATTACAAGAACATGATCAATCTCATACATCACATATATTATTCATCACAATCTTTTGGCCATATCACATCACATAGCATACCCTGCAAAAACAAGTTAGACGTCCTCTAATTGTTGTTTGCATGTTTTACGTGGCTGCTATGGGTTTCTAGCAAGAATGTTTCTTACCTATGCAAAAACCACAATGTGATATGTCAAGTGCTATTTACCCTTCATAAGGACCCTTTTCATCGAATCCGATCCGACTAAAGTGGGAGAGACTGGCACCCGCTAGCCACCTTATGCAACAAGTGCATGTCAGTCGGTGGAACCTGTCTCACGTAAGCGTACGTGTAAGGTCGGTCCGGGCTGCTTCATCCCACGATGCCGCCGAATCAAGATAAGACTAGTAACGACAAGTAAATTGACAATATCGACGCCCAAAACTACTTTGTGTTCTACTCGTGCATAGAAACTATGCATAGACCTAGCTCTGATACCACTGTTGGGTAACATAGCAGAAATTCAAAAAAATTCTACGCAACACCAAGAACAATCTATGGAGTAATCTAGCAACAAGGGAAAGGGGAGTGCATCTACATACCCTTGTAGATCGCTAAGCGGAAGCGTTCAAGTGAACGGGGTTGATGGAGTCGTACTCGTCGTAATCCAAATCACCGATGATCCTAGTGCCGAACGGACGGCACCTCCGCGTTCAACACACATGCAGCCCGGTGACGTCTCCCATGCCTTGATCCAGCAAGGAGAGAGGGAGAGGTTGGGGAAGATTCCGTCCAGTAGCAGCACGATGGCATGGTGGTGGTGGAGGAGCGTGGCACTCCAGCAGGGCTTCGCCAAGCACCGCAAGAGACGAGGAGGGAGAGGGGTAGGGCTGTGCCAAGAGGGAGATCAAATCATGTGTTGGGCAGCCCCCAAACCTCAAGTATATATAGGGGGAGAGGAGGGGCTGTGCCCCCACCTAGGGTTCCCTCCCTAGGGGTGGCGGTAGCCCCAGATCCCATCTGGGTGGCGGCCAGAGGGGGAGAGTGGGGGGCGCACCTAGGGTGGGCCTTAGGGCCCATCTGGTCCTAGGGTTTGCCCCCTCCCACTCTCCCTGCGCCTTGGGCCTTGGTGGGGGGCGCACCAGCCCACCTGGAGCTGTTCCCCTCCCTCACTTGGCCCACGCAGCCTTCTGGGGCTGGTGGCCCCACCTGGTGGACCCCGGGACCCTCCCGGTGGTCTCGGTACGTTACCGATAGCACCCAAAACTTTTCCGGTGACCAAAGCAGGACTTCCCATATATAAATCTTTACCTCCAAACCATTCCGAAACTCCTCGTGACGTCCGGGATCTCATCTGGGACTTCGAACAACATTTGGTAACCATGTACATCTATTCCCTATAACCCTAGCGTCATCGAACCTTAAGTGTGTAGACCCTACGGGTTCGGGAGACACGTAGACATGACCGAGACAACTCTCCGTCCAATAACCAACAGCGGGTTCTGGATACCCATGTTGGCTCCCACATGTTCCACGATGATCTCATCGAATGAACCACGATGTCGAGGATTCAATCAATCTCGTATTCAATTCCCTTTGTCTAGCGGTATAGTACTTGCCCGAGATTCGATCGTCGGTATCCCGATACCTTGTTCAATCTCGTTACCAGCAAGTCTCTTTACTCGTTCCATAACACATCATCCCGTGATCAACCCCTTGGTGACATTGTGCACATTATGATGATGTCCTACCGAGTGGGCCCAGAGATACCTCTCCGTCACACGGAGTGACAAATCCCAGTCTCGATTCGTGCCAACCCAACAGAAACTTTCGGAGATACCCGTAGTGTACCTTTATAGCCACCCAGTTACATTGTGATGTTTGGTACACCCAAAGCATTCCTACGGTATTCGGGAGTTGCACAATCTCATGGTCTAAGGAAATGATACTTGACATTAGAAAAGCTTTAGCATACGAACTACACGATCTTTGTGCTAGGCTTAGGATTGGGTCTTGTCCATCACATCATTCTCCTAATGATGTGATCCCGTTATCAACGACATCCAATGTCCATGGTCAGGAAACCGTAACCATCTATTGATCAACGAGCTAGTCAACTAGAGGCTTACTAGGGACATGGTGTTGTCACACATGTATCTGAGTTTCCTATCAATACAATTATAGCATGGATAATAAACGATTATCATGAACAAGGAAATATAATAATAATAACTAATTTATTATTGCCTCTAGGGCATATTTCCAACAGTTCCCACTCATCATAAAGCTTTCTAGGTATGGAAACTTCCAATTCAAGTTTTTCCTCATAAGGTTTCATCAAGGCATCAACAATATGTTTGGTAAAATCTTTATTTTGACTATAAGCATGAGGAGAATTCAACACGGATTGCAACAAGGAAATACAATCTACTAAAGAACAATTATCATAATTAAGTTCCTTTAATCCAAAATAGTGGGTTCATTGCTAAGTAAACTTTTGACCTCTCCAATCCCACTTTTACCAAATTTAGCATCAAGATCTAAAAACTCCGAATCATTGGGACACCTTTTAACTAAAGTTGACTCATCTCCAGTCCCATCATTATCAAGATTCATATTGCAAAACAAAGACTTAATAGGAGACACATAAATTAATCACTTTTAGATCTTCATCATTATTATCATGGAAACTAGAAGAACACGCTTTTACAAAGCAATCTTTCTTAGCACGCATCCTAGCAGTTCTTTCTTTGCACTCATCAATGGAAATTCTCATGGATTTGAGAGACTCATTGATATCATGCTTAGGTGGAATAGATCTAAGTTTGAAAGAATCAACATCAAGAGAAATTCCATCCGCGTTCCTAGCCAATTCATCAACTTTAAGCATTTTTATTCAAGCAAAGCATTGAAATTCTTTTGAGAGATCATAAATTATTTAACACTATTCTCAAAATCAGAGGGCATCTTATTAAAATTTTCATAAGAGTTGTTGTAGGAATTACCATAATTATTAGAGGAATTACTAGGAAACGGCCTAGGATTAAAGTTTCCTCTATACACGTTGTTACCAAAATTATTCCTACCAACAAAATTCACATCCATGGATTCATTATTATTCTCAATCAAAGTAGACAAAGGCATATCATTAGGATCAATAGGAGCACTCTTAGTAGCAAACAATTTCATAAGTTCATCCATCTTTCCACTCAAAACGTTAATCTCTTTCAGTGTGCCACTGAGAATAATTAACCATAATATTATCAAGGAGTTTAGTAGCTTCTCCTAAAGTGATTTCCATAAAAGTGCCTCCCGCGGCCGAATCTAAAAGATTTCTAGAAGCAAAATTCAATCTGGCATAAAAAATTTGTATGATCATCCATAAATTCAAACCATGCGTAGGGCAATTGCGAATCATTAATTTCATTCTTTCCCAAGATTGGGCAACATGCTCATGCTCAAGTTGTTTAAAATTCATAATATCATTTCTAAGAGAGATGGTCTTAGCGGGAGGAAAATGCTTAGAGATAAAATCATCTTTGCACTTATTCCATGAATCAATACTATTTTTAGGCTAACACGAAAACCAAGTTTTAGCACGATCTCTAAGTGAAAACGGAAATAACTTCAATTTAACAATATCATAATCTATATCTTTCTTATTTTGCATATCACATAAATCAACAAAGTTGTTTAGATGAGTAGCGACATCTTCACTAGGAAGGCCGGAGAATTGATCTTTCATAACAAGATTCAACAAAGCAGCATTGATTTCACAAATTCAGCATCATTAACAGGAGCAATCGGAGTGCTAAGGAAATCATTATTATTGGTATCGAAAAAGTCACACAATTTAGTATTATCTTGAGCCATCGTGACAAGCAATCCAACACACAAGCACACAAAAAGGCAAGTGAAAAATAGAGGCGAACGGAAAAGAGAGAGCAAATAAAACGGCAAGGGTGAAGTGGGGGAGAGGAAAACGAGAGGCAAATGTCAAATAATGTAATGCGAGGGAGATGACTTTGTGATGGGTACTTGGTATGTCTTGACTTGAGCGAAGACCTCCCCGGCAACGGCGCCAGAATCCTTCTTGCTACCTCTTGAGCACTGCGTTGGTTTTCCCTTGAAGAGGAAAGGGTGATGCAGCAAAGTAGCGCAAGTATTTCCCTCAGTTTTTGAGAACCACGGTATCAATCCAGTAGGAGGCTCCACAGAACTCCCTCGTACCTACATAAACAAACAAGAACCACGCAACCAACGCAATAAAGGGGTTATCAATCCCTTCATGGTAACTTGCAAAAGTGAGATCTAATAGAGATAATAAGATAAGATAAATATTTTTGGTATTTTTATGATATAGATTGGAAAGTAAAGATGCAAATAAAAGTAGATGGGAAACTTATATGATAAAAGATAGACCCGGGGGCCATTGGTTTCACTAGTGGCTTCTCTCAAGATAGCATAAGTATTACGGTGGGTGAACAAATTAGTGTCGAGCAATTGATAGAAAAGTGCATAGTTATGAGAATATCTAGGCATGATCATGTATATAGGCATCACGTCTGCAACAAGTAGATCGAAACGATTCTGCATATACTACTATTACTCCACACATCGCCGACTCCTGCCTGCATCTAGAGTATTAAGTTCATGAAGAATAGAGTAACGCATTAAGAAAGATGACATGATGAAGAGGGATAAACTCAAGCAATATGATATAAACCCCATCTTTTTATCCTGGATGGCAACAATACAATACGTGCCCTGCCCCTGCTGTCACTGGGAAAGGACACCACAAGATTGAACCCAAAGCTAAGCACTTCTCCCATTGCAAGAAAGATCAATCTAGTAGGCCAAAGCAAACTGATAATTCGAAGAGACTTGCAAAGATAACCAATCATACATAAAAGAATTCAGAGGAGATTCAAATATTTCTCATAGATAAACTTGATCATAAATCCACAATTCATTGGATCTCGACAAACACACCGCAAAAAGAGTTACATCGAATAGATCTCCAAGAAGATCGAGGAGAACTTAGTGTTGAGATTCAAAGAGAGAGAAGAAGCCATCTAGCTAATAACTATGGGCCCGAAAGTCTGTGGTAAACTACTCACAACTCATCGGAGAGGCCTTGGAGATGATGTAGAGGCCCTCCATGGTCGATTCCCCCTCCGGCGGAGCACCGGCGAAGGCTCCAAGATGGGATCTCGCGGATACAGAAGGTTGCGGCAGTGGAAATAGTTATTCGTGGTGCTCCTGGATGTTTTCAGGGTGTGGAGGTATATATAGGCGAAGGAGGTAGGTCAGGGGAGCCACGAGGGGCCCACGACGGTGGGAGGCGCGCCCACCCCCCTAGGGTGCGCCCTCCTGCCTAGTGGCCGCCTCGGCTGCTTCTTGACGTCCACTCCAAGTCACCTGGATTGCGTTTGTTCCAAAAAGACCGCTCCCGAAGGTTTCATTCCATTTGGGCTCCGTTTGATATTCCTTTTCTTCGAAACACTGAAATAGCCAAAAAAAATAGCAATTCGGGCTGGGCCTCCGGTTAGTAGGTTAGTCCCAAAAATGATATAAAAGTGTAAAGTAAAGCCCATAAACATCCAAAACGGGTAATATAATAGCATGAAACAATAAAAATTATAGATACATTGGAGACGTATTGGGACCGCATCAAGGCTGAGTTCGACGAGCGAAAGCTCGTCGACCCCTACTTCAAAGGCATGCACATGAAGCGAGGGTCGAAGGCGATGGCGAACCATTGGGGGCTCATCCAAACGGCATGCAACAAATGGCATGGGATCGTCGAGGAGGTCGCGGCTCGCCCTGAGAGCGGCACCAGCGTTGAGGATCAGGTTCGCACGCCGTCCTTACTATTCCGTTTCAACAGGCGCGCGCTCTTTTGCTGCGTGAGCGCTCTTTCGCCTTGTGCGCGCCGTGGGCGCACCCTGGCGCGCTCTGGCGCCGAGTGATGTTCTTTTTTTGGCGCAGCTACTAGGCATGTTCGCCATGTTCCGCGACGACAATAGCGACGCATACTTCAAGTACCTCCACGTCTTCAAGCGGATCGACAAGTGCGAGAAATGGGCGGCCGTCCGACGCACCATCGCCAAGGCCAAAGAGATGTACAAACCGGACGCGCCGACCGCGGGCGCGTCCGACGGGCGACCGGACGGCAACAAAGGTGCCAAGAAGGCGAAATACGCCGAGTCGGCTGCCGCGCACGTGCAAGAGTCCATCGAACACTGCCTCACCGACGCCAAGACCAGGGCCGCCGAGTGAGAAGAGAAAACTGAGGCGAGGTGGGCTGTTTTGATGAGGAACAGCGCCATCAAACTCGACTTGCTCTGCACCAACGCCGCCGCGAAACTCAAAGCTCAAGACACCAAGAAGAGGAACAACGACCTCGCCTTCTTGATGGGCGGCGCTAACATGCTCCAGAGCGGCGATGACAAGCTCAAGGCGCGGTTCTTGACCGAGCGCGGCCTTATCCTGAACCAGATACCGACGAAGACGACACCGCCGCCCAGCCCGGCGGCTGATGACGATGCCTCCTGCGACGCCCAGCCCCACCGATGATGTCTCCGCCGCGCCCAGCAGCACAGAAGCCGCACCGAACAGCCCGGAAGCCGCACCAACTCCTCCCAGCCCGCGTACACCAACGACACCGCCGCCGAAGGTTGAGCTCGACGTTTGATGTACTCCTTCCGCGTCCTTCTTTTTTTGTACGCCGAACTACTGCGTGTCCTTTTATTTTGATCACCGAACTGTGGCACCGAATCGCCGAACTATTGCGATGATCGACGGTTTGTTATTTCTTTGAGCGGGAATGATAGATTTTGAATATGGGGGCCTTGGGGGGCGGCACCTGGGGGCGTGGCTGGGGAGAAACGAACCCTAGGGCCGATCTAGCGCCGGCTCACCCCCAGGCCGCTCTTTTTCGGCACCCTGGGGGGGCCGAACGGTTGGAGATGCTCTTAAGGGGGTTACTCCTGGGCTGTTACACGAGTCATGTCACAAAACTTAATAGAAGTATCCAAAGGCATACTTGCGTCCTCCAAAGCAAAGTCTCAAAATTGATTATCATTTAGTTGGTTTGGCTTAATCTCATACTTCTTATTTGTACACTACACCAACCCTTAATTGGGGACAATTAACTGTCGGAGAAATACATGAACAAGGGCAAAAGATCTGCCGAGACTTTTGTTACTGTGACGCCCGGATAATCAAGCTACAATAACCTCTGCTAGTGATGCCACATCACCTCAATTGCTATTGCTAATCTCGCGTTAGTTCGAAACCGATTCAAATTCAAATTCAAAAAAGAGGCAAACATCAAAAGCTTTCAAATATTAAAACAAAAATGTTTAAATTGTGCCAAATATTACGTAGGTAATTATAGTGAAGAAAACACATGTTTAGTAAATGCTAAGATGCTCTAAAATAAATACGACAGAAAATGGGAAAAGAATAAAAATAGAAAAACAAAACTAAAAAGAATAAGAAAGGAAAGCCCCCTGGCCAACTAGGCCAGACGGCCCAGCTGGCCGACCCACCTCGACTAGGCGGCCAGCCCATCAGCCGGCCGACCCACCCCAACTCCTCCATAACCCCCACAGACCGTAACCCTAACCCACCGACACCCACTTCTCCCCCACACTCGTTCGCTCCCGCCCCCCGATCCAATTCTGGATCGGAATCGGACATCGACGCCACCCGCCGCTCGCCGCCGCCCGGGACAGCTCCGCCATCGCCAATGCACCTCGCCGGACTGCCTCCCTGCGTCGCATCGTCCCCGTCCCCAACCACGAGCCCCGCTGCCCAGTCCCCTACAACCCCTCGTGAGCCCCCCTTCTCTTCTGCCTCGCTCTCGTCGTGCACCGTGTGCGCTCATAGCCGCGACCTCGTCCCGTGCTCGCGCCTCACTCACCCCGCTCTGCCGCTCGCACCGCGACCTTGCATCGGCCAAACCTACTCACCGCGGCCCGTCGCGTCTCTCCCTCCCGCTCTCTGTTGCGAGCTGCAGCTGCTGCTGTTGTGCCCTGCCGCGGCCCCTCCTACTCCGACAGGCCGTAGGCCGCCAGAGCTCCACGCCGGTGATACGTCTCCAATGTATCTATAATTTTTTATTGTTCCATGCTATTATATTACCTGTTTTGGATGTTTATGGGCTTTACTAAGCACTTCTATATCGGGACTAACCTATTAACTGGAGACCCAGCCCAAATTGCTGTTTTTTTTTACCTATTTCAGTATTTCGTAGAAAAGGAATATCAAACAGAGTCCAAATGGAATGAAACCTTCGGGAGAGTTATTTTTGGAACAAACGCAATCCAGGAGACTTGGAGTGGACGTCAAGAAACAAACGAGGCGGCCATGTGGCAGGGAGGCGCGCCCTAGGGGGGTGGGCGCGCCCCCACCCTCATGGGCCCTCGTGGCTCCCCTGACCGACTTCCTTTGCCTATATATATCCATATACCCTGAAAATATCTAGGAGCACCGCGAAACCCTATTTCCACCGCCGCAACCTTCTATACCCGTGAAATCCCATCTTGGGGCCTTTTGGAACAACGACCTCGCCTTCTTGATGGGCGGCGCTAACATGCTCCAGAGCAGCGACAACAAGCTCAAGGCGCGGTTCTTGACCGAGCGCGGCCTCATCCTGAACCAGATACCGACGAAGCCGACACCGCCGCCCAGCCCGGCGGCTGATGACTATGCCTCCTGCGACGCCCAGCCCCACCGATGATGTCTCCGCCGTGCCCAGCAGCACAAAAGCCGCTCCGAACAGCCCGGAAGCCGCGCCGACTCTTCCCAACCCGCGTACACCAACGACACCGCCGCCGGAGGTTGAGCTCGACGTTTGATGTACTCCTTCCGTGTCCTTCTTTTTTTGTACGCCGAACTACTGCGTGTCCTTTTATTTTGATCGCCGAACTGTGGCACCGAATCGACGAACTATTGCGATGATCGCCGGTTTTTTATTTCTTTGAGCGGGAACGATGGATTTTGAATATGGGGGCCTTGGGGGGCGGCACCTGGGGGCGTGGCTGGGGAGAAACGAACCCTAGGGCCGGCTCACCCCAAAGTCGCTTTTTTCGGCACCAAATAACAGTTGAGATGCTCTTAAGGGGGTTACTCCTGGGCTGTTACACGAGTCATGTCACAAAACTTAATAAAAGTGTCCAAATGCATACTTGCGTCCTCCAAAGCAAAGTCTCAAAATTGGTTATCATTTAGTTGGTTTGGCTTAATCTCATACTTCTTATTTGTACACTACACCAACCCTTAATTGGGCACAATTAACTGCCGGAGAAATACATGAACAAGGGCAAAAGATCTGCCGAGACTTTTGTTACTGTGACGCCCGGATAATCAAGCTACAGTAACCTATGCTAGTGATACCACGTCACCTCAATTACTGTTGGTAATCTCGCGTTAGTTCGAAACCGATTCAAATTCAAATTAAAAAGAGGCAAACATCAAAAGGTTTCAAATATTAAAACAAAAATGTTTGGATTGTGCCAAATATTATGTAGGTAATTATAGTGAAGAAAACACATGTTTAGTAAATGCTAAGATGCTCTAAAATAAATAAGACAGAAAATGGGAAAAGAATAAAAATAGAAAAACAAAACTAAAAAAAAGAAAGGAAAGCCCCCAGGCCAACTGGGCCAGACGGCCCAGCTGGCCGACCCACCTGGACCAGGCGGCCAGCCCATCAGCCGGCCGACCCACCCCAACTCCTCCATAACCCCCACAGACCGTAACCCTAACCCACCGACACCCACTTCTCCCCCACATTCGTTCGCTCCCTCCCGATCCAATTCTGGATCGGGATCGGACATCGATGCCACCCGCCGCCGCCAGGGACAGCTCTGCCGTGGCCAATGCACCTCGCCGGACTGCCTCCCTGCATCGCATCGTCCCCGTCCCCCACCACGAGCCCCGCTGCCCAGTCCCCTACAACCCCTCGTGAGCCCCCCTTCTCTTCTACCTCGCTCTCGCCGTGCACCGTGCGCGCTCACAGCCGCGACCTTGTCCCGTGCTCGCGCCTCACTCACCCTGCTCTGCCGCCCGCACCGCGACCTTGTATCGGCCAAACCTACTCACCGCGCCCCGTCGCGTCTCTCCCTCCCGCTCTCTGCTGCGAGCTGCAGCTGCTGCTGTTGTGCCCTGCCACGGCCCCTCCTGCTCCGACAGGCCGTAGGCCGCCAGAGCTCCACGCCGGTGATACGTCTCCAACGTATCTATAATTTTTGATTGTTCCATGCTATTATATTACCTGTTTTGGATGTTTATGGGCTTTACTAAGCACTTTTATATCGGGACTAACCTATTAACCGGAGGCCCAGCCCAAATTGCTGTTTTTTTTGCCTATTTCAGTGTTTCGTAGAAAAGGAATATCAAACACAGTCCAAATGGAATGAAACCTTCGGGAGAGTTATTTTTTGAACAAACGCAATCCAGGAGACTTGGAGTGGACGTCAAGAAACAAACAAGGCGGCCAGGAGGCAGGGAGGCGCACCCTAGGGGGGTGGGCGCGCCCCCACCCTCATGGGCCCCTGGTGGCTCCCCTGACCGACTTCCTTCGCCTATATATATCCATATACCCTGAAAATATCTAGGAGCACTGCGAAACCCTATTTCCACCGCCGCAACCTTCTGTACCCGTGAAACCCTACTGTACCCATGAAATCCCATCGATCACGGAGGGCTTCTACATCAACACCATAGCCTCTCCGATGAAGTGTGAGTAGTTTACCACAGGCCTTTGGGTCCATAGTTATTAGCTAGATGGCTTCTTCTCTCTCTTTGATTCTCAACACAAAGTTCTCCTCGATCATCTTGGAGATCTATTCAATGTAATTCTATTTGCGGTGCGTTTGTCGAGATCCGATGAATTGTGGGTTTATGGCCAAGATTATCTATGAACAATATTTGAATCTCCTCTGAATTCTTTTATGTATGATTGGTTCTCTTTGCAAATCTCTTCAAATTATCAGTTTGGTTTGGCCTACTAGATTGATCTTTCTTGCAATGTAAGAAGTGCTTAGCTTTGGGTTCAATCTTGCGGTGTCCTTTCCCAGTGACAGCAGGGCAGCAAGGCACGTATTGTATTGTTGCCATCGAGGATAAAAAGATGGGGTTTATATCATATTGCTTGAGTTTATCCCTCTACATCATGCCATCTTGCCTAAAGCGTTACTCTGTTCTTATGAACTTAATACTCTAGATGCATGTTGGATAGCGGTCGATGTGTGGAGTAATAGTAGTATATGCAGAATCGTTTCAATCTACTTGTCGCGAACTGATGCCTATATACATGATCATGCCTAGATATTCTCATAACTATGCACTTTTCTATCAATTGCTCGATAGTAATTTGTTCACCCACCGTAATACTTATGCCATCTTGAGAGAAGCCACTAGTGAAACCTATGACCCCTGGGTCTATTTTCCATCATATAAGTTTCCGATCTACTTTATTTTGCAATCTTTACTTTCCAATCTATATCATAAAAATACCAAAAATATTTATCTTATTATTATCTCTATCAGACCTCGCTTTTGCAAGTGGCCGTGAAGGGATTGACAATCCCTTTATTGCGTTGGTTGCGAGGTTCTTATTTGTTTGTGTAGGTATGAGGGATTTGCGTGTAGCCTCCTACTGGATTGATACCTTGGTTCTCAAAAGCTGAGGGAAATACTTACGCTACTTTGCTGCATCACCCTTTCCTCTTCAAGGGAAAACCAACGCATGCTCAAGAGGTAGCGAGAAGGATTTTTGGCACCGTTGCTGGGGAGGTGGACGCACAAGTCAAGACATACCAAGTACCCATCACAAACTCTTATCCCTCGCATTACATTATTTGCCATTCACCTCTCGTTTTCCTCTCCCCCACTTCTAAAACGATTTTCGAAAACCGTTGACTTTTCTTTGCCTTCTTCCCGTTTGTCTTTTTGTTTGCGCTTCCACGTGCCTTCTATTTGCTTGCATCTTTGCTTGCTAAAAATCTATTGATATGGATTCACTTAAAGTGTTCCAATTGGATCATCTTCGATCCTTATGCGCTCGTGCTGAAACACCAACTAGCTTAGTTGATGGGAAACCTTTAGATGAGCATGCTCATTTTGTGCGTCACCATTTGTCTTAAAAAGGGAGACTCTTATGGGATCAAATAAATAGATTGTTGTGTTATGCTTGGAATCTTTGTGAAATTTATGATTTTACTTGTTGCTCTAAGAACCCTAAAAACACCTTCCCTGCCTATTTGAGTTTAATGAAAATGAAATCTTATCTTCTTATGCAAAGGGTGTTTATAGTTACTATGATATCAAACAAATTGAAGAATTTGTTGCTTTTAAGGGTGCTTATGAAGTTGCTTCTTTGATTGAAAAGTATGATATTACTCTCTACGAATCTGAAAATTTTGACATACTTAAATATTGCTATGAAAACTATACTTATAATGTCTATGTCAAATAATTTAATGAGAGAATGACCGTTGCTTTGGAAGAAAATAATGATATGGATGAAACTATAGATAATGACGATTCCAATGATTTGATTGAAATATCCCTTGATGAACATGATGCTTGCTATTCTTGTGGCCATGATGCCAATATTTATGAATATGAATTTGCTATAGTTCCTTATGTTAAACATGAGATCGTTGCTATTGCACCCATACTTGGTAGTTCCTTTGATAAAAATCATGATTGCAATGATTTTACTATAAATTATCTTGATGTCAATTGTTTTAATAATATGAAATCCCTAATCTTGGGGATGCTAGTTTTGCTATGTCTACTACTTGTTGCAATGATCATGATTGGGGTGATTCTTCTTATGATCTTGAAAATTTATTTAAGCCCTCTGATGAATACGAGATTGATAATAGTGTTTGCAATATTATTGAAAGTGGGTTTGGAAGATTGTTAACTTTATATCTTACATATTTGGAGAATGTTCAATCTTATGAAATTTTTGATAAAAGTGGGTTTGGAGAGGTCATGACTTTAGTTAATGTTAATCCCACTATTTTGGAAGAGTGTCAACTTTGCATGCATGTGGATCATGTTGAAAATATTTTATGTGACAGCTATTTTGTTGAATTTTTTATGATCCCACATGTAATTATTATGAGAGAGGTAAATATTGTTGTAGAAATTTTCATGTTGCTAAATTACCTCTCGTTATGTTGAGATTGCTTTTGTTTCTTTCCGCTTTCCTGCATATGCTAGTTTTTGCTTGCTATGATAATTTGTTTGCCTATAAGATGCCTATGCATAGGAAGTATGTTAGACTTAGATGTGTTTTTCACATGCTTTATGATGCTCTCTTTGTGCCTCAATTCTTGTCTTTCATGTGAGCATCATTGAAATCCCAATGCCTAGCTAGGGGCGTTAAACGATAGCGCTTGTTGGGAGGCAACCCGATTTTATTTTTGTTCTTTCCTTTTTGCTCCTGTTTAGTACTAAATAATTCATCTAGCCTCTGGTTAGATGTGGTTTTATGTTTTAATTAGTGTTTGTGCCAAGTAGAACCTATAGGATCATCTTGGGTGATAGTTAATTTGATCTTTGTGAAAAACAGAAACTTTTACGCACACGAGAATAATTTTAATAAATCACAGAAACGTGATTTTCAGTTGAATCTTTTTGCATAAGATTAATAGACAAATTTCCTAGAACTTCCTATTTGGGTAGGAGTTTTAGAGTTCCAGAAATATTCGAAAGTTACAGATTTCTACAGACTGTTCTATTTTTGAAAGATTCTGTTTTTCGTGTGTTGTTTGCTTATTTTGATGAATCTATGGCTAGTATCGGGGGGTATGAACCATAGAGAAGTTGGAATACATTAGTTTTAACACAAATATAAGTAGTGGTTTGCTTTCTTGCCCTAATGGAGCTCATGAGATTTTCTGTTGAGTTTTGTGTTGTGAAGTTTTCAAGTTTTGGGTAAAGATTTGATGGATTATGGAATAAGGAGTGGCAAGAGCCTAAACTTGGGGATGCCCAAGGAACCCCAAGGTAAAATTCAAGGACAACCAAAACCCTAAGCTTGGGGATGCCCCGGATGGCATCCCCTCTTTCGTCTTCGTCCATCGGTAACTTTACTTGATGCTATATTTTTATTCACCACATGATATGTGTTTTGCTTGGAGCGTCTTGTATGATTTGAGTCTTTGCTTTTTAGTTTATTACAATAATCCTTGTTGTACATACCTTTTGAGAGAGACACACATGAATTGGAATTTATTAGAATACTCTATGTGCTTCACTTATATCTTTTTAGAGCACGACGGTGATTTTATTTTATAGAAATTATTGATCTCTCATGCTTCACTTATATTATTTTGAGAGCCTTTTAGAACAGCATGATATTTCCTTTGGTTATAAAATTAGTCCTAATATGATGTGCATCCAAGTTGGGTATAATAAAAACTATCATAGAGAGTGCATTGAACAGTATGATAAATTTGATACTTGACAATTGTTTTCAGATATAAAGGTGGTAATGTTAGAGTCATGCTAGTTGGGTAATTATGAAATTGACAAATACTTGTGTTAAAGTTGGCAAGTCCCGTAGCATGCACATATGGTAAATGTTGTGTGACAAATTTGTTGCATGGGGTGTTCTTTGATTGCCTTCCTTATGAGTGGAGGTCCGGATCGCGCGATGGTTAACTCCTACCAACCCTTCCCCTAGGAGCATGCGTAGTAGTACTTTGCTTCGAGGGCTAATAAAATTTTGCAATAAGTACATGAGTTCTTTATAACTAATGTGAGTCCATGGATTATATGCACTCTTACCCTTCCATCATTGCTGGCCTCTACAGTACCGTGCATTACCCTTTCTCACCTTGAGAGTTGGTGCAAACTTCGCCGGTGCATCCAAACCCCGTGATACGATACGCTCTATCACACATAAACCTCCTTATATCTTCCTCAAAACAGCCACCGTACCTACCTAAACGGCATTTCCATAGCCATTCCAAGATATATTGCCATGCAACTTTCCACCGTTCCGTTTATTATGACATGTTCCATCATTGTCATATTGCTTTTGCATCATCATGTAGTTGACATCATATTTGTGGCAAAGCCACCTTTATAATTCTTTCATACATGTCGCTCTTGTTTCATTGCATATCCCGGTACATCGCCGGAGGCATTCACATAGAGTCATATTTTGTTCTAAGTATTGAGTTGTAATTCTTGAGTAGTAAATAAATAAAAGTGTGATGATCTTCATTATTAGAGCATTGTCCCAAGTGAGGAAAGGATGATGGAGACTATGATTCCCCCACAAGTCAGGATGAGACTCCAGACTTTATGAAAAATAAAAGAGGCCAAAGAAGCCCACCAAAATAAAAAAAAGAGAAAAAATGAGAAAAAAATGAGGGAAAATGAGAGAAGGGACAATGTTACTATCCTTTTCCACACTTGTGCTTCAAAGTAGCACCATGATCTTCATGATAGAGAGTCTCCTATGTTGTCACTTTCATATACTAGTGGGAATTTTTCATTATAGAACTTGGCTTGTATATTCCAATGATGGGCTTCCTCAAATTTCCCTAGGTCTTCGTGAGCAAGCATGTTGGATGCACACCCACTTAGTTCCTTTTTGATGAGCTTTCATACATTTATAGCTCTAGTGCATCCGTTGCATGGCAATCCCTACTCCTCATATTGACATCAATTGATGGGCATCTCCATAGCCCGTTGATTAGCCGCGTCAATGTGAGACTTTCTCCTTTTTTGTCTTCTCCACACAACCTCCATCATCATATTCTACTCCACCCATAGTGCTATATCCATGGCTTACGCTCATGTATTGCGTGAGGGTTGAAAAAGCTGAAGCGCATTAAAAAGTATGAAACAATTGCTTGGCTGAAACCGGGGTTGTGCATGATGGGAGTATTTTGTGTGAAGAAAATGAAGCATGGCCCAACTATATTATTTTGTAGGGATAAGCTTTCTTTGGCTATGTTATTTTGATTAGACATGATTATTTTGTTAGTATGCTTGAAGTATTACTATTTTTATGTCAATATTAAACTTTTATCTCTAATCATTTGGATCTGAACATTCATGCCACAATAAATAAAATTACATTAAGAAATATTATAGGTAGCATTCCACATCAAAAATTCTGTTTTTATCATTTACCTACTCGAGGACGAGCAGAAATTAAGCTTGGGGATGCTTGATACGTCTCCAATGTATCTATAATTTTTTATTGTTCCATGTTATTATATTACCTGTTTTCGATGTTTATGGGCTTTACTAAGCACTTTTACATTGGGACTAACCTATTAACCGGAGGCCCAGCCCAAATTGTTGTTTTTTGCCTATTTCAGTGCTTCGCAGAAAAGGAATATCAAGCGGAGTCCAAACGGAATGAAACATCCGGGAGAGTTACTTTTGGAACAAACGCAATCCAGGAGACTTGGAGTGGGCGTCAAGTAACAAACGAGACAGCCACAAGGCAGGGAGGCGCGCCCCCACCCTCATGGGCCCCTCGTGGCTCCCCTGACCGACTTCCTTTGCCTATATATATATATATATATCCATATACCCTAAAAACATCTGGGAGCACCACGAAACTCTATTTCCACCACCGCAACCTTCTGTACCTGCGAGATCCCATCTTGGGGCCTTTTCCGGTGCTCCGCCGGAGGGAGACTCTATCATGGAGGGCTTCTACATCAACACCATAGCCTCTCCGATGAAGTGTGAGTAGTTTACCACAGACCTTCAGGTCCATGGTTATTAGCTAGATGGCTTCTTCTCTCTCTTTGATTCTCAATACACAGTTCTCCTTGATCTTCTTTGAGATCTATTTGATGTAATTCTTTTTGCGGTGTGTTTGTCGAGATCCGATGAATTGTGGGTTTATGATCAAGATTATCTATGAACAACATTTGAATCTCCTCTGAATTCTTTTATGTACGACTGGTTATCTTTGCAAGTCTCTTCGACTTATCAGTTTGGTTTGGCCTACTAGATTGATCTTTCTTGCAATGGGAGAAGTGCTTAGCTTTGGGTTCAATCTTGCAGTGTCCTTTCCCAGTGACAGCAGGGGCAGCAAGGCACGTATTGTATTGTTGCCATCGAGGATAAAAAGATGGGGTTTATACCATATTGCTTGAAATTATCCCTCTACATCATGTCATCTTGCCTAAAGCGTTACTCTGCTGTTATGAACTTAATACTCTAGATGCATGCTGGATAGCGGTCGATGTGTCGGGTAATAGTAGTAGATGCAGAATCGTTTTGATCTACTTGTCGCGGACATGATGCCTATATACATGATCATGCCTAGATATTCTCATAACTATGCACTTTTCTATCAATTGCTCGACAATAATTTGTTCACCCACCGTAATACTTATGCTATCTTGAGAGAAGCCACTAGTGAAACCTATGGCCCTCGGGTCTATTTTCCATCATATAAGTTTCCGATCTACTTTATTTTGCAATCTTTACTTTCCAATCTATATCATAAAAATACCAAAAATATTTATCTTATTATTATCTCTATCAGATCTCACTTTTGCAAGTGGCCGTGAAGGGATTGACGATCCCTTTATCGCGTTGGTTGCGAGGTTCTTATTTGTTTGTGTAGGTACGAGGGATTTGCGTGTAGCATCCTACTGGATTGATACCTTGGTTGTCAAAAATTGAGGGAAATACTTATGCTACTTTGCCGCATCACCCTTTCCTCTTCAAGGGGAAACCAACGCATGCTCAAGAGGTAGCAGCCGGCGCGTCGCCCGTGCCGTGCTCTCCACCACCACCTCTGCTGCTCTTTGCTTCCCGTGCACGCCCACACTACCCCGCTTACGACCAAGCCGCGCCCTGTTTTCCCCAGCGCCCGCACCTACAACCGCATTCGCCCCCTGGCCGCTCGAAGCTGCTGAACGCCCCCCCACTGCGTTCGTCCATGCTTGGTCACGCCACGGGAGCCGCCACGCCCACACTCACCGATCTTGCTGCTTTCTTGCCGTTACCGCTTGCCACACCCAGACGCCTCCCTCCTGCTGCTCATTCTCCGTGCGCCGCGCCATTGCCAGTTGGCCGCACCCCCGCCTGCCACGCCCGCCCGCCGCCTCGAGTCCGTCCCGATGGCGCCTACTTTGAACCAGCGCCAAAACCAAGACTCGCCAGTTCCCTGTGGGTTTATGACAAGGGGGCCCACCCCCCAATAAAGTTTTAATAAAAAAGAGTTAAATAAATAAATAAATAAATTAGTTAAATAAATAATTAACTTAATTAAGTCTAATAAATTAACCTAATTAACTATTGTTAATTACCTAAACAGTCAATGACATGCGGACCCCACACATTAGTTTGACCCAGTAAACACCTCTGTTTACCGCTGACGTCATGTTAATGCAATAATGTTAGTTTCGAATTAATTTAAAAATAGTAATTTGGAAATTGATTAAAACTTTGAAAATTAATATAAAATAATCCGTAACTCAGATGGAAAACTTTATACATGAAAGTTGCTCTGAACGACGAGATGAATCTGAATACGCGGCCGATTGTCAGCCACACATCCCAAGCATAGCGAACATGCAACTTTCCCCCCTCTAGTTCATCTGTCCAAAAACGCGAAACACCGGGGATACTTTCCCGGATGTTTCCCCTCTTTGCCGGTATCACCTCCTACTACGTTAGGGCCCACCTAGCACCGCTTAATGTCTGGTCATGCATTGTTATGCATCTTTTTGCATTATATTCATTGTTTCTTCCCCCTCTTCTCTTTGGTAGACATCGAGACCGACGCCCCTGCTGCTGCCCCGATCGACTACGTTGTTTACCACCCCTCCTTGCCAGAGCACCCAGGCAAGCCCCCCATTGATCACCAGATATTGCCTATTCCTTCTCTCTACTGCTTGCATTAGAGTAGTGTAGCATGTTACTGCTTTCGGTTAATCCTATCCTGCTACATAGCCTGTCATTGTTGCTACATTTGTTACCCTTACCTGCAATCCTAAATGCTAATATAGGATGCTAGTATTCCTTCAGTGGCCCTACATTCTTGTCCGTATGCCATGCTATACCACTGGGCCGTGATTGCTTGGGAGGTGATCACGGATATATACTTACATACATATTATATGATACATGTGGTGACTAAAGTCGGCTCGGCTCGTAGAGTACCCGCAAGTGATTCTGACGTGGGGGCTGAAAGGACAGGTGGCTCCATCCCGGTAGAGGTGGGCCTGGGTTCCTGACGGCCCCCTACTGTTACTTTGTGGCAGAGCGGCAGGGCAGGTTGAGACCACCTAGGTGAGAGGTGGGCCTGGCCCTAGTCGGCGTCCGTGGTTACTTCATAATAACACGCTTAACGAGATCTTGGTATTTGATCTGAGTTGGGTCGTTGATCTTATACGCACTAACCGCCACGTGGGACAAGATATGGGCAACCAGCGTCGTGGTATCAGCCGAAGCTCTTTTTGACATCAGCGACTGACTGGCGCGCACCGGATTGGACCGTAAGCATGCGCTTGTATTAAGGGGCTAGGTCTTCTTCCAGCACGTACGCAACGTGCAAGTGTGCAATGGGCGATGGGCCCAGACCTCTGCGCGCTTAGGATTTAGACCAGCGTGTTGACCTCTCTATTGAGCCTAGGTAGGGTTGCGGCGTGTTGATCTCCCGAGGCCAGACATGACCTAGGAAAGTGTGCCCGGCCAGAGGGATCGAGCGTGTCGGGTAATGTGGTGCACCCTTGTAGGGAAGTTGATCTATTCGAATAGCCGTGTCCACGGTAATCGGCGACCCAGAGTTGTACCTTGACCTTATGACAACTAGAACCAGATACTTAATAAAACACACCCTTCCAAGTGCCAAATATAACCCGGTGATCACTCTCACAGGGAGACGAGGGGAGGATCGCCGGGTAGGATTATGCTATGAGATGATACTTGGTGAACTTACCATCTACTCTCTTCTACATGTTGTAAGATGGAGGCTGCCAGAAGCGTAGTCTTCGACAGGACTAGCTATCCTCCTATTATTCTAGCATTCTGTAGTTTAGTACACCGATATTGCCCCTTTACACAGATACCCATGCATATGTAGTGTAGATCCTTGCTTGCGAGTACTTTGGATGAGTACTCACGGCTGCTTTGATCCCCCTTTCCCCCTTTCCTTTCTTCTCGGTTGTCGCAACCAGATGCTGGAGCCCAGGAGCCAGACGCTATCGCCGATGATGACTCCTACTACACGGCGGGTGCCTACTACTATGTGCTGGCCGCCGCTGACGACCAGGAGTAGTTTAGGAGGATCCTAGGCAGGAGGCCTGCACCTCTTTCAATCTGTATCCTAGTTTATGCTAGCCATGTTATGGCAACTTGTTTAACTTATGTCTGTACTCAGATATTGTTTCTTTCGCTGACTCGTCTATGATCGAGCACTTGTATTCGAGCCCTCGAGGCCCCTAGCTTGTATTATGATGCTTGTATGACTTATTTATATTTTTAGAGTTGTGTTGTGATATCTTCCCGTGAGTCCCTGATCTTGATCGTACATGTTTGTGTGCATGATTAGTGTACGATTGAATCGGGGGCATCACAAGTTGGTATCAGAGCCGACTGCCTGTAGGAATCCCCTTTCCACACTCCTTGGCCGAAGTTGAGTCTTGTCGATGAAAACTATTTTATTAACATGGTTGTGCGGCCCATGGGCCAACATCGCCATTGGGTGTTATTAGAATCTTTTATTCGTCGTCTATACTCTGGGACTCCGATCTCTCTTCTATTCGGGTTAAATGAATTTTACTAAATCTAACATTAGGATCTCGTGATCACATTCACCCGGAGAGCACCTTATTACCGATGATCGTCTGCTGCACCAGAAGAGTCCAAGGATACTCTATGATGTTCTCTCGAGACTTTGTGCCATCTCTTTTGCAATTCCCATCCATCGATAAACCTTTATGGATAACAACATACACTGCCATTCATACATTGGTTCCTAGTTGCTCTTGTTAGTATAAGATGCCCCATAATAGTCTCTGTTGTCTTGAGAATCCTTGTGTATACTGCCTTGCAGTACCTTGCCACCTGAATACCCCTATGGATAATTTATTGCACTTATTGAGTATCTACTCATCCCCAGTTGATTCATGTATTTCACAAAAGTCTTCGAACTACCATTCGAACTTCCGAAAATCCTCAACAGTCTATTGCTCTTGAAATTCTTGCTTGCTTGCATTATGATTAATCCCACAAGTCTGGTAATCTTATTGGCATCCTTTGTCATTATCATTTTGATCCTATTGATTCAACATGAGTGCGAATGCATGCAATCATCGGTTGATCCTTTTAAATTATCTTTCCGGCTCAGATGTCATTTTGAACATGAGCTTGCTATCGACCAATCAAGTTGTCGTCAATTGTACCCCTAATCTATTTGACTGATCCATTCTTAATGAGAGCGTTGGCTTATGATCCCTTTTGGAAATGATAATTCCTTTGCATTTGAGATTTGAATTAGTCAGTTGTTTCTATGATCCGATGCCCTTTCATTCCTTCTTCCTCTGATAGAGTACCGATACTTGCATCAGCTCCGTTGTAGACCATAAGACCCCTTGTTGGATTATTATCCGGCAGTGTCCTTCATATTCAATAGCCTTGTGAGCCATTCCATGGGTATATAATGCCTTTGGTAAATTGTATCCTCTGTTTTGTTAACCATGCTCTACTTTCGAGCTTGTGATATTTACTCCTGAAACTTGTGGTATATGTTTCTAAGAAGCCCCTATGGGTTGAACATATGCCTTCTCTAAACCGTGTGCACCCGAAAGTTTTCACGAGTCATACTCTTCTGGTGCTTCGCCACATAAAATTTCAAGACTACAACTGTAACACCCACGATGCGGCTATATCTCCCACGTGTCGAAGCACGACTTAGAGGCATAACCGCATTGTGGTTTTGTCGCAAGAAGGGTCATCTTCACACAATCCCATGTAATGAACAAGACTGGGATAAAGAGTTGGCTTACAATCGCCACTTCACACAAGTACTTAAATAAATTATACATCATTCAGAGTACACACATAGTCCGACTACGGACGAAGCCAAAAGAAAAGAAGATAACCCAACTGCTAGATCCCCGATCGTCCCAACTGGGCTCCACTACTGATCAACAAGAAACAACACATAGCAACAACTAAGATCTTCGTTGAGCTCCCATCTGAGCTAGGTTGCATCCTCTGCACTGGTATCATCGGCACCTGCAACTGTTGTGATAGTATCTGGTGAGTCACGAGGACTCAGCAATCTCAATACCCGCGAGATCAAGACTATTTAAGCTTATGGGTAAGGAATGGATAAGTGGTGAGGTTGCAGCAGCGACTAAGCATGATATGGTGGCTAACATACGCAAATAAGAGCGAGAAGAGAAGCAAAGGAACGATCGTGAAGCTAGCAATGATCAAGAAGTGATCCTGAACTCCTACTTACGTCAAACATAACCCAAAACCGTGTTCACTTCCCGGACTCCGCCAAAAAGAGACCATCACGGCTACACACGCGGTTGATGCGTTTTAGTTAAGTCAAGTGTCAAGTTCTCTACAACCGGATATTAACAAATTCCCATCTGCCACATAACCGCGGGCATGGCTCTCGAAAGTTTATACCCTGCAGGGGTGTCCCAACTTAGCCCATCACAAGCTCTCACGGTCAACGAAGGATATTCCTTCTCCCAGGAAGACCCGATCAGTCTCGGAATCCCGGTTTACAAGACATTTCGACAATGGTAAAACAAGACCAGCAAGACCACCCACTGTGCCGACAAATCCCGATAGGAGCTGCACATATCTCGCTCTCGTGGCACACCGGATAAGCTAAGCGTCAGTACCGCGAATCCAAGTTGCCAAGGAATGGTCCCAAGACGGTGCTCTAGTTTGGACCAACACTCGAGGAGCACCGCCCGGGGTAAAATAAAGATGACCCTTGAGTCTGCAGAACCCAAGGGAAAAAGGCTTAGGTGGCAAATGTTAAAACCAATGTTGGGCCTTGCTGGAGGAGTTTCATTCAAAGCGAACTGTCAAGGGGGTCCCATAAATCACCCAACTGCGTAAGGAACGCAAAATCAAGGAACATAACACCGGTATGACGGAAACTAGGGCGGCAAGAGTGGAACAAAACACCAGGCATAAGGTCGAGCCTTCCACCCTTTACCAAGTATATAGATGCATTAATTAAATAAGAGATATTGTGATATCCCAACATAATCCTATCCAACATGGAGCAATCTTCAACTTCACCTGCAACTAGCAACGCTATAAGAGGGGCTGAGCAAAGCGGTAACATAGCCAAGCAATGGTTTGCTAGGAAGGGTGAAAATGTTAGAGGCTGACATGGCAATTTGGGAGGCTTGGTAAAACAAGTGATAGGTAGCGCAGCATAGCGATAGAACGAAGCAACTAGCAAGCAAAGATAGAAGTGATATCAAGGGTAATGGTCATCTTGCCTGAAATCCCGCAAGGAAGAAGAACGAGTCCATGAAGAAGACAAACGCACGTAGTCGAATGAATCCTCACAACTCCGGAATGAAACCGAAGCTAACGAGAGAAGCAAACCGGAAAGAAGCAAACAACATGGTAAACACACAAGCATAATCATGGCATGATGCACAATCAAGTATGATGCATGTCCGGTTTAATGAGGCATGGCATGGCAATATGCACAAACAACACTACAAGTTAAGTGGAGCTCAATATGCAACGAGTTGCATATTGACGGAACACCACATCAATTATTTAGTTCTCTCTCGTTTAGGAACACAACAATATTACATGTTATTAAACATGGCAAGAGGTGAAGCATAAATAAACTAACTATTTAGGCAAGTTTAAATGAGGCCGGAACAACAAACAACAATTCCGGAAAATCCCCATGTTATTTAGCAATTTAATGCAACAACAATTTTAAACATTTTAATTGTTGTTATCATGATGCGGATGACATATGCAAGTTTTATGCAATTTTTATGAAAATGTTGACATGAGCATGTTAAGAAGCATTTGGTCACCATGGCGAAACGAAAGGGGTGCCACGGCGGCGAAACAAAAATGGTGCCACGGCAACATTCGAGTCCCGGTAACTCGATTGAGATACCGATGCAAGAGAGAAGTGTGTGGATGTGTGGAACACGTAAGAGATGGGGAGTGATCCCGGATACCGGGTGTCCCACATGACGGTGGCATGGCAAACGAGGAACGTGCAAAGACAACTCGGACAGGGTGCAAACATATGGTACATCTCATACATGCAAGGGCATCTCATCGCGGTCGTCTCGGGTTATACCTTCGAAGCGTGTGTTCTCGGGCAGAACGAGTTTGGTGCAATGTAGAGGAAGTAGACGTTCTCGCAGCGGTCGTAGAGGAAGTAGTTGTACACGTTCGTCTCGGAGAGGTACTTGATGAATCCAACATCTTCGGGGCGACGGTAGTGGTTCACGGACGTCGTGGAAGTAGTCGTTCACGGCAACAGTAGAGGTACTCGCGATCTTGGCGACGGTAGTGGTACATCTCGTAGTGGAACTTGGTGATCCGAAGGGGTACTTGGTGGTATCCCCGATGTCGTACATGGTCGTAGGGGAAAGTTGTCAAGTAGTTGTACTCCATGATGATCGTCGGGGTACTTGGCAGGTTCTAGTGCAGCAACGGAATGGCACAGGGGGCAGGGGTCTCCAAGGGTCATCTCTGCACTTGCCGTGCCACTTCTGAAGGTGACCCGAGGTGATTTGACGAAGGTGCTAACCACGTAGATGCATCGATGGTGCTCAGAGGCAGCAGCAGGGCAGGAGGGAGACGAGGTCAGTCGGTGGATGGCAGCATCGCCATGGCAGGCAGCCGAAGGAAGCAACAACTCAGGCGTCGGGGTGCAGGGCAGAGCAGAAGCGAGGCAGGCTTGCAGAGCAGCAGCGGCGAGGCGGGCCAGGCCGACGGAGGCGCAGGAGGGCGACGAAGCAGCAGAGGCTTGGGCATCGGGCCATGGTGACGGGGAGACGATGCAGAGGAGGGTCGGAGGCGCCGGAAGCGGACGACGGAAGGGCGTGTGGAGGTGACCGACGGGCACCAACTCGGGGAGCTCCTGCTCAAGCCCGACCGCGGAGGGAGGCACGGGGCTGCAGGCCTCGGGCAGCGAGGAGGCGCCATGGAGGAGAGGAAGGAGGCCGGCTGATGCGGGGCGCGATGGATCTCAACGGGCGTGCTCCGGCGGAGATGCTTGAGCGGGGGCGGACGCGGAGGAGAGGAAGGAGCGGTCGTCGACCTGCTGGGCTCCGGTGGCGCGGTTCAACGAGGACGAGGTGGAGGTCGGGTGCTGGCGCGCGGAGGGAGATGGGGATCGAGCGCGAGGAGAGGGAGAGGGGGTCGGGCGCTGGCGGCGCTGGAGGGAAGGAGATGTGGATTGGGGAAACGAGCAGGGGAGGCTAGGGTTCACAGCAGGGCGCGGCTGGGCCTAGCTGCACGAATGGGCCGGCCTGGTTTGTGGGCTAATGGCAAACAGAGAAAAGAAATGAAAGAGAAGGAGAGTTTGTTGGATCGAGAGAAAAAAAGGAAAAGGGTTTGAATTTATTTGAAGGATCAAATAAATTCGAGTCGAGCTCAAACTTGGAATGTAGACTTGACATAATTTCAAAGCGCCACCACTTGATTTGGAATAAAAGGAGAAGGATCGGGGATTAGGATAGTTGGAAACGCGAGAGATTAAAATGCAAGTTTGTCTTTGGTGATTCCAAATCAATGGAACATTTTATTATAGCTCCTTAATAATATTGGGAGACTTTGATATGTTTTAAAGAGAATTTCACCATGTGAATTTCCCTCAATTTAAATAGATCAAAAGATCTATGCAATTTATTTAGTTGAGGTGAGATGCAAAGATTAATGACATGATGGCATGATGACATGATGAAATGCAAGATATGGCATGATGAATGAACAAACAAAACGAATCACATGACAAAACTCGGAATAGCTGGAAGTCTTCTAGAGCGTCGGTCTCGGGGCGTTACAACAACTTCTTTGAAGATGAGAAGTGAATGAAAGGTTGTGCATTAAAGAAGTGGAAGTCGACCTTGAACTTGTGTTCATGCCCATAGAAACGATGTAGATCTTATTGTTAAAGCTTCTCTTAAATTAATTATTCCCTTGGTACAAGTTCATCTTATATCTGGGATCTGGGCTTTTGCAATTATGGTTCCGACCATGTTCTCCTTTAAATACCATTTCTCATGCAAGTTAAAGTACTTGTCTTCTGCAGATCAATACATCTCTGTAACCTCTATTTTGATCTTCCATCGAGTATGACCCTTCGATATCTCGAGAATATCAAAGAACTGTGTTGCTTCCTATGAGTCTTCCTCTAGTATTACTTTTCACCGATTTTAGATTTCCCTCGGGTTCTGAGTTATTAGTCACTCGAGAACACCGATATGTGAACCGATTCCACAATCTGGTACGATAACTCTAAGTAATTTTTGTTGCTTATGAGTTTAATCCTTCAAGTCATTCCTAGCTTGATTGGCTATATCATTATCGTGCTAAATTTTAACTATGCTACCTGGTCCTTTCCGGAGCAAAATTTTCGACCATGAGCTAAGCTTACGTCGATCTTCCTCATCATATCATTTTTCTTTGAACAACAAGCTTGGTTTGGAGTTTCTGTTGTACCCTTGGTTCCAATAACCTTTCGCTTCATCATTCCTTTGATTTGATGTCATCGCCGATCGATTACATCTTCTTGAAATCTCTCGACAAAGGTGTCGTGATCATTATCAACATTCTAGGTTCTTCCGAGATCTCTATCGAATTCTTGATGAGAAATGCCCTCCTTACCCTTGATGATTTTTGTTATCATCGACAACACTCTTGACTTCCTTTCATCGTGAGCTTGCCCATGATATGGATGTGACTTGCTACCCAGCTTGTATTATGTTCTGCCTTGAAGTATTATTGTCTTCTATGTCGGGAATGTTGTGAGGATTGCTCCACCTCTTAGAAATTCCTTTCATACTGATACTTCTCGCCATCACCATTCTTTCTGGGTCCCCATGTTGATTGTAGCCAGGATACCAATATGCAAATGATGCTTCTTGGATTCTGTAAGTCTGACAACTCTATTGCTTTGAAGTTAACGATCGATAGTTCGTTCTTAGAATATTGGTTATTGAATCATCACTATAACATTGATCTTGCTGACAAAGGTCATTTTTCGGCCGCCCTTTTCAACCGGCGACTAATGATGTATGTTTTCCTCGAGCATACAACCTTATATCATTTGAATTGGAAAATGTTATCTCCTGGTTCACATAATTGTGGAAACCCATCTTTTTGGAAATCTCAATGAAATGTCGTTGATGAAGGAAATATGCCCTAGAGGCAATAATAAAGTTATTATTTATTTCCTTATATCATGATAAATGTTTATTATTCATGCTAGAATTGTATTAACCGGAAACATAATACATGTGTGAATACATAGACAAACAGAGTGTCACTAGTATGCCTCTACTAGACTAGCTCGTTAATCAAAGATGGTTATGTTTCCTAACCATGAACAAAGGGTTGTTATTTGATTAACAAGGTCACATCATTAGTTGAATGATCGATTGACATGACCCATTCCATTAGCTTAGCACACGATCGCTTAGTATGTTGCTACCGCTTTTATCCATGACTTATACATGTTCCTATAACTATGAGATTATGCAACTCCGTTTACGGAGGAACACTTTGGTACTACCAAACGTCACAACGAATCGGGTGATTATAAAGGAGTACTACAGTGTCTCCAAAGGCGATGTTGGGTTGGCGATTTGAGATTAGGTTTTGTCACTCGATTGTCGGAGAGGTATCTCTGGCCCTCTCGGTAATGCACATCACTTAAGCCTTGCAAGCACTACAACTAATGAGTTAGTTGTAAAATGATGTATTACGGAACGAGTAAAGAGATTTGCGTAACGAGATTGAACTAGGTATTGATACCGACGATCGAATCTCGGGCAAGTAACATACCGATGACAAAGGAACAACGTATGTTGTTATGCGGTCCGACCGACAAAGATCTTCAGAGAATATGTAGGAACCAATATGGGCATCCAGGTCCCGCTGTTGGTTATTGACCGTGAATAGTTCTAGGTCATGTCTACATTGTTCTCGAACCGTAGGGTCCGCACGCTTAAGGTTACGATGATGCTTATTATGAGTTTATGTATTTTGATGTACCAAGGAGTTCGAGTCCCGGATGTGATCACGGACATGACGAGGAGTCTCGGAATGGTCGAGACATAAAGATTGATATATTGGAAGCCTATGTTTGGAGTTCGAATGGTTCCGGCTAAAACGGAAATTACCGAGTACCGGAGGTTACTGAACCCCGGGAGGTAAATGGGCCATAGTGGGCCTTAGTGGAAAAGAGAAGGGCTGCCCTAGATGGGCTGCGCCCCCCCTTCCCTAGTCCTATTAGGACTAGGAGAGGTGGCCGCCCTCCTCCTCTTTTCCCCCTCAGGAATCCTAATTGAATAGGATTGAGGGAGTCCTACTCCCGGAAGGAGTAGGACTCCTCCTGCGCCTCCCTCTCTTGGCCGGCGCCCCCCCCCCGGCTCCTTTATATACGGGGCAGGGGGCACCTTGGGACACACAAGTTGATCGTGAGATCGCTCCTTAGCCGTGTCGGTGCCCCCTCCACCATATTCCACCTCGGTTATACTGTCAGCAAGCTTAAGCGAAGCCTGCTACCGTGAAACATCAAGATCGCCCCACGCCGTCAGGCCGACGGGAACTCTCCTCGACACTCGGCTGGATCGAGTACGAGGGCGCCATCGAGCTGTACGTGTGTCAAGAACTCGGGCGCCGGAGTAACGGCGCCGGATCGGTCGGATCGCGAGGAGAACGTCGACTACTTCCTCTACGCCAGATCGCTTCGCCGGGTCTACAAGGGTATGTAGACAACACTCTCCTCTCGTTGCTATACATCACCATGATCTTGCGTGTGCGTAGGGAAAAATTTTGAAATTACTACGTTCCCCAACAAAGGCATCCGAGCCTAGGTTTTTATGGTTTGATGTTTTGCACGAGTAGAACACAAGTGAGTTGTGGGCGATACAAGTCATACTACCTACCAAAGATGTCATACTTTGGTTCAGCGGTATTGTGAGATGAAGCGCCCAGACCGACATTACGCGTGACGCTTACGCGAGACTGGTTTCACCGCCACGAGCACTCGTTGCTTAAAGGTGACCGGTGGGTGCTGTCTCTCTCACTTTAGTTGAACCGAGTGTGCTACGCCCGTCCTTGAGAAGGTTAAACGAGTCTATTTGACGAAGTATCGTTGTGGTTTTGATGCGTGGGTGAGACTGGTTCTTGCTTAAGCCCGTAGCAGCCACGTAAAATTTGCAACAACAAAGTAGAGGACGCCTAACTTGTTTTTGCAGGGCATGTTGTGATGTGATATGGTCAAGACGTGATGCTATATTTTATTGTATGAGATGATCATGTTTTGTAACCGGTTATCGGCAATCGGCTGGAGCCATATGGTTGTCGCTTTATTGTATGCAATGCAATCGCTTCGTAATGCTTTACTTTATCACTAAACGGTAGCGATAGTCGAGAAGCATAAGTTTGGCGAGACGACAACGATGCTACGATGGAGATCAAGGTGTCGCGCGGGTGGCGATGGTGATCATGGTGGTGCTGCAAGATGGAGATCATGAAGCACAAGATGATGATGACCATATCATATCACTTATATTGATTTGCATGTGATGTTTATCCTTTTATGCATCTTATCTTGCTTTGATTGACGGTAGCATTATAAGATGATCTCTCACTAAATTATCAAGAAGTGTTCTCCCGAGTATGCACCGCTGCCAAAGTTCGTCGTGCCTGCACACCACGTGATGATCGGGTGTGATAAGCTCTCGTCCATCTACAACGGGTGCAAGCCAGTTTTGCACACGCAGAATACTCGGGTTATACTTGACGAGCCTAGCATATGCAGATATGGCCTCGAACACGGAGACCGAAAGGTCGAGCGTGAATCATATAGTAGATATGATCAACATAAGATGTTCACCATTGAAAACTACTCCATCTCACGTGATGATCGGTTATGGTTTAGTTGATTTGGATCGCGTGATCACTTAGATGACTAGAGAGATGTCTGTCTAAGTGGGAGTTCTTAAGTAATATGATTAATTGAACTTAAATTTATCATGAACTTAGTCTGGTAGTATTTTGCAAATTATGTTGTAGATCAATAGCTCGCGTTGTTGCTTTCATATGTTTGTTTTGATATGTTCCTAGAGAAAATTGTGTTGAAAAATGTTAGTAGCAACGATGCGGATTCGATCCGTGATCGGAGGTTTATCCTCATTGCTGCACAGAAGAATTATGTCCTTAATGCACCGCTAGGTGACAGACCTATTGCAGGAGCAGATGCAAACGTTATGAACGTTTGGCTAGCTCAATATGATGACTACTAGATAGTTTAAGTGCACCATGCTTAACAGCTTAGAATCGGGACTTCAAAGATGTTTTGAACATTATGGACCATATGAGATGTTCCAGGAATTGAAGTTAATATTTCAAGCAAATACCCGAGTTGAGAGATATGAAGTCTCCAACAAGTTCTATAGCTAAAAGATGGAGGAGAATCGCTCAACTAGTGAGCATGTGCTCAGATTGTCTGGGTACATCAATCGCTTGAATCAAGTGGGAGTTAATCTTCCAGATAAGATAGTGATTGACAGAATTCTTTAGTCACCATCACCAAGTTAGTAGAACTTCGTGATGAACTATATTATGCAAGGGATGACGAAAATGATTCCCGAGCTCTTCGTGATGTTGAAATCGACGAAGGTAGAAATCAAGAAAGAGCATCAAGTGTTGATGGTTGACAAGATCACTAGTTTCAAGAAAAAGGGCAAAGGGAAAGAAAGGGTAACTTCAAGTAGATTGACAAGCAAGTTGTCACTCCCACGAAGAAGCCCAAAGCTGAACCAAAGCCTGAAACTGAGTGCTTACACTGCAAAGGAAATGGTCACTGGAAGCGGAACTGCCCTAAATATTTGGTGGATAAGAAGGATGGCAAAGTGAAAAAGGGTATATTTGATATACAGGTGTTTGATGTGTACTTTACTAGTGTTTATAGCAACCCCTCGGTATTTGGTACTGGTTCAGTTGCTAAGAGTAGTAACTCAAACGGAGTTGCGTATAAATGAAAACTAGTTAAGGTGAAGTGACGATGTGTGTTGAAAGTAGTTTCAAGATTGATATGATCATCATCGCACACTCCCTATACTTTCGGGATTGGTGTTGAACCTAAATAAATGTTATTTGGTGTTTGCGTTGAGCATGAATATGATTTGATCATGTTTATTGCAATACGATTATTCATTTAAGTAAGAGAATAAAACTGTTATTCTGCTTACATGAATAAAACCTTATATGGTTACACACCCAATGAAAATGGTTCATTGGATCTCGATCGTAGTGATACACATATTCATAATATTGAAACCAAAAGATGCAAAGTTAATAATGATAGTGCAACTTATTTGTGGCACTCGCCGTTTAGGTCATATTGGTGTAAAGCGCATGAAGAAACTCCATGCTGATGGGATTTTGGAATCACTTGATTATGAATCACTTGATGCTTGCGAACCGTGCCTTTTGGGCAAGATGACTAAAACTCCGCTTCTCGGAACAATGGAACAAGCTACCGACTTATTGGAAATAATACATACCGATGTATGCGATCCAATGAGTGTTGATGCTCGTGGCAAGTATCGTTATTTTCGACCTTCACAAGATGATTTGAGCAGATATGGGTATATCTACTTGATGAAACATAAGTCCGAAATAGTTGAAAGGTTCAAAGAATTTCAGAGTGAAGTGGAAAAATCATCGTGACAAGAAAATAAGATTTCTACGATCTGATCGCGAGAGACAAATATTTGAGTTACGAGTTTGGTCTTCAATTAAAACAATGTGGAATAGTTTCACAAATTCATGCCACCGAACACCACATCATAATGGTGTGTCCGAACGTCATAACCGTACTTTATTGGATATAGTACAATCTATGATGTTTCTTCTTGATTTACCAATATCGCTTTTGGGATCATGCATTAGAGACAGCTGCATTCACGTTAAATAGGGCACCATCTAAATCCGCTGAGACGACACTATATGAACTGTGGTTTAGCAAGAAACCAAAGTTGTCGTTTCTTAAAGTTTGGGGCTGCGATGCTTATGTGAAAAGTTTCATCCTGATAAGCTCAAACCCAAATCGGAGAAGTGCGTCTTCATAGAATACCCAAAGGAAATTGTTGGGTACACCTTCTATCACAGATCCGAAGGCAAGACATTTGTTGCTAAGAATGGATCCTTTCTAGAGAAGGAGTTTCTCTCGAAAGAAGTGAGTGGGAGGAAAGTAGAACTTGATGAGGTAATTGTACCTTCTCCCTTATTGGAAAGTAGTTCATCACAGAAATCTGTTCCTGTGACTACTACACCAATTAGTGAGGAAGCTAATGATGATGATCATGTAACTTCGGATCAAGTTACTACCGAATCTCGTGGGTAAACCAGAGTAAGATCCGCACTGCAGTGGTACGGTAATCCTGTTCGGAAGTCATGTAACTAGAACATGATGAACCTACGAACTATGAGGAAGCGATGATGAGCCCAGATTCCGCAGAATGGTTTGAGGCCATGAAATCGAGATATGATCCATGGATGAGAACAAAGTATGGACTTTGATGGATTTGCCCGATGATCGGCAAACCATAGAAAATAAATGGATCTTCAAGAGGAAGACGGACGCGATAGTAGTGTTACTATCTACAAAGCTCGACTTGTCGCAAAAGGTTTTGACAAGTTCAAGGTGTTGACTACAATGAGATTTTCTCAAGCAGTAGCGATGCTTAAGTCTGTCCGAATCATGTTAGCAATTGCCACAATTTATGAAATTTGGCAAATGGATGTAAAGACTGCATTCTGAATGGATTTCGGAAGAAGAGTTGTATATGATGCAACCAGAAGGTTTTATCGATCCAAAGGGAGCTAACAAAGTGTGCAAGCTCCAAATGATCCATATATGGACTGGTGCAAGCATCTCGGAGTTGGAATAAACGCTTTGATAGTGTGATCAAAGCATTTGGGTTTGTCTGCACTTTTGGAGAAGCCTCAGATTTACAAGAAAGTGAGTGGGAGCTCAGAGCATTTCGATATTATATGTGGATGACATATTGCTGATCGGAAATGATATAAAATTCTGGATAGCATAAAGGATACTTGAACAAGAGTTTTCAAAGAAAGACCTCGGTAAAGCTACTTACATATTGAGCATCAAGATCTATAGAGATAGATCAAGATGCTTGATAAGTTTTTTCAATGAGTACATACCTTGACAAAATTTTGAAGTAGTTCAAAATGAAACAGTCAAAGAAAGAGTTCTTGCCTGTGTTACAAGGTGTGAAATTGAGTAAGACTCAAAACCCGACCACAGCAGAAGATAGAAAGAGAATGAAAGTCATTCACTATGCCTTGGCCATAGTTTCTATAAAGTATGCCATGTCTGTGTACCGATCTATTGTATACCCTGCACCGAGTTTCGCAAGGAGTACAATAGTGATCTAGGAGTAGATCATCGGACAATGGTCAAAATTATCCTTAGTGGAATAAGGATATGTTTCTCGATTATGGAAGTGACAAAAGGTTAAATAAGTAAGGGTTACGTCGATGCAAGTTTTGACACTGATCCGATGACTCTAAGTCTCGATCTAGATACATATTGAAAGTGGGAGCAATTAGCTAGAGTAGCTTCGCAAGAGCATTGTAAACATAGAAAAATTGCAAAATACATAACGGATCTGAATGTGAAAGACCCGTTGACTAAGACTCTCTCACAAACAAAACATGATCACACCTTAGTACTCTTTGGGTGTTAATCACATAGCGATGTGAACTAGATTACTGAATCTAGTAAACCCTTTGGGTGTTGGTCACATAGCGATGTGAACTATGGGTGTTAATCGCATGATGATGTGAACTATCGATGTTAATCACATTGTGATGTGATCTAGATTATTGACTCTAGTGCAAGTGGGAGATCAAGGAAATATGCCCTAGAGGCAATAATAAAGTTATTATTTATTTCCTTATATCATGATAAATGTTTATTATTCATGCTAGAATTGTATTAACCGGAAACATAATACATGTGTGAATACATAGACAAGCAGAGTGTCACTAGTATGCCTCTACTAGACTAGCTCGTTAATCAAAGATGGTTATGTTTCCTAACCATGAACAAAGGGTTGTTATTTGATTAACAAGGTCACATCATTAGTTGAATGATCCGATTGACATGACCCATTCCATTAGCTTAGCACACGATCGCTTAGTATGTTGCTCTGCTTTTATCCATGACTTATACATGTTCCTATAACTATGAGATTATGCAACTCCGCTTACGGAGGAACACTTTGGTACTACCAAACGTCACAACGTAATCGGGTGATTATAAAGGAGTACTACAGTGTCTCCAAAGGCGTATGTTGGGTTGGCGATTTCGAGATTAGGTTTTGTCACTCGATTGTCGGAGAGGTATCTCGGGCCCTCTCGGTAATGCACATCACTTAAGCCTTGCAAGCACTACAACTAATGAGTTAGTTGTAAAATGATGTATTACTTAACGAGTAAAGAGACTTGCCGATAACGAGATTGAACTAGGTATTGGATACCGACGATCGAATCTCGGGCAAGTAACATACCGATGACAAAGGGAACAACGTATGTTGTTATGCGGTCTGACCGACAAAGATCTTCAGAGAATATGTAGGAACCAATATGGGCATCCAGGTCCCGCTGTTGGTTATTGACCGTGAATAGTTCTAGGTCATGTCTACATTGTTCTCGAACCGTAGGGTCCGCACGCTTAAGGTTACGATGATGCTTATTATGAGTTTATGTATTTTGATGTACCAAGGAGTTCGAGTCCCGGATGTGATCACGGACATGACGAGGAGTCTCGGAATGGTCGAGACATAAAGATTGATATATTGGAAGCCTATGTTTGGAGTTCGGAATGGTTCCGGCGGCGGAAATTATGCGAGTACCGGAGGTTACTGAACCCCGGGAGGTAAATGGGCCATAGTGGGCCTTAGTGGAAAAGAAGGGCTGCCCTAGATGGGCTGCGCCTCCCCTTCCCTAGTCCTATTAGGACTAGGAGAGGTGGCCCCCTCCTCCTCTTTTCCCCTCCGGGAATCCTAATTGAATAGGATTGGAGGGAGTCCTACTCCCAAGGAGTAGGACTCCTCCTGCGCCTCCCTCTCTTGGCGGCGCCCCTCCCCCTGGCTCCTTTATATACAGGGCAGGGGGCACCTTGGGACACACAAGTTGATCGTGAGATCGCTCCTTAGCCGTGTGCGGTGCCCCCTCCACCATATTCCACCTCGGTTATACTGTCATGAAGCTTAGGCGAAGCCTCGCGCCGTGAAACATCAAGATCGCCACCACGCCGTCGGCCGACGGAACTCTCCTCGACACTCGGCTGGATCGGAGTACGAGGGACGCCATCGAGCTGTACGTGTGTCAAGAACTCGGGGCGCCGGAGTAACGGCGCCGGATCGGTCGGATCGCGAGGAGAACGACGACTACTTCCTCTACGCCAGATCGCTTCCGCCGGGTCTACAAGGGTATGTAGACAACACTCTCCCCTCTCGTTGCTATACATCACCATGATCTTGCGTGTGCGTAGGAAAAATTTTGAAATTACTACGTTCCCCAACAGTTGAGTCCATCAGCCACCTCCTCTTCCTCTCCTTGCTTTAATGATGAACTATTGTTTCGGAACTCGCTTCCATAGTTCGTTTCCCGAGAATCTTACAATCTCCTCTCGTCAATTTGTGTTGCACCTTTTCTTCTCAAGCATCCCAAGTCTGAGGTATCCGAACACCAATTGGATCTGAATGTCGGTCAGATAGGACGGCTGGAATATATTTCCAAGCGTTATAACATTGGTATTTTATATGATCCGGTAAGATGATGTCATGCCTAGCACACCTGGCCGTAGGACCTATTGATATAGTTCCCTTTTTAGCAAGCTTAGTGATTCTTCCATGAGAAAATCGTAAGACTTATTTTATAAGTTGTTCCTGATGAATCCTTTGTGTATGCAAAGTCCGACCTTTGCTTGAAGACCATGTCAATGCTATCTCGAAGCATGTATGTGGTACTCCTATCATCAATAAGAACATTTGAAGCACAATGCTAAATTTTCCTTATCAATTATCCAAACACCTTCGTATGGGTAATGTCATGAAATTTCTCTCCTCTTACCTAAAGGGTTTTCTGTGTTATATCCTATCATGGATACCATGCCATGCTTGTCCTTGGGAAGAATATACCCCTGAAATATGTGTTTAAACACATTTTCCCTTCCATTGTTTTGTTTAATCTGATAAACATAATTTCCTTTCCATTGTTTTGTTTAACCTTTCTGTGATCTATATGGCATAAGCAATAATATCTCCCTGCTTATGTAAACACCGTGGTGTACAACTCGATCAGTAAGAACCTGTTACTATTGTTGATGATATTCCGGTAACCACCGATGAACGAGAACTTTGCCTATTGGTCCGCCTCATTTTGACGAGCAGGAAAATGGTTCTCTTCGTCCCTCGCCCTTGGTACCGATGTTGTTACCGACATAAATGACAGGCTATCCTCTGACATGCCTTGCTTACATGATCACATAAGACGTCTTTGCCCTTCCTACTTTTAACCCACATGGTGGGCCCATAACCCACAGTTCCACGGGATCGAAACCTGACTCACCTGTACAACCCTGTTTCTAATGGATATTCCTCACGCTTGGCTTCGTATTTAATTCATGGGCCACCTTCCTAGTGCTCTATTCTGGTATCAGACGCAATACTTACTGTTGCTACTTTGAACCCCTTTCTCACTTGGAACCTCTTATTGTACCTCTTATTGTACCTTCATACCTTACTCTTGATGTATTTTATATGTTCAACTCGAGAGATACTCTTATGCTCATTCATGGGTTAACCCCAGATTGTTTCCCTCATAAGCATTTTGTCGTAGCCGAGCTGCCCCTTACCAATTCGTAAGTACGTTGGAGTTCCCAAAGAAAAGGACGACTTCACCATGATGACCTGAAGCAGAGAAATGAAGAAGTCAATGTAATGGATCGACCTCTTCCAGGAGAGCAACCAAGGCCGAGAAGATCCGTTAGAATTTCGTAACTAGACCTTCCCCCCTTCTCTACCTCTTAAACCTCGGGACGAGATTTCTTGTAGTGGAGGAGAATTGTGACGCCCGGATAATCAACTACAGTAACCTCTGCTAGTGATGCCATGTCACCTCAATTATTGTTGCTAATCTCGTGTTAGATCGAAACCGATTCAAATTCAAATTCAAAATAGAGGCAAACATCGAAAGCTTTCGAATATTAAAAAAATGTTTGGATTGTGACAAATATTACGTAGGTAATTATAGTGAAGAAAACACATGTTTAGTAAATGCTAAGATGCTCTAAAATAAATAACACAGAAAATGGGAAAAGAATAAAAATAGAAAAACAAAACTAAAAAAAGAAAGGAAAGGCCCCCTGGCCAACTCGGCCAGACGGCCCAGCTGGCAGACCCACCTGGACCAGGTGGCCAGCTCATCAGCCGGTCGGCCCACCCCCACTCCTCCATAACCCCCACAGTCCGTAACCCTAACCCACCGACACCCCACTTCTCCCCCCACACTCGTTCCCCCCCCGATCTAGTTCTAGATCGGGATCGGACATCGACACCGCCCGCCGCCGCCCGAGGACCACTCCGTCGTCACCAACGCCACCTCGCCGGACTGCCTCCCCTGCATCGCGTCAACCCCGTCCCCCACCACGAGCTCCGCTGCCCAGCCCCTACAACCCCTCGTGAGCCCCCCGTCTCCTCTGCCTCGCTTCCACCGCGCATCGTGCACCCTCACGGCCGCGGCCTCGTCCCGCGCTCGCGCCTTGCTCACCCCGCTCTGTCGCCCGCACCGCAACCTCGCATCGGCCAAGCCCGCTCACTGCGCCTCGTCGTGTCTCTCCCTCCCGCTCTCTGCTACAAGCTACAGCTGCTGCTGCTGTGCCCTGCAGCGGCCCCTCCTGCTGCGACTGGCCGTAGGCCGCCGGAGCTCCACGCCGGTGCGTCGCCCGTGCCATGCTCGCCACCACCACCTCCGCTGCTCTTTGCTTCCCCTGCACGCCCGCACTACCCCGCTTCCAACCAAGCCGTGCCATGTTTTCCCCGGCGCACGCACCAGCAACTGTGTTCGCCCTTGGCTGCTCGAAGCTGCTGAACGCCCCCATCCCCCCGCGCGCGTGTCCGTGCTTGGCCGCGCCATGGGTCACCGACGCGCGCCCACACCTCACCACCGCGTTGTTGCGCCGTTGTTGCCGCTGCGCATCGCCCCGTGGCGCTCCCCTCCCCTGTTGCTCCTTCTCTGTGCGCCACGCCGTCGCCTCTCCCCCTCCTGCGCCCTGTCTGCCGCGGCCACCGCCCGGTTCCCGCACCCGCCGCCATCCACCGGAGGGCGCCCGCCCCACCGCCTCGGGTCCACCCCGGTGGCCACCTTGCCCGGATCCAGCGCCCGAAAACCAGCACCCGCTAGGCCCCAAGGGGCCTATGACAAGGGGGCCCCACCCCCCAAAACATTCTAATAAAAAAAGAATTTTAAAAAATAAATAGTTAATTCATTAATAAATTAATTAGTTAAATAAATAATTAACTTAATTAAGTCTCATCAATTAACCTAATTAACTATTGTTAATTAACTAAACAGTCAATGACATGCAGACCCCACATGTCAGTTTGACCCAGTCAACACCTCTGTTGACTGCTAACGTCATGCTGATGCAATAATGTTATTTTCGAATTAATTTGGAAAATGATTAAAACTTTGAGAATTAATATAAAATAATCCATAATTCAGATGGAAAAACTTTATCCATGAAAGTTGCTCAGAACGACGAGACGAATCCGAATACGCGGTCCGATTGTCAGCCTCACATCCCTAGCATAGCGAACAGGCAACTTCCCCCCTCCGATTCATTTGTCCAAAAACGCGAAACACCGGGGATACTTTACCGGATGTTTCCCCCTTTCGCCCGTATCACCTCCTACTACGCTAGGGCCCACCTAGCACCGCTTAATGTCTTGTCTTGCATCGTTATGCATCTGTTTGCATTGTATTCATTGTTTCTTCCCCCTCCTCTCTCCAGTAGACATCGAGATCGATGCCGCTGCTGCTGCCCCGATCGAGTACGTTCTTAACGACCCCTCCTTACCAGAGCAACCAGGCAGCCCCCCCTTGTTCACCAGATATCGCCTATTCCTTCTCTCTACTGCTTGCATTAGAGTAGTGTAGCATGTTACTGCCTTCGGTAAATCCTATTCTGCTACATAGCATGTCATTGTTGCTACAGTTGTTACCCTTACCTGCAATCCTAAATGCTTAGTATAGGATGCTAGTATTCAATCAGTGGCCCTACATTCTTGTCTGTCTGTCATGCTATACTACCGGGCCGTGATCACTTGGGAGGTGATCACGGGTATATACTTACATACATATTATATGATACATGTGGTGACTAAAGTCGGGTCGGATCGTAGAGTACCCGCAAGTGATTCCGATGTGGGGGCTGAAAGGACAGGTGGCTCCATCCCGGTAGAGGTGGGCCTGGGTTCCCGACGGCCCCTTACTATTACTTTGTGGCACAGCGACAGGGCAGGTTGAGACCACCTAGGTGAGAGGTGGGCCTGGACTTGGTTGGTGTCCGCGGTTACGTCATAATAACACGCTTAACGAGATCTTGGTATTTGATCTAAGTTGGGTCGTTGACCTTATACGCACTAACTGCCACGTGGGACAAGATATGGGCAACCGGTGTCGTGGTATCAGCCGAAGCTCTTTTTGACGTCAGCGACTGAGCGGCGTGCCCGCGATTGGACCATAAGCCTGTGCTTGTATTAAGGGGGATAGGTCTGCTTCCGGCCGTGTACGCAACGTGCAGGTGTGCAATGGGCGATGGGCCCAGACCCCTACGCGCTTAGGATTTAGACCGGCGTGCTAACCTCTCTGTTGAGCCTAGGTAGGGCTGCAACGTGTTGATCTCCCGATGCCGGACATGACCTAGGAAAGTGTGCCCGGCTAGACGGCTCGAGCATGTCGGGTAATGTGGTGCACCCCTGCAGGGAAGTTGATCTATTCGAATAGCCGTGTCAACGGTAACAGGCGACCCAGAGTTGTACCTTGACCTTATGACAACTAGAATCGGATACTTAACAAAACACACCCTTCCAAGTGCCAGATATAACCCGATGATCGCTCTCACACAAGGTGATGAGGGGAGGATCGCCGGGTAGGATTATGCTATGCGATGATACTTGGTGAACTTACCATCTACTCTCTTCTACTTGCTGTAAGATGGAGGATGCTAGAAGCGTAGTCTTCGACAGGACTAGCTATCCCCCTATTATTCTGGCATTCTGTAGTTCAGTCCACTGATATTGCCCCTTTACATAGATACCCATGCATATGTAGTGTAGATCCTTGCTTGCGAGTACTTTGGATGAGTACTCACGGTTGCTTTGCTCCCCTTTTCCCCCTTTCCTTTCTTCTCGGTTGTCGCAACCAGATGCTAGAGCCCAGGAGCCAGATGCCACCATCGACGATGACTCCTACTACACCGCGGGTGCATACTACTACGTGCAGGCCGCCGCCAACGACCAGGAGTAGTTTAGGAGGATCCCAGGCAGGAGGCCTGCACCTCTTTTGATCTGTATCCCAGTTTATGCTAGCCATCTTATGGCAACTTGTTTAACTTATGTCCGTATCAGATATTGTTTCTTCCACGACTTCGCCTATGATCGAGCACTTGTATTCGAGCCCTCGAGGCCCCTGGCTTGTATTATGATGCTTTTATGACTTATTTATGTTTTTAGAGTTGTGTTGTGATATCTTTCCGTGAGTCCCTGATCTTGATCGTACACGTTTGCGTGCATGATTAGTGTACGATTGAATTGGGGGCGTCACAGTTACTACGGGAGAAGTACTTCAGGGCACAAAACTGCTGTAGAACTTGAGCAGCAAGGGTACACACACTGCCCATAAATTTTTAGGCATAATAACAGTCCATGTTACATTTGGTTTGCATTCAGGTACTATCAGAGGGAGATCTCATGGATGGTGCACAGTGGGGATACGGCTACTTGGCGGTGCCTCTAATCCTCCCTACAATTGATTTTGGAGGCCACTAAGTGCAAGTTAGGAGACCGATGTGCTATATCCTTCTGGTTTGACCTGTGGCTGGATTGTGGTCGACTTATATTCGCCTTCCCAATGCTGTTCACCTTCTCCACATCCAAATTTTGCACAATCGCCCCCCAATACAGCGATGGTAACTAGACACTGCAGCTATACCCGAATCTATCTCTTCTGGCATCTCAAGAACTGGAAGAACTCAATGGTTTTTTAGGGAATGTACAACTACAAGTGAGCAAGTCAGATACCAGGCTACCTATTACTGAGGACAGGAAACTATCGACAACATACTTCTACAAGCTTCTCAGCTTCAGGGGAAGAACTTGTCCTTTGGCACCATATATATGGGACAAGATCATACCGAAAAAACACTGTGTCTGTCTGTGGTTTACATTTAGAGACAGACATAACACAAGGGATAACATGCTACGAAAACATTGGGTATAAGTTGTAACGCACCATGGCTGTGACCTATGCCCATCTGTAGAAACCATGAACCATGCTCTGCTCTGATGCAAGCTGGCAGAAACGGTGTGGACCAAGGTTGGGCTGAAGGAGCTGGCTATCTCCTCGACAACAGTACAGGATTTCTTCAGCTTAGAGCACCCGAGAGCTATGCATGGAAAGTTCTGGCATCTTCACTTTGCGGCATGTGCCGTCGTTCTCTGGAACGCTCGGAACGCAAGTTTTCAAGGGAGAATCCTGGCAGCAGGGATGTGTCTTCAGTGAGATCGCTGCACTGCTTACACTATGGAGTACGCGCTCCAGGAGAAACGAGCAGAGTAACATGTCGATCATGGGCTAATGTAATAACCTCCACATAGTTTCATAGAGCCCTTTCTTTCCTCCCTCTGTTGAACTTGCTATGTAGGTTTGGTGGTGGCCTACTGCATACGCTGTGCAACACTAACATCACCTTCATGTAAATGACCTCGTCATTCATTCAGGCATTTAACCCGTTTTGAGAGCATAAGGTAGAGAATGTCCTACCTTTTTTATTTTAAAAAATGGAAACACTAATGCCCACACGTGTCGCACTTCTCCAACTCGCCCACACGCCTAGATCGCCATCGATTCAATTTTGCACAAATCTTGACACGGGAAGGCAGATTTCATGTGCCATGTAGGACAAGGCCAGTGTGTGGTGTGTAGTTAGTTCGCCCGCACGCCGTTTCTCCCTCGGACAACAGCGGTTGCGAGTCGGGGCATGCGGTGCAACAACCGCCACGCCCGCACGCCGTCCACACATGCAGAGGGGCTGGTGTGTCTCCTCTTCCACACCCAAAGCTGTCAGTTGCCATGTGTTTTAAAAGGTACATGGCAACTGCCCTAGTGTGCTTGTAAGCAGATGGCAGCTCTCTTTTTAACCGGACATGTTATTTTTGTTGCGGAACGTAGTAATTTAAAAAAATCCTATGTGCACGCAAGATCATGGTGATGCATAGCAACGAGAGGGGAGAGTGTTGTCCACGTACCCTCGTAGACCAAAAGCGGAAGCGTTAGCACACGCGGTTGATGTAGTCGTACGTCTTCACGATCCGACCGATCAAGTATCGAACGCATGGCACCTCCGATTTCAGCACACGTTCATCTCGATGACGTCCCTCCAACTCCGATCCAGCCGAGCTTTGAGGGAGAGTTCTGTCAGCACGATGGCGTGGTGACGATGATGATGTTCTATCGACGCAGGGCTTCGCCTAAGCACCGCTACGATATTATCGAGGTGGATTATGGTGGAGGGGGCACCGCACACGGCTAATAGATCTCAAGGATCAATTGTTGTGTCTAGAGGTGCCCCCCTGCCCCCATATATAAAGGACCAAGGGGGAGGGGGCGGCCGGCCAGGGGAGGGCGCGCCAGGGACGAGTCCTACTCCCACCGGGAGTAGGACTCCCTCCTTTCATTGTCCAAGTAGGAGAAGGGAAGGAAGGGGATAGAGGAGAGGAAGGAAAGGGGGGGCTCCGGGGCGCGCGGCCTGCCCTGTCCGCCCCTCCTTTGCTCCACTTTGGGCCCATGAGGCCCATTAACCCCCGGGGGGTTCCGGTAACCCCCCGGTACTCCGGTATACATCCGATAACCCCCGAAACAATTCTGGTATCCGAATATAGTCGTCCAATATATCAATCTTCATGTCTCAACCATTTCGAGACTCCTCGCCATGTCCGTGATCACATCCGGGACTCCGAACTATCTTCAGTACATCAAAACACATAAACTCATAATATAACCATCATCTAACTTTAAGCGTGCGGATCCTACGGGTTCGAGAACTATGTAGACATGACCGAGACACGTCTCCGGTCAATAACCAATAGCGGAACCTGGATGCTCATATTGGCTCCTACATATTCTACGAAGATCTTTACCGGTCAAACCGCATAGCAACTTGCGTTGTTCCCTTTGTCATCGGTATGTTACTTGCCCGAGATTTGATCGTCGGTATCTCAATACCTAGTTCAATCTCGTTACCGGCAAGTCTCTTTACTCGTTACATAATGCGTCATTCCGTAACTAACTCATTAGCTACATTGCTTGCAAGGCTTATAGTGATGTGCATTACCGAGAGGGCCCAGAGATACCTCTCCGACAATCGGAGTGACAAATCCTAATCTCGAAATACGCCAACTCAACATGTACCTTCGAAGACACCGATAGAGCTCCTTTATAATCACCCAGTTACGTTGTGACCTTTGGTAGCACACAAAGTGTTCCTCCGGTAAATGGGAGTTGCATAATCTAATAGTTGTAGGAACATGTATAAGTCATGAAGAAAGCAATAGCAACATACTAAACGATCAAGTGCTAAGCTAACGGAATGGGTCAAGCCAATCACATCATTCTCCTAATGATGTGATCCCGTTAATCAAATGACAACTCATGTCTATGGTTGGGAAACACAACCATCTTTGATCAACGAGCTAGTCAAGTAGAGGCATACTAGTGACACCATGTTTGTCTATGTATTCACACATGTATTACGTTTCCGGTTAATACAATTCTAGCATGAATAATAAACAATTATCATGATATAAGGAAATAAATAATAACTTTATTATTGCCTCTAGGGCATATTTCCTTCAGTCTCCCACTTGCACTAGAGTCAATAATCTAGATTACGCAGTAATGATTCTAACACCCATGGAGCCTTGGTGCTGATCATGTTTTGCTCATGGAAGAGGCTTAGTCAACGGGTCTGCAACATTCAGATCCGTATGTATCTTGCAAATATCCATGTCTCCCACCTGGACTTGGTCCCGGATGGAATTGAAGCATGTCTTGATGTGCTTGGTCCTCTTGTGAAATCTGGATTCCTTTGCCAAGGCAATTGCACCAGTATTGTCTCAGAAGATTTTCATTGGTCCCGATGCACTAGGTATGACACCTAGATCGGATATGAACTCCTTCATCCGCACTCCTTCATTTGTCGCTTCCAAGCAGCTATGTACTCGCTTCACATGTAGATCCCGCCACGACGCTTTGTTTAGAACTGCACCAACTGATAGCTCCACCGTTCAATATAAACACGTATCCGGTTTGCGATTTAGAATCGTCCGGATCAGTGTCAAAGCTTGCATCGACGTAACCATTTACGACTAGCTCTTTGTCACCTCCATAAACGAGAAACATATCCTTAGTCCTTTTCAGGTATTTCAGGATATTCTTGATCGATGTCCAGTGATCCGCTCCTGGATTACTTTGGACCAAACTTATTGCTAAGCATACATCAGGTCTGGTACACAACATTGCATACATGATAGAGCCTATGGCTGAAGCATAGGGAACATCTTTCATTTTTTCTCTATCATCTGCCGTGGTCGGGCATTGAGTCTGACTCAACTTCGCACCTTGTAATACAGGCAAGAACCCTTTCTTTGCTTGATCCATTTTGAACTTTTTCAAAACTTTATCAAGGTATGTGCTTTGTGAAAGACCAATTAAGCATCTTGATCTATCTCTATAGATCTTGATGCCCAATATATAAGCAGCTTCACCAAGGTCTTTCATTGAAAAACTTTTATTCAAGTATCCTTTTATGCTATCCAGAAATTATATATCATTTCCAATCAACAATATGTCGTCTACATATAATATCAGAAATGCTACAGAGCTCCCACTCATTTTCTTGTAAATACAGGCTTCTCCAAAAGTCTGTATAAAACCATATGCTTTGATCACACTATCAAAGTGTTTATTCCAATTCCGAGAGGCTTGCACCAGTCCATAAATGGATCGCTGGAGCTTGCACACTTTGTTAGCACCTTTTGGATCGACAAAACCTTCTAGTTGCATCATATACAACTCTTCTTCTATAAATCCATTCAGGAATGCAGTTTTGACATCCATTTACCATATTTCATAATCATAAAATGCGGCAATTGCTAACCTGATTCAGACAGACTTAAGCATCACTACGGGTGAGAAAGTCTTATCGTAGTCAACCCCTTGAACTTGTTGAAAACCTTTCGCAACAAGTCGAGCTTTGTAGACAATAACATTACCATTAGCGTCAGTCTTCTTCTTGAAGATCCATTTATTCTCGATGGCTTGCGATCATCGGGAAAGTCAACCAAAGTCCATACTTTGTTCTCAGACATGGATCCCATCTCAGATTTCATGGCCTCAAGCCATTTTGTGGAACTTGGGCTCATCATTGCTTCCTCATAGTTCGTAGGTTCGCCATGGTCAAGTAACATGACCTCTAGAATATGATTACCGTACCACTCTGGTGCGGATCTTACTCTGGTTAACCTACGAGGTTCGGTAGTAACTTGATCTGAAGTTTCATGATCAATATCATTAGCTTCCTCACTAATTGGTGTAGCCGTCACAGGAACCGGTTTCTGTGATGAACTACTTTCCAATAAGGGAGCAGGTACAGTTACCTCATCAAGTTCTACTTTCCTCCCACTCACTTCTTTCGAGAGAAACTCCTTCTCTGGAAAGGATACAAATTTAGCAATAAAAGTCTTGCCTTCAGATCTGTGATAGAAGGTGTACCCAATAGTCTCCTTTGGGTATCCTATGAAGACACATTTCTCCGATTTGGCTTTGAGCTTATCAGGTTGAAGTTTTTTCACATAAGCATCGCAGCCCCAAACTTTAAGAAATGACAACTTTGGTTTCTTGCCAAACCACAGTTCATAAGGCATCGTCTCAATGGATTTTGATGGTGCCCTATTTAACGTGAATGCGGCCGTCTCTAAAGCATAACCCCGAAACGATAGCGGTAAATCAGTAAGAGACATCATAGATCGCACCACATCTAGTAAAGTATGATTACGATGTTCGAACACACCATTACGTTGTCGTGTTCTGGGTGGCGTGAGTTGCAAAACTATTCCGCATTGTTTCAAATGTAAACCAAACCCGTAACTCAAATATTCTCCTCCACGATCAAATTGTAGAAACTTTATTTTCTTATTATGATGATTTTCCACATCACTCTAAAATTCTTTGAATTTTTCAAATGTTTCAGATTTATGTTTCATTAAGTAGATATACCCATATCTGCTCAAATCATCTGTGAAGGTGAGAAAATAACGATACCCGCCGCGAGCCTCAGTGTTCATTGGACCACATACATCAGTATGTATGATTTCCAACAAATCTATTGCTCGCTCCATAGTTCTGGAGAACGGCGTTTTAGTCATCTTGCCCATGAGGCACGGTTCATAAGTACCAAGTGATTCATAATCAAGTGATTCCAAGTCCATCAAGATGGAGTTTCTTCATGCGCTTTACACCAATATGACCCAAATGGCAAGTACCACAAATAAGTTGCACTATCATTATCAACTCTGCATCTTTTGGCTTCAACATTATGAATATGTGTATCACTATTATCGAGATTCAATAAAAATAGACCACTCTTCAAGGGTGCATGGCCATAAAAGATATTACTCATATAAATAGAACAACCATTATTCTCTGATTTAAATGAATAACCGTCTCACATCAAACAAGATCCAGATATAATGTTCATGCTTAACGCTGGCACCAAATAACAATTATTCAGGTCTAAAACTAATCCTGAAGGTAGATGTAGAGGTAGCGTGCCGACCGCGATCACATCAACTTTGGAACCATTTCCCATGCGCATCGTCACCTCGTCCTTAGTCAATCTTCGCTTAATCCGTAGTCCATGTCTCGAGTTGCAAATATTAGCAATAGAACCAGTATCAAATACTCAGGTACTACTGCGAGCATTAGTAAGGTACACATCAATAACATGTATATCACATATACCTTTGTTCACCTTGCCATCCTTCTTATCCGCCAAATACTTGGGGCAGTTCCGCTTCGAAAGGACGATCGCTTGCAATAGAAGCACTCGGTCTCGTGCTTAGGTCCGGACTTGGGTTTCTTCTCTTGAGCAGCAACTTGTTTGCCGTTCTTCTTGAAGTTTCCCTTCTTCTTCCCTTTACCCTTTTTCTTGAAACTGGTGGTTTTGTTGACCATCAACACTTGATGATCCTTTTTGATTTCTACCTCTGCAGCTTTTAGCATTGCGAAGAGCTCGGGAATAGTCTTGTTCATCCCTTGCATATTATAGTTCATCACGAAGCTCTTTTAGCTTGGTGGCGTGATTGAAGAATTACATCAATGACACTATCATCGTGAAGATTAACTCCCGGTTGAATCAAGTGATTATTATACCCGACATTTTGAGTATATGTTCACCGATGTAACTATTCTCTTCCACTTGCAGCTATAGAACTTATTGGAGACTTCATATCTCTCAATCCGGGCATTTGCTTGAAATATTAACTTCAATTTGTGGAACATCTCATATGCTCCATGACGTTCAAAACGTCGTTGAAGTCCCGGTTCTAAGCCGTAAAGCATGGCACACTGAACTATCGAGTAGTCGTCAGCTTTGCTCGCTAGACGTTCTTAACATCGTCGATTGCATCTGCAGCAGTTCGCACCCAGCGGTGCTTCCAGGCGTAATTCTTCTGTGCAGCAACGAGGATAATCCTCAAGTTATGGACCCAGTCCGTGTAATTGCTACCAACATCTTTAAACTTAGCTTTCTCAAGGAAAGCATTAAAATTCAACGAAACAACAGCACGAGCCATCTATCTACAACAAACATAGACAAGTAAACTACTATCAGGTACTAAGTTCATGATAAATTTAAGTTCAATTAATCATATTACTTAAGAGCTCCCACTTAGATAGACATCCCTCTAATCGTCTAAGTGATCACATGATCCAAATCAACTAAACCATGTCCGATCATCACATGAGATGGAGTAGTTTTCAATGGTGAACATCACTATGTTGATCATATCTACTATATGATTCACGCTCGACCTTTCGATCTCAGTGTTCCAAGGCCATATCTCTATATGCTAGGCTCGTCAAGTTTAACCTAAGTATTCCGCGTGTGCAACTGTTTTGCACCCGTGTATTTGAACGTAGAGCCTATCACACCCGATCATCACGTGGTGTCTCAGCACAAAGAACTTTCGCAACGGTGCATACTCAGGAAGAACACTTATACCTTGAAATTTAGTGAGAGAACATCTTATAATGCTACCGTCAATCAAAGCAAAATAAGATGCATAAAGGATAAAGATCACATGCAACCAATATAAGTGATATGATATGTCCATCATCATCTTGTGCTTGTGATCTCCATCTCTAAAGCACCATTGTGATCACCATCGTCACTGGCGCGACACCTTGATCTCCGTCGTAGCATCGTTGTCGTTTCGCCACCTATTGCTTCTACGACTATCGCTACCGCTTAGTGATAAAGTAAAGCAATTACAGGGCGATTGCATTGCATACAATAAAGCGACAACCATATGGCTCCTACCAGTTGCCGATAACTCGATTACAAAACATTATCATCTCATACAATAAAATATAGCATCACATCTTGACCATATCACATCACAACATGCCCTGCAAAAACAAGTTGGACGTCCTCTACTTTGTTGTTGCAAGTTTTACGTGGCTGCTACGGGCTGAGCAAGAACCGTTCTTACCTACGCATCAAAACCACAACGATAGTTCGTCAAGTTAGTGCTATTTTAACCTTCTCAAGGACCGGGTGTAGCCACACTCGGTTCAACTAAAGTTGGAGAAACTGACACCCGCCAACCACCTATGTGCAAAGCACGTCGGTAGAACCAGTCTGCGTAAGCGTACGCGTAATGTCGGTCCGGGTCGCTTCATCCAACAATACCGCTGAATCAAAGTATGACATGTTGGTAAGCAGTATGACTTGTATCGCCCACAACTCACTTGTGTTCTACTCGTGCATATAACATCTACGCATAAAACCAGGCTCGGATGTCACGATTGGAGAACGTAGTAATTTCAATAAAATTCCTACGCGCATGCAAGATCATGGTGATGCATAGCAAGAAGAGGGGAGAGTGTTGTCCACGTACCCTCGTAGACCGAAAGAGGAAGCGTTAGCACAACACAGTTGATGTAGTCGTACGTCTTCACGATCCGACCGATCAAGTACCGAACGCACGGCACCTCCGAGTTCAGCACACGTTCAGCTCGATGACGTCCCTCGAACTCCGATCTAGCCGAGCTTCGAGGGAGAGTTCGGTCAGCACGACGGCATGGTGACGATGATGATGTTCTACCGACGCAGGGCTTCGCCTAAGCACCGCTACGATATTATCGAGGTGGATTATGGTGGAGGGGGGCACCGCAGACGGCTAATAGATCTCAAGGATCAATTGTTGTGTCTAGAGGTGCCCCCTGCCCCCGTATATAAAGGACCAAGGGGGAGGGGGCGGCCGGCCAGGGGAGGGCGCGCCAGGGAGGAATCCTACTCCCACCGGGAGTAGGACTCCCTCCTTTCCTTGTCCAAGTAGGAGAAGGGAAGGAAGGGGAGAGAGGAGAGGAAGGAAAGGGGGGCGCCCCCCTCCTTGTCCTATTCGGACTAGAGGGGGAGGGGGCGCGGCCTGCCTTGGCCGCCCCTCCTTTGCTCCACTTTGGGCCCATGAGGCCCATTAACCCCTCGGGGGGTTCCGGTAACCCCCCGGTACTCCGGTATACATCCGATAACCCTCGGAACCATTCCGGTGTCCGAATATAGTCGTCCAATATATCAATCTTCATGTCTCGACCATTTCGAGACTCCTCGTCATGTCCGTGATCACATCCGGGACTCCGAACTATCTTCGGTACATCAAAACACATAAACTCATAATATAACCGTCATCTAACTTTAAGCGTGCGGACCCTACGGGTTCGAGAACTATGTAGACATGACCGAGACACGTCTCCGGTCAATAACCAATAGGGGAACCTGGATGCTCATATTGGCTCCTACATATTCTACGAAGATCTTTACCGGTCAAACCGCATAACAACATACGTTGTTCCCTTTGTCATCAGTATGTTACTTGCCCGTGATTCGATCGTCGGTATCTCAATATCTAGTTCAATCTCGTTACCGGCAAGTCTCTTTACTCGTTACGTAATGCATCATTCCGTAACTAACTCATTAGCTACATTGCTTGCAAGGTTTATAGTGATGTGCATTACTGAGAGGGCCCAGAGATGCCTCTCCGACAATCAGAATGACAAATCCTAATCTCGAAATACGCCAACTCAACATGTACCTTCGGAGACACCTGTAGAGCTCCTTTATAATCACCTAGTTACGTTGTGACATTTGGTAGCACACAAAGTGTTCCTCCCGTAAACGGGAGTTGCATAATCTCATAGTTGTAGGAACATGTATAAGTCATGAAGAAAGCAATAGCAACATACTAAACGATCAAGTGCTAAGCTAACGGAATGGGTCAAGTCAATCACATCATTCTCCTAATGATGTGATCCCGTCAATCAAATGACAACTCATGTCTATGGTTAGGAAACACAACCATCTTTGATCAACGAGCTAGACAATTAGAGGCATACTACTGACACTATGTTTGTCTATGTATTCACACATGTATTATGTTTCTGGTTAATACAATTCTAGCATGAATAATAAACATTTATCATGATATAATGAAATAAATAATAACTTTATTATTGCCTCTAGGGCATATTTCCTTCAAATTTTTTGCCATGTTTTTTTGTAGTGCTACTTGGCAACTTCCTAGTGTTAGTAGGTGGCAACTCCTAAAGATACCACCATCGTCCACATGCCTGTATCCTCTCCCACACCCAAAGCTGTTAGTTGCCATGTGCTTTGCAGGGTACATGGTAACTGCCCTAGTGTGCTTGTAAGCAGATGGCAACTCTCCCTTTACCCGAACATGTTATTTTTGTCATGTCTTTTTTGTAGTGCTACATGGCAACTGCTTAGTGTTAGTAGGTGACAACTCTTAAAATTTTTAAATCATGGCAACTGTAGTAGACCAGACCATACATGACAACAGATGCAGTTGTCCAAACATGGCATCTGGCACTTGACCTGAGATGGCAACTACAGTTGAGCAACCATGACAACTGCAGTTGAGCAACCATGGCAACTGTAGTTGCCAGACATGAGAACTGTAGTTCAGCAACATGGCAACTGCAGTTAAACGAACATGAAAGAGGGTTTGGACCATGGCAGCTGCGGAGACGCGTGGTGACTGTCACGCGGGGCGTGTGGCTCGCGGGCGGGGAGGGGCGACGGCCGAGAGAGGTCGTGTGGGCCGCGCGCTCGCTCGCCCGGACGTTGGCGATCGCGCCGCACACCGAACGTGCGGGTTGTGGCAGGGCGCGTCCGGACGTGTTCGTGCGGGCGAGCTTGTGTCGATACCGCACGGGGCATGCGGCACATACCCCTTAGATGCCACACGTGTGGCAGTTATCTTCGTAAAAAAAAATGACGCAAAACTGGCTTACTTTTTTTTTAGCTAAATTTGGCTTACATAATGCATACGAGACGGGACGGGCGCAGGGTGGGCCACAAGGAGGGGCCCGTAGAGGGGAAGGGAGGGGGTCCAAGTGTAACGGCCGGCCGCAACTAACAAACTCCCGCCCCCTGCCTTCCTCTGCCCTTTCTTCTTCTTCTATCCTCGAACACCTCCCCGTCCCCTCTCTTCCTCTAACTGCTCATATATATATCTGCCCCAGCGCCCACGCACGACTCCAGGAGACAGCCCACCACGCACGAGAGAGAGAGGGGGAGCGCCATCCGGAGAGATGAGCAGCGGTGGCAGCATGTCGCCGGCGCTGGCGAGGTCCAGCGGTGGCAGCATGTCCCCGTCGATGGCGTGGTCACCGTCATCCAGGAGGGGGGAGCACAGGAACGGCGGCGGCCGCTTCAGGGCGGAGATCGAGATGGACACGGGCGTCGCCCTTCCTAGGCGAGTCATCCTTCTCTCGATTCTTTCCTCCTTCTTGGTTCCGTCCTCCAACGTTTCTCTCCATCTTGCTCTGCTTCTTCCGCGCGCCGATGCTTACTGAGCTCGCCTCCGTTCTCGCGGTCGCCTCCCGCCATTGTTGCACCTCTCTGCCCTGCTCTGTTCATTCAAGGATTGCTCGCTTTCTTGCTCGACGTGTCTCTGTTTCGGACCGGGTTAATTGATTCTTGGTGTTTGGTTCGCGACTCGAAATGCAGGGGCCCGGAGCTTGGGTTCGCCGCCGCCGTGCGAGAGCCGCTGGTGAGGCTGCAGCGCCCCAAGTACGACTTCGAGAGGTGGGACTGGGGCTACTTCGCATGGCCGCACGACCGTCTCGACGGTAAGCATCTTCCTCCCGGTGCGATCGAGTGCGCCAACTGATTGCTCACTACTGAATCTGGACAGGCGTTTAGGCTAGGTTAATCCCTCCACCGCCTTTCTTTGGGTTCAGGACTAGATGCCTCAGTTGAGTTGACCGTTGGTTACTGAATCTGGACGGGAAAGTTGGCTTGGTTAATCCCACCTATCCTGTTATGTTTCACAGCATGGAAGGTTGCTGTATCTGTAAATTTTCGTGGGACTAGATACCTCTAGTTGAGTTGACAGTTGGTGACTGAATCTGGACGGGAAGTTGGCTTGGTTAACCCCCCATCTTGTTTGGTTTCGGAGCCTGGAAGGTTTCTGTATCTGTAAACTTTGATGGGAAGGATGTAGAAACGCCACGTTTAGTTAGCTGTCCCTGACAAGAAATTGGATTCCTTGTGTCTGCAAATGCGAATGCAGATGGAGTACCTGTTTACAGGATTGGGCGTGGCAAAAATTTCCCAAAAAATTGGGTTATGTTGGTACACATATTTGCTTATGTTGGCACAATGCCACAGGTTATGTTTGATTCTTCATTAGTCTCTTGTTTGAGAGTGCTGTAGAAACACAAATTTCAAATTTCTGACAATGAAGTGAAAGATGTCCACAATCCAACTAGAAACTGAATATTTTGCATCATCAAATGGAAGTACAGTAGCTGTTTAAGTTCTCGTTGGACATAACCCTATTAAACTTGGGGTCATTCTTGTTCAGTTCAATCTGACTCTGTTTACTTCTTCAGTAATCTTTGATTTGAGTATTGCTGTTGCAACACAAACTACATTTTCTGACAAGATTGATCAAAATCCAGCCAATATGGAGATGAGGGACAGCGATCCGAGGGCGACATTCGAGGCGGACTCCAAGGTGACAGAGAGCTTCCTGAGCCGGAGCACACTGCAGCTAGAGGCCGGCGAAGGCTTCCCGAGCCAGAGCTCGCCGCAGCTAGAGGCGAGCGAGGGCGGCTTCACGGTCCAGAGCATGCTGGAGCTAGAGGCCGGCCAGTGCTGCCTGTGTCAGAGCACGCTGCCGCTGGGGGCCGGCCACGGCCAGTGCTTCCTGTGCCAGAGCACGCTGCAGCTGGAGTCCGTCCACGGCCAGGGCTTCCCGAGCCAGAGCACGCTGGAGCTGGAGGCCGCCGAGGGCTTCCTAATAAGCCAGAGCTGGCCGCAGCCGGAGGCGAGCGACGGCTTCCCGAGTCAGAGCACGCTGCAGCTCGAGGCCGGCGAAGGCTCCCCAAGCGGCCGGAGCATGCTGTCGGTAGAGTTCGACGACGACACGCCCCTCGGACGCTACGCGCCGTGGCGTCGGGGATGCGCAGAGTCCAACCCGTTCCTGCTTGACCATTGCATGGCACCGCAAGGTCGTTGGGCATACTAGGAGCAGGAGTGAGCCACACCATGACCATATCCCCCCTTGTCTGCAGCACACTGAGAAAGAAAGAGATCGAGGGGGGTAACCTACAAGCCGGACGACGATCTGACGATATGATCCCCAAATCTGAAGATTTTGGGTACGGTGTCTTGGCAGAGAACAACCGAGGAGATTATTCTATTCGACTGGCAACGGGGGAGCTAAACCAGGAGAAGCAGAAGGTCGTCGACGGGACGATGGCGTCTGTTGATTCGTAGGTTGAGACTTGAGAGACTGATGCGTCTGGCATCAGTTTGCTGATCGGGATACAGTAGGGTTAGCATCAACAAGTTTTGGTTCAAAACTGTCAGAAAAAAACTCTGTAAAACTGTTAGAAAGAAACTCTGTACAGTAGAGATATACTACTACATACACACCCATGTAAAGCTCCCCAGAATTCCATGGCTCTTCTGAACAACTGTTGTTGACTGGATTTGTACGCAGTATACCAGCTGGTTTGTAATTTGATTGATTGTCTTCGATCTCCTGGTATTATATCACTTAGTATCACTTATGTTTGGTTGGAGATAGGCAACGTCAATGTAAACGTAATGGGTTTACACTGTTACTGTAAACGGTATGAGCAAAAAACAAAATTTGTTTGGCTAACTGATGTAACGTTAACCAATACCGGGGCATGAAGCATCTAAGAAAATAGGAGCTCCCACGCATCTCCTTCCTCCGGACTTCACTCCACCAGCCTGCATCACCCAGGCAGACGAAGGCCTACCACACAGAACTCCAGGCGCTCCCGCCGTTGTTCTTGGTCATGCCAGCCAGACCGTCTCAGGCAGACCGTGGCCGTCGTGGCGGAGGGCCGGAGGCGACGCCGCAGGGCCTGAAGAAGAAGGGGTTGCATTTCCTGCCGTAGCAAAATCGGAGTACTCCCCGCACGTCCGCACCGACAAGGTCGTTGCCCCATCCCCCGCCGCCTCGGCGACAACGACGGTGGTGTCCGCGGCGAGCTTCCCCGGGGACTTCGAGCTCCTGTTTGCCATGAACCAGAGGGGTCTCGGCCGCCGCCAGCGATAAGTCACGGTCGTGATGTCCTCGTGGAGCCCGAGGGAGGACGCGAGCAAGAAGCAGCAGCAGCTACTGCCGCCGCCAACGCGATGGTCGGGCCTCGCCGGCGTCCTGTACTTCGACTGATCCAATTATGCATCCCCCTTTCCCGTCTATTTTCCTCTATGCGCTTCGATCCAGTTTCTCGCACGCACAGGTGCTTTCTGTTACCGAGGATTTTGAGCGGTATCAGATTTGTATTGGCAGGGATTTGATACCGCTGTTATCAGATTACGGACCATCCAAAACAAACAGGATTTTCTGGTATCTGTTAACGATGTAATCGGATTACGTTACAAGTGCACGAACCAAACACCTTAGTACTTCAGAAGAGGAGAGAATGAAAGAGGCAGCTCCGAACTTAGAGTACCTGGCTTCTTTCTTTATCATGTCATAACAAAACATGACATATCAATACTCAAGATTACTGGCTTGTTTTTTTTTCAGTAAACAATATTAGTGGCTTCTTCTCTCTTTTCATATATGATTGCTGGCCTCGCATTTCTCCGGGCAACCTGCCTGTATGTTTGGTAAGCACTAAGCAGGAACCAGAGCCAATGCCAGGGAGCAGAGCAGAGCGATGGCAAATTGCAATGGCATGAATGACATGGAATGCAAAGCCTGACCTGACGCATCATGGTCCATGTATATCACCACACTGCCCCAGGCACAGGACCTCCATTGACTCAACAGAGACAGGTCACCAGCCAACATACGTATGTAGGGCACACGAGGCGATATATCAACACCCCCGTCGCAAGGGCTGCTGCTTCTCATGCTTGACACTGCTGACACACATGACACAACACACCACCACAAGATATATCCCTCAGCGGCACGGCACATAGCAACACACATAGGCTTAGGCCAACTCCAACGCGGATTAACAAAAAAAAGGGAGTGCAAGTTGGATGCAGGCGACCCTGGCCGAACGAATAGAGGAAACATGGGCGACCTCCCATCACCCCACCACCCCCCCATGAGCTAGGCTACGGTTCCGCCCCCTCCCCTCCCTTCCCGCGTTCTGTCCACCACTCGCCCCCCCCCCCTCAGCTGGCGACGGGCGGCCTCGCCCTCCTGTCTCCTTCGCCCCTCCCGTCCCTTTCCCCTCCCATGCCGTCGGCTTGGTCCGCTGCCCTGCCCGGCGGCGCGGGCGGCGGGTTGCTCTTCCCTCGCTCATATGGGCGCGCGGCCTCCGATGGCGGCGGTGCGGCTCGGCCGCAGCAGGTGGCTCGGCATCGGATTCCGGCGGCTTCGAGGTCCTTGGTCCGGCGGCGCTTAGCGTGGGCAAGGGCGGCGTGGCGGTGTTGGTGGCCGGCGGCACCGCGTGGCCCAGATCTGGGCCCCTTCGGGCTCCGTATGGGCTAGGGCGGGCCGCCGACTCGGTGCGCGGCAATGTTGCTCCGTGGTTGGTGGCGAGGAGGCGGTGGTCTGCGGCCGGTGGCGGCTTCATCGGTCGGCGAGTTGCAGCGTGACGGCAGGGGCTGTCCGGACCCTTTTGGGTCCAGCCGGGCCTCACTGCCTGGCAGGCCCCTTGTCCGTGCGTCCGATCGGCTCCGCGGCGGCGGCGGCTGTCCCCTCACGTCGGTGATGTTGCGGATGCCCCCGAGCCCACTATCTCTTCTCCCATCCTCCAGGTCTCGTGTCGGTGACCTCAGGGAGACGGTGAAGTTGATTCGGTGACCGTGGTGGCACATGTTGGTGGGCGGCGTGATGGGCGGTGCACTATGGTTCGTCTGGGTGGTGGTGGGGTTTGGGTTGGGAGAAATCTCTGCCGGCTCGTCCGGCCCCAATGTGGCAACGCCTGTGGGTGCCGTCGGACCTTCCTGAAGGGCGTCGGGTACACCCTCCCTCCACTGCCCCCCGCGTACCGGTGGAAACCCTAGGACTAGTCCGGGCAGCAGCGGTGTCGTCGTCGCCTCCTTCTTGAAGGTGTTGCCTGGTACGCGACGTTTTGGAGTGTTGGGAGCCTGGTGGTACTTCTCCGGAGGGTGCAGCGGTTGCCGGTCATCTTTGTTTCGTTGATCTGCCGTTGTTGGCATTTGTTTCTCTTCTTTTTTTTCTCTGCTTTTCTTTGGGCTTGTTTGTGCTGCAGCCCCAACACCTATCGTTGGATGTATCGGTGGTTGCTTTGTAATACAAAGCGGGGAGGAAACCATTTTTCGTGATTAACAAAAAAAGGGCATCACCAAATGTGGCACGGATAGGAGCGGAGGCCATCCAATGGCAGGCACCAAATGTCCGCTCCCAGTTTTTTTCTATACCCGGACTATTCAAAACAATCAAAGATAAATAACACAATTCTTATCCAATTGAAAGATAAATATTATAATGCAACAATAATTCAGATAAAAATATTACAATACAAACAAAAGTATAGATATAAAATAGTTCAAGTTTGAATTCATCTTAGCCAGACACATGTTCTAGTTTTCCATATGAAACTTCCAAAGATGCTAAACCACATCATTCTGCAACTGCTCATGAGTTTGTCAATGTCGATTTTGCTCTTGAAGCTGGATAGGATCACCCATGTTTTCAAAATCTAGACCATGGCAAACTTCATCATCCTCATCCTCCACAATCATGTTGTGCATGATTGCACACGTTGTCATCACGTCCCACAATGTTCCTGCATCCCATAGTTTAACAAGCCCGCGAAGAGCTGCAAATTGGAGCACTCCAAATGCTCTCTCCACACTGTTTCTAGCCAATTCTTGTTTTGGGGGAAAATGACATATTTTGAAGGATAGTTACCATCAAAGATAGTATACCATGTTGTAGTTATGACCATTGATGGCAAGGTTATCAGAATCGTGATTTTGAATCAGATCGGAGCTTCAATGGTAGGATCACAAATCGTAGAATCTTCACTATCAGGATCATAGAAATGCAGATTCTAAGAACTAGAATCATAGAATCAAAGGGGTTAGTTTAGATCGTAAAGTCGTATAATCGCATAACAGAATTGCGATTCTGACAACCTTGATTGATGGTATAGTTGCACTTAGGAGCTTGGCCCGCACACAACCTTGCAAACAATGGAGACCACTTCAGCATGCCAAATAAAGAGTGTCAAAACTAGAGGTCATGCGATGCAACTGCTTCAAGAATGATGGTGGGATTTTTGCGATGACCTTGCTATTGCCCTTGTTGAGCATAAGGTCAGTTCTTTGATTTCCAGTGCATGCAATTCAGGGATCCGAGCATACTTGTAAACTATCTTGCATCTCCAGTTGCCATGAGCCTTGTTGCATATGCGTGAGTGGGTTCTCTCAAGTACTCCGGTCCAAACACCTTCACCACTGCAGTAGCAAATTTTACCATCGCTTCGAGACATGTGCTTTCAGACATTGACAGGTACTCATCCCACGAATCAGTGGTCGTGCCATAGGCAAGCATGTTAATTGTAGTCGTGCACTTCAGGTAACCAAAGAACTCAATGGTTCTAATGGATCCTTCTTCCGAATGAAGTAATCATGATTGGTCCGGACACCATGGTAGATGCAACAAATACTTGTCGCCACATCCGAAATGGATGTCGGACATAGGGCTCGAATAGTGCATCGGAGGCAAAAGTAGTCACCGAACAACATCAAATGCCCATGTGCCCTATTCCGATTCAACACTCGACGTGTGACTCCCCGAGACCGATGCTACAGTTGCCTTCCATTTATTTTAGTTGTTGTCGTGTGTTTATTCCAACTCCGAGATGCTTGCACCAGTCCATAAATGGATCGCTGGAGCTTGCACACTTTGTTAGCCCCCTTTGGATCGACAAAACCTTCCGGTTGCATCATATACAACTCTTCTTCCGTAAATCCATTCAGAATGCGGTCTTTACATCCATTTGCCAAATTTCATAATCATAAAATGCGGCAATTGCTAACATGATTCGACAGACTTAAGCATCGCTTCGGTGAGAAGGTCTCATCGTAGTCAATCCCTTGAACTTGTCGAAAACCCTTTGCGACAAGTCGAGCTTTGTAGACGATAATATTACCGTCGTGTCGGTCTTCTTCTTGAAGATCCACTTGTTTTCTATTGCTTGCCTACCCTCGGGCAAGTCAACCAAAGTCCATACTTTGTTTTCATACATGGATCCCATCTCGATTTCATGGCCTCAAGCCATTTTGCGAATCTGGGCTCACCATCGCTTCTTCATAGTTCGTAGGTTCATCATGATCTAGTAGCATGATTTCCGAACAGGATTACCGCACCACTCTGCAGTGCGGATCTTACTCTGGTTGATCTACGGGTTCTGCGAACTTGATCTGAAGTTTCATGATCAACATCATCAACTTCCTCACTACTTGGTGTAGATGTCTCGAAACCGGTTTACGTGATTTAACTACTTTCAAGTAAGGGAGAAGGTACAATTACCTCATCAAGTTCTACTTTCCTCCCACTCACTTCTTTGAGAGAAACTCCTTCTCTAGAAAGGATCCATTCTTAGCAACGAATGTCTTGCCTTCGGATCTGTGATAGAAGGTGTACCCAACTGTCTCCTTTGGGTATCCTATGAAGACACATTTCTCGATTTGGGTTCGAGCTTATCAGTTGAAGCTTTTTCACATAAGCATCGCATCCCCAAACTTTAAGAAACGACAACTTTGGTTTCTTGCCAAACCACAGTTCATAAGGTGTCGTCTCAACGGATTTCGACGGTGTTCTATTCAGTGTGAATGCGGCCGTCTCTAGAGCATAACCCCAAAACGATAGCGGTAAATCAGTAAGAGACATCATAGATCGCACCATATCTAGTAAAGTACGATTCGACGTTCGACACACCATTACTGTTGTGGTGTTCCGGTGGCGTGAGTTGCTAAACTATTCCGCATTGTTTCAAATGTAGACCAAACTCGTAACTCAAATATTCACCTCCACGATCGATCGTAGAAATTTAATTTTCTTGTTACGATGATGTTCAACTTCACTCTGAAATTCTTTGAACTTTTCAAATGTTTCAGACTTATGTTTCATTAAGTAGATATACCCATATCTCGCTTAAGTCATCTGTGAAGGTGAGAAAATAACGATATCCGCCACGAGCCTCAACATTCATCGGACCACATACATCTGTATGTATGATTTCCAACAAATCTGTTGCTCTCTCCATAGTACCGAGAACGGGTTTTAGTCATCTTGCCCATAAGGCACGGTTCATAAGTGCCAAGTGATTCATAATCAAGTGACTCCAAAAGTCCATCAAGATGGAGTTTCTTCATGCGCTTTACACCGATATGACCTAAACGGCAATGCCACAAATAAGTTGCACTATCATTATCAACTCTGCATCTTTTGGTTTCAACATTATGAATATGTGTATCACTACTATCGAGATTCATCAAAATAGACCACTCCTCAAGGGTGCATGACCATAAAAGATATTACTCATATAAATAGAACAACCATTATTCTCTCGATTTAAATGAATAACCGTCTCGCATCAAACAAGATCCAGATATAATGTTCATGCTCAACGCAGCACCAAATAACAATTATTTAGGTCTAAAACTAATCCGAAGGTAGATGTAGAGGTAGCGTGCCGACCGCGATCACATCGACTTTGGAACCATTTCCCACGCGATCGTCACCTCGTCCTTTGCCGGTGTTAAGCTAATCCGTAGTCCTGTTTGAGTTGCAAATATTAGCAATGTAACCGGTATCAAATACCAGTGCTCTGCAAGCTCTAGTAAGGTACACATCAATAACATGTATATCACATATACCTTTGTTCACCTTGCCATCCTTCTTATCCGCCAAATACTTGGGGCGTTCCGCTTCAAAGGACGATCGCTTGCGGTAGAAGCACTCGATTTGTGTTTAGGGCCAGACTTGGGTTTCTTCTCTGAGCAAAGAACTTGCTTGCTGTTCTTCTTGAAGTTCCCTTCTTCTTCCCTTTGTCTTTCTTCTTGAAACTAGTGGTCTTATTGACCATCAACACTTGATGCTCCTTCTTGATTTCTACCTCCGCAGCCTTTAGCATTGCGAAGAGCTCGGTATAGTCTTTACTAACCCTTGCATATTATAGTTCATCACGAAGCCTTTGTAGCTTGGTGGCGTTGATTGAAGAATTACATCAATGACACAATCATCCGGAAGATTAACTCCCAATTGTGTCAAGTGATTGTAGTACCCGGACATTCGAGTATGTGCTCACTAACAGAACTATTCTCCTCCATCTTGCAGCTATAGAACTTATTGGAGACTTCATATCTCTCAATTCGGGCATTACATTGGAATATTAACTTCAACTCTGGAACATCTCATATGCTCCATGACGTTCAAAACGTCGTTGAAGTCCCGGTTCTAAGCCGTAAAGCATGGCACACTCGAACTATAGAGTAGTCATCGCCTTTGCTCGCGAGACGTTCACAACAACCGGTGTTGCTCCAAAGAAGAGTCGGCACCTAGCGGTGCATCCAGGGCGTAACTCTTACGTGCAGCAATGAGGATGATCCTCAAGTTACGGACCCGATCCGTGTAATTGCTACCATCATCTTTCAACTTTGCTTTCTCAAGGAACGCATTAAAATTCAACGGAACAACAAAGACGAGCCATCTATCTACAATCAAACATAAACAAGCAAGATACTATCGGTACTAAGTTCATGATAAATTTAAGTTCAATTAATCATATTACTTAAGAACTCCCACTTAGAAAGACATCTCTCTAGTCATCTAAGTGATCACGTGATCCAAATCAACTAAACCATAACCGATCATCATGTGAAATGGAGTAGTTTTCAATGGTGAACATCTTATGTTGATCATATCTACTATATGATTCACGCCGACCTTTCGGTCTCCGTGTTCGAGGCCATATCTGCATATGCTAGGCTCGTCAAGTATAACCCGAGTATTCTGCGTGAGCAAAACGGCTTGCACCCGTTGTAGATGGACGTGAGCTTATCACACCCGATCATCACGTGGTGTGCGGGCACGACGAACTTTGGCAGCGGTGCATACTGGGAGAACACTTCTTGATAATTTAGTGAGAGATCATCTTATAATGCTACCGTCAATCAAAGCAAGATAAGATGCATAAAGGATAAACATCACATGCAAATCAATATAAGTGATATGATATGGTCATCATCATCTTGTGCTTCGTGATCTTCATCTCCGCAGCACCACCATGATCACCATCGTCACCGGCGCGACACCTTGATCTCCATCGTAGCATCGTTGTCGTCTCGCCAATCTTATGCTTCTACAACTATCGCTACCGCTTAGTGATAAAGTAAAGCATTACAGGGCGATTGCATTACATACAATAAAGCGACAACCATATGGCTCCAGCCGATTGCCGATAACCGGTTACAAAACATGATCATCTCATACAATAAAATATAGCATCACGTCTTGACCATATCACATCACAACATGCCCCGCAAAAACAAGTTAGGCGTCCTCTACTTTGTTGTTGCAAATTTTACGTGGCTGCTACGGGCTTAAGCAAGAACCGGTCTTACCTCGCATCAAAACCACAACGATACTTCGTCAAATAGACTCCGTTTAACCTTCTCAAGGACCGGGCGTAGCCACACTCAGTTCAACTAAAGTGAGAGAGCAGACACCCGCCAATCACCTTTAAGCAACGAGTGCTCGTGGCGGTGAAACCAGTCTCGCGTAAGCGTCTGGCGTAATGTCGGTCCGGGCCGCTTCATCTCACAATACCGCTGAACCAAAGTATGACATGCTTGGTAGGTAGTATGACTTGTATCGCCCACAACTCACTTGTGTTCTACTCGTGCAAAACATCAAACCATAAAACCTAGGCTCGGATGCCCTTTGTTGGGGAACGTAGTAATTTCAAAAATTTCCTCGCACACGCAAGATCATGGTGATGCATAGCAGCGAGAGGGAGAGTGTTGTCTCGTACCCTCGTGAGACCAAGCGAAGCGATCACAACATAGAGGAAGTAGTCGTACGTTCTCCTCGCGATTCGACCGATCCGGCGCCGTTACTCCGGCGCCCCAGTTCTTGACACACGTACAGCTCGATGGCGTCCCTCGTACTCGATCCAGCCGAGTGTCGAGGGAGAGTTCCGTCGGCCGACGGCGTGGTGACGATCTTGATGTTTCACGGCGCGAGGCTTCGCTTAAACTTCGCGACGGTATGACCGAGGTGGAATATGGTGGAGGGGCACCGCACGGCTAAGGAACGATCCGTAGATCAAACTTGTGTATCCTAGGGTGCCCCTTGCCCCGTATATAAAGGAGGGAGGGGGAGGCCGGCCGGCCCCTATAGGCGCGCCAAGGGGGAGTCCTCCTCCTAGTTGGAGTAGGACTCCCTTCCTAGTCCAACTAGGAAGGAGAAGGGAAGGAAAGAGAGGAGAGGAGAGGGAAGGGGCCGCCCCCTCCTGTCCTATTCGACTCCCACAGGGGCGCCACCTCTGGTGCGGCCCTCTCTCTCCCTCTTGGCCCACTAAGGCCCATAACTTCCCGGGGTTCCGTTAACCCCTCCAACTCCGGTTTTCTCCGAAACTTCCGAACCTTTCGGTGTCCGAATATAGCCATCCAATATATCAATCTTTATGTCTCGACCATTCCGAGACTCCTCATCATGTCCGTGATCACATCCGGGACTCGAACTTCTTCGGTACATCAAAATACATAAACTCATAATAAGCATCATCGAAACCTTAAGCGTGCGGACCCTACGGTTCGAGAACAATGTAGACATGACCGAGACACGTCTCGGTCAATAACCAATAGCGGGACCTGGATGCCCATATTGGTTCCTACATATTCTACGAAGATCTTTATCGGTCGACCGCATAACAACATACGTTGTTCCCTTTGTCATCGGTATGTTACTTGCCTCGAGATTCGATCGTCGGTATCCAATACCTAGTTCAATCTCGTTCGGAAAGTCTCTTTACTCGTTCATAATACATCATCTCACAACTAACTCATTAGTTGTAGTGCTTGCAAGGCTTCATGATGTGCATTACCGAGAGGGCCAGAGATACCTCTCCGACAATCGGAGTGACAAAACCTAATCTCAAAATCGCCAACCCAACATCGCCTTTGGAGACACCTGTAGTACTCCTTTATAATCACCCGATTACGTTGTGACGTTTGGTAGCACCAAAGTGTTCCTCCGTAAACGGAGTTGCATAATCTCATAGTTACAGGAACATGTATAAGTCATGGATAAAAGCGGTAGCAACATACTAAGCGATCGTGTGCTAAGCTAATGGAATGGGTCATGTCAATCAGATCATTCTACTAATGATGTGACCTTGTTAATCAAATAACAACTCTTTGTTCATGGTTAGGAAACATAACCATCTTTGATTAACAAGCTAGTCTAGTAGAGGCATACTAGTGACATGTTGTTTGTCTATGCATTCACACATGTATCATGTTTCCGGTTAATACAATTCAAGCATGAATGATAAACATTTATCATGAAATAAGGAAATAAATAATAACTTTATTATTGCCTCTAGGGCATATTTCCTTCACCTTGTTCATGTGTTGTTTGTTTATCATGCAGTTTGCTTCTTTCCGATTGTGCTTCTTCTCAATAGTCCCGATTTCGTTGCGATTGTGAGGATTCGTTTGACTACGCTTGGTTCGTATACACCCGTTCGTATTCTTCATGGACTCGGTCTTTTCCTAGCGGGATCTCAGCAAGATGACCGTTACCCTGGATACCACTACTATCTTTGCTTTGCTAGTTGTCTCGATGCTATCGCTATGTCGCGCTACGTACCACTTGTTTATCAAGCCTCCCAAATTATCATGACAGCCTCTAACCTTTTCCACCATCCTAGCAAACTGTTGTTTGACTATGTTACCGCTTTGCTCAGCCCCTCTTATAGGGTTGCTAGTTGTAGGTGCAGTGCAGGTTGTTCCATGTTGGGACATGGATATCATGGGATATCACAATATCTCTTATTTAATTAACGCATCTATATACTTGGTATAGGGTGGAAGGCTCGGGCTTTTGCCTAGTGTTTTGTTCCACTCTTGCCGCCCTAGTTTCCGTCATACCGGTGTTATGTTCCTTGAATTTTGCGTTCCTAACGCGGTCGGGGCTTATGGGCCCCCCTTGACAATTCGCTTTCAATAAAACTCTTCCAACAAGGCCCAACTTTAGTTTTACCATTTGCCTAATAACAACTAAAACTTGCATAGGGACCGGCGAGCACCCGAGGATAATTAATCAACAACCCAGGCCAGCGCTCCTCATGAGTGTTGGCCCAAACTAGAGCACTCTACGGGGCTGCCCCGGGGCAACATGGGTTATTTTTGGCACCTGTACGCGTAGCTCATCTGTCGTGGCCTGAGACGAGATACGCGCGACTACTATCAGGGTGTCGGCACGTCGGGTGGTCTTGCTGGTTTTGTTTTACCATTATAGAAATGTCTTGTGAACCGGGATTCTAAGCTTGATCTGGTTGTTCCGGGAGGAGGATTTTCCTCTGTTGATCGTGAGAGTTTGTCATGGACTAAGTTGGGACACCCTTGCAGGGTTTGAACTTTCGAGAGTCGTTCCCACGATAATGTGGAAAATGGGAATTTTTAATATCCTGTTATAGTGAACTTGACACCAGATCCGAATTAAAATACACCAACCGCGTGTGTAACCGTGGCCGTCTCTTTTCAAGTGAGTTCGAGAAGAGAACACGGTGGGGTTTTGTTTGAACATAAGTAGTTCAGGATCACTTCTTGATCATTACTAGTTTGCGACCGTTTGCGTAGTTTCTCATCTGATTCTTGTACTCGTAAGTTAGCCACCATACAATGCTTAGTGCTGCTGCAACCTCACCACTTATCTTTCCATACCCATCCAGCTTTGCTAGTACTGATACCCATGGTAATGGGATTGCTGAGTCTCGTGGCTCACAGATTACTACAACAACAGTTGCAGGTACAAGTAATTTGATGATCTGACGTGAGAGTGATGCTTGCTTGTTTTCAAGTTCTTCTGCTTCTTCGATCAGGGGATAGGTTCCTGGTCGGCAGCCTGGGCTAGCAAGGTGGATGTCGTTTGTGTTTTTGTTTGTGTTTCATCCGTAGTCGGATGTTGCTCTTCTGTATGATGTTTGATATATGCATGTGGCATTTGTATGTATCCCCATCTATTATGTAATGGCACGATGTAATGATATCCACCTTTCAAAGTGTCTTCAATATGCGCTTTTATCCTTGGCGGGACCTTCGAGTTCCTCTCGAATAGGGTCGCATATTGGGCGTGATCAGTTGGTATCAGAGCCTCGACCGACCATAGGAGCCCCCTTGATTGATCGTAGTTTGGCCGTTGTCGAGTCCAAAAGAAAACTATTTTCGGAGTCTAGTTATATCGGAGAGTAGGAATTCTTTTTACTCCTTATCCCCTTCGTCGCTCTCGTGAGGAATCGTGGCGTAGGTGTTTTGACTTACTCCTCTTCCCCTTCAAATTTTCTTTTGGATCATGCAAGCTTCTTTTGTTTTTTGTGTTCTCAATTATTCAACCGATGCACTACTCTTCGAGTTATTCCAACCTCTTCAACTTTGGAAAGATCGATTCTCAGTTTTCCCAATGGAGTTCGATTCCCCATCCCAAGTTGTTTTCTTTTCCCACCCTCGCACCCTTTTCTTCCAAGAGTCTGAAGTCTCTAATCGAGTATCCATTTTGTTTGTGTGAAGCCTCTTCATTCTTTCCTTAATTGTTTCAATCGGTGAATTCTCGTCTAGTTCATCATTGTTCATCACGTTTTCTTTCCGGTGGATTCAATTTAAGTTTTTTGGGTTGATCATATTCTTTTCTTTGAATGAAATGTTTCCTCTTGCTCATTTGGATCTTGCCATTTAATTGTTCCGGAGTGCTGAAGACATCTCAGAAGATTCGTGTTTGCGTTCTAATTAATTCAAGGTTGTCACCTCACTCAACTATTTCAATTGTGCTGGTGCATCATCTATCTTATTCAATCGTTTTTCATCAGTGCTTCTTTTTTAGTGGGCCCTAACCCATAGGTTTATCCCTAGAATCTTACCTGGCTCTTCCAATTATTCTGGAGTTATTCTCAAATTCTTTTCAAAGTTGACGCAAGAATGAATTCTCATCAGTCAGATAACTTCTCCAAGATCCTTTCAAATTCTTTTCACCTTTGGCTCAACCTCTCTATTCTTCATTGTTCCGAAGCACCTCTCTAATTTCTTCACGGTATTTCGTTTCGTCATTCTCTGCTTGAAGACCGAAGAAGAGTTCCGTAAATCTTGGCCCGTTCTCTTGAAGATTCATGGTTCTAGTTTCATCCTCACAATTATTTTCGATTGTGAGAATTATTTTAATACCCATCCAAAACATTTCGGGAGTTGCTTTCTCTCTTTGATCTTTCGGAGGCCATCATTTCATAAGATTTCTTCGTTCCAAGTTTTCAGCTTCGTTCTCCAATTATTCTATAGTGATGCCTCTTCGTTCGTCTCCATATTCCTATGGTAGTTCATTCAAGATTCCTATTCCTTTGTTATCATTTAATCCAGTTGTTCTTTCCAAAATCCTACTGGTGGCCTGTTGAGTTTGCGCTATATATCTCTTTATCCTTTCAAAGAAGAATAAGTTGCATGTCAAATCCGTTGGTCATCAATTAAATTTGATGAGGATAAGCATAACGTAATTCTTATTCTTATTTCATTGTGGTCAAGTAATCCCTTCCTTCGGAGTTTGTTCATGATGAATAAATAATCCCAAATGTTTATCTTTTCTTTTCCGGAGTTGAAAGTTTCCTCAGCCATCCCGTCAGAACCTCCACCTAAATCACTACAAGGCTTTAACCTTATTCATTTCATCCTTCATTTCTATCTCATCATCCTTTTGTTACCAGAGTTCTTCATGGTGGTTCTTCATGATTTAATTCATTCTTCAAGTGTTCATCAAAATTCTTGTGGAGCAGCTCAAGTATTCTTCTTCTTGAGTCTCGAGGTGCAATTAATTCTCCGTATTCTTTTGAAGTGGAGTTTTGCAATTCGTCGTTCTTCTCAACTATTCAATCATTTGGTTGTGGCATAATTTCACCTCAAGTTTTGTGATGTTTTCCATAAGCCCACAACAACCTTAACCTTTTGTTGTTGATTCTTCAACAACTCCGTTCAAGCCTTTGTCCTAAAGATGCTCTTTCGAATTCTTTTGAGGTAGAATATGTTGTTTTCTTCACAATTCTTTTCATTCCATTCTTCCATTTGTTCCCGAGGCATTGTGTCGTTGCTATCATAAAGTATCATCCCATCTTGCCAAGTTCATGTTTTATTCCTTCCATTTTCAGCCGAAGTGCTGCCCAAATTCCTTCGTTCGAATTTTTTTCTATTTGTTTTTTAGCGGAGTGGTTACGAATTCATTCTTGTTCCTTGAGCTCTTGTTTCATGTCTTTCCACCTGCAAGGTTCTCGCAATGTTCCGTGTTCCTCTTTTCTAACGGAGTGTTTTCAATGCCGTTCATCTCCGTTGTATTCTTTCCCTGAATTGTCTAACCTCTCAAGGTTCTTTTGTTTCACTCAATTGTCCTAGAAGCAACTTTGTTCTCCTATTTCCTCTTCTGTCTCGTACTTAAGATCTCGGGACGAGATCTCTTGTTAGTGGGGGAGTGTTGTGACGCCCCGAGAATGATGCTCCAGTTGTCTTCCATTTTTTTAGTTGTTGTCGTGTGTTTATTGTGTTTGTCACATTATCATAATTGTTTTGCATATTTCATTCCTATATGTTTATGCCATGTTCATGCATTGTAGCATACTTATTTCATGCCTCCAACATGCCGTCATATTAACTCCGCTCATATATATGCCCAGTTTTTCACTAAGTATTAATCTGTAACATAACTTTGCATTTTGCATGGATCATAGTAAATAAACCATGATGCTTATGAACCTGATTAGTAAACATGTTTTGAAGCATGTCATCTCTACTTTAAGTGCATATCAAGTTTGTGCTCACATAGTTCCTGTAGAATGTTGTTCTCTTGCTTGCACTATGCCTAGTTGATGTTTTTGGGCAGATTGTTATTCAAACTTGCCTTGGGTGCGTGTGTTGAACCGTTGCTCCGTTTTGATCATGTCCTATATGAAACTTGCCTAGAATTGCTTAGAATTGCATATAGTTTCATAATATATTGTTGCATCTATGTTTTGGAGTGTTTGTGGTTGATGTTTGCTTGCTTTTGCATCAATGCCATGTTTAGTTCATATCTTATAGACCGTAGCTCCGAATTAAATGATCTACATATGTAACTTGACTAGGAAAATGTGTAGATCATCATGGTGCACTTAACTTGCTGTTTAACAACTTTAACTTAATGTTTTGTTCAGATCTGGACCAATTACGGAATCTACATATGGGGAATTTCCGGAATTGTTATATGTTGTTTCCGGCCTCATTTAAACTTGCTTTTGATGTGGGGTTCTTGTATGCATCATATCTTGCCATGAGTAGTATCATGTAGCCTTGTCATGCATCATACTTGGTTGTGCATCATGCCTTGTTCATGTGTTGTTTGTTTACCATGTTGTTTGATTCTTTCCGATTGTGCTTCTTCTCAATAGTCGCGGTTTCATTGCGATTGTGAGGATTCGTTCGACTACACTTGGTTCGTCTACGCTCGTTCATCTTCTTCATGGACTTGGTCTTATTCCTAGCAGGATCTCAGGCAAGATGACCGTTACCCTGGATACCACTACTATCTTTGCTTTGCTAGTTTCTCGATGCTATCGCTATGTCACGCTACCTACCACTTGCTTATCAAGCCTCCCAAATTGCCATGACAGCCTCTAACCTTTTCCACCATCCTAGCAAACCGTTGTTTGGCTATGTTACCGCTTTGCTTAGTCCCTCTTACAGGGTTGCTAGTTGTAGGTGCAGTGCAGGTTGTTCCATGTTGGGACATGAATATCACGGGATATCACAATATCTCTTGTTTAATTAATGCATCTATATACTTGGTAAAGGGTGGAAGGCTCGGACTTTTGCCTAGTGTTTTGTTCCACTCTTGCCGCCCTAGTTTCCGTCATACCGGTGTTATGTTCCTTGAATTTTGTGTTCCTAACGCGGTCGGGGTTTATGCCCCCCCCCCCCATGTCAATTCGCTTTGAATAAAACTCTTCCAGCAAGGCCCAACTTTGGTTTTACAATTTGCCTAATAACAACTAAAACTTGCATAGGGACCGGCTAGCACCCAAGGATAATTAATCAACAACCCGGGCCAGTGCTCCTCATGAGTATTTGTCCAAACTAGAGCACTGTGCGGGGCCGCCCCGGGGCAACCTGGGTTATTTTTGGCACATGTATGCGTAACTCATCCGTCGTGGCTTGAGATGAGATACGCGCGGCTACTATTAGGGTGTCGGCATGTCGGGAGGTCTTGCTGGTTTTGTTTTACCATTGTAGAAATGTCTTGTGAACCGGGATTCCGAGCTTGATTGGGTTGTTCCGGAAGGAGGATTTTCCTCCATTGACCGTGAGAGTTTGTGATGGACTAAGTTGGGACACCCCTGTAGGGTTTAACGTTTTGAGAGCCGTGCCCGCGGTTATGTGACAGATGAGAATTTTTAATATCCGATTGTAGTGAACTTGACACCTGATCCGAATTAAAATACACCAACCGCGTGTGTAACCGTGACCGTCTCTTCTTGAGTGAGTTCGAGAAGAGAACACGGTGGGGTTATGTTTGAACGTAAGTAGTTCAGGATCACTTCTTGATCATTACTAGTTTGTGACCATTTGCGTAGTTTCTTATCTTATTCTTGTACTCGTAAGTTAGCCACCATACAATGCTTAGTGCTGCTGCAACCTCGCCACTTATCCTTTCCATACCCATTAAGCTTTGCTAGTCTTGATACCCATGGTAATGGGATTGTTGAGTCCTCGTGGCTCACAGGTTACTACAACAACAGTTGCAGGTACAAGTGATGCGATGATCTGACATGAGAGCAATGCTCGCTTGTTTTCAAGTTCTTCTGCTTCTTCGATTAGGGGATAGGTTCCTGGTCGGCAGCCTGGGCTAGCAGGGTGGATGTCGTGTGTGTTTGTGCTTGTGTTTCATCCGTAGTCGGATGTTGCTCTTCTGTATGATGTTTGATGTATTCATGTGGCATTTGTATGCCTTTGTATGTATCCATATCTATTATATAATGGTACGATGTAATGATATCCACCTTGCAAAGCGTCTTCAATATGCGCTTCTATCCTTGGTGGGACCTTCGAGTTCCTCTCGGATAGGGTCGCGTATTCGACGTGACATGACGGCCCTTTGTTGAACCTTGTGGTTGAGGTGTTGAGAACATGCTCCTCCACACGCATCGCGTCTGCAAGAACCGCCCTCATCATCGCCGCTTCATCCTCATATTCCACCTCCTCATCCGATTAAGACGACTCAGTGAACTCGTTGTGGAAGTACTACTTGTATGCATCGTGTTTGCTTTAAAGAAACAATGAGAACGCCAAAAATGGGAATGGCATTTGACTATACACTTTTCGGGTGTGGGGTCTACCATGGAAGGTGTCGGTAGGTAACAAAGGATACATGGGTTCGGCAAGGTCTGGGGTGGAACAACGACATCTGTCGAAGGCAAGAAGGTGCCTAGGTTGAGCAGTGGAGTTCCAAAAAGGCCAAGGTGGTGGCCGGGGTGGTACAACGGGGGCGTTGGTGGAGGGACAAAGTGGGAGGGAGGAGGACTCCGGGTGGGCTTTTTGGATGTGCAGGAGTGTCTGAACGCCCACAAATCTCAAATAGTTCCGGTCTGAACGCCCACAAATCTCAAATAGTGATCCGGGCAGGTCCAGACACTTTTGGTGATCACCGCTGGATGACAAAGACTGTTTAGTTGGGGCATTTGCGGGCAGTTTGGTGATCCACGTTGGAGTTGCCCTCAGTTGAATGCCTTTAATTAAAGACGAGATGATTAAAACATGCACGCAAGGACACCTCCAACCTTTGGTGCTGTCACTGTCAGTACGCCAAAACCATCTGAAGATAGAGGCCCCCCCGCCTGATCCAGCTAGAGGAGCAAGCATGCATGCAGCTACATTTCCATACACACACACACACACACAAGTCAAAGCATCAAACAAATCCAGTATAGGCAGGGGTGGTATAGATAGATTCATAGATACTAGACTTGGAGATCTGTGGTAGCATGCACCATGCAGGTAAGGAAGAAGAGCCTTTCCTCTTCATAGCAACAGCATGGTGCTATTTATGAGAGGCATCTCCCCACCCACCAACCACACGCAGCATCTCCCTGTGCAGCGGTAGTACATCACAGGGGAAGGGATAAATAGGCAGAAGCTTGAAAAGCCGAGCATCTCGGCACAGCACTGCCTCGCAGCTCAAAAATGAAATTGGTCCTCCACCACAGTTGTAGGTTGTCAGAACAATTCGAGCCAAGGAGGAGGCCGAGGCTGAGGCCACCACTGAAGACAATGGATCCAATGCAGTAGATGGGCAAGGCATTCAAAGCCTGCCGCAGATTAGGCTCACGCAAAAAACAAAAGCCAGCATCCGCATTCACTACCATTCAACAACCAGAGGAGAGACAAAAGATTCGCAGATTGCAATGTAGTAGAAGTACCAATAACACAGTAACAAAACATAAGCCAAATGTTTTACAGACAAGGCGGAGAGAGGAAACAAGTCAATTCCCGAACCAAGAGACCCTTCCGTTGCTAGTGGGAAGGATCACGAATGGTTCGCTCTTGACTCCTCCTCTCCTTCCTTCATCTTCTCTTTTGCATCACAGTCTGCTTTAACAAGTCCTGGAACAAAGTCTACGACGGATCGCACGCTCAAACTAATTAAGTACTCTCATTATTACAAAATCAAAAGAAGATACCTTCACAGTCTTTGACTTTCTGAGCAGGGGGGAGAGGGAGAGCAGCAGCAAGAACCGCATGACCAAAATGCCCTGGGAGCTGATTCTGTTGGTGTTGGTTGGTGCAAGTGAGAGCTTGACAAGACCCTTTCTGGCTGGAGATGGATCACGTTGCCTTCCTTCCCAAAATGATCAAAATGCCCCCAGTGGTTTACTCGAGGGTATTTTTGCCATTTTGAGAGGAGCATGGCGGGAAGAGAGGGGTTTTGTTGTTAGTCTTGTGGGCTCTTGTCAAATCCTCCCTTGCAGCTGAGCTGCTAACAGATAGTTGATGTGTTAGCAGGTGGCAAAATAATTGGACTTTGGTCTGCGGCGTGTGCTCCCCTCCACTCCCACCCAGCGACTCTTGCTACTGGTCGGAACCTGCAGGCGCCGGCTCAGTCCGGCCACCTCCGGCACCCTTGAGTGCTGTTGTAATCTGGTGAATGGTGTTGCAGATGTGGCTGTTGATTGCAGTGACGCTTGAGAGGTTGAGCTTGGCTGAAGGCACGGCGCTGGCCAGCACCTGCATGCCGACGGTGAGGAGGCAGCCGGCGGCGGGCTCATCTGCATTGCCAGGACTAGTTTCGCCGTTGCTGGTGGTGTCTAAGCTGGTGGCTCCAGGCGAAGGGCTGGTGGCTGGGAAGATGGCGAAGCCCATGGGGAGTAGAGGGATGTAGGAAGGATCCTCCCCGCTCATTGTGACCTGGATGGCATCCACATCCACGGTTGCAAACACCACCAGGCTTCCACCATCAGGGTGGATGCTGCTCTCCTGCAGCAGGAGCTCCACATTCTGTGATGAGTTGCTTGCAGACTGTGATAGAAAGTTGCAGAAATGTCAGCTCTCAACATTTACGAGATGTCAGCATGTTATTAACGTAAACTGGTAACTTAGTTGATCTTACAAGGAGTACAAAGAAGGAAGTAATCATGGAAAGGCAGTACATCAAATTGCAACATGGAAAGGCAGTACATCAAAACTGATTTAGAACGACTCGCTAGACATATAATGTGTACAAGACGCAACATGCATTTCTAAAATTGTCTATTTTCTTTGCATCTAAAAGCTCTTATAGCAAATTAGATGAATTGTGAACGTAATGCCAGCACATAAACGAATCTAAAAGTTTTTGTAGCAAATTACAGTGATGCATGTGACCAGCCTGAGCCTAGACCGCACAAATATCATTTAATGTGGTACCTTGAGCAGCCAGTGTTAATTTATTGTCCTTGGTATTGGTAGGAAACATTAAGTTATTTGAACCACTATCAAGATGTTGGTATTGGTAGTAAACAGTAAGTTACTAGAAGCACTATCAAAATGAATAGCAGTTACTGCAGTAATTCAGTACAAATGTGCTTTGAAAAACTCTTGCTAATTTTTTGGTATTTTTGCTGTAGAAAGCATTAAAAAATCATATATTTTCCTCTACATGGTCAGTATGATTTAGGAGGTGATAAATTGTGATTATACTCGTTTGGCATAGATACTAATTACACTTGAAGTTCTAGTTACCAAAGAAAGAGTTATATTATTGAGTGTCCCCAAAGGAGCGAATTTGTGGCCTCTTGGTGTACACAGCTTTTTATTCAAGTACAAAGGAAATCCAGCATTCAGAACATGTGACGACCGCAAAGAGTACTTACATTTATGCGAAGAAGAGAAATGCAGTTCCTTGGGTGTGATCCATTTGCAATATGTGCCACCTCATGAAGTGAGCCCCCAGTTGACAAAATCTCAAACTGCAAAAGCATGACACGCATCACGGAACTGATAAACTAAATAAATTTTTGGAAGAAAGAAGATAACCAAAACTAACAACGATTACAACATTTGAGAAGATAATATAGACCATCGCTACCTGACAGCGCTGTTGCTCGTCTGCAAGAAGCTCAAACACCTGTTGATGGCTGAAAGGAAGCCAGCTTGTGGAGACCGCAGTGAGGATGACACCGCTGGGCTGCCCCGGCTCAGTATTCTTCGTTGTTGTAATCCGGACTGTGTCCTCTGTAGAATCAGATAGCGCCGTCCAAGACTGGCTCCCAGATGCACTTATGTTAGCACAGAAGGCGGTGATCATCCTCTGAGACAGCTTCATCATGTTTGTCCTCGCCTCAGGGGTGCGGATAACTGGGATTAGGAAATAGAAATCAATACGATTAGGCTCTTGTGAAGATGGATAAATATCGATAAAACCCAGCACAGAACTGATAAAAGTGGTAAGTACAACCAGTGTAGAAGATCCCAAGAGAATGGCTGAAATTGCAGCACTCGAGTATAAACAAGTAAACGACCATGTACACATATATTGCTACGATCTTCCTTCCGAATAATACGATGATGACACATAAAAGGACATGTAGTTTTAAAGAAGCAACTAAGCACTGGCCCTCTGAGGCAAAACGTCGAACACTTGACAGGCGGGCAGGCAAGAACCATCACAGTACTCCACAAAACAAGCATAGAAATACATGGCGAGATCGATCGGTTTAGGGATATCTGGACTCGGCATGTCAATTCACAATCAATCAGATGAAATGTAAGCAGCAGAGTGAAGGCATGCCGTGCGATGCGATCGACGCGGTGCAGGGTGTTCCTTACCTCCTTGGTCGGCGATGCTGCGGGCGAGCTCGCTGGCGAGGCGCTCGCACTGGCGCTGGAGGACGGAGACCCACCTGGTGGCCCCGAACGCGGCGCCGCCGGCGACGTGGTCCTTGAAAACCGGCTGCAGGGGCTTCTCCTCCCCCACCACCTCCATGTGCTCCACCCACACCACCTGCGTCAATCCACGTGTCAGAGCTCAGTCCATGCATGCCATGCCACGTCACACATGCAAGATGCATGCATTGGGCCTTTTGGGGGAGGCGGTGCGTACCCTGGAGTAGCCATTGGGGGCGTCCTGGATGATGCAGCCAGAGGGCCGGCGGCGGCACCGGACCAGCGAGCTGGTCTGCTGCTGCTGCTGCAGAAGCTCCTCCTGGAAGCCGTCCGCTGGGAAGTCGACGATGGACCAGGTGCCCTCGTCGGCGTTGTGCACGCAGTACCGGAAGAAGACCACCTCCCGCGCCGGCACTAGAGGAGACAGGAACTGCATCTCCGCTTGCATCTGCATGCGCACGTTCATCAGCAAACCAATCAACTACGAAATCGATCGATGCATGCATCTAGGATTAATCGATGTGGTAGTAAATGGGGTGGTTACCAAGATGAGAGATCCACTGCTGAGATGGCCAGAAGCAGCGCCATGGTGTATGACCTGAATGGTCCTTGCCTTGCACACGATCGAAGGGAACAGCTCCATCCACTTGTTCTGCACGCATGCGCGGGTGATCTCAAGTTAATCTGACGTACGTGCGTAATGGAAGAAAATGAAGTAATTTGATCAAGATGGAAGTTGATGAACTGTACTCACAGCATCGAGGAAGGCGTCGACCAATGTGATGCTGTTCATGATGACGACGGCACTGTCGCGCGTCCCTTCCGTCCTCGCCGCGTGGGCGACGTCAGCTTGCTGCTGCTTCCCGGAGTCGATGGGCCAGCTGAGCATCCGCGCATGCTCCTCGGCGTCCATGACCTCGCCGGGCGAGGGACCGGCGCCGCGGCGGCGCGCCCAGAGCGGCTCGCTGGTGCGGCACATCTTGATGAGGTGGTCGGCGGCCGTTGATGCGAGCTCCATCACCAGCTGTTTGTCCTGCTCCTGGACGACGACGGGCGTCATTGGGCCCTGCAAGTATGACGCCGTCGCCGCGATGCCGTGCCCGCCACTGGCCATCTGTTGCGGCAAGGCCATGAGGTCCATGGCGCCGTGCTGCTGCTCGGCGAAGTGCCGGGAGTACACGTTCATGTCGAGGTCCAGGGGCGGCATGAGCACCGGCGGCGGCGCCGACATGCAGCTCAGCGCTGAAGCCGACGACATGCCAGGCTGGCGCCCGCCACCGTACCTGCTGGCGATGCACGCCAAGCGGTCCAGCTGCAACCATCCGACGCGCAAAACACGTACGTACACCATTAGCCCGTGTGAAGAACAACTCGATGTACTACATTACAGTAACACTAGCAGGCATTAATTAGCTAGGGTTTAAGCAAGTGGCAAAAACGTATGCACCTCGTCTTTGAGGCGTGCGTTCTCGATGCGGAGGTTCTGCTCCTCGTAGGACATGTCACCAATGACGGCGGCGTGGCCGCAGCTGGGGCAGACGACGTTGCGGATGGCGGCCTGGAGGCGGTAGTTGTCTGTCTTGAGGGACTCGTTCTCGGCGCGGAGGATGACGTTGTCGGCGCGGTCCTGCTGCGCCTTCATCTGCGTGCGCCGGTTCTGGAACCAGAACTTGACCTGCCGGGGCTTCAGCCCCAGCTCCTGGCTCAGCTTCAGCCGCTGCTTGTCGTCCGGGTGCGGGCACTCCTTGAACAGCCTGCATGAAAGCATCCATACGCCCGCATCAGTCATATTACTAATTCAGGAAGATTTTCATCATTAAGATCGAGGTTTGGTTCTTATTTCTTACGCCTCCATCTGCTGGATCTGGTGCGCAGTGTGGCGATGGTAGCGCTTCTTCTTCCCGTTGCCGTTCGACGCCGCCGCGGCCGCCGACGAGGAGGGGTGGTGCCCGGCGCCGGCACCGTCCGGCTCGCTGTGCTGCGGCTTCTGGTCCCTGTCGTCGTCGACGTCGGCGAAGCTGAGCAGACCGTCGAGGTGGCCGCTGCCGGAGCCGCCGCTGAGCTCCATCTCCATGTCTAGGTCCAACTCCTCGTCCTTTGCCATGTGAAGCCCGCCCATGACGCCCTCCTCTTTCTGAGAAGACAGCCCAGCAGCAAAAAGAAACACATTTATTAATTTTCTTCGCATGCATATGCAGGCAACAGACAAGATGAAGACGAAGGCGAAGCACTTACGGGTATCAAGTTGGTGGAGAAGTGGTGATGAAAGGGCATGGCGGAAGAGTTAGACATGAAGCCGGCGAGCGCGCCCGGGTTGGGCATGAGCGGCGAGGCGAAGAGCGCATCGGCGGAGGAGCCGCCCGCGGCCATGGCCGCCATGGACGAGAGAACCTGGCAGTCCCCAAACATGGTTGCTTCTTCCTTAACTCCTCGACCGACCGACCGACCGACCAAGGAGAAGGAAGGAGGAGCACCTGGCTGCAGCGACCTGCAGTGGTTCACCGTAAGATGGAGTAAAAACCAAGGTGAGGACGAAGCATGGTAGAGATGGAGAGGGCGGTGGTACAGGGCGGAGGGGGAAGAAGATTTAGCGGGGGGAGTAGTAAAGGGAAAGATTTGGAGGAGGAAGAGGAGGAGGAGATGGGTGGGTGAAAGCGGAGGGGCGAGGGACAAGGAGAAGTAAATGGCGGTAGTAAATACCCTGTCGGTTGTTCTGTGCCTCGCCTGAGCGCCTGTCTCCCCTCCCCAGCCCGGCCCCGGCAGTCCCTCGAGCTCGGAGGTCGACGGAGACGGGGAAGATGAGCTCTTCTCGATCTCTCCTCCCTCGCTCGCCTTTATTCTCGCGACGCAGCAGGAGAGGAGCGGAGTGGAGGTGGGAGGGGAGGGCACACTGTCCGCTACGACTCCTCGCTTTGACCTAGTAGCAAAGAACAAACGCAGTGACGGGAGCGGGCCAACTGGCCAGTCTCACTGACAGTGCAGCCCCAGCGTTGAAACCGCGTGGGCCGGGCCCCACGTGGCGGCGACCCTGCGCCAGAGTGTGCCTCGGGGAGACGCCCGTGACGTGAGTGACCAGCGAAACGATTCCTACGCCGGGGCGGGCCCCGCGGGCCAGGAGGCGTGAAAAAATGGAAAAAGGAAAGCCGAATATAGGCGTTTTAATGCGGGTAATTACGGGCCGGATTACAGCGGGGGGCGAGGAGTAAATGCCCGCCTTAACTGCGCACAGCAGTAACGGACGCGCGAGCGCGCGGGCCGGGCCGGCGCCGTGAACCCGCCCGTCTTTCCGTCCCACCGCCTCGCCTGAGCACAGTAACGGACGGACTGACTCGCCGCGCTCTCGTCGTCGTCGTTCTGACGGAGAGAGAGGTCAACACGTCTCCTCCCCGCCCCCGCTTCCCGCGTGCGTTACGGATGGGCCAAGGCCGAACCGCGCGCTCTCGCCCTCCGCTCCGTCCGTCCGTCCGATGACGGCGGATCCGTCCATGGAGCGGCTGCCGCGTTACGGCGGGCCTCGGGCATGGCGCCCATGTGTCGTGTTCGCGTACTCCTGCTGTGCTGCGTGCATGCCCGGCCCGCCGTGGTCGTCGTACGTTACTGTTGCGCGCGGTAACGTACGCGTACGCGCGGGTGGCGAGCAGAAAAGGTTTTTGCATGCGTTCTCGTCACAGTTAATGCTGGCCGGCGTACCGCGCGGGCGCTGCTGCTCGGCGATCGCCGCGATCTTCTCTCGACCGTGCGATCTGTCCGGATCGCCGTAGGCCACACAGTTCTTCTTCTTCCTCATGCACGCATATCGCCAAGAGACGGTTTGGTCTCGTTTCTTTAGTTCTCTAGACTAGACTAGATAACACATTCTCTTTTGGCGTGTATAAAATGCGGCGAACTGGTTCGATCTTCCAATGCTGCATGCCCACGAGAGGAGAGCAAGCAAGCGTTCATGCAAGACGAAGATCGAGAAGGAATTCCATCGATCCATCATCCATCGATCGATATATCATGCATGGGAGACTGCGAGTGGCGCAGCGGGGGAGACGTATGGCTGGGAGTATCGTGGGAGTGCAGGACAAGCTGATCTCCAATGAATGCCGGCAATGTTGGCACACAGTGACACTGGAAATAGCTAGACCTTGGCCTCTGTTGCCCTGTTGGGGAGTACGTACACACATTCACCCATTATTGAACTGCAAAACACATTTACTACCACCATGTGAGACTGCCCTAGCTTGCCTAGCTTGGACATCAACTGCCGCTGCCTCCGGTTCATCCACCTTAACTACCACGCACAGCTCAACTTTCCCTTCTTACTTTCTCCGGTAACATGGCTAATTAGCTCCGGACATAATACACACATGCGGATGCAGTTTCCTTCATTGAGCTGCATTATAAGGGCATCTCCGATGTAATATATGTATGCACAAGCATGCAATTAGATAATTTACACCTCATGTTCGCTTCTACTCCCGCGACTCACCTCCCCCTACACTCCATAGCCGCCACCGCCCCCAGCCACGACCCACCCGCCACCCCCATGCCTCGCCGGCGCGGATCTACGGGAGCGCCGCGGCCGATGAAGCCGCGGCAGGATGTGGAGCTGCCTCGGATGCACCTTCCTTATATATACCAGTTGTTTCCCCAGATGTTACACCCGTTTGGATCCGCGTCGCCGAAGATGCCGAAGGCCACTAGGGCGAGGAGATGTAGACATAGGGCGGAGAGGATCCGCGGCGACATCATGCCATGGACATGAGGGAGTGGAAGGATGTGAAGAAAGACATGGAGGCAGATCCGATCTCGCGGTCCAATGGGAAAGGAATGTCAAAGTTTGCAGGAATTAGGCGGATCGAGGGCTGAGGAATTTTGCTCGGAGGATTTACTTCGAGGTCACGGAGTTGGAGCGGGCCAGGATGCCACTGCCATCCGCGCCACCGGTGACATTTGTAACCTGGGCGAAGCAGGAGGCGAAATAGGAAGATCCACAACGCGATGCAAGGTAGGAGTGTGTGGTGGGTTTGATGCCCACCAGAGTTCCATCGCCGCTGAAGCCTGTGGATCTACTGCCCTTCCTCTTGCCGAAACTGGCGATGGACTGATAGCACCATAGCAGGGTGGGGGCAGATGTAGCGATTTGTCGGCTGCCTCGCCCGTGAGGGGTGGCGCAGCAGATCCTCCGCCTTCCATAATGGGTGGACGCTTTTGGAGGTCATGTGATCTGGAAGAAGAAGAGTTGGGCTTAGAAGATGAGGAAGATATAGTTGTTGTTGCTCCTCAACCTGCTACTTTTGGGGACGCTTTGCAGCAAGCTAAGAGGATGGAGAAGAAGGATGCTCGTAGTCAGGGGAGATCGAAATTGGACTTGTTGGCTAGCAACCTGAAGCATAATCGAGACACAGATAGTTGAGATGCACCAATTCTGCCAGAGTTCAGGTACGTACACTCACCTGCAAGTCGCAGGACTGTATCACCCATTGTTCATTGTCAGAATTCAGTTAGTAGTTGTGGTAATTGGTTTCAGAAATTCAGGAGGGAAACTTTTTTTTGTGAGAGAATTCAGGAGGGAAACTATAGATGTAGGCAATGCTGATGAGCCAAACTGGCTACCTAGAGGGAGAAACGGAAAAGTTTATACCCCAGTAAGCTATAGGCTCACCAGGGTGCCGCTTACCGCTCGTTCTCCGACAAGGTAGATAGGGGATACATGGGATGATATTGTGCTGAGAGGGGAAATTTTCATTTCCATTCATACTATGGACCATTTTGTGCTTGCGGGCCGGTGGGCTTGGCTAGAGAGAGCCCGTGAGTGATGGGGGTGGGGTGGTTGGGGAGAAACAAACCACCAACCCTAATCCTTCCTTGAGATCGAGCCTTTCCCATCTCTGGTGCCGCCGCCCAGCTGTCCCGCCGAACTCAGTGGGTGAAGAAAATCTGATGGGAGATTGCTTTGGATTTGATCGTGGAGGGGAGAGAATGTATGGTGGTGGGGGAAGAGGGAGAGGGGTCGATAGGAATTATCGTGAGTACAACTACAATCAACAATTCCAGCCACGTCTCCCTCCTAGAAATTTCCAAAACAACATGTTCCAGAACAACTACTATCCTCCAAGATATCAAAGCTATCAGGGCAAAGGTTTTGAGGCGCGTTTCCGTGGAGGCAATGCTCAGTATCGACGCTAGCCGCCAATGCAGGGGGTAATACTGGCTCCAATCCTACGGTGTCCAAGCAGTCAGGGGTTGTGGCATCCTCATATTCGAAGAACACTAGAGAGCAAGGGGGAGTAAGTGCTGGTAAGGCATCAGATCAGACTAAATCTAGCTCGGCGGGTGGGGGTGTTACTGGGGATGTAAATATTTCGCGTGCTTCTTCTGGTAAAGTTGCGCCCTTGGAGAAAATTGTTTGTCACAAATGTGGAGTCAAAGGTCATAGCTCAAAAGGATGTGAGGTTAAAGTTAAGTGTGTCATCTGCTCAAAGGATTCACATATTGCAGACTTCTGTGCTTGGCTTCATCAGAAGAAACCAGTTGCCACTCTCATGGGTTTTGGAGGTCTAGGGCTTGGCTGTTTCATTTCTGAACATGCCAAAGATCTTGGGTCAAGTGAAAACAATGATGTAGTGGCTTTGGTGAGACGTAGGGAAGGTTCTAATGTTAACTTGGATGTTGAACAGTTGGTTAGGTGCTTAGCCAAAACATACCAATGGAGATGGGATTGAAAGCTAAGAAGGTCACTGAGACAACCTTTTTGGTAAACTATCCTTCTATGACCAAGATAAATGAAGCTGCTATATATGACTGGGTGCCTTTGAAGGGTGGAACCATTATGGTTAATGCCAAAATTTGTAATGATGACTCACTAGCAGTGGGAAGTATATATGTGGTTTGGGTTAAAGCAAAAGTTGTTCCCAAGACACTCAAGAATTTCCATGGTTTACATGAGGTGGGATCAATACTGGGGGTGACTCAAGAAGTGGATATGGTCACCTTCAAGGAATCTTCCTAGTCAGGATAAAAGTAGTTGTAGTAGAATGTAGATCTCAATAAAATCCCAAGGTGGACTAAGCTCACTACCCCAATGTTGATGGTATATAGAATTTTCTTTGAACTACCTAGAGAGTATTGTGGAAGAAGGATGGATGAAATATGAGAATGGATTGTCTCAAGGTTTTGAAGGTTGGATGGATTTCCAAGAGGAGGATCTTGTAAGAGACCCAAAAAAAGCTAAGACAAGTGAGGGTGATGCAGGGGTAAATAAGATTTGTGCTAGTACCAGAACTAAAATGACTCTAGAGCAGAGAGAGGCTTAAATCAGAGCTCAAAATGAAGTGGATCTTGATCAGTGCCAAAAAGGAAATGATGTGACAGAAGGGGGAAATACAATTTCAGATTCTGCCTTGGTGAATGTTGGATAAAATTGGTAGATGCAGAAAGAGTACAGTTATCTGATGATGAGATTTAAAAAGAGGAGAATGGCTCCCAATATCAGCTTAGGATGGAAACTGGGGATCTCTCTGATGATGTCCAAGAAACTCAAGTTGCATGAATTCAAAGGCACAAAGAAAATGAGGTGGATGGTCAGAGATATAGTGGGAGAATTGCGTCAAAACACAATGATGATATATCGATGCTGGACAGAGCTATGGCTTTAGCTAGAGCAAAAAACCTGCCTGGACGTGAAGGTATGAACACAAGTACTTCACTTTTTGTTCTTAACACTAACAATGCTAGTTTGATTGAGATGACATGGCTACTTGGTGTAGACCTGGGTATCTCTTTATACATGATTGAGCATAATCTGGGTTGGATAAAAAGTAGTGAGAAAGCTAGGTTGGAATTATTTCTAGCTAGTAAAAGAAACAGAGATCCTAAAGCCTGAGGATTTGGACTCTATTATGATGGAAATGATGAATAAGAGTGACGAGGAAGAGGGAGAAGGTGAAACACAGGAAACATCAAGTGTTGACTGAGCTGATTTTATGGGGGCTTTGAGACTGGCTAACAGACCTACTTTTGAGGTTGTTGAAGTTAAAACCATGTGAAAACGGTCTTGAGGAAGAGGAGAAAGAGGAAGCTAGTTTGAGGAGTGAACTTGGCGGTGTATCTTTTCTATTTACAAAATGTTGAGGGGTCTTGTATAGAATAGTAGGGGTTTGGGTGATGTGGAGAAAATAAACTTCATTAGGGATCAAATTAATAAGAATAGTTTGGATTTTGTTGGCATTCAGGAGACTATGAAGAAGAGTTTTACAAACCCTGAATTGTCCTTTCTGGGTGGACTTCCTTGCCTCCGAGAGGTAGATCCGGAGGTATCTTGATTGGTATAAAAAAACTCTCTATCCAAGTTAGGGGAGGGTTTTGGGGATTATTATGTTAAACTTAAAGTGAGAAATATTTTGGATGGTTTTGAATGGAATCTGGTGATTGTATATGGGGATGCACAACCTTCAGGTAAACCAAAATTTCTGATAGAGTTGGTGCATCTCTTGAGAAATACACATGATCTTGTGTTGATAGCTAGAGATTTTAATCTCACCAGGAAAGCTAGTAATAAAAACAAACCAGGCAGCTACAACAACGAAGTGTTTTATTTAACTCCATCACTGCATATGTGGAGATTATGGAACTTCCTTTAGTTGTTAGAAAATATACTTGGTCAAATAATCAGGAGGACCCAACTTATGCTCTACTAGATAGGGCATTGTTGTCTCCAACTTGGGAAGATAGATATCCTTTGGTTCAGGTTTCTACACTATCCAGAGAATTATCTGACCATACACCATTATACATTTCTTCTGGGGAGAAGCCCAAAATGCCTTACATGTTCAAATTTGAGAACTGTTGGTTTCAAAGGGAAGACTGAGATGATGTAGTTAGAAAGGTGTGGGGCAAGATATTCACTGGAAGGAAAACAATGGACCAGATGCATGCCAGATTAGTAGAGATTAGGAGAGTGTTGAAGGGGTGGGACTGGAATATTGAGGTTGTGCACAGAAATCGTAAGAGAAATTTGATTGTAGACTTGGATAATATAGATAAAAAGGAGGAAGAGGGTATGTTGGATTATGTTGATAAGGCTCTTCAGGAACAATATCAAGATGATTTAAGGAAGATTCTAAGGGAGGAAGAAGCTAAATGGAGGCAAACATCCCATGACCTTGAGTTATGATACATCTCCAACGTATCTATAATTTATGAAGTATTCATGCCATTATATTATCATTCTTGGATGTTTTACAATCATTTTATAGCAACTTTATATCATTTTTTGGGACTAACCTATTGACCAGTGCCCAGTGCCAGTTGATGTTTTTTGCTTGTTTTTTACATCGCAGAAAATCAATATCACACGGAGTCCAAACACCGTGTAACTTTCTAGAGATTTTTTCTGGACCAGAAGGAACCCAATGGGCCTGAGCTGCACCTAGGGGGTGCCCGAGGGGGGCACAACCCACCAAGGTGCGCCTGGGCCCCCAAGCGCGCCCAGGTGGGTTGTGCCCACCTCGGTGGCCTCCCGCACCCCTTCTTTACCCTATAAAATCCCAAATATTCCAAAACCCTTTAGGGTTAACCTAGATATGAAGTTTCGCCGCTGCAAGGCCTCTGTATCCACGAGATCCAATCTAGACCCCGTTCCGGCACCCTGCCGAAGGGGGAATCATCTTCGGTGGCCATCTTCATCATCCCAGTGGCCACCACGATGAGGAGGGAGTAATCCACCCTCGGGCTGAGGGTTTGTACCAGTAGCTATGTGTTTGATCTTTCTCTCTTGTGATCTATATCATGGGCTTTGTTAATATTGTCGGATCATATGATGTTTCTCCCCTCTATACTCTTGTTATGATGAATTGAATCTTTACCCTTCAAAGTTTTTTCTTGTCGGATTGAATATTCAGAGATGAGAACACATGATATATGTCTTGCAATATGAATACTTGAGGTAACAATGAGGTATCTTATTGATTCACTTGATATGTGTTATGGCATTCAACTTGCGGATTCCCGCAGTGATATTGGGGCAATCTATGCATAGGGGTTGATGCACGTTTTTCTCTGATGGAAACTTTGGGGTCTCTTTATAGTTCTTTGTGTGGATTGAGTATTATGAATATGAATTTGCTTTGGTGTTATTCTAGTAAGAACTCTAGGATAGATCGAACGAAAAAAATAGATTTGTGTTATTTAGTACAAACTCTTGAATAGATCGAACGGAAAGAATAGTTTTGAGGTAGTTTCGTGACCTACGAACAATTCCTATATTTTGTTCTCCGCTAATTGGAACTCGGGAGTGATTCTTTATTGCACTTTGAGGGATAATCATATGATCCAACTATGTTAGCATTGTTGAGAGGTTGCACTAGAGAAAGTACGGACCCTAGGCCTCATTTTTAAGCATTGCAACACCGTTTTTGTGCTAGTTTACTATTTGCTACGTTTATGTTTTTATTTATTTAGATTACAAAAATATATTTCTACCATCCATATTACACTTTTATCACCATCTCTTCGCCGAACTAGTGCAACTATACAATTTGCCATTGTATTGGGTGTGTTGGGGACACAAGAGATTTCTTGTATTTGGTTGCAGGGTTGTTTGAGATAGACCATCTTCATCCTACACCTCTCCCAGATTGATAAACCTTAGGTCATCCACTTGAGGGAAAATTGCTACTGTCCTACAAAACTCTACGTTTGGAGGCCCAACATGTGTCTACAAGAATAAAGTTGTGTAGTAGACATCAAGCTCTTTTTTGGCGCCGTTGCCGGGGAGGTGAGTGCTTGAAGGTATATCTTTAGATCTTGCAATCGAATCTTTTAGTTTCTTGTTTTATCACTAGTTTGGTTTATTAAAGAAAACTACATAAAAATGGAATTAAGGTTGCATCATATTATTGATCATCTTTATAATGTCTTTCTTGAAAATGATGGTTCGGGAAATTGTGCTCAATTGATAGAAGAAGAATTTAATAAAATGATTGGCATGAATGATGAGCATGATTGCAATGTTGTTGGTATGAACTCTTTGAATAGCCATGATGCTAACGATATGCAAAGCAACAAGCTTGGGGATGCTATGTTTGATGAAGATGATATATTTAGTCCCCCAAGTTTTGATGAGAAAATTTACTATGATGATTGCATGCCTCCTATTTATGATGATTATATTGATGAAAGTGGATTTGGAGAGGTCATGACTTTATTTTGTGATGAATCCGCTACTTTCGAAGAGGTTTCAATTGATTATGAGAACAAAGTTGCTATCCATGATGATTATGGTGATGACATGTATGCTATAAAGAATAATGATAACTATGAAACTTGTCATCATGTTTTTAATTTTCAATCACATGATAGTTATTTTGTTGAGTTTTCTCCCACTACTATTCATGAGAATAAATTTGCTTATGTGGAGAGTAATAAAATTTCTATGCTTATGGATCACGAAAAGAATGCTTTATGTGATAGTTATATTGTTGAATTAATTCATGATGCTACTGAAAATTATTATGAGAGAGGAACGTATGCTTGTAGGTATTGCAATAATATCAAGTTTCCTCTCTATATTCTGGGAGTGTAAGTGTTAAACTGAATGGGGAGGTGGGGCCTTTCTTAAAGACTCACCAAGGATTAAGGCAAGGAGACCCACTTTCTCCCCCTCTCTTTGACCTAGCTAGCAGTAGATGCCCTATAAATTTTGGTGGGGAGGGCTGTTGATCAGGGTCTGATCACTGGTCTCACAACACACAAGAAAAAAGGGATATTGCTATTTTGCAATATGCGGATGACACAATACACTTACTAGAAGATGATCTTGAGCAGGCTAGGAATCTAAAATTCCTTCTGTGCCCTTTTGAATTGATGTCTGGGTTAAAAATTATTTTTCATAAAAGTGCAGGTCATTGGATTGGGATAGAAAAACAAAGAGTTGAATTATTTGAGGAGATTTTTACTTGTGCAAAAGGAGATCTGCCTTTGAAATACTTGGGTATCCCTGTCGATGAGAAAAGATTGAAAACACTGATTGGGATCCTTTAGTGGTTAAGATGGAAAAAAGAATGGGATGTTGGTTGTGGAGGTTGACAAATATTGTTGGTTGATCCACTTTGGTTAATTCCTCTCTATCGGTGGTAAAACCGGCAGACCTCTGGGTAGGGGGTCTAGAGCTGTGGATCTTGGATCAATGGTAACAGGAATGAAGGAGATAATGTTTACCCAGGTTCGGGCCCTCTCTATGGAGGTAAAACCCTACGTCCTGCTCTTGTTTATATTGATGATGATGTACCAAGTACAAACTTGATCTACCTCGAGATCATACAAAGAGACCTAACTCTAGGGCTAGCTAGGCGAATGTAATTGCTTTAGGATCCCGTAGGATCGAAAGTATGTCTAGAGTGGGGGTGATTAGACTACTTGACCAAATAAAAATCTAGCCTTTTCCCAATTTGAAGTCTTGGCATATTTTAGCAACTTAACACAAGTTAAGCAATCAACCTACACATGCAATTCTAAGAGTGTAGCAGCGGAATGTAAAGCATTGCACATGAAGGTAAAAGGGAAGTGTCGTGGAAAGTTCACGACAGATGTCCTAGCAAAAGGACTTAGTCGTGGAGCCATCACAACTAGGTAGCTTAAAGGGGTTAAACGGGACAAAGGACACGGGAGTTTATACTGGTTCGGCCCCTTGCGATGAAGGTAAAGGCCTAATCCAGTTTGAGGTGGTAGTGCTCATGTCTCGATTACCAGGGAGCGAATTCGCTTGACCTAGTTTTCGATCTGTTGTCTCTTGTCCTGAGCCGCCGCTGGATCGTCCCTTTATATACACAGGTTGACGCCCAGCGGCTCACGGAGTCCCGACCGGCTCATAGATAACATGTCCGGCTCGGTGACTATCTTTACATGCCTTACAATACAAGTCTTTACATATATGGCGGCTTACCCCTACGGGCCTTAAGTCGCCTTTGGGCCTTGGGCCCTTAACTAAACCGCCATCTTTAATATCCTCATGGGCTTATGATGAATCGCCATAGGTATAACCCGGCCCCTCCTGGGAGGGTCATACCTAATAGTTATATCCCCAACATTAGGCCCAGATTGATTTGAACTGGTTCATGTCAATCTTCAATATTTGGAAAAAGTCTTCCCTTCTTCATTTGTGCAAGAGTTCATAACCCGCCATGACGTCATCTTCTGGATTTCTGATAACCCGCCATGACGTCACCTGCCATTAATTCACACAATATCTGACATATCTCAATGGATCTTTACCTTAATAACCGTCCCGAGAATTGAGGCGCCTGGGCAGCTGGATAACCATGTTTTGGCCTCCGTGTTTTTCACGCCCACTTATTAGCCTTCTCCTTATAAATAGTCACGACCGGCCTTTTCTCATTCTCCCCCTTTCCATTGTCTTCCTCCTCTCGTGACTCTCTGCCACTCGAGCTCCGCTGCCGCTGCGTAGCACCTCGTCCTCCTCGTCCTTGGCTGCTGCATCAACCTGTGTCGGACCAGAGTACACCGGCGCTCTAGCACAGTCGGATCTGCATCTGTAAGTGCTCCTCCTCCAATGCTTCAGATCGCAATAGGGTTTCGGCTGTTCTTCGTGTTCTTCGTAGTTCTTTCTTAGTTCTTCTGTCGTAGCACCCTTTGATCTAAAAACGGCATAGAACTTGTGCGGTAATAGTTTTGCCTTTGCCTTCAATACCAGCGGACCCCTTTTCCTTGAAAAGAGATCTCATTAGAGCTTATGGACTCCCCTATACTGGTTTTAGGTCTTGATTTATCTTCTTTTTCTGGACTGCCGCTGATCTGAAATAATAATTGTAATCTGTGAAACCTGTTTGTACGGTACTTAGCAAAAAACTGCATTTTGATAGATCTACCTAGTCATGGCGGCTCATATCACCGGTTGTAGTTAATTGCAATGCTCAACAGATTTCTCTTTTGATAGACATCAAACTGCTCATGGTGGCTTAGATAACGTGTTGTAACTAGTCATATATCATTAGGCCCCCTTTTAAGCCGCCATTTGAATATGTGATGTAATATTTTCCGTCCGGCTTAATTTGAACCGGCAAACTTTGTTCTTTTTCCTTTTTAGGCTTCCTTCATAATGCTGCCTAAAACAACCACTTCCTGTAACAGGGTTCCTTCCATTGTCATGGAAAACACTCTTCAAGACTTTGTGAAAACCGGTTACTTGCCGAAGAAGTCTTTCATGTATTACCGCGCCCCCAAGCCGGAAGAAGAGAAACCTCAGCCAAAGGTGGGCGAAGTTATTGTCTTCACAGATCATATGAACCAGGGCTTCTCATTGCCCGGCTCTAAGTTCTTCAGGGACGTTCTGCATTTTTTCAACCTTCATCCTCAAGATATCGGACCCAATTCCATGTCCAAGATCTGCAATTTCCAAGTGTTCTGTGAAGTCTACCTTCAAGAGGAGCCCACTGTGGAGTTATTCAGAGAGTACTTCTATTTGAACCGGCAAAATGAGTATTCAAACGGACCCAGTCTGGAGCTTGGTGGAATCTCAATTCAGTGCAGGAGGGATGTTATCTTCCCTTACGCCCGCGTGCCGAGTCACCCCAAGGACTGGAACCAGACATGGTTCTATTGCAAGGATACCTCTCCGGCTGATGAGAACCAGCTTCCTGGCTTTCGCGCCCTGCGTCTGGAATCAAATAATCCTCTTCTTGACAAGCTATCAACCGCTGAACGCAAGAGACTCGCCCAACCTTTGCCAAGGTCAAGGCTCTGTTGGGAAACGACCTAAGTGGCATTGACTTGGTCCTATGCTGGGTTTCATGGCGGATCATTCCCTTAAGCCGCCGCTCTGGCTTAATGTGTGCCTACACGGGTGAGAAAAAGGATCCACTGCGCCACAGTTCTGTGGACTTAACTGACGAAGCCATCAACAAGATGACAAAATCCCTTCTTCATGAAAGCCTAGTAGACTGCGGCAAGGTGGGCCTAAGCCCTTTCTGCGGAGCTAACCCAGCTCCAGGAGTAAGCCGCCAAACTTAGTTACTTATTTTAGCTTCATCCTTAAATACCTTGTTTTAACTCCTCCTTGATGATTTTCACAAGCTGATGATGATTTTTGGAAGAAAGAGTATGATCATGAAGCTGCCAAGAGAGGCAGGCAGGCTAAAAAAGCCGCCAAGAGAGCCACCAAAAAGAGGGGAAAGAAGCCCAGCACTTCTGAATTGCTTCAACTGGACGACACCTCTGAGTCGGAGGTAGCCCTTGATTCTCTTGGCTCCTTTTTCAACTATCTTATTGGCACTGACTATCATTAGGATGACACGGGAACGGGTCAGGCAGTTGAAGAAGAGGTAAGTATCATTTCCTCCGACCTCGAGCCCTTGCCATGCCAAGACAAAACATTCGAAGAGTAACCCAGAAAGTAAGCTTTTCACACCCCTTAGCTCATCTGGATCCTCATTTTCTTTTGAAGCAGCAGCAGCACGAGAGCCGGCGACAGACTCGGACCAGCAAGGATGCAGAACTATCCTCCGGCTTACCGAACACTCCGAGGAAGCGTCGAAATGAGGTCACCCCTGACTTAAACTCTTTTTATCCTTTGGTGGGTCTCACTCGTCAACCACTCAATTCTTCCGACTCAAATTATCAGGAAACATCTCATTCCTCTTCCGGCGACTCAATTCAATCTAATCTGCCGGCTTTCAAGACCGCTCCTAGGTAATGGCGATTTACTTATCATTTAATCATTATGATCCTTTTATACTTATACTGACTTTTATGACTCATGCAGTGGAAAATCCAAGCCTAGTAAGAGGGCAAAGATGAATAAGCCGGTCGAAGATCCGAAAGTCAATGAGCCGGAGCAGCAAACCCCAGCGCCTGAAGTCTCTGTCCCTCAATCATCTGATCCAGTTCTTGATATTCCATCAACGACTCCTACACCTCCTGTTGATCAAGTCTGTGACGACACTTTGAACCCTGAAGTACCAAGCCCTGTCAAGACGTCCGACACACAAGGCGATGATGTAGTGATCACCAAGACCGGCTTTACAGAGCCGGGTAGACCTACTGTCCTGGCCAAGCACTCCGCCAAGGAAGAACACTTTGAGCAATGCAAAGTGCGATTTGGTGTCACCAATTATTCTCAACTGAGCATGGGTGAAATATACTCTGGGTTTCTCAGTCAAGTACACAACAGCCGTGAGCTTGAAGTTGACATGGTGAAGCCGAAGCACCAAAAATTTGAGGTATAGGCTCCCCCATTCTTTAATTTATGCATATCGTGCTAGCCCCCAAGTTTGCTACTTATGATGAATTTGAATATGTTGTAGACTTGATCACCATGAACATGAATAACAACCTATGAAACAATCCTTTCAAAATCCGGCTTAAAGCCTCTAGCTTAAGATAGATGTGTCTTGATTAGTACTGAACTCGTCGCCCTCAAGGGCCGGTTTAATATGTATGAATGAGCCGGTCCTTCGTACTCTTGAACATAGTACTTACTTGTGTAGTTCTCATGATCCGGCTATGGCTGGTTGTAGCACCAAGGGTGTTGGGGAACGTAGTAATTTCAAAAAAATTCCTACGCACACGCAAGATCATGGTGATGCATAGCAACGAGAGGGGAGCGTGTTGTCCACGTACCGTCGTAGACCGAAAGCGGAAGCGTTAGCACAACACGGTTGATGTAGTCGTACGTCTTCACGGCCCGACCGATCAAGCACCGAAAGCACGACACCTTCGAGTTCTAGCACACGTTCAGCTCGATGACGTCCCTCGAACTCCGATCCAGCTGAGTGTCAAGGGAGAGTTCCGTCAGCATGACGGCGTGGTGACGATGTTGATGTTCTACCGTCGTAGGGCTTCGCCTAAGCACCGCTACAATATTGTCGAGGAGAACTATGGTGGAGGGGGGCACCGCACACGGTTAAGAGATCAATGATCTATTGTTGTGTCTCTAGAGGTGCCCCCTTCCCTCGATCATAAAGGAGCAAGGGGGAGGGGGCGGCTGACCAGGGAGGAGGCGCGCCATGGGGAGTCCTACTCCCACCGGGAGTAGGACTCCCTCCTTTCCTTGTTGGACTTGGAGAAGGGGGGAAAGAGGAGGGAGAGAGAGGAAGGGAAGGGGAGGCGCCGCCCCCTCTCCTTGTCCTATTCGGACTAGGGGGGAGGGGGTGCGGCCCAGCCCTGGCCGCCTCTCCTCTTCTCCACTAAGGCCCACTATGGCCCATTAAGCCTCCGGGGGGTTCCGGTAACCCCTCGGTACTCCGGTAAAATCCAGATTTCACCCGGAACACTTCCGATATCAAAATATAGGCTTCCAATATATCAATCTTCATGTCTCGACCATTTAGAGACTCCTCGTCATGTACATGATTACATCCGGGACTCCGAACAACCTTCGGTACATCAAAACTCGTAAACTCATAATATAACTATCATCAAAACTTTAAGTGTGCGGACCCAACGGGTTCGAGAACTATGTAGACATGACCGAGACACGTTTCCGGTCAATAACCAATAGCGGAACCTAGATGCTCATATTGGCTCCTACATATTCTACGAAGATCTTTATCGGTCAAACCGCATAACAACATACGTTGTTCCCTTTGTCATCGGTATGTTACTTGCCTGAGATTCGATCGTCGGTATCTCAATACCTAGTTCAATCTCGTTACCGGCAAGTCTCTTTACTCGTTATGTAATGCATCATTCCGTAAATAACTCATTAGCTACATTGCTTGCAAGGCTTATAGTGATGTGCATTACCGAGAGGGCCCAGAGATACCTCTCCGACAATCGGAGTGACAAATCCTAATCTCGAAATAGTCAACTCAACAAGTACCTTTGGAGACACCTGTAGAGCACCTTTATTATCACCCAGTTATGTTGTGATGTTTGGTAGCACACAAAGTGTTCCTCTGGTAAGCGGGAGTTACATAATCTCATAGTCATAGGAACATGTATAAGTCATGAAGAAAGCAATAGCAACATACTAAACGATCAAGTGCTAAGCTAACGGAATGGGTCAAGTCAATCACATCATTCTCCTAATGATGTGATCCCGTTAATCAAATGACAACTAATGTTTATGGTTAGGAAACTTAACCATCTTTGATTCACGAGCTAGTCAAGTAGAGGCATACTAGTGACACTATGTTTGTCTATGTATTCACACATGTATTATGTTTCCGGGTAATACAATTCTAGCATGAATAATAAACATTTATCATGATATGAGGAAATAAATAATAACTTTATTATTGCCTCTAGGGCATATTTCTTTCAGTCTCCCACTTGCACTAGAGTCAATAATCTAGATTACACAGTAATGATTGTAACACCCATGGAGCCTTGGTGCTGGTCATGTTTTGCTCGTGGAAGAGGCTTAGTCAACAGGTCTGCTACATTCAGATCCGTATGTATCTTGCAAATCTCTATGTCTCCCACCTGGACTTGGTCCAGGATGGAATTGAAGCGTCTCTTGATGTGTTTGGTTCTCTTGTGAAATCTGGATTCCTTGGCCAAGGCAATTGCACCGGTATTGTCACAAAAGATTTTCATTGGACCCGATGCACTAGGTACGACACCTAGATCGGATATGAACTCCTTCATCCAGACTCCTTCATCTGCTGCTTCCGAAGCAGCTATGTACTCCGCTTCACATGTAGATCCCGATACGACACTTTGTTTAGAACTGCACCAACTGACAGCTCCACCATTCAATATAAACATGTATCCGGTTTGCGATTTAGAATCGTCCGGATCAGTGTCAAAGCTTGCATCGACATAACCATTTACGACTAGCTCTTTGTCACCTCCATAAACGAGAAACATATCCTTAGTCCTTTTCAGGTATTTCAGGATGTTCTTGACCGCTGTCCAGTGATCCACTCCGAGATTACTTTGGTACCTCCCTGCTAAACTAATAGCAAGTCACACATCAGGTCTGGTACACAACAACCTATGGCTAAAGCATAGGGAACTTCTTTCATTTTCTCTCTTTCTTCTGCAGTGGTCGGGCTTGATCTATTTTGAACTTTTTCAAAACTTTATCAAGGTATGTACTTTGTGAAAGTCCAATTAAGCGTCTTGATCTATCTCTATAGATCTTGATGCCCAATATGTAAGCAGCTTCACCGAGGTCTTTCATTGAAAAACTTTTATTCAAGTATCCTTTTATGCTATCCAGAAATTATATACCATTTCCAATCAATAATATGTCATCCACATATAATATCAGAAATGCTACAGAGCTCCCACTCACTTTCTTGTAAATACAGGCTTATCCAAAAGTCTGTATAAAACCATATACTTTGATCACGCTATCAAAGCGTTTATTCCAACTCCGAGAGGCTTGCACCAGTCCATAAATGGATCGATGGAGCTTGCACACTTTGTTAGCATCCTTTGGATCGACAAAACCTTCTGGTTGCATAATATACAACTCTTCTTTCAGAAATCCATTCGGGAATGCAGTTTTGACATCCATTTGCCAAATTTCATAATCATAAAATGCGGCAATTGCTAACATGATTCAGACAGACTTAAGCATCGCTACGGGTGAGAAAGTCTCATCGTAGTCAATCCCTTGAACTTGTCGAAAACCTTTCGCAACAAGTCGAGCTTTGTAGATTACCATCAGCGTTAGTCTTGTTCTTGAAGATCCATTTATTCTCGATGGCTTGCCGATCATCGGGAAAGTCAACCAATGTCCACACTTTGTTCTCATACATGGATCCCATCTCAGATTTCATGGCCTCAAGCCATTTTGCGGAATTTGGGCTCATCATCGCTTCCTCATAGTTCGTAGGTTTGCCATGGTCAAGTAACATGACCTCCAGAACAGGATTACCATACCACTCTGGTGCGGATCTTACTCTGCTTGACCTACGAGGTTCTGTAGTAACTTGATCTGAAGTTTCATGATCAATATCATTAGCTTCCTCACTTATTGGTGTAGTCGTCCAGGAGCCGATTTCTGTGATGAACTATTTTCCAATAAAGGAGCAGGTAAAGTTACCTCATCAAGTTCTACTTTCCTCCCACTCACTTCTTTCTAGGGAAACTCCTTCTCTAGAAAGGATCCATTCTTGGCAACAAATGTCTTGCCTTCAGATCTGTGATAGAAGGTGTACCCAACAGTTTCCTTTGGGTATCCTATGAAGACACATTTCTCCGATTTGGGTTCGAGCTTATTGGGTTGAACCTTTTTCACATAAGCATCGCAGCCCCAAACTTTAAGAAACGACAACTTTGGTTTCTTGCCAAACCACAGTTCATAAGGCGTCGTCTCAACGGATTTTGATGGTGCCCTATTTAACGTGAATGCGGCCGTCTCTAAAGCATAACCCCAAAGCGCTAGCGGTAAATCAGTAAGAGACATCATAGATCGCACCATATCTAGTAAAGTACGATTACGACGTTCGGACACACCATTACGCTGTGGTGTTCCGGGTGGCGTGAGTTGCGAAACTATTCCGCATTGCTTCAAATGTAAACCAAACTCATAACTCAAATATTCTCCTCCACGATCAGATTGTAGAAACTTTATTTTCTTGTTACGATGATTTTCAACTTCACTCTGAAATTCTTTGAACTTTTCAAATGTTTCAGACTTATGTTTCATTAAGTAGATATACCCATATCTGCTCAAATCATCTGTGAAGGTGATAAAATAACGATATCCGCCGCGAGCCTCAACATTCATTGGACCACATACATCAGTATGTATGATTTCCAGCAAATCAGTTACTCGCTCCATAGTTCCGGAGAACGGCGTTTTAGTCATCTTGCCCATGAGGCATGGTTCGCAAGTACCAAGTGATTCATAATCAAGTGATTCCAAAAGTCCATCAGTATGGAGTTTCTTCATGCGCTTTACACCAATATTGCCTAAACGGCAATGCCACAAATAAGTTGCACTATCATTATCAACTCTGCATATTTTGGCTTCAACATTATGAATATGTGTATCACTACTATCGAGATTCATCAAAAATAGACCACTCTTTAAGGGTGCATGACCATAAAAGATATTACTCATATAAATAGAACAACCATTGTTCTCAGATTTCAATGAATAACCGTCTCGCATCAAACAAGATCCAGATATAATGTTCATGCTCAACGCTGGCACCAAATAACAATTATGTAGGTCTAAAACTAATCCCGAAGGTAGATGTAGAGGTAGCGTGCCGACGGCGATCACATCGACTTTGGAACCATTTCCCACGCGCATCGTCACCTCGTCCTTACCCAGTGTCCGCTTAATCTGTAGTCCCTGTTTCAAGTTGCAAATGTTAGCAATGTAACCGAGATCAAATACCAGTGCTATGCGAGCTCGGTAAGGTACACATCAATAACATGTATATCACATATACCTTTGTTCACCTTGGCATCCTTCTTATCCGCCAAATACTTGGGGCAGTTCCGCTTCCAGTGACCGGTCTGCTTGCAGTAGAAGCACTCAGTCTCAGGCTTAGGTCCAGACTTGGCTTCTTCTCTTGAGCAACAACTTGTTTGCTGTTCTTCTTGAAGTTCCCCTTCTTTTTCCCTTTGCCCTTTTTCTTGAAACTGGTGGTCTTATTGACCATCAACACTTGATGCTCCTTCTTGATTTCTACCTCCGCAACCTTTAGCATTGCGAAGAGCTCGGGAATAGTCTTATCCATCCCTTGCATATTATAGTTCATCACGAAGCTCTTGTAGCTTGGTGGTAGTGATTGAAGAATTATGCCAATGACGCTATCATCTGGAAGATTAACTCACAGTTGAATCAAGTGATTGTTATACCCAGACATTTTGAGTATATGCTCACTGACAAAACTATTCTCCTCCATCTTGCAGCTGTAGAACTTATTGGAGACTTCATATGTCTCAGTCCGGGCATTTGCTTGAAATATTAACTTCAACTCCTGGAACATCTCATATGCTCCATGACGTTCAGAACGTCGTTGAAGTCCCGGTTCTAAGCCGTAAAGCATGGCACATGGAACTATCAAGTAGTCATCAGCTTTCCTCTACCAGACGTTCATAACATCTAGTGTTGCTCCTGCAACAAGTTTGGCACCTAGCGGTGCTTCCAGGACGTAATTCTTCTATGCAACAATGAGGATAATCCTCAAGTTAAGGACCCAGTCAATGTAATGTCTACCATCATCTTTCAACTTTGCTTTCTCAAGGAACGCATTAAAATTCAACGGAACAACAGCACGAGCCATCTATCTACAACAAACATAGACAAGCAAAATACTATCAGGTACTAAGTTCATGATAAATTTAAGTTCAATTAATCATATTACTTAAGAACTCCCACTTAAATAGACATCCCTCTAATCATCTAAGTGATCACGTGATCCAAATCAACTAAACCATAGCCGATCATCACGTGAAATGGAGTAGTTTTCAATGGTGAACATCACTATGTTGATCATATCTACTATATGATTCACGCTCGACCTTTCGGTCTCAGTGTTTCGAGGTCATATCTGCATATGCTAGGCTCGTCAAGTTTAACCTAAGTATTCTGCATGTGCAAAACTAGCTTGCACCTGTTGTAGATGGACGTAGAGCTTATCACACCCGATCATCACGTGGTTTTCTGGGCACGATGAACTTTGGCAACGGTGTATACTCAGGGAGAACACTTTTATCTTGAAATTTAGTGAGAGATCATCTTATAATGCTACCGTCAATCAAAGCAAGATAAGATGCATAAAAGATAAACATCACATGCAATCAATATAAGTGATATGATATGGCCATCATCATCTTGCGCTTGTGATCTCCATCTCCGAAGCACCGTCATGATCACCATCGTCACCGGGCGACACCTTGATCTCCATCGTAGCATCATTGTCGTCTCGGAAACTATTGCTTCTACGACTATCGCTACCGCTTAGTTATAAAGTAAAGCAATTACAGGGCGATTGCATTGCATACAATAAAGCGACAACCATATGGCTCCTGCCAGTTGCCGATAACTCGGTTACAAAACATGATCATCTCATACAATAAAATATAGCATCACGTCTTGACCATATCACATCACAACATGCCCTGCAAAAACAAGTTAGACGTCCTCTACTTTGTTGTTGGAAATTTTACGTGGCTGCTATGGGCTGAGCAAGAACCGTTCTTACCTACGCATCAAAACCACAACGATAGTTCGTCAAGTTAGTGCTGTTTTAACCTTCTCAAGGACCGAGCATAGCCACACTCGGTTCAACTGAAGTTGGAGAAACTGACACCCGCCAGCCACCTGTGTGCAAAGCATGTCGGTAGAACCAGTCTCGCGTAAGCGTACGCGTAATGTCGGTCTGGGCCACTTCATCCAGTAATACCGCCGAACCAAAGTATGACATGCTGGTAAGCAGTATGACTTGTATCGCCCACAACTTACTTGTGTTCCACTCGTGCATATAACATCAACGCATAAAACCTAGGCTCGGATGCCACTGTTGAGGAACGTAGTAATTTCAAAAAAATTCCTACGCACACGCAAGATCATGGTGATGCATAGCGCGAGTGGGGAGAGTGTTGTCCATGTACCCTCGTAGACCGAAAGCGGAAGCGTTAGCACAACAAAGTTGATGTAGTTGTACGTCTTCACGGCCCGACCGATCAAGCACCGAAAGCACGACACCTCCGAGTTCTAACACACATTCAGCTTGATGACGTCCCTTGAACTCTGATCCAGCCGGGTGTCGAGGGAGAGTTCCGTCAGCACGACGGCGTGGTGACGATGTCGACGTTCTACCATCGCAGGGCTTCGCCAAAGCACCGCTACAATATTATCAAGGAGAACTATGGTGGAGGGGGGCACCGCACACGGCTAAGAGATCAATGATCTGTTGTTGTGTCTCTAGAGGTGCCCCCTGCCCCCGTATATAAAGGAGCAAGGGGGGAGGGGGCGGCTGGCCAGGAAGGAGGCGCGCCATGGGGAGTCCTACTCCCACCGGGAGTAGGACTCACTCCTTTCCTTGTTGGACTTGGAGAAGGGGGGAAAGAGGAGGGAGAGAGAGGAAGGAAAGGGGGGGGGCGCACCCTCTCCTTGTCCTATTCGGACTACGGGGGAGGGGCGCGCGGCCCAGCCCTGGCCGCCTCTCCTCTTCTCCACTAAGGCCCACTATGGCCCATTAAGCCCCCGGGGGGTTCTGTAACCCCTCGGTACTCGAGAAAATCCGATTTCACCCTAACACTTCCGATATCAAAATATAGGCTTCCAATATATCAATCTTCATGTCTCGACCATTTCGAGACTCCTCGTCATGTCCGTGATCACATCCAGGACTCCGAACAACCTTCGGTACATCAAAACTCATAAACTCAAAATATAACTATCATCGAAACTTTAAGCGTGCGGACCCTACGGGTTCGAGAACTATGTAGACATGACCTAGAACTGTTTCCGGTCAATAACCAATAGCAGAACCTGGATGTCCATATTGGCTCCTACATATTCTACGAAGATCTTTATCGGTCAAACCGCATAACAACATACGTTGTTCCCTTTGTCATCGGTATGTTACTTGCCCGAGATTCGATCGTCGGTATCTCAATACCTAGTTCAATCTCGTTACCGGCAAGTCTCTTTACTCGTTATGTAATGCATCATTTCGTAACTAACTCATTAGCTACATTGCTTGCCAGGCTTATAGTGATGTGCATTACCGAAAGGCCCGAGATACCTCTCTAACAATCGGAGTGACAAATCCTAATCTCGAAATCGTCAACTCAACAAGTACCTTTGGAGACACCTAGAGCACTTTTATAATCACCCGATTCGTTGTGGCGTTTGGTAGCACACAAAGTGTTCCTCCGGTAAGCGGGAGTTACATAATCTCATAGTCATAGGAACATGTATAAGTCATGAAGAAAGCAATAGCAACATACTAAACGATCAAGTGCTAAGCTAATGGAATGGGTCAAGTCAATCACATCATTCTCCTAATGATGTGATCCCGTTAATCAAATGACAACTCACTTCACGAGCTAGTCAAGTAGAGGAATACTAGTGACACTATGTTTGTCTATGTATTCACACATGTATTATGTTTCCGGGTAATACAATTCTAGCATGAATAATAAACATTTATCATGATATGAGGAAATAAATAATAACTTTATTATTGCCTCTAGGGCATATTTCCTTCAAAGGGGTCGTCGTAAAATTGCAAAAAGACAAGCAATATGCATTAGCCCCCAAGTGCCAAGTACTCTTGCTTGCAAAGTGCTTGGGACTTATTCACATAAGCCGCCACATCTTTCGGCAGACATTAGCCCCCAAGTGCCAAGTGTTGTTGCTTGCAAAAGGCTTAGGACTTTATGTTTTGAACTAATGTTGAATTATGATTTTGATCCGGTGTAAGAACAGACCACCACTGCTCAACTTCAATCAGAGCTGTCTGACTTGAAGACTCATCTGGAGCTGCAAGAGGCTGAGACCGAGAAGGCGAATTCAAAGTTTGAATTTAGTGTGGCTGAAGCAGAAAAAGTGAAGACCGGCTTTGAAGTTGAGAAAAATGCCTGGGCTGAAGAAAAAATAGCCTTTAACAGAACGGGCTGAGAAGGCGGAGGCGGCTCTCCAGGAAGCGACCACTGAACTCATCGGCTTAAAACACCAGGTGTCTCAGATGGTTTCTGCTATCTTTGGTAAATCGACTTATGATTATCAAATTTGAATATCTTCCTTGATGATATGAACCACTTTTAACCCATCCAATGACTATTTTGCAGGCCCCAGAAGCACCAATCTCAATCAAGTTATGCTTGTGAAGCTGAAGGCGGTTTACACATTGGTGGAGCAACTTTACACTGGTGCTCAGCGCGCATTGGGCACAATTTCTCCATCTAATGAAGCCCCCACACTCTTGGTTGATGTGTTAAGGAAACTTTCGGTCTTGCCCGAGAGGTTTAATGAAATGAAGCGATCATCTGTGAGAGTCAGAGCTGTGACTGCCTTAAGCGGGGCCAAAGCATTGTTACCGGAGTTAGACTCGGCCGATATCTCTATCGGGTATCCAAGCTTCAAGGAAGACCGCACTCCGTTTGATCAGAAGGACTTTGCTACTTGGGTGAAGGATATATGTCCTTTGGCCAGTCTGATTGCCAATGAAACAGACCTCACCAAGTATCAACCGGCTTATTGTGTGGGAAATCAGAAGATGCCAACACCGTCTTACAAAGTGAAAGACCCGATCCCCCCAATCCGTAAGCACACTTTTACTCCTGAAGTTGACCCGTCCAAGCTAATTGATGATGAAGCTGAGTTCCAAGCTTTGAGTGGCATTGACTGGTCGTTGCCAACCTTCCAGGACATAGAACAGGACGAAGAAGCGGAGAGGGATGATCCGGAAGCGCCAGGCCATCAAGAAGATTGATCTACCACCGGTTCATATTTGTGACCTTCTGAAAAACAGTTAACCATTTGGACTCCGGGAGTCATGTAATAGGGTAGCAATAACTTTGCTTTGTCGTGCCATCGTGCACGTTTGTGTTATGCTCAACGCTGTTAAGCCGCCGCTTTATAATTATCCTCTTTACACTTATCATATTGTTTGACTCGTGCGGATGAAAAGTCTGAATTATCCTACACACAAAATAGATCACAAGATCCCTTGGCGGTTTACCGCAGGGCGGGTCATAATACCTCGCATATAACTACTGATGTTTTAACACTGTTATATATACGGCTGGCTGAACCCAAATTGAAATATAATAATAACAATATCATACCTGTGATATTGAATTGTACTGCCGGTTTACGATACCTTGTGCAGTAAGGGTGAGGACCCAAAACTTCAGAAGCCAATATTTCCAAGTGCTGGATATCATCATGTAAGGGCGACTTGTCGCCTCTCATTAAACCGGGTAATAGAAACCACGGGTAGGCTTCAAATATGAGCTGTGAAAGTAAAGGCTGCATGGCCGGAATTACTTTAAACCAAAAGGCAAGATAGTATCAAGAAGAACTGGAAAAAACTTCAAGAAATCAAACCAAATGTCAAAAGCGAGGCTATGCTTCGGATACGAGCAGGAAGCCGGACCATAAGGGTTAACAGCTATGATTCGAATACGACCAGGAAGCCCCCAAATAGTTTTTGGCATTACACCGATCAAAGGGGTACCGACGGCTATGATTCGAATACGATCAGGAAGCCCCCAGTGACCAAAGTATTTAGCGGCTATGATTCGAATACGATCATGAGCCGGACCAAGAGGGGTAAATAGTTGTGATTCGAATACGATCCAGCCCCCAAGTGATCTGAGTGTTTACGGCTATGGTTCGAATACGACCAAGAAGCTGGACCAAAGGGGTTAATAGCCATGATTCGAATATGATCAAGCCTCCAATGATCAAATTGTGTTAACGGCTATGATTCAAATACAATCAATAAGCCAGACCAAAAGGTGTTAATAGCTATGATTCGAATACGACCAAGCCCCCAGATGATCAAAATGTTTACGGCTATGGTTTGAATACGACAAGGAAGCCGGTCAAAAGGGGTTAATAGCTACGATTCGAATACGATCCAGCCCCCATTTGGTCTTTTGAACTTATGATGACGAAGACACATGATTGTTGAAGACGAAACAACAGAGACCCTGCTTTATTATAATCATCATAATATATACATCATCAAAAAATATGTACATCATAAGAGCCGGTGTCTCAAGTGTAGTAAGGCCGAAGATGAGCGATATTCCACAACCGGCGGGTCTCCTCTTCTGACTTACATGAGTCCTTGTGCTCTCGAATATCGATAATGTAGTATGACCCATTGTGCAAGTTCTTGCTGACCACAAAGGGTCCTTCCCAAGGTGGGGATAACCTATGCATATCAGTTTGATCCTGGATGAGCCGGAGCACCAAATCACCTTCCTGAATGGTTCCGGAGTTAACCCGGCGGCAGTAACGGCGCAGGTCTTGTTGGTAAATCACCAAGCAAGCCGCCGCAAGGTCATGCTCCTCATCTAGCAGGTCAAGTGCATCCTAACGTGCTTGTTCATTATTAGCTTCAACGTAAGCCGCCACGCGGGACGAGTCATGGCGGATGTCACTAGGGAGAACCGCCTCTGCTCCGTAGACCATGAAGAAAGGCGTGTAACCCGTAGACCTTTTAGGAGTAGTATTGATACTCCATATCACAGAAGGTAACTCTTCCACCCAACAACCCGACGTCCTCCGGAATGGAACCATAAGCCGGGGCTTGATGCCTTCCAGAATTTCTTGATTGGCTCTTTCAGCTTGACCATTGGATTGAGGGTGAGCTACTGACGAAATGTCAAGTCAAATATGCTCACATTGACAAAACTCTTTCATAGTACCCTTGGATAGATTAGTGCCATTATCAGTTATGATGCTGTGAGGAAAGCCAAAGCGAAAAATCACCTTTTTAATGAATTGAACCGCTGTTGCTGCGTCACATTTACTGACCGGCTCTGCCTCAACCCACTTTGTGAATTTGTCAACCGCCACCAAGAGGTGGGTCTTTTTATCTTTGGACCTTTTGAAAGGCCCAACCATATCAAGCCCCCAGACTGCAAACGGCCAAGTAATTGGAATCATTCTCAATTCTTGAGCCAGCACATCAGCTCGCCATGAAAATTTCTGACAACCTTCACATTTACTGACCAAATCCTCTGCATCAGCATGAGCCGTCAGCCAATAAAACCCGTGACGAAAAGCTTTGGACACAAGGGATTTTGAGCCGGCATGATGACCACAATCTCCCTCATGGATGTCATAAAGAATCTCACGACCTTCCTCGGGAGAGACACAACGCTGAAACGCCCCAGTGACACTAGGATGGTGTAACTTGCCGTTGGTAATTGTCATTAACTTAGACCGCTGGGTTATCTGCCTGGCCAAAGTTTCATCCTCGGGTAACTCGCATGTAAGACAAATATGGTACTGTCCAATCTGGGATAGCGTGAAGAGCCGCCACCAATTGTGCATCTGGGTTTGGGACAACCAGATCTTCCTCTGTAGGTAACTTGACAGAAGGGTTATGCAGAATATCCAAGAAAGTGTTAGGTGGCACCGGCTTACGCTGAGACCCCAACCTGCTTAAAGCATCAGCCGCCTCATTTTTCCTGCGATCAATGTGCTTGATAACCCTTGAAGTACCCAGCAATAGCATCAACTTCGCAGCGATAAGCCGCCATGAGTGGATCCTTAAAATCCCATGTGCCTGAGACTTGTTGAGCCACCAAGTCTGAGTCGCCGAAACATCTGACCCAGCTTCAATTCATCTCTTTAGCCATCCGAAGACCATCGAGCAAGGCTTCATACTCAGCTGCATTGTTAGTACAGGGGAACATCAACCTTAGAACATAACAAAACTTGTCACCTCGAGGGGAAGCTAAGACAACTCCAGCCCCGAGCCATCCAACTGCCTGGACCCATCAAAGTGAATAGTCCAATATGTGTTATCTGGCTTCTCTTTAGGCATCTACAGCTCTGTCCAGTTGTTGATGAAATCCACTGGTGCTTGAGACTTAATGGCAGTGCGAGGCATATATTTTAAACCATGAGGCCCAAGTTCAATGGCCCACTTGGCGACTCATCCTGTGGCTTCTCTGTTTTGAATAATATATCCTAAAGGAGCAGAACTGACCACAGTGATGGGGTGACCCAGAAAATATTGCTTAAGCTTCCGGCTGGCCATGAACACCCCATAAACGAGCTTCTGCCAATGTGGATATCTCTGCTTGGACTCAATAAGCACTTCACTGATATAATAAACCGGCCGCTGAACCAAATACTCCTTGCCAACCTCCTTCCGTCCCACCATAATGGCTACACTGACGGCACGGGTGTTAGCAGCCACATATAACAATAATGGCTCCTTATCAATTGGAGCAGCAAGGACTGGCGGCTCAACTAGCTACCTCTTGAAGTCTTCAAACGCGTCATTAGCAGCATCACTCCAGACAAAGTTATATGTTTTCTTCATCATTTGATATAGAGGTATGGCCTTCTCACCCAACCGGCTTATGAACCGGCTTAAGGCAGCAATACGACCCGCCAAACGCTGAACATCATTGATACACCCGGCTTTGCCCGGGAGGTGATGGCCTTGATCTTCTCCGGGTTAGCCTCAATGCCTCTGTTAGAAACTAGAAAACCCAAAAGCTTGCCTGCTGGCACACCAAAAACTCAGTTGGCCGGGTTAAGCATCATCTTGTAGACCCAGAGATTATCAAAGGTTTCTTTCAAGTCATCTATCAAAGTTTCCTTCTCTCTGGACTTCACCATAATGTCGTCCACATAAGCATGAACATTGCGCCCAATCTGACTGTGGAGACAATTCTGCACACATCGCTGATAAGTCGCCTGGGCACTCTTGAGCCCAAAAGGCATAGACACATAACAGAAGGCTCCAAAGGGAGTAATGAAAGTTGTCTTCTCCTGATCCTCAACTGCCATCTTGATCTGATGATAACCAGAATAAGCATCCAAAAAACTCAAACACTCACAACCCGTCGTAGCATCAATGATTTGATCAATACGAGGGAGAGCAAAAGGATCAGCCAACAAGCCTTGTTTAAGTCCGTGTAATCCACACACATGCGCCAAGTGCCATTCTTCTTAAGCACTAGCACCGGGTTAGCCATCCACTCTGGATGAAAAACTTCAACAATGAACCCAGCCACCAAGAGCCAGGCTACTTCTTCACCAATGGCTTATGCCTCTCCTCGTTGAAACGACTAAGGAATTGCTTGACCGGCTTAAATTTCAGATCAATATTGAGAGTGTGCTCAGCGAGTTCCCTCGGTACACCCGGCATGTCAGAAGATTTCCATGCAAAGATGTCCCGGTTCTCATGGATGAACTCGATGAGCGAGCTTTCCTATTTTGGATCCAAGTTAGCACTGATACTGAACTGCTTGGATGAGTCGCCAGGAACAAAATCAACCAGCTTGGTGTCATCAGCCGACTTAAACTTCAGCACCGGATCATGTTCTGTAGTTGGCTTTTTCAAAGATGTCATATCCGCCGGGTCAACATTGTCCTTGTAAAAATTCAATTCCTCTATTGCACACACAGACTCAACATAAGCAGCATCACCTTATTCACATTCCAGGGCTATCTTCTGACTCCCATGCACTGTGATGGTTCCTTTATAACCCGGCATCTTGAGTTGTAGATAAACATAACACGGTTGTGCCATGAACTTGGCATAAGCCGGTCGTCCAAACAGAGCGTGGTACGGGCTCCTGATTTTGACCACTTCAAAGGTTAACTTCTCAGCCATGGAATCATGCTCATCTCCAAAGGCCACCTCCAGCTCAATCTTGCCCACCGGGTACGCCGACTTACCAGGCACCACTCCATGGAAAACAGTGTTGGATGTCTTAAGATTTTTATCAGTTAACCCCATGCGATGGAAAGTCTCATAATAAAGGATGTTGATGCTATTACCTCCATCCATGAGTACCTTAGTGAATTTGTATCCACCAACTTGAGGCGCCACCACCAAGGCTAAGTGACCCGGATTGTCAACCCGGGGAGGGTGATCCGCTCTACTCCACATAATGGGCTGCTCAGACCATTCTAAGTAATGAGGAACTGCCGGCTCAACGGCGTTCACAACCCGCTTGTCGAGCTTCTGGTCCCGCTTGCATAAACTTGTGGTGAAAACATGATACTGCCCACTATTCAGCTGCTTCGGATTACTCTGATATCTAGATTGCTGCTGCTGCTGACCCCCCTGGCCGGATTGCTGATTATAACCACCCTGATTACCTTGATGGCCCTGGAAGCCAGAATTAGAACCACCACCTCCATAACACGGGCCATGAGAACCGCCGCTGCCTGAGCTGCCACCTGCCTATGAAACGAGTTAGAATTTTTGAAAGCCCTCATAATGGAACAATCCTTCCAAAGGTGAGTAGCTAGTTTCTCTTGCGTGCCATGATTTGGACAGGGCTCGTTAAGCAATTGCTCAAGAGTAGGACCTGGTCCACAGTTCCGAGGAGGCGGCCTCCCCTTACGATGTTGATTATTTCCATGTGCATTGGTGTTAGCCACAAACTCCAAGCTACCATCAGCCTTGCGTTTACCGTTGCCCCCCTGATTCGCCGTGTTATGCTGCTGACCCTTGGCATTGTCGTTCTTCTTTCCCTTCCCTGTCGAATTTTCATCATCAGATTCGGGGTCCTTGGTACTATCAGAGTCGGCATATTTTATTAGAGCCGCCATCAGCTGCCCCATATCATTACAATCGCGCTTGAGCCGCCCCAGCTTTTGTTTAAGAGGCAAAAACGGCAATTTTTCTCCAACATTAAGACCGCAGAGCCGACATTCATGTTATCAGATGAATGTATGATAGCTTTGACCCGGCGCACCCAATGGGTCATTGATTCACCCTCCTCTTGGACGCAAGTAGCCAAGTCCACAATCGACATGGGCTGCTTGTGTCGGATTATGGGATCCGCAAACCCTTGAGAGGTTCGAACTCTAGGGTGTGTGCAGAGATCTCAACCTATCCAGCATGCCTACTCACGATCCTCCTAAGCCTAGCACGTCGAGCTCAAAGGGACAAATAGACACATCAATTTTATCCTGGTTCAGTCCACCGTTGTGGTGTAATACCCTACTCCAGCGTTTTGGTGGAATTGCCTCGAAGGGCTGAGGATGAGCTAGTACAGTGGATGAACAAGCCTCAGGAGGTGAGGTGTTCTTGAGCTGGTGTGGTGTGTGCTAGCTCTACTTGTTCTGATCCCGTCCCCTTTCTATGGTGGTTGCTAGTCCTATTTATAGTGGCCTTGGTCCTCTTTCCAAATATGAGCGGGAAGGGATCCCACAACGGCCGGATTTGAAAGGGGACAAGTAGTACAGTCTATCCTGACAAAAGTAGTCTTCGCCTGTGAAAATCCTCTGGTCATGACACTGCGGTGTGCTCGTCGATGACCTCCGTCCTGCCGTCCTGACGGTCTTGGTCTCATTGCACCAGCATGGAAACCTTTGGCTGATTCCTTGGGACTCCGCGCCTGCGCCCTGCTTCCTTTGCACCAAAGAGGAAACCTGCACTCTGCGCCCGCCTGACGCCTGCCTGGCCTTGGTCGTCATGGCTCACGTGAGCTGAGCCTCATGAGGCAACATTGCATAGAACTCTCCGCCCCTCTGGAGCCAGCCTGAGGAGGCCGATTCCTTCGGGGGTCTTGGCATTGCCTGCCTCACGAGGCTTGGCCCCTCGCGAGGGTCGTGTGGTGTTGGTGTTAAAGCTGGGCCGCACCAGGCTACTGATGAAGCCACGTGGTGGGATGCGGGCAGGCTGGGCTGGATACCCCCGAATCCAGGACGCTGATAGTAGCCCCAAGGCCCAAGGCACGCTCGGACTTGGCTTCTAGGCAAAGCCAAAGGGCAAGGGTGGAGCGCCACGGGCCCTAACAACCTACGGCCTTGAAGACATGTGGCGGTTGATGGGACGTGGGCGTCTCCACTTCCTTATGCTGCCTTGATATCCGGCAGATCTAGCAGCCGCCCGCTGTCAGTGCAGCTTGCCCTTCACAAATTACCATGCTTGGCTCTTGTTTGTTCCTTCCCAATCTTGCCGTCGCGTCCATAGATCTGGCGTCGGCGCCTTGCCCTTTTTTAGTACTCGCCATGGCCCCCAAGCCGAGGAAGAAGAAAGGGAAGCCGCTCACCCCGGCCGACCCTCCGCCGGCCTTGGAGCCAGGCCTTGAGCAGTCGACGGTGATTAATGAGGAGGGGCTGGACAAGGTTCGTCATGCGCTCGCCGCCGATTCCAATGAAGGGAGGGCGACAGCTATTCGCCCTGCATCTTGGCAAACTAGAGAGATAAGCGCCACCGAGACCCCGTCTATCTCCTTGCTCTTCTTGCTGGGTTTATTCCTCCTTTCTCCCCCTTTCTTCAATGTTGTGATGTCGCATTACCAGACCCATCTGCTGCATCTGGACCCCCTATCGGTGTCAAAACCGGCGGATCTCGAGTAGGGGGTCCCGAACTATGCGTCTAAGGTTAATGATAACATGAGGTGGGGGACACAATGTTTTCCCAGGTTCGGGCCCTCTCTATAGAGGTAATACCCTACTTCTTGCTTGATTGATCTTGATGAATATGAGTATTACAGGAGTTGATCTACCATGAGATCGTAATGGCTAAACCCTAGAAGTCTAGCCTATGAGATTATGATTGTTGTTGTGACTCTAACCCTAGAAGTCTAAACCCTCCAGTTTATATAGACGCCGGGGACTAGGTCCCATCCGGACACGGGACGAAGTCTTCTATCTTGTATCTTCATAGTCCAACAGTCCGGCCAAAGTATATAGTCCGGCTGTCCGAGGACCCCTTAATCTAGGACTATGTAGCAACCAGACCTCAAATACCGATCTCGTGCATCGTTGTCATCCTCGGATCGATGTCTTGACACGCACAAATGCTTGAAGGATTTATAACAGAGTAGCAATCACACACTTATTACATCGAATGTCTCCAAAGAGAACTTATTACAATAAATATGGCATAAGGCCATCTAATAGCGATAACAGCGGAAGGCTTGGAAGATAAGTGAGTCCATCAACTCCAACGACATCACTGAGTATAGAACACGATCCTAAAGCATCTTACTCGTCGTCTGAAAAGTCTGCAACATGAACCTTGCAACCCGAAAACGGGTCAGCACATGGAATATGCTGGCAATGTAACACATAGAGAGTAATGAAAGAGTAAAGCTATACTACATGCATATATGGCTTGGTGGAAAGCTCTATGGTTACAGTTTTTGCATAAAGCAAGTTTTTCCCTACTACAAAGGAATAAATTTATTTAACTATCATGGTGGTTGTTAAACATTGAGAATGGTTGACAGCATTCTCAATCCCAATTAAGTAACATCATCATTAAACAAACCCAACAATATTAATTAAAGTAACATGATGAGATTCACATGATAATCCAAGTACTAGATACTCAAAACGTCCATAACCGGGGACACGGCTAATCATGTTTAGTTTATACACTCTGCAGAGGTTTATGACTTTTCCCCACGACTCGATCTCCTCCGTTGGTTTTCTCGACTTTTCGTGGTGTTTGAGAAGCGGATGGCCGAGACATAGTCTTTCAGAAGCGCTAGCACCTTACGATGGGTAGACCTGTACACCTACTTTCCCCTACATCTGCTAGTCTACCACTGTAAGAGTTCGCACGACTTAGTCAACTATGCTAGAGCCCATAATAGCATGTGGCTACACACGGAAGTTTCTAGCATGAATAATCTTATGATCCCTTTGAGCCTGGGTGGCGGTCCAAAAACAAACAGGCAATCCTGGAATACCCAGGTACCTCAATCCACCCAGATGTGTATTAAAGTTGCCACCTAAAATAAACCATTAATTAACAATCTCGCATCTGTCATGGATTCACTCACCCAATCCACGTCTACTAGCATAGCATGGCATAAATAAGCAAACGTAGAAGTAACTCCCAAGGGTTTGATAATAAAATAGGTAATAGGTACTACCTCATCTACTTCCCAAAACCCACAATTTAATTAGATCCTAATCATGCAATGTTTGAGAATTGATCTAATGCAATAAAAATTGGGTAGTAAGGAGGTATGATCAAAGTGTTACTTGCTTTGCTGATGATCCGCGAAACCTAGGGATTCGAAGTAGCAAGCAGCGCAATCCGGGTACTCTATCGCAAACAAACAAGCAAACAAGCATACAATGAGTACTCAACTAATGCATGGGTAAAACTCAAATAAGAGATCTAACCAGAAAGTTCAACTTAAGAACTCCGGTTTGCAAAAAGAATCAAATCAAACGAAGAAACAAAACTCAAACGGCGAAAGAAACAAACTTCATTTACTAATCTGGACTTAAGTCAAATTTTACAAAAGCGAAAACTAGTTTGACTGGATTATTCGGAAAGAGGGTTTCGAGACGAAACTCTAGGCGCTTGAATCGCCTGATTCCGATAAATGAGCGAAAAGATAAACTAAAACAAAAATCGGTTCAGAAATCGCGATCAGAAAAATCGCGGAATAAATCTGAGAAAAAGAAAAAACGACAAACAGATTAACGAATGAACGTTCGTTATCTAGATCTAAATGACGGATACGTCCGTTAAAATGATCGAACGAGCGAACGCCCGTTAAATAAATAAACCGATAAAACCGATCTAATAAAATAATAAAAAAACTAGGGTTTTTCTTTTTAAAAAAAACCGAAGTGGTTTTCTAAAAAAACGGCGTTGGCGGTTCAGGCGGCACCTCCCGTGAGGTGGGCGGCTCAGTGGGCCGATTAAGGGCGGCGGGTGGGGTGGTCTCTGGCGGCTGCAGGCGGCGGTGGTGACACGAGGCGGTGGGGGTCGGGCTCGGCTCGTGGGAGTCTGTGGCGGCTTTGCTCGGGGCTCAAGGGGCCCCAAGTGGTATTAAAGGGAGGGTCACGGAGGCTTGGGGAGGGCAAGCGGCGGCGGCGGAAGCGGAGTCCGAGCGGACTCTGCTGCAAGGCGGCGCTGGAAAGGCGTCAGCACGCAGGGGCAGCCCTAGCTCTACTGGGCTTCGGCCCGGTCGGGTCTTGAGGAGTTTTTTAAAAAAATAATTACGCCAAATTGAAAAAAATCTAGAAAAATAAATAAAAATCTAAAAATACCAAAATAAATTTTCATCGTCCAAATAAAATATTCAGAACAATATGAACACTTTTTTGTCCTAAATGCATTTTTGAAAATTGTGCATTTTTTCCTAAATTCAAATAAAATAGCAAAAACACTAAAACAAAATCTTATTTGATTTTTTTATTAAATCCTCATTATTTCTTTATTTTGGGAAAGTCATTTTATTCCCTCTCTCATATTTTTGTAATTGAAATAATTGAAGATAAAATAAATAAAATCAAATGATCCTATTTTCAAATTTTGAGAAAACTCAAATATGAAAATAACGAAATCCCCAACTCTCTCCGTGGGTCCTTGAGTTGCGTAGAATTTCTAGGATCAGGGCAAAATGCAATAAAATATGATATGCAATGATGATCTTTGTATAACATTCCAAATTGAAAATTTGGGATGTTACAAACCTACCCCCCTTAAGATGAATCTCGCCCTCGAGATTCGGGTTGGCTAGAAAATAGGTGAGGGTGGTCCTTCAGCAAATCTTCCTCTCGTTCCCAGGTGGCTTCCTCCTCGATGTGGTGGCTCCACTGAACTTTACAGAACTTGATAACCTTGCCGCGAGTGACTCGGCTGGCATACTCAAGAATCTTAACCGGTTTCTCCTCATAGGTCAAATCACTGTCCAACTGAATCGCCTCTAGTGGCACTGTATCTCTCAGCGGTATATCAGCCATCTCTGCGTGGCACTTCTTCAACTGGGAAACGTGGAACACGTCGTGAACTCCTGACAATCCCTCAGGCAATTCCAACTTGTAGGCAACCTCTCCTATACGTTCCAAAATTTGTATGGTCCCACAAAACGTGGCGCTAACTTTCCTTCAACACCAAAACGCTTGACTCCTCGAAGTGGAGATACACGAAGATAAACTCTATCTCTGACTTCGTAAACTGTCTCCTTGCATTTGGCATCTGCAGAGATTTTCTGCCTGGACTGGGCTACCTTGAGCCTGTCGCGAATCAACTTCACCTACCGTTCAGACTCCTTAATCAAATCTGGTCCAAACAACTGTCGGTCTCCAACTTCGTCCCAAGACAATGGGGTTCTGCACCTCCTTCCGTATAAGGCTTCGAAAGTGGCCATCTTCAAACTGGATTGATAACTATTGTTGTAGGAGAACTCCACATATGCAAATTGTCGTCCCAACTAGATCCATAATCTAGCGCACAAGCTCTTAGCATATCCTCCAAAATTTGATTTACTCTCTCGGTCTATCCATCTGTCTGTGGATGAAAAGCGGTACTGAACTCTAGCCTGGTACCCAAGGTTTCGTGCAACTGATTCCAGAACTTTGAGGTGAACTGAGTTCCTCTATGTGATACAATGCTCCTTGGGACTCCATGCAGACATATGATCCTGGTCATGTATATTTTGGCCAACTTAGCACTAGTGTAAGTGGTCTTCACTGGAATGAAATGAGCTACCTTCGTCAAACGATCGACTACAACCCAAATCGAGTCATAGCTGAGAACGAGTCTGGGCAATCTGTGATAAAATCCATGCCTAGCTTATCCCACTTCCATTCGGGTATCAGCAATGGTTGCAACAATCCTGCTGGCTTCTGGTGCTCTGCCTTTACTCTCTGACATACATCACAAACGGCTACATACTCCGCAATATCTTTCTTCATTCCGGTCCACCAGAAAGTCTCCTTCAAATCCAAGTACATCTTGGTATTCCTGGGTGAATTGAGTATGGTGAATCATGGGCCTCTTGCAAAATCAACTTCCTGATCTCTGGGTCATTGGGCACATAAACGCGGTCTTCAAACCATAGGGTATCATACTCATCCTCCCGAAATCCCTTGGCTTTTCCTTTGCTCAACTTCTCCTTTATCTCAGCAATCTCCTTGTCGGTCTTATGAGCTTCTCTGATCTTATCCATCAAAGTTGACTGAATTTCCAATGTTGCTACATAGCCTCTCGGAACTATCTCCAAACATAGTTCGCAAAAGTCCTCGGCTAACTCCTTTGGCAGTCCTGTGGTCATGAGTGTATTGACATGGCTCTTACGGCTCAACGCGTCGGCTACTACGTTAGCCTTTCCGGGGTGATACTGCAATCTCATATCATAATCCTTGATGAGTTCCAACCATCTCCTTTGCCGGAGATTTAACTCCTTTTGTGTGAAAATGTACTTCAAACTCTTGTGATCCGTGTACACCTCACAATGATTTCCGATAAGAAAGTGTCTCCATGTCTTCAATGCATGCACTACGGCTGCTAACTCCAAATCATGTGTGGCATAGTTCAACTCATGTGGTTTAAGCTGTCGTGAAGCATACGAAACAACTCTCCCCTCCTGCATAAGCACTGCTCCAAGTCCTCGACGTGAAGCATCGCAATACACCTCGTAATCCTTGGTCTGATCCGGCAAGATCAACACATGCGAGGTAACCAAACGTTTCTTCAATTCTTGGAAACTGGCCTCACATTCCTCAGTCCAAATGAACTTGGTATCCTTCTTCAACAACTCCGTCATGGGCTTTGAAATCTTCGAGAAATTCTCAATGAACCTCCGGAAGTATCCCGCCAGTCCAAGAAAACTTCTGATATCTCCAACTGTCGTTGGTGCTACCCAATTTGTCACGGTGACAACCTTGGTGGGGTCTACTGCTATACCCTCTCCGGATATAACATGTCCGAGAAATCCAACCTCCTTTAACCAAAATTAACATTTGCTGAACTTGGCGTATAACTGATGTTCTCTGAGTTTCTCCAATACTAGACGCAAATGCTCCTTATGCTCCTCTTCGTTCTTTGACTAGACCAAAATATCATCAATGAACACCACGACGAACTTATCCAGGAACTCCATAAATACTTTGTTCATCATGTTCATGAAATAGGCAGGTGCGTTAGTCGACCAAATGACATAACGGTATACTCGTACAACCCATACCTGGTGGTAAAAGCTGTCTTGGGTATATCCTGTTCTCGAATCTTCAGCTGATGGTACCTGATCGCAAATCGATCTTGGAAAATACATTTGCTCCTTGCAGTCGGTCAAACAGATCATTGATATTCAGCAGTGGGTACTTGTTCTTGATGGTTACTGCATTTAATCCTCGATAATCAACAACCATCCTTAATGATCCGTCCTTCTTCTCCACTAGAAGTACTGGTGATCCCCAAGGTGAAGAACTTGGGCGAATGTAACCTTTATCCAGTAACTCCTTAATCTGACTCTTAATCTCCTCCAAATACTTTTTGCTGGCATCCTGTATGGTCTCTTGGATATCGGGCCTGTGCCTGGCAAAAGCTCAATCAAAAACTCAATGTCTCTGTCCGGTGGCATGCCTGGCAACTCCTCTGGAAATACGTCAGGAAAATCCTTCACTATAGGTACTTCCTCCTGCACAACTCCTGATAAGGAATTTACATGCATCCTCTTCGGCTCATGCCTTGATACATACCTTATCCTTTTCCCTTCTGGGGTAGTAAGCAAAATAGACTTACTGGCGCAATCAATGTTTCCTCCATACATCGATAGCCAATCCATACCCAGAATCACATCCAAACCTTGAGATCCCAGAATGATTAAGTCTGAGGGGAAAACATGCTTGCCTGTACTCAATGGCACTTGAAAACATCCTCGACCGCCATATACTCGGTCTGGTGAGGTTACTAGCATGGGTGTTCCTAGAACCTTGGTGGGCGTCTATACTTATCCACAAATCCCCTTGATATGTATGAATGCGATGCACCAGTATCAAAAAGAACGAGTGCAGTAAATGACTTAACCAAAAACTTACCTATTACTGCATCTGGCCAGGCTTCAACCTCCTCCACGCTAACGTGGTTCACTTGTCCTCTGTTGAAAGTGTTCGGCTTCTTCCCAGAGCTTCCATTGCCATTCCCATTCTGGCCTTCAGGACATTCATTGGCGTAATGTCCGGTCTTTTGGCATTTAAAGCAAGTGACTTGACTCAGATCTCTCTTGGCTGGTGTTGAGGGGTTGGTACGGTTCTGGCTACTACTTCCTCCATTCCCGTTACCATTCTTGGAACCATTATGATTGTGTGAACTACCTCCTCCATGGGTATGCTGGAACTGTCCTCCCGACTTTGGAGTAAAACGTGGCTTCTGCTGAGGTCCATAATTGTACTTCCCTTGTCCATACTTCCTCTTGCGGTTTTCAATCTGCTGCTGTTTTCCTTCAATCATGAGAGCACGATCTACCAACTCCTGATAATTGTTGAAACTTTCTACCATCAACTGCATACTCAGCTCATCATTCAGTCCTTCTAGAAACTTCTCTTGCTTAGCTGCATCAGTAGCGACGTCATCTGGGGCATAACGTGCTAGCTTACTGAAGTCATCCACATACTGGTCAACTGTTCTTCCTCCCTGGCACAAGTTGCGAAACTCACGCTTCTTCATGGCCATAGCTCCTGCTGAAACATGAGCAGTACGAAAAGCCTGTTGAAACTGATCCCATGTGATAGTGTCTACTGGATAGGTGGCTGTGAAATTCTCCCACCATAATGCCGCGGGTCCTTTAAGCTGATGTGCGGCAAATCACACCTTCTCCACATCTGTGCTTCCAGTAGTGGTTAACTCCCTGGCTGTCTTGGCGAAGCCAATCATCTGCAACAATCGGCTCGGTGCTACTGGAAAACACCGGCGGATTCAACCTAAGGAAACAGGTTAAGTGGTCAACAGGTGGTGGCGGTGGTGGATTGTTGTTGTTGTTGTTGTTGTTGTTGTTGTTGTTGTTGTTGTTGTTGTTGTTCCCTTGATTCTGATTCTGGACTAGTATCTGCATCAATGCATTCTACTCCTGGATCAACTGAGTGAGCTCCGGTGGGAAAGCAAATCCGTTGTCGCGTCTCGGAGGCATTTGGGGTTTAGAAAAGATGAGAATATAGAATAGAATGAGGTCTAGAGGGAAAACACTACCCATATGCACATGAGACAAATAGCAATCAAAACACTTCATTCAAACAAGCAAGGGCATACAACGGTCTATCTATAGTTACAAAAAGTGCTCGAACTATACTAGATACATGGAGGGAAATTCTACTACTTTTATGGTGGTCTACTAGAAAAACTGCTCCGATGAAGACTCCATGATATCTGCTCCGGCTTCATCAACATAGTCATCATCACTATCATCTGGGTCTGAGTCGGTGTCATCGATGACGATGTAGTTCTCAGGGCAAGTGCAATCTTCGTCTTCTCCAGTTGCTGGAAATCCCATGAACCCTCTTAGCTTCTTCTTCAGATCATCATTCTTCTCTACTAGCGTTGCTATTTCCTCCTCATATCCATCGTGTGTATACTTGAGTTCTTCCTCCAGTTCCGTGATCTTGGTCATGGCCTTCTTCAGATCCATTATGCCTGCACACATCTGGTTCTCCTGGCGTCGAATGTGTTGGTTTAACTCCTGGATGAAAGCTGCAATTGATCTGTCTTTCCTGGTGTTGATCATCTCCCATTTCTCATCTCGGCGCCCACAAATCTGGTAGGTAGTATCCTTAAGATCCTTGTGGTAAACTTCTCCAATACGTCCCATGGTGATGTGAGCTGCCATGCTCTTTCCTAAACTCCAGGTTGGTGCATCAAAGGAAAACTCTATGGGCTCAGTGACTGGCATGAACGTCCTTCCTGGAACTTGAACTTGAATCATCCAACACTCCTCTTCAGGTAGAGTGGCGTTGTAGGTTCCGGTGAAGCTTGGTACTCCAATCTTCAAGTACTTAGTAACCTCCTTCAGGTGTCGTCCAAAGGGTGTATGTTCATCCGGTTGCCTGAACTTGTTCCTTCCATCCGCCATCCTAGAAGAATAGAAAAGATGAGGAGTTAGAAATGAGAAGAGAGGGTAGTGATCTATGGCTTTTGCTTAGTGGTCGTGTCCTACAGTCAGCGTGTGCTCTGATACCATCTTGTAGCGACCAGACCTCAAACATCGATCTCGTGCATCGTTGTCATCCTGGATCGATGTCTTGACACACACAATACTTGAAGGATTTATAACAGTGTAGCAATCACACACTTGTTACATCGAATGTCTCCAAAGAGAACTTATTACAATAAATATGGCTTAAGGCCATCTAATAGCGATAACAGCGGAAGGCTTGGAAGATAAGTGAGTCCATCAAATCCAACAGCATCACTGAGTATAGAACCACGATCCTAAACCATCTTACTCGTCGTCTTAAAAGTCTACAACATGAACGTTGTAGCCTGAAAACGGGTCAGCACATGGAATATGCTGGCAATGTAACACATAGAGAGTAATGAAAGAGTAAAGCTATACTACATGCATATAAGGCTTGGTGGAAAGCTCTATGGTTATAGTTTTTGCATAAAGCCAGTTTTTCCCTACTACAAAGGAATAAATTTATTTAACTATCATGGTGGTTGTTAAACATTGAGAATGGTTGACAGCATTCTCAATCCCAATTAAGTAACATCATCATTAAACAAACCCAACAATATTAATTAAAGTAACATGATGAGATTCACATGATAATCCAAGTACTAGATACTCAAAACGTCCATAACCGGGGACACGGCTAATCATGATTAGTTTATACACTCTGCAGAGGTTTGTGCACTTTTCCCCACACGCCTCGATCTCCTCCGTTGGTTTTCTCGCACTACATGGTGTTTGAGAAACCGATGACCGAGACATAGTCTTTCAGAAGTGCTAGCACCTTACGATGGGTAGACCTGTACACCTACTTTCCCCTACATCTGCTAGTCTACCACTGTAAGAGTTCGCACGACTTAGTCAACTATGCTAGAGCCCATAATAGCATGTGGCTGCACACGGAAGTTTCAAGCATGAATAATCTTATGATCCCTTTGAGCCTGGGTGGCGGTCCAAAAACAAACAGGCAATCCTGGGTAGTAAGGGGGTATGATCAAAGTGTTACTTGCCTTGCTGATGATCCGCGAAACCTAGGGATTCGAAGTAGCAAGCGGCACAATTCGGGTACTCTATCGCAAACAAACAAGCAAACAATGAGTACTCAACTAATGCACGGGTAAAACTCAAATAACATATCTAACTAGAAAGTTCAACTTAAGAACTCTGGTTTGCAAAAAGAATCAAATCAAACGAAGAAACAAAACTCAAACGGCGAAAGAAACAAACTTCGTTTACTAATCTGGACTTACGTCAAATTTTACAGAAGCAAAAACTAGTTTGAGTGGATTATTTGGAAAGAGGGTTTCAAGACGAAACTCTAGGCGCTTGAATCGCCTGATTCCGATAAACGACCGAAAAGATAAACTAAAACGAAAATCGGATCAGAAATCGCGATGAGAAAAATCACGGAATAAATCCGAGAAAAAGAAAAAAAATGACGAACAGATTAATGAACGAACGTTCGTTATCTGGATCTAAACGACGGATACGTCCGTTAAAACGATCGAACGAGCGAACACCCGTTAAATAAATAAACCGATAAAACCGATCTAATAAAATAATAAAAAACTAGTGGTTTTCTAAAAAACGGCGTCGACGGTGGTTGGTAGTACCTCCATGCGAGGTCCTCGGTGGGCGGGCGGCTTGGGCCGGGCTGGCGAAGCGGCGGCGGGGCTCGGGCGGGGTGGAGTGGTCTGTGGCGGCAGCAAGCGCGGCGGCGGCGACACGAGGTGGCGGGTGGGTCGGCTCGGCGGGAGAGGCTTGGCGGCCCGGGGGGAGGGCGATGGCGTGAAGGGAAGCGGAATCCGAGCCGGATCAGTCGGCGGCGGCGCTGGGAAGGCGGCGGCGGCGGGCGGGCTGGCTCACTGAGCTTCGCCCGACGAGCAAAGGGGAGTTTTTTAAATAATTACGCCAAACTGAAAAAAATCTAGAAAAATAAATAAAAATCTAAAAATACCAAAATAAATTTTCGTCGTCCTAATAAAATATTCAGAACAAGATGAACATTTTTTGGTCCTAAATGCATTTTTGAAAATCGTGCAATTTTTCCTAAATTCAAATAAAATAGCAAAAACACTAAAATAAAATCTTATTTGATTTTTTATTAAATCCTCATTATTTCTTTATTTTGGGAAAGTCATTTTATTCCCTCTCTCATATTTTTATAATTGAAATAATTTAAGATAAAATAAATAAAATCAAATGATCCTATTTTCAAAATTTGAGAAAACTCAAATATGAAAATAACGAAATCCCCAACTCTCTCCGTGGGTCCTTGAGTTGCGTAGAATTTCTAGGATCAGGGCAAAATGCAATAAAATATGATATGCTATGGTGATCTATGTATAACATTCCAAATTGAAAATTTGGGATGTTACAGACTCCCTTAGTAGCCCCTTGAAAGTGCGTTATATCGACTAAAGGGGGGGGGTGAATCGGCGATTTTTATGAATTCTTCACTGAGGAATTTGCCGGTGAGGAAATTCCTTACTGAATAACTACTAGCAGCGGAATAAGTACTCAGAAGTAAGCGTAACAGAATACAAGCATGTTCATCATGATGAAATGAAGACTAGCATAGAGTACAGAAAGCGTAATCACGGATAACACAAGACGAAGATTTAACAGATCAAGAAATTGAACTGAGGAAATTGAGAAAGTCTTGATCAAAGTCTTCAAGCACGATATGAACAAACACTCAACACGTGAGTGAGGAAATGAAAGGGTTGAGGAAATAGAACCAGTTAGTTGGTGAAGACAATGATTTGGTAAACCAGTTCCAATCTACTGTGTCTCGGTTATGCGTCTGTTGGAGCGGCTGAGTATTTAAACTCGAGGACATGTAGTCCCGGACACCCAGTCGCTGAGCCGCAGCTCAGGACACCCAGTCCTCACCATATTGTCCTTGAAGAAAGGCCACGCAGGCCTCGTCCAATCACTCATGGTATGTCTTCAGGCGACTTCCAAACCTTCACAGACTTGGTCACTCGGCGATCCACAATTCCTCTTGGATGCTCTAGACCATGACGCCTAACTGTCTGGAAGAAGCACAGTCTTCAAAGGTAACAAGCATCGGATCCACGCAGGATCAATTTATTCAGTGATGCTCAATCACTTTGGGTTTGTGGGGGTTTGGTTTTGGGTTTTCCTCACTTGATGATTTTCGCTCAAAGTCCTCGGAGGATGGGTTGCTCTCAAATGACAAGTGCCAAGTTCTCTCGGAGTAGCCAACCAGCTAGTGGTTGTAGGGGCGGCTATTTATAGCCTAGGGAGCAGCCCGACATGATAAGACATAAATGCCCTTCAATGATATGACCGTTAGGTGTATAAGATATTTTGGGACAGCCAAGAAGACAAAGAACGGTCGGAAATTTGACTCTCAAATTCCTCGGGGCTATCATGTTCCTCCTTGTGTAGCAATTACGACTGGCGAATTCCTAACTCCTCGATCGAGCAAAGTCCTCAAGGACGGAAGAACTACGTCTCATCCTTTGAAGAAATTGACTGAATCAGTATGAGATTTCAATGGCTTCACTCGAAGGGATTGGTAGGTGTAGGATTTTGAGTTGAGCATCACATGGAAATTTTTCCTTAGCATTTCCTCGACCCCTTTAACGATGCGGTGTTTCCTATGACTCAAGAAAGAGAAAATGAAACTACAAAAACAAAAGTCTTCACGCTTCATGTTCCTCAAATGAATATCAAGTCTTCAAGGTCACACCAATTTCTTCACTTTCAAAGTCTTCAGAGTATCAAAGTCTTCAGTCGAATAACTTCATTTTTAGGGGTCGACTTTCTCTATAAATATCAAACTCATCATAGACTTATAGACCTGTGTACACTCACAAACGCATCAGTCCCTTAACCTATAAGTCTTCAATACACCAAAATCACTAAGGGGCACTAGATGCACTTACAATCTCCCCCTTTTTGGTGATTGATGACAACATAGGTTAAGTTTTCAACGGGGATAAACATATGAAGTGTAAATACTGATATTGAGGAATTTGATTGCAAGATATAGAAGAACTCCCCCTGAAGATGTGCATAGTGAGGAATTTGCTTTTGAGGCAATGCACATTTGAAGAGTTGAATCATGGAGATCTCCCCCTATATCTTGTAATTTATACACGCATTTGATATATAATATGAAGAATTTGAAATGCATGATGAAATATGGTGCCTGATGAGATTCAGCATGCGTGCAATAATATCAACGAGGAATAAGCATGCCGAAAGCATCAAAAGTATCGGAGCATGGTGCATCAAAAGTATCAGAGCACCATCCAAAAGTATCAGAGCACCATCGGGTTTAAGATTGCAACTCGATCCAAATAAAAGTTTCAGAAGAACGAGAGTTGTAACTTAAAAAAATGCCCTTAATATAGACCCGCTTGAAGACTAACTCAGATTTCTCCCCCTTTGTCATCAAATGACCAAAAGGATTGAAACTGAGGACTAACGCCCCTGAAGAATTTCAAGTCGATGGAGGAGTGCCAGCGTTGTCGGGGTTGTTTGCTGTAGCAGGGCCTGCCGCAGTGTCGTCCAAATCTTCATACTCATCAGTGTCACGCGATGAAGAATAAGAGCTGGCCACCAGATCAGGAACTTTGACCCTCTTGAATTTCTTGAGGAGGTGCGGACCCGTCAAATTCTTCCTTGAGACCCATAGTCTTGAGCCTTCAACGCTATAGACATGAGTGAGGACAGCCTAGGTGCGGTTGAGGGTTTCATGAAGGTAGTAATGGTTCTTCTTCACTGCATTGTGTGTTGGGGTCAAGTTGTGAAGAATTGCACCAAACTGCGCTTTACCCATTTGTGATTGCGATCAACCTTCCGATGAAGGCGAGGAGTAACTCACGGTCGATCATCACCACAGGTCTTTGTGGCTTGAGGATTTTGCTTAGCTGAGGTATTTCGGCGGTGTCATGTGTGGCGAGTCGTCATTGGTAGAGTAAGATGTAGCCAGGTGAAATTGACCATCCAATGGGCGAATGCCTTCATCGATCACAAAGCTGCCTTGCCTTTATCATCGGTGATGAAACTGTCCGTTTGAGGACTTCAATGGGAGGCAAGTAGCTACCGTGGTTGAGTGTCGACTTTGTAATTCAAAGAAGATCTTGCCTGATGAATCTCATAATCCAAGGCGCATAGGGCTTCAAATGAAAGGTGACATAGCAACATTTGCCAGAGTCCTCATGAAGAAATCATGGAAGTTGACGGGAACGCCATGAATGATGTTGAAAAGCATGTTCTTCATGATGCCAACGACATCTTCAACATTTGATTCGTGGCCTTTGATAGGACTCATTGTCGTCGTCAGAATGCGATACACAGTCCGAGGCACATAGAGTAATTCCTTGACAAGGAATTTGGTTCTTGGGGCCTGCCCAGGCTTCAAAGGCTTCATGAGCACTTGCATATAGTGATTTGTCAGTTCAGGGTCATTGTAGATGCAACGTGCACTGTCATGGGGAGGATCGATAGGAAGGATACGAAGCAATTCAGTTGCCGGTGCCTTGTAGTGAGTGTTTTCGGTCATCTAGTCCAACACCCATGAGTTGACATCTTGGCGTTTCGGTGATATGCGATGTAGCATAGAACTCAAGAATGAGTTCTTCATTCCAATCACGGATGTCGGTCAGAAATTGAGTAATCTGCATCGTGAATAACACCGAGGACTGGCTCGAAGCATGGCGGAGATTCCATATCCACGTGAGGAATATGTTCATGATCGAAGATTTTGTCTTTGTCAAACAAAGACCGAGGAATAGAAGTTGGCTTGACTAGCAGTCGAAGCGCCTCTTCCTTATGCGGCAGATTCATAGGGGTTGTAGTCGATGAAGAATACATGCTCGGAAAGAAGTCTTCACCTTGAACTTCATTTGCTTGAGCGGATTCTTGGCTTTGGCGGAGGGTGTCGATGAGTTGCACTACCACCTCGGGAATCGCGAGCTCGAGTTCTTGGTGAGAATTTTGGTTCCTCTTCTTGTGCAACCTTAAAATCAGCAGCAACAGGTTCTTCAGCACTAGCGGCTAGAATATCTTCATGAACAGAAGGAGTGGGATGAGTTTCTTCAGAGCGCAGTTGAACAGTTGTTGCCGGGGACTGAGGAATCTGTTGGATAGGTGTGAATAGAGGAGTATTGGGATGCTGACTTTCCAAAAGTCATCATTCATCACCGGTGTGGTGCATCCAATATCCACGTCTTCATCTTCAATTTCCTCAACACCAGCCTCTTCAGCTGTGAACTGAGGCATAGGTGAGGAACTGACTGGCGATGAAGGGATTGCGTTCACTTCAATTTCTTCATCAAACTGCTCTGACGAAGCAGCAGAATGATTTTCTTCATCAGATCCGCTTGGAATCTTATAGTCTTCTCCAAAAGGAACAATTTCCTTTGATGACATGGAGGAAATTGGAACAACATCAATTGGATGTTCAAGTGAGCTGGTCATTGGGTTCATTTTCTTCGCAGCCGAAGAATTTGACGCAGCTGATGCCTTCCTTTTCTTCACTGCAGCTCGCTCTGCAGCCTTGGTCTTCTTCACCTCATAGGCAGATGGAAGAATTGGAGTTGGTGTAGGCACGGGAGGAGCTGAGGAATCTGGTTGATTTTCTTGAGTGCAAGCGATGCGATTGCCTGATCTCTTCGATTTCTTGAGCGCACCACTAGTGGATGCCACGAAATTTCTTCGGTGGCTGGGATGGAGTCCTCACCTGGAACTTGTATTTTCTTTAGCAGGTGAAAGTCATCGGTGGTCTTGGCATGTTCTTCAAAGAGCTGGCAGAGTCTGCAGCTGAGGATTTTCTTGTTGCGATGGGGCTGCAACATTTGTCATTTTCTTCGTCGGATCAATGAATCTCACTTTGGCTCCTTGCCAATCAGCATAGTAGGCATCAAAGTCTTTCTTGAGGGCTTGAATTTCAGACCGAGCACGAGAAGTTCCTCGGTGTCATTCGACAACATTTTCTCCGTGAGCTTCTCCTTCTGTATTGCGCTTTCTTGATCTCTTTGCCTTTTCAAATTTCCATTTCTCTTGAGTGATGAAATGGGTCAACATGTGACTTTGACCAGAGTCGAGGAAGATCGAGCATTGGGGTGTTTGGATCCTTGTGCGAGATCAATGTAATCGAGGATTTTCTTCGGATCCAAAAGCGTTGCACAGATGTGCCTTTGGCTCTAGCGGCCTTCACTTATGCATCTCGATGATTTACGCAAGTTCATCATCGAAGCTTCATCATCGAGGGCACTTGGAATGCGACTGTTTCTTCCTTGGACTTGGCGAGGACCGCGTCAATTGTTGCTTTAGTCTTCAACGATGTGGGGCTGATGAGGACATTGGTGCGGTGAGGAACTTCTTTGAGACACGAGAGGCAATTGAGAAACCCGTAGTCCTTTGACATGTAGCCGATGCACAGGAGCCGAGGACTTTGAGGAGCTCTGCCGAGGACTTTGGTGAAGCGATGTGATCGAGAATTTGCCATGAGGGCATAGCCGAGGAACTTGGCCGTGAGGGCGCTGTTGGTGAAGCACTTGGCTTCTGACGGGCTTCTTTGGCATGGATTTCCTTGGGTGACCGAGGTCTCAAGCAGCAGCAGCAAGGCAGAATCCTCATTGAATTTCTTCACTGCCTCCTTGGCATGTCTTGCCAATTTTGCTTGGCGCTTAGCCCATTCTTCAGGAAAGTCCTCACCACGCTTGATGCTGGTGGGATCAGCTACTTGGCCAGGTGCCAATGGAGCTCTTGGGCATGGAGGATTGAGGGCGAATTTCTTCATGTACTTTGGAGTCACATATTTGTACTCCCTCCATTCTCTTGCCCATCTCCGTTCAATCCTCTGAATGCGCACCTTGCGCTGATTTTTGTTCTCTTTGCCGAACTTGGCTTCATCAGGTGTGCAATAGTCCTTATATATGTCATCAGGGATCTCGAAAGTAGTCATGACCTCAGGCTTCTTTCCTCCTTTGCGGTCTCTTTCCTTGACCATATTCTTGGATGAGGAATTTGAACAATTGAACACTCAAAGAAGTATGCAGTTTTCTTCGAGGAATCTGCAAATGAGTTAAGTTGATGAGAACCTAGTGATTCAACAGCGGACATGAGTACCTGTGAACAGAGTATAGGTGCGAGGAATTTGAAGAGGTCATATGCGTTCTCAAAATGTTTTTCGAAAAGACAAGTTTTGAGGAATTTGACCAGATGAACCTTGAGGAATTTCACTAAGCGTTCTTGTCTTAGGTTCCAGAGTTGTACAGATCGAAGATCCACACAAATAGGGAATCTTGAAGAATATGATTGCTTAGAGAAACAGATCAAGATCATATGATATGTGAGGTGTTCATATGTGTGAAGATTTGAAGAATAAACACCTTTGAAGATTTTCAGGAAAGCTTGAGAATCAAAGTGAGTAATAAAAGTAACTTTTAATTACCCGAAGTGAAGAACACGACGAACTGAGAAGAACAGACGTGAAGTTCGTCAGGTTAGATCTCCCACGCCCTAACTTGGCAGAGGGAAACAGCTACGGCGGCGGCGGAGTGAAGATTTCCGCAACCGGCGCAAGTACGATGGCGACGAGGTCGAGGCAGCGAAGCTCTTCCTCACCGGCGATGATGGAGTAGCGGCGGCGCTAGGGTTTGGGGAGCTCCAGCGAGAGACAGCGACCGAGCGGAGTAAATGAAGTGAGGAAGGGGAGAGGGGTATTTATAGTCACGGTGAAAAACTGTTCGCCCGAAGATTTTGGGACGAACATGCCCCTGCCCTTTCTCCTTCACGCGACATGTGTCACCCACGTACTGTGTAGATGAGATCGTGTAAGATCGTGGGTGAATAAAATAATGCATCGTGGGATGCGTAACGGTTTGAGCGGTAAAACCAAAAATCTGGATAAGATTTGTTTTAAAGTTTAGTTCGCAATTTCTTCAGCTGACAAGGACACAGTGAAGATTTTGAACGAGTTTCAATTAGAACGCACATGAAGAATTTGTGAATAGATTGGATTGAGTATAGCATAGAGGGGGAAGGGTCCGATCACATTCACTTAGCAGAAAACGCAACTTGAAGAAATAACCATAAGTGAATGCTGTAGAGGACATAAACTCATATATATGTATAGCCAATGAAGAAAAATGACGGAAACAGTGAAGATTTTGCAAAGTTGAAAAATTTGAAAAACTGAAGAATTTCAAAAACTGAGGAAAAACTCAAATTGAAGATTTTCAACTTTTTGTGGTGGCGTGACCCACCGTATAAGAATGATGATTTCAGACACCGCGTACAATTGTCGTAGGGTTCTGAGAATCAAATTCTTCATTAATTTCTTCACACTTAGAATGTTATTCTTCATTGATTGAAGAAGAACGTTTCTTCATGTGTTGCACATCTAAGTCATCAATTTTGCATAAGTGTTAGGATGTGTGTCCTTTTCAAAGAACATTCGAAGATTCTAAGATATTTAGCTCACACCGCAACTTTCTAAATCTCTTCTCATCCAAGGGCTTAGTGAAGATATCAGCTAGCTGTTCTTCAGTCTTCACGTGCTCGATGGAGATATCGCCCTTCAACACATGATCACGAAGAAACTGATGACGGATCTGAATGTGCTTTGTCTTGAGTCTTTGAATCGGGTTGTGAGCAATCTTGATGGCACTCTCATTGTCGCAGAGGAGAGGCACATTCTTCACGTTGATGCCATAGTCCTTGAGGTTTGCTTCATCCAAAGCAGCTTGAGCACAGAAGAGCCAGCAGCAATGTATTCAGCTTCAGATGAGAAGCGGTGATACGCAGATTCTGTTTCTTCGAGGACCAACAGAGCAAAGATCGTCCGAGGAAATGACAAGTGCGGATGTTGACTTGTGGTCCACACGATCACCAAAGATAGTCGAGTCGAATATCCAATGAGATCAAAAGCGAGCCCTTGGGGTACCATAATCCTAGTGTTGGTGTGTGAGCTAGATATCGAAGAATATGCTTCACAGCCTTATGGTGTGATTCCTTGATGCAGCTTGAAATCGGGCACACATGCAAACACTAAACATTATATCTGGCCTAGATGCACATAAGTACAATAAAGAACCAATCATGGGCGGTATACCTTGTGATCAAAGTCAATACCATTTTCATCGATGCATAGATGGCCATTTGTGGGCATAGGAATTTTGCGCCTTTGCAATCTTGCATGCGAATTTCCTCGAGACATCTTTGAGGTATTTCTCCTGAGATATGAATATGCCATTGCGATGCTGACGAATTTGAAGACCTAAGAAGAATTTTAACTCTCCCATCATAGACATTTGATATTCTTCACTCATCATATAGGAAAATTCATCACTATAATGTTGGTCAGTACAACCAAAGATAATATCATCAACATATATTTGGCACACAAACAGTTCACCATCATAAGATTTAATAAAGAGAGTAGGGTCAAGTGAACCGGGTGTGAAGCCATTCTTCATGAAGAATTCCTTCAATGTATCATACCATGCCCGAGGGGCTTGCTTCAGGCCATAGAGAGCCTTATTTAGTCTGAAGACTTTGTCAGGATTCTTTGGGTCTTCAAAACCTGGGGGTTGAGCAACATATACTTCTTCCTCAAGCTTACCATTGAGGAATGCACTTTTCACATCCATTTGATATAAGATGATATCATGATGGTTAGCATAGGCAAGTAATATCACGAATAGCCTCAAGTCTAGCAACAGTGCAAAAGTTTCATCGAAATCAATTCCTTCAACCTGTGTGTAGCCTTGAGCTACTAGTCGTGCCTTATTCCTCACCACAAGGCCATTTTCATCTTGCTTGTTGCGGTAGATCCACTTTGTGCCAATGATATTATGCTTGCGAGGATCTCGCGCGATTGACTAGTTCGAGACATTGTTAAGCTCGAACTAATGTAATTCTTCTTGCATAGCCTGAATCCACTCCGGCTCCAGAAATGCTTCATCTACCTTAGTGGGCTCTGTGATAGAGACAAAAGCATAGTGCCCACAAAAGTTAGATAAATGTGAAGCTTTTGAGCGTGTGAGAGGACCTGGTGCGCTAATGTCATCGATGATCTTCTCCACTTGCACTTCTTTTGCAACGCGAGGATGAGCTGGTTGTCGCTGAGGAATTTGATCAGCATTTTCTTGACACCATTTTCCTCGGCATTTTCTTCAGTGCATCACCTCGGCGTTCTTCATGAACTGGAATGAATTCTTGATGATTCTTGATGGGAATGACATCCTCGGTTGCCTTGAACTTGATAGAATCCTCGGTGCTGGTTCATCTAACACGAAGGTAGGTGCTCTCTATGCGAGCCATTAGTTTCATCGAACCGCACATCTACAAAGTCGACAATCTTGTGAAGAACAATGTTGAAGACTCTGTAGGTGTGCGAGTCCTTTCCGTAACCAAGCATAAAACCTTCATGTGCTTTCGGTGCAAACTTAGAGTTGTGGTGAGGATCTCTAATCCAACATTTGGCACCGAAGACTTTGAAATAACTCACATTGGGTTTCTTGTCAGTGAGGAGTTCATAGGCTGTCTTCTTGAAGAATTTGTGAAGATAAACTCTGTTGATGATGTGACACGCAGTATCAATTGCATCAATCCAAAAACGCTGAGGCGTTTTGTATTCATCAAGCATAGTGCGAGCCATCTCAACAAGAGTTACATTCTTGCGCTCCACGACGCCATTTCTTTGAGGAGTATAGGGAGCAGATAACTCATGAGTAATACCAAGTTCATCAAGATAGTCATCAAGACCGGAATTCTTGAACTCAGTTCCATTGTCACTTCTGATGTGCTTGATCTTCACTCCAAAGTTGGTTGAAGCCCTCGAGGAAAATCGTTTGAAGACTTCCTGCACTTCATGTTTGTAAGTAACAATGTGTACCCATGTATATCGAGAATAATCATCAACAATGACAAAACCATATAGAGATGCATCATTAGTGACTGCTGAGTAATGATTAGGTCGAAGAGGTCCATATGAAGCAATTCAATGGACGAGTAGTGGTCATGATAGTCTTATTTGGATGCTTGGCCTTGGTCATTTTCCAGCTTCACAGTTCGCATAAGTGATCCTTGAGGAATTGACATTCTCAATGCCAATGACATGCTTCTTCTTCGCAAGCATGTGCAAATTCCTCATGCTTGCGTGACCAAGTCATCGATGCCATAGCCAGCCTACGAAGCTTTTGCAAGTAGACACACGGCTGGTTGTGGTCCCAGAGAAATCAACAATATACGATCTCCTCTCATAAAGCCTTGAAGACTTTGGAATTGTCGACTTCCATAATCACAACACGTTGATACTTGCCAAAGACAACAACCATATCAAGATCACAAAGCATTGAGGCCGACATGAGGTTGTATCCTAAGGACTCAACAAGCATGACTTTGTCCATGTGTTTATCCTTAGAGATTGCAACCTTACCAAGACCCAATACGACTTTTGCCTTTGTCGGAAAGATGATATGCTTGAGATGTGACGGTGATAAGGGAGCATCCATCAATAGATTCTTGTCACCAAATATGTGATTTGTACATCCACTATCGAGGACCCATTCAAGAGTTTTGGGTTGATCATCCTGCAGATGAATTAGTGTAGCTTACAATCTCATATGCTTCATCGGTGAAGAATATGATATCAAGTTTATCGGATGAATTTCATTAAGCGATGTGAAATGATATAGCGAGATTAGGGCGTGTGAAATGAAAGTTCATTTCATCATGATTCGCTGCGTCCTTTCGAGCAATTTTGTCGTCCCCCCGACAAATTCTTTGAGCGTTAAAGCACGTGCGAGACCTGACCCTGCAAAAGAGATTAGTTCTTTTCTTCACCACCCACATCGGAGGGGTGGCAAAGAATTCATCACTCTGCGAGCACCATATGAGAAAGGTGGCAAAGATGCCAAACCATTTCCTTTCACATAAGAGGGGTTAGGGTAAGCATATGAATAAGCAGAGAAATTCTTCGAGGACTTATGAACATAATGGTTTGAAGAATAATGCACATATTCATAGCCCTTAGCTCTACCCTGCGACACAAAGTTGTTAGCACGATGATAATCATATGAGGACTTTGATCCTTTTAAGGAATTTGATCCATGTGAGGAATTTGGTCCGTATGAGGACTTGGATCCATATGAAGAATTTGATCTGGGGTTCCTGTTCTTCACAGGTGGTGTGATGAGGACATTCACCTGAAGACTTTCAACATAACTTTTGGGAACCCAGATTTTCTTCATAGGGGAACTGTTCCTGCAGTTAGTGCCAACATATCTAGCAAATACTTCACCATTCTGATTTTGAACATTTTATAGTTGGAGTCAAATGACTCATCAGAAGAATGAGGAGATTCACATGTAAAGCCAGATAAGTTAGATGGATCAATCTGGAGGTCCCTTTGCAGCAACCCATGAGGTTTTGGGGTCTTGCTCGGGCTTCAATATGTTCCATCAGCATTGAGTTTTCTCTCAAAGGCAATACCCTCTTTCCTAGGGTTTCATTGAGGATCTGCTTTTAAGCACATCACAAAGAGTCGATGCCCTTTGAGGCTTTTGTACATGCTGTCATGTACAATTCCTTCAACCTGCATCGTTAGTGATACTAGCAATGTCCTCGGATGAGGAATTAGTGATAGCAGAGGCAAGTGAAGAATTTGTAACAGTTGAAGCATTTGAACATTCAGGTGAAGAATTAGCAGATTCACGTTCAATGCACTTTAAGCATGGAGGAACAAATTCTTCCTGAGAAGCGCTGGTTTGTTGAGCTAGTAATGAATCGCGCTCCTTCTGAAGATCTTCATAACACACTCTTAGCTTTTCAAGATCTTCCTTTCTTTGAAGAGATTCAGAAGAAAGCTTCTCGTGATCATTCAAGAGAGTATTATGTTGATCTTGAAGGGCGTCAAACTTGGAATGAAGTCTCTGAAGACATTCACCCAATGCTTTTGACAGATCCATTTCTTTACCCAACATATCATCACTTTTGTCTAGCATGTTTTGAACTTGTTCCAAGGCTGTTTGTTGTTTAGTGGCAATGCAAACAAGTTTGGTATAACAAGATTCAATGTCATCATCAGATTCATCATTATCAGATTCATCATTATCAGATTCATCGTCACAAAACTCGGATGAGGAGCATTCGGTTACCTCAGCACCGTTTGCCATGAGACATGATGCAGAAGATGATGATTCTGGCTCGAAAGTCATCGTTTTGAGAGATTCCTTGAAGTCCTCAAACCAGGGATCATGATGGGTTCGATGACCTTCATAGACATCAGAGATTCGGTCCCAGATAAGCTTCGAATTGCCAAGATGCATAATGCGCCTGAATTCATCTCTGGATAGGCAGGAACAGATGATATCCTTCACCAAGATGTCAAGTCGAGTGTACTTGCGAATATCATCAGCGTCCGCCATCTTGCATAGATCAGTAAGACCAATCTCAGTGACGGTCCACAGCTCGCTGTTCATTGCCATGAGTGCTTCCTCATCATGGCCTTCCACTTGGGATAATCATGATCGTCAAAGATAGGGCATGTCACTTTCTTCATACCTGCGGTCGACATAACTAAAACTCGGCGCGTTAAACCAAAATCACATAGAACAAGGAGTACCTTGCTCGATACCAATTGAAAGTCGTTATATTGACTAGAGGGGGGTGAATAGGCGATTTTATGAATTCTTCAGCGAGGAATTTGCGGTGAGAAATTCCTTCTTGAAGAACTACTAGCAGCGAATAAGTACTCGAAGTAAGCGTAACAGAATACAAGCATGGTCATCATGATGAAATGAAGACTAGCACAGAGTCTGAAAGCGTAATCACGAGGATAACACAAGACGAAGACGAAACGGTGAAGAAATTGAATCGAGTGTAACGCCCGGATCCGATCGCGCGGTTATGCGCGCTTATTCGTCGTTGTTGCCATGTCATTTGCTTGCGTGTTGCACTTTGCCATGTCATCATTTGCATTTTATCATGTCATCATGTGCATCTCATTTTGCATACATATTCGTCTCATGCATCTGCGCATTTTCCCCGTTGTCCGTTTTGCAATCCGGCACTCCTATGTCTCCCGGCGTCCCCTCTTCTCTCTTTTTATGTGCGGGTATTAAAATTTCTCGGAATGGCCTGAGGTTTGCCAAGTGGCCTTGGTATAGCACCGGTAGACCGCCTGTCAAGTTTCGTGCCATTTGGAGGTCGTTTGGTACTCCAACGGTTAACCGGGTAACCGTAAAATCCTCTTTTGTTGCAGCCCAACACCCCTTCCAAAGTGGCCCAAAACCCACCAAACTCCCCTCCATGCTCTTGGTCGTTCGATCACGATCGCGTGGCCGAAAACCGCTCCTCATTTGGACTCTCCTAGCTCCCTCTACCTATAAATATAGCCCCTCCCCCGAAATTCACGGATGATCCCCCAAAACCCTAGTCAAATTTCCTCCCCGCGCCGCCGGACGCGTCCGTCCCCGGCCGGACACGTCCGCCACACGCCCACAGCCAATCCAGCGCCGACACTGTTCGTCCCGTCCGCACGCCGCCTTGCCGCCGCGGCCCCCTTTGTTCACCCGCCTCACGGCCAGCTCTCAAGCCTTCGCGCCCGATCCGTCGCGCCGCCGCCGCCCGTCACGGTGTGCCCGCCGCCCGCCGCCTCCCGCCGCGCGCCGCCCGCCGCCCGCCGCCGCCGCCCGCCGCCCGCAGAGCTCGCCGCCCGACACCACCGCCGCCGCGCCTCCCGCAAGCAGCCACATGGCCTCCGCCTCTGCTTGCTGCCCGCCAGCCGCAGACCGGGCTTCGCCGCCGCCGCCCAGCGCCGCCCGAGGTTGTTGTGCGCCTCCGCCCGCCGCGTCCATGCGCCGCCCGCCGGATCCGGCGGACGGCTCGGCCCGCCGTCCCGACCCTGCGGTGCCTCCTCAGCGCCACTCGGCGAAATTCCGGCGAAACCGCCGCCGCGGACCGTCTCCGTCCGGATCTGGACCAGATCCACGGGTCCATGATCCAAACGCCTCCTCGCTGGATCCCTCCGTCCCGATCCGCGTCATCCAATTTTCCCGGAGGGTATATTTTCTCGAAGTCCCAGATTTCAGTAATTTTCATGCCATGTTCATGCCATCACATCTTCGCACCCGTAGCTCGATTTTGCACGTATAATATGTAAAATTGTTCGTCTCGAAGAGTACATCATTTCATTCCATTGCATGATTTGCATTTGAGCTCATCTTGATGCCCGAAATGCTGTTGGAAGAGTGCTTCAGGATGTTAATCTGCTGAAACTGTTATAAATTGCTGTTTTATCATTTTTGCCATGATTTATGTGTGCATCCTATGAGTATGAGCTCTACATGAATGTTGGACTATGCCATGCCATCTTTCCAGGGGTGTTGACCTTGTATTTTTGTGAGTTGTGTGCTGAGTGTATCAAGCTTGTAAAGTAGAGTAGTTCTTTATTCTTTGTTTTCTGGCAGATTCTGTTACATTTTGATGCCATGTTAACATGCTTCCACTAATCATTCTATGCATAATCTGGAGATGCTCTATAAACATGTTTTGATATATATGTCTTGCTCTATCCATTCATGCTCTTGGTTGCAATTATAGCCTGCTGGAACATGTTCATTTCTTGCTCCAAAGTTGCTTGAAAATGTTTCCTGACAGATTGTTTGCATGAGATTCAATTTTCACGAGGTCGTTGTAGTTGATCCGTGTATGCTATGACCTTGCTCTTCCCATGCTTAGCTTCATAATCATGCCTTATTACTGTTGGTTGCCTTGCCATGCCATGTATTGCTCTGTAGTGAGTGGTTCAAGCTCACGAACATGCCTACTTATTGTTATTTCTGCCATGTTTGAATCTGTAATATAACTTGCCATGTTTACATGGGTGCCATCATATTTTCTATGCCTTTTTGGCTCATGGTCAGTAAGGGTCTTTTGATATATGCTATTATTAGATTCATGCCATGCCTTTGTTTGCCATGATAAGTTCCTGTAACATGTTGTTTGATAGCTCTAAACATTGCAACCTTGATGTTATTTACGCTAAAGTCCTAAATCTGTTATTATTTGCAATATCTCCATGTGTTTTTGAGCATGTTCTAGTTGTTTCTGGAGATAGCTCAGTGTTCATGTTTTGTTATGCTTTACGTGTACTTCATGCCCATGCCTTTTATTCTTATGTTGGGTTGCTGTAGCATGTTGTTTTGATGCTTGTAAGATGCCTAGTTGCTGTTTTGGACAGATTGTTGCTATGACTTGTATAGTGTGCATGTGTTGCCCCGTTGCTCCGTCTTGAGTGTGCTCTATATGAAACTTGCTTGTTTTTGCATGTAGCTTCATATTATCATGTTGCATCCATGTTTTGAGGTGTTTGCTTGATGTTTGTAAGCATTTTTGCATCAATGCCATGTTTGACTTGTTTTGCTCATATCTTTTAGACTGTAGCTCCGAATCTAATGAACTTTATATGTAACTTGACTAGAATTTCGTGTAGATTCTCTTGGTGCTCTTTAACTTGCTGTTTAACAACTTGAACATAAGGTTTATTCAGTTTTGGACCAATTTTGGAATATGCATATGAGGACTTACCGGAATTGTTATGTGTTGTTCCCAGCCTCATTTAAACTTGCCTTAATGTGTTGTTCTTGTTTGCATCGTCTCTTGCCATGAGTAGCTTCATGTAGCTTGGTCATGCATCATGCTTGTTGTGCATCATGCCTTGGTCATGTGTGGTGCGTTTACCTATGTTGTGTGCTTCTTCTTGTTAGTTCCTGTTTCGTTGCGTTCGTGAGGATTCGTTCGTCTACGTGTGGTTCGTCTTCGTGGCTTCATCTTCTTCTTGGACTCGTTCTTCTTCCTTGCGGGATTTCAGGCAAGATGACCGCTACCCTGGATCTCATTACTATCAGTGCTATGCTAGTTGCCTCGTTCTATCGCTATGCTGTGCTACCTATTACCTGTTTGTCAAGCCATCCCATATTGCCATGAACCTCTAACCTTTGACACCATTCCTAGCAAACCATTGATTGGCTATGTTACCGCTTTTGCTCAGCCCCTCTTATAGCGTTGCTAGTTGCAGGTGAAGTTGAAGATTTCTCCATGGTGGACAGGATTTTGGTTGGGATATCACAATATCTCTTATATTATTAATGCATCTATATGTTTGGTAAAGGGTGGAAGGCTTGGCCTTATGCCGTGTTTTGTTCCACTCTTGCCCTAGTTTCCGTCATACCGGTGTTATGTTCCCGGATTTTGCGTTCCTTACGCGGTCGGGTGATTTATGGGACCCCCTAACAGTTCGCTTTGAATAAAACTTGTCCAAAGAAGGCCCAACCTTGGTTTTACCATTTGCCTCACCACCACCTATCCCTTTCCTTGGGTCGGCCAACCCGAGGGTCATCTTTATTTTAGCCCCCCGGGCGGTGCTTGTCTAAGTGTTGGTCCGAATCGAGCTGCTCATGGGGCCACCTCGGGCAACTTGAGGGCTGGTTTTACTCGTAGCTAGTCTCATCCGGTGTTGCCACGAGCGAGATATGTGCAGCTCCTGTCGGGATTGTCGGCGCATCGGGCGGCTTTGCTGGTCTTGTTTTACCATTGTCGAAATGTCTTGATGTACCGGATACCGAGTCGATCGGAGTGTCTCGGGTGAAGGTCTATTCCTTCGATGATCGCGAGAGCTTGTCATGGGCTAAGTTGGGACACCCCTGCAGGGTATAAACTTTCGAGAGCCGTGCCCGCGGTTATGTGGCAGATGGGAATTTGTTAATGTCCGGTTGTAGACAACTTGACACCAGATCCGAATTAAAACGCATCAACCGAGTGTGTAGCCGTGATGGTCTCTTCTTGGCGGAGTCCGGGAAGTGAACACGGTTTCTGGGTTATGTTTGGCGTAAGTAGGTGTTCAGGATCACCTCTTGATCATTGCTAGCTTCACGACCGTTCCGCTTGTTCTCTTCTCGCTCTCATTTGCGTATGTTAGCCACCATATATGCTTAGTCGCTGCTGCAACCTCACCACTTTACCCCTTTCCTTTCCCATTAAGCTTTGCTAGTCTTGATACCATGGTAATGGGATTGCTGAGTCCTCGTGACTCACGGATACTTCAAAGCCGTTTGCGGTGCCTATGTTACCGAAAGCGGTGGCGCAACCAAGCTCAAGGAGGAGCTCGATGAAGATCTTGCCCTTTGTGTTGTTTCGTTCTAGTTGATCGATAGTGGAGCCCAGTTGGGGTCGATCGGGGACCGTTTGTCGATTTGGGGTTCTTCTTTTATTTTGGTTCCGTAGTCGGACCTTGATTGTATCTGGTTGATGTAATGCTTTATTCATGTAATTGTGTGAAGTGGCGATTGTAAGCCAACTATGTATCTTTTCCTTATGTATTACTTGGGTTGTGTGAAGATTACCTCACTTGCGACATTGCTTTCAATGCGGTTATGCCTCTAAGTCGTGCTTCGACACGTGGGAGATATAGCCGCATCGAGGGCGTGACAAGTTGGTGTCGATGCCTTCCCGACCTTAGGAGCCCCACCGCTTGATCGTTTTTAGCGGCGAGTTGTGTCTAGAAAAATGTTTTGAGTCATTTAGGATTATATATATCGGAGAGTTTAGGAATTGTTTTTACTCCCCAGTCCCTTCGACCTTCTGGTGAGGTATCCTGACGTAGAGTTTTGACTCTTCTCTTCTCAAATTTCACTAAATTTTTTTTAGGATCATGCGGGTATCTTAGAATCGTTCCGATGGTTTTATGATGACAACATTGTCTTGGTGCCTCCCGTCAGCAGGGTTTTTTTTAGTGGAGGTGTCCCGGGGAGTTGAGCTCTGAGGTGTTGTCGTCATAATTTTATCGTTGCAGTTCGGAATACCCGAGTTTAATACGCCGACATTGAAAATCTCTTTTATGCGCTTGTTGGTGAGATAACCCGCTAACCCAATCTTGAGGTGAGTACGGAGTATTTCCATGACTCGTATAACGGATGCTTTTCAAGGTTGAGGTACACGATTTCGAAGGTTTCTTGGTTATGTGTTGATGGATGGATACACTTGGATGTAGGTATTGTTAGTTTGGGTGAGATATATTGCTTCCCAGATCCCCAACACCAGATTGCATAACCGAGAAAGTTTCGGAGTTTTATAGGTGGGAATTCAAGTAGCTCCTAGAATATCTTTCCGACAGATGCATGATATGGGATTGGGTAAATCTCTTTCATATGTTTGTTTCCGGCTTATTCTGCAAGCCAAGTCCTTTGTTTTTGTTTTGAGTTGTGGTATTCGAGTTGCTTCGAAGTCAAATGTTGAATCCATACCTTTCCGAAATGGTGTTCTCATACTCCGATGTCAATACCAATCCTTCTCGACAATCGAGATTGTCATGTTAACTCTTTTCCAACCGGTGTGCTTCTCTTCAGGTGGATCCGATCATTCTCCCCATCCGCAAGATCAATTCTAAGTTTTCTCAACGGTGTTTGTTTCGTTCATCCCAAGTTGTCTTTGTTTTTCCCCACCCTCCCACCCCTTTTCTTCAAGGACTCATTTATTTTAATCAAGTATCCATTTATTCATGTGAAGTCACTTCACTCTTTTCAATCAATGTTCTTATCCGATGATTTCCCATGAAGATGCTCAACAGCTTCAAGTTCATCATCCTTCATTGTTGTTTCTTCTCCGGTGGATTCAAGTCAAGTTTTGTTGATCATATCTTTTTCCTCGTTTCTATGTCTTCTCATACCGGTGCACCTCATTATCATTCTACTTCTCGCTATTTGTTATTCCGGAGTGCTCAAGATATCTCGAAGATTCGTGTTTCCACTCTGCATTCGTTCAAGCTCTTTCGAGATTGGTATCTCATTCAAGCCATTTAATTCAACCGGTGCAACATCTCTTTTAAAATCTTTTCAACGGTGTTCTTTCGAGTGGGCCCTAACCCACAGGTATTTTCCCAGGATCTTACCTGACTCTTCTAATTATTCCGGAGCTATCCTAAATTCTTCTCCAAGTTTGACGTAAGAATGAGTTATCATCAGTCAAATGCTTTTCTCCAACATCTTTCAAATTCTTTTCATAGTTGGCTCAACCTCTTCACTTTTGATTCTTCCGGTGTGCCTAAATTATTCTTGGTGGTGTTTCTCGTTGTCATTCTCATCATTTGAAGACCGAAGAAGGATTTCTCTTAAATCTTGCTCTATTCTCTTCAATATTCATAGTTCTAGCTTCATGCTATCCTCATAATTGTTTTCGATTGTGAGAATTCTTTTCTTACCATCCGGAGTATTTCATGAGTTGTTTCCATTTCTTTCCTCCGAAGGCCATCATGTCATAATTCTTCATTCTCAGCGTGTAGCTATCGTTCTCCAAATCTTACCGGTGAATCGTTCAAATATCCTCTAATCAGTTCATGATCTCTTCGTTCTCATGTATCTAAATCCCCTCAAATATCTTCATTCGTTTTCCAATTCTTCCCGGTGAATTGTGCCTTTGCTACATTCATTTTCAATTCTTACGGTGGTTCGTTCAAGATTTCACCTCTTTCGTTATCATTTAATTCATTCGTTCTTTCCAATCCTACCGGTGGTTCGTTGAAGACCTTCCCAAGCTTGCGCCATATCTATTTTAATCCTTTCTATGAGAATAAGTAGTATGCTAAACCAATTTCTTGTCATCAATTTAATTTGATGAAGGATAAGCATACAATAAATCTTATTCTTATTTCCTTGAGGTGATTCAATTCTTTTCTTTTCCGGAGTTTCAACTTTTCCGCATTATCTCGTCACGGAGATCCATCTAAATCATTGCAAGGATTCACCTTGTGTTTTCAACTTCTCTTTCTTTTCATCATCCTTCTCTTACCGGAGTTCTTCATGGAGGCTCTACATGATGGTTCGTCAAGGATTCCTTTCATTCTGCATTTGTTCTTCAAGATTTCTCTCGAAGTTATGATCCGCCAAGCTTTACTCTAAATAAACAGGGTGCCCAACACTTGTTTTGTTTTGAGAAGCTCAAGTATTCTTCATCTTGCATTCCAAAGTGCAATTCTTTCTACCTTATCTTTTGAGATGGTGTTATGTCACTCTTGACAATTTCCTTCATGTTTCATGATTCTTATTGTTGTCAAGAATGAGGTATGTTAAATCCATCAGTCTCTTCATTGGAGTTATCTTGGATTATATTTCACCTAAAGCCTTCCCTAAGGAATATTGCTATTTGTGGTGCTTAGCAATGATCCAAGTTATATCTCTATCATCTCGGTGAAGCAGTTTTCATCTCTTCATTAATCTCAAGCAAGCAATTGATTTTGATAGTGGCAGAATTTCACCTCAAGTGTTGAGATGTTTACATAAGCCCACAACAAGTTTGTGCTTCTCGTTGTTGATTTTCCAACAACTCCGTTCAATTCTTCTTTGCAAGGATGCTTTCCAAGCTCATTTGTGGCCGAAGTTGTCTTTTCCTTCTCCATTCTTTTATTCCTATGATCTATCTTCTATTCTTTCTTCCGGAGGCATTGTGATGTTGCTCTTTTCACTCATCATCTCGAATTGTGAGGATCATGATCTTTTCGTGCTTATCAGTTTAGCCGGAGTGTTGTATCATCTCTTCAATATCTTTTCATCTCATCAAGTTTTCTTCTCTTTTCTACTGGAGTGCTGTCCAAATTCTGTCATTCTTGTTCCTTGACTATCTCATTATACCAAGGTGGTCATATTCTTTTTGTTCGTGAAACTCTTGATTCATGTCTTTGCAACCTTCAAATTCTCGTAGTACTCCTTGTTCCTCTTTTCTAACGGATTGTTTGCAATCTCGCTCATCTCTATTGTACTCTTTCTTTTATATTGCTCAACCTCTCAAGGTTCATGGTTTCACTCGTTCGTCACAGAAGCAACTTTGTTTTACCTCTCCTCTTCCTTTTTCCCTCCGGTGCCATCCTAGATCTCGGGACGAGATCCTCTCGTAGTGGTGGAGTGTTGTAACGCCCCGGATCCGATCGCGCCATTATACGCGATTATTAAATCGTCGTTGCCATGTCATTTGCTTGCGTGTTACACTTTGCCATGTCATCATTTGCATTTTATCATGTCATCATGTGCATCTCATTTTGCATACATATTCGTCTCATGCATCTGAGCATTTTCCCCGTTGTCCGTTTTGCAATCCGGCACTCCTATGTCTCCCGGCTTCCCCTCTTCTCTCTTTTCATGTGCGGGTATTAAACTTTCTCGGAATGGCCCGAGGTTTGCCAAGCGGCCTTGGTATAGCACCGGTAGACCGCCTGTCAAGTTTCGTGCCATTTGGAGGTCGTTTGGTACTCCAACGGTTAACCGGGTAACCGTAAAAGCCTCTTTTGTTGCAGCCCAACACCCCTTCCAAAGTGGCCCAAAACCCACCAAACTCCCCTCCATGCTCTTGGTCGTTCGATCACGATCGCGTGGCCGAAAACCGCTCCTCATTTGGACTCTCCTAGCTCCCTCTACCTATAAATATAGCCCCTCCCCCGAAATTCACGGATGATCCCCCGAAACCCTAGTCAAATTTCCTCCCCGCGCCGCCGGACGCGTCCGTCCCCGGCCGGACACGTCCGCCACCGCGCCCACAGCCAATCCCGCGCCGACACTGTCCGTCCCGTCCGCGCACGCCCGCTGCTTGGCTCAAGGCCCGGCTGGCCTGGCCATTCACGCGCCGCCATGGGATCCATTCGCCGCCGCCCGATCCCGGCGTGCCGCCGCCCGCACGCCGCCGCACGCCCACTGGCTCGCCGCCCGCCGACGCCACGCCGCCGCGCCTCCCGCCAGCGCAGCGCCCGCGCCTCTGCCCTATCGCCGCCAGCCGGCAAGATTGGCTCACGCCCCGCCGCCCGCCGCGCCGCGAGGTTGCCGTCGCCTCCGCCGCCCGCCTCCATGGCGCCGCCCGCCGGATCCGGCCGGGACCAGCTCGCCCCGCCGTCCCGACCAGCCAGCGCCTCCTCGGCGCCACTCCGGCGAAATTCCGGCGAGCCGCCGCCGCCGGACCCGTCTCCGTTCGGATCTGGACCAGATCCACCGGGTCCACGATCCAAACGCGCCTCCTCGCCTGGATCCCTCCGTCCCGATCCGCGTCATCCAATTTTCCCGGAGGGTATATTTTCTCTAAGTCCCAGATTTCAGTAATTTTCATGCCATGTTCATGCCATCACATCTTCGCACCCGTAGCTCCATTTTGGCCGTATAATATATAAAATTGTTCGTCTCGAAGAGTAAATCATTTCATTCCATTGCATCATTTGCATTTGAGCTCATCTTGATGCCCGAAATGCTGTTGGAAGAGTGCTTCAGGATGTTAATCTGCTGAAACTGTTATAACTTGCTGTTTTATCATTTTTGCCATGATTTATGTGTGCATCCTATGAGTATGAGCTCTACATGAATGTTGGACTATGCTATGCCATCTTTCCAGGGGTGTTGACCTTGTATTTTTGTGAGTTGTGTGCTGAGTGTATCAAGCTTGTAAAGTAGGGTAGTTCTTTATTGCTTTTTTCTGACAGATTCTGTTACATTTTGATGCCATGTTAACATGCTTCCACTAATCATTCTATGCATAATCTGGAGATGCTCTATAAACATGTTTTGATATAAATGTCTTGCTCTATCCATTCATGCTCTTGGTTGCAATTATAGCCTGCTGGAACATGTTCATTTCTTGCTCCAAAGTTGCTTGAAAATGTTTCCTGACAGATTGTTTGCATGAGATTCAATTTTCACGAGGTCGTTGTAGTTGATCCGTGTATGCTATGACCTTTCTCTTCCCATTCTTAGCTTCATAATCATGCCTTCTTACTGTTGGTTGCCTTGCCATGCCATGTATTGCTCTGTAGTGAGTGGTTCAAGCTCACGAACATGCCTACTTATTGTTATTTCTGCCATGTTTGAATCTGTAATATAACTTGCCATGTTTACATGGGTGCCATCATATTTTCTATGCCTTTTTGGCTCATGGTCAGTAAGGGTCTTTTGATATATGCTATTAGTAGATTCATGCCATGCCTTTGTTTGCCATGATAAGTTCCTGTAACATGTTGTTTGATAGCTCTAAACATTGCAACTTTGATGTTATTTACGCTAAAGTCTAAACTGTTATTATTTGCAATATCTCCAAGTGTTTTTGAGCATGTTCTAGTTGTTTCGGAGATAGCTCAGTGTTCATGTTTTGTTATGCTTTACGTGTACTTCATGCCCATGCCTTTTGTTCTTATGTTGGGTTGCTGTAGCATGTTGTTTTGATGCTTGTAAGATGCCTAGTTCTTTGTTTTGGATGATTGTTGCTATGACTTGTATAGTGTGCATGTGTTGCCCCGTTGCTCCGTCTTGAGTGTGCTCTATATGAAACTTGCTTGTTTTTGCATGTAGCTTCATATTATCATGTTGCATCCATGTTTTGAGGTGTTTGCTTGATGTTTGTAAGCATTTTTGCATCAATGCCATGTTTGACTTGTTTTGCTCATATCTTTTAGACCGTAGCTCCGAATCTAATGAACTTTATATGTAACTTGACTAGAATTTTGTGTAGATTCTCTTGGTGCTCTTTAACTTGCTGTTTAACAACTTGAACATAAGGTTTATTCAGTTCTGGACCAATTTCGAAATATGCATATGAGGACTTACCGGAATTGTTATGTGTTGTTCCCGACCTCATTTAAACTTGCCTTAATGTGTTGTTCTTGTTTGCATCGTCTCTTGCCATGAGTAGCTTCATGTAGCTTGGTCATGCATCATGCTTGTTGTGCATCATGCCTTGGTCATGTGTGGTGTGTTTACCTATGTTGTGTGCTTCTTCTTGTTAGTTCCTGTTTCGTTGCGTTCGTGAGGATTCGTTCGTCTACGTGTGGTTCGTCTTCGCGGCTTCATCTTCTTCTTGGACTCGTTCTTCTTCCTTGCGGGATTTCAGGCAAGATGACCGCTACCCTGGATCTCATTACTATCATTGCTATGCTAGTTGCCTCGTTCTATCGCTATGCTGCGCTACCTATTACCTGTTTGTCAAGCCATCCCATATTGCCATGAACCTCTAACCTTTGACACCATTCCTAGCAAACACTCAACACAGTAATGAGGAAATGAAAGGGTTGAGGAAATAGAACCAGTTAGTTGGTGAAGACAATGATTTGGTAAACCAGTTCCAACTGCTGTCTTAGTTGTACGTCTGGTTGGAGCGGCTGAGTATTTAAACTCGAGGACATGCAGTCCCGGACACCCAGTCGCTGAGCCGCAGCTCAAGACACCCAGTCCTCACCGTATTCTCCTTGAACTAAGGCCACACAGGCCTCGTCCAATCACTCGTGGTAAGTCTTCAGGCGACTTCCAAACCTTCGCAGACTTGGTCACTCGGCGATCCACAATTCCTCTTGGATGCTCTAGACCATGACGCCTAACCGTCTGGAAGAAGCACAGTCTTCAAAGGTAACAAGCGTCGGATCCACGCAAGATCAATTTCTTCAGTGATGCTCAATCACTTTGGGTTTGTGGGGGTTTGGTTTTGGGTTTTCCTCACTTGATGATTTTCAATCAAAGTCCTCGGAGGATGGGTTGCTCTCAAATGACAAGTGTCAAGTTCTCTCGGAGCAGCCAACCAGCTAGTGGTTGTAGGGGGCGGCTATTTATAGCCTAGGGAGCAGCCCGACATGATAAGACATAAATGCCCTTCAATGATATGACCGTTAGGTGGATAAGATATTTTGGGACAGCGGTGCGCAAGACAAAGAATGGTCGGAAATTTGCCTCTCAAATTCCTCGGGGCTATCATGTTCCTCCTCGTGTGGCAATTCGACTTTGGCGAATTCCTAACTCCTCGATCGAGCAAAGTCCTCAAGGACGGAAGAAGTGCGTCTCATCCTTTGAAGAAATTGATCTGAATCTGTATGAGATTTCAATGGCTTCACTCAAGGGATTGGTAGGTGTAGGATTTTGAGTTGAGCATCACATGGAAATATTTCCTTAGTATTTCCTCGACCCCCTTCTTGAACAAGAGACGGTGTTTCCTATGACTCAAGAAAGAGAAAATGAAACTACGAAAACAAAAGTCTTCACGCTTCATGTTCCTCAAATGAATATCAAGTCTTCAAGGTCACACCAATTTCTTCACTTTCAAAGTCTTCAGAAAGTCTTCAGAGTATCAAAGTCTTCAGTCGAATAACTTCATTTTTAGGGGTCGACTTTCTCTGTAAATATTAAACTCCTCATAGACTTATAGACCTGTGTACACTCACAAACGCATCAATCCCTTAACCTATAAGTCTTCAATACACCAAAATCACTAAGGGGCACTAGATGCACTTACACCCCTGAACTAGGCTTCAATAACGATGAGTCTGACGCGCAGATTGTCTTCGACATTGCAAGGCGGGTTCCTTCTCCGAATACTTCAAAGTAAATTCGAAACACAAGAATCGTGTCCGGCTCTGCAAGACAAATTCCACACGCTCCCGTAGAGAATATAATATTTCATGAGTCCAATCCGCCAATAACCTGGTTGACATGACATTATGTCATCACCCAACCACTTATTCTGAATTGTTTTCTAGCCCGCCTCTCCATGTTCCGAGAGGCGGTTTTTATTGCCACGTCTTATCAAAGCAGAGATCGTGTCTGTCGGTTTCAAATTCGGCGGATCCCGGGTAGGGGGTCCCGAACTGTGCGTCTAAGGCTAATGGTAACAGGAGGCGGGGGACACGATGTTTACCCAGGTTCGAGCCCTCTCAATGGAGGTAATACCCTACTTCCTGCTAGATTGATCTTGATGATATGAGTATTACAAGAGTTGATCTACCATGAGATCGTAGAGGCTAAACCCTAGAAGCTAGCCTATGATTATGATTGTTGTTGTCCTATGGACTAAACCCTCCGGTTTACATAGACACCAGAGGGGGCTAGGGTTACATAGAGTCGGTTACAGAGAAGGAGATCTACATATCCGAATTGCCAAGCTTGCTTTCCACGCAAAGGAGAGTCCCACCCAGACACGGGACAAAGTCTTCAATCTTGTATCTTCATAGTCCAACAGTCCGACCAAAGTATATAGTCCGGCTGTCCGAGGACCCCCTAATCCCGGACCCCCTCAGTAGCCCCTGAACCAGGCTTCAATGATGATGAGTCCGACGTGCAGATTGTCTTCAGCATTGCAAGGCGGGTTCCTTCTCTGAATACTCCATAGAAGATTTTGAACACAAGGATCATGTCCGGCTCTGCAAAACAAATGCCACATACCACCATAGAGAGCATAATATTCCACAAATCTGATTTGCTGACAACTTTTAATAGCGTGACACCACACCACGGCCCGGTTATTACGAACCGTTTTCCCAGCCCGCCAATACACGTGTTGCGAGGCGGTTTTATTGGCACGTCTTGTCGAAGCAGAGATCGTGTTCCCCTTATCACGGGATTCTCATCAATACGGGTGTGGGTAACCCAATCGTGCATGTTAGTATGGCTCCTCGACTTTAGGCAAGTTCCAAATGGCCACGCGGAGGATACTTTATATTCACCCTCTTTATAAAGGGGCCAAGGCCTGTCCTTTTCTTCCCACGCTCGATCCTTCCCTTCCCCCACCTCGAGTTCCAACACCCAAGGCTCAAGCTAAATGCTTCGGACCTTCAATCATGTCCGGATCCAACCTTCAAGGCCGGTGTATGGCCTCCTCTATCATAGAGGAGGACATCAAGAAGCTTAGGGAGGCTAGGTATCTCACCGCTGAAATCCCGCACAGGCTGCCTGCTCAAGGGCAGGTCATCCCTACTCCCGAACCCAACGAGAGTGTCGTATTTGTTTCCCACTTCCTCCAAGGGCTAGGTTTTAGTCTTGATCCCTTTGTGAGAGGGCTCATGTTCTATTACGGGCTAGATTTCCATGATCTAGCTCCAGATTCCATCCTTCACATCTTGTCATTTATCGTCGTGTGTGAGGCCTTCCTCCGCATCACCCTACACTTTGGCCTATGGCTCAAAACCTTCAATGTGAAGCCAAAGATTATCGATGGGCAACACGCAGAGTGCAGAGGTGCCACAATAAGCAAAGGAGCCGACGCCCCATGGCCAAAGGGTTCCTTCCCGGAGGTGTCTGATTTATGGCAACGGGAATGGTTTTACATCACAGCTCCCCGAGGTACAAAGCAGGCGCCCCCCTATCTTCTGCCCGGGCCCTCCGCCTCAACTGGCGTCATGGGTCAACAAGGGGCTGGACTGGGGCCAGTTAATGATGTGCTGACATTACAAAGCCGCATCCGAGATTTGCTCGAGAGGGATGTCAGTCTCGTCAAGGTAATGCAAGTAATGCTGGTTCGTCGGTTCCTGCCATGCCAACGTCGATCTCTCCGTATGTGGGAGTTCAACCCGGAAGGATCGTGGACAATTCAACAATTCTTTGGCATGACGCTCGAAGGGATGTATGGATTGTTCTTTGGATCACGAATAAAGTGTCCGGACACCACCGAGGATGCGGGTCTTAACTGCAACCGTCCGGATACCCAAGTAAGTAATTCAGCGACCAAACATGCCATCTTTTATGTTTGTTACAACATCATTCTGAAACATTGCTCTCGGCCAGGGCTGGATAAGAAAGGCGGAGAGGATCAGGTGTCCGGCCCCCCTTCCCGAAGGCTCGCCGGATCCTTTTCTAATCAGGATGCTCGAGCGCGCACCTTATCAAGTGCCGTTAGGAGAAGATGAAGGGAGGAATTGTAAGTGCATCTAGTGCCTCCCCTAGTTGGTTTTGGAGTATTGACGACAAAGTTGGTTGAGGGACTAATGCGTTTGTGAGAATTGCAGGATAACGCAGGTAGTGTCCCTCATTGATTCGGTTTACCTACCGGAGATGACCCCTAAAAATGTATGAAGACATTGAAGACAATGGTGGTAAGAGAAGATATTCATATTGAAGACTATGACATGAGAAGACATTGCGTGAAGACTTTGGAGCGCGAAGACTGCATGGTTTCGTTGTCTCCTTTTTCTTCTTTGTTGAGTCATAGGAACCACCGTACTGTTAAGTGGGGTCCAAGTGAACTAAGTCAGAGTGACTGATGTGATGCTCAACTCAAATCCTATATCTTCGAGCGAAGACAATGAGAGCAAATCTTATCCAGAGCTGGATGAGTCAGCTTTGCTTGTAGCCCAAGTAAAGTTGCCGCATGTGTTTGAAATCTGACCGTTGGAACACGTGTCAGTTCCTTAGTGACCCAGGGTCATTTTGGACAAATCAGGTCGGGTTGCCTAGTGGCTATAAATAGCCCACCGCCTACACCATAAATTGGTGGCTGCTCAGAGTTTGTGCACAGCTTTTGTCGTTTGAGAGCAACCCGCCTCGAAGCATTTGAGAGAGAAAGATCCTTGTGAGGACAAAGCCCAAACACCCAGAGCCAAGAGTGTTAGGCATCACTGAAGTCTTTCTGTCTGTGTGACCTAAAGACTTATTACACTTGAGGACTGTGAATCCTCCAGCCGGTTAGGCGTCGCGTTCTGAGCATCCAAGAGTCATTGTGGATTGCCGTGAGCGAAGTCTGTGAAGGTTTGGAAGTCTCCCTTGAAGACTTACCAGAGTGATTGGGCGAGGACTGGGTGTCCTTAGCTCAAGGGGAATACGGTGAAGACACGGTCTTCTGAGTTAAATCTCAGCCTCCCTAACCAAACGTACAATTGTCACAGCAACTAGAACTGGTCCAACAAATCCTGTGTCTTCAACAAGCAACTGGTTCTATCCCTTCCAACCTTACTTAAGTTTGTCTTCGTGAAGTCAATGTCTCTCTATGCATCTGTTCGACTTCATTGCTTGACTACTATTGTTGATTGGCTTCATACTATCTTCCATCTTGATCCTTTCTACCTAACTGCTATTAGTCATGTACTTTCACATCATTACATACTTGACTATGGCTTGTTTAGGGTAGTTTATCTTCCGCTGCATATCAATTAGGTTATTTCTGTTGTTTGTCTTCGAAACTTCCAAGTTTTGAAGACTTTCATAAAAATCGCCTATTCACCCCCCCCTCTAGTCGATACTAGCACTTTCAATTGGTATCAGAGCAAGGTACTCCCTTGTTCTATGTGATTCGGTTTAACCACCTGGAGTTTCAGCTATGTCGACTGCAGGGATAATCAAGGTCTCCGCTGCTTGCCCGTGTTCGATGGAACTGAATATCCCTACTGGAAGAATAAGATGCGCATGCATCTTGAAGCCATTGATGTCGACCTCTGGTATGTCGTCAAGAATGGCGTTCCCAAAACTGGTGAAGGTGTCACCCCCACTGATGTCAATCCAACTAGACTCTACTGCAAAGAACATCATCTGTGGTCATCTGACCAAAGGACAGTATGGCCGTGTGAGTGCTCTGGAAACGTCGAAGCTAGTCTGGGACTGGCTGTCCAAGGTCAACGAAGGTGTCTCAACCCAGAGAGATCAAAGAATCAGTGTTCTTCGCAACCTCTTCAACCGCTTCAAGAGAAACGACAACAAAAATGTCCAGCTCACGTTTGATCGCCTCACTGATATCACAAATGAACTTCAAGCTCTTGGCGAATCGAGATTACCAAGCATGAAATCGTCAAGACACCTCTGAGATCACTTGACAGCTCCTTTGACACCCTTGCCCTCATGATACAAGAACGACCTGACTTCAAGACACTCGATCCGTCTGATATACTTGAGAGGCTCAACACACATGAGTTCCAGCTATCTGAGAAAAGAGATATCTATGGCCCAAACTATGTCCGAACTCGTGCTTTGAAGGCGAAAGTTGTTTTCTCATCTAAAGAAGAATCTGACTGCAGTTCTGAAGATCCTGAAGACATTGGAAGGGAACTTGCTATGCTTGTGAAGAAGTTCCAGAAATTCACAAAGAAGAAAGGCTTCCGAAAGTCTTCATGATCTAGCTCAAGGAATAATGAAGCTTCCACACATGATCACAAGAAGAGAACCTGCCACAAGTGCAAGAAACCTTGTCACTACATATCTGAGTGTCCATAGTGGGACAGTGAGAAGAAGAAGAAGAAAAGCAAGGAATATGATTCCGATGACAAGAAGAAGAAGAAATCCTCAAAGTCTTCTAAGTCTTCTTCCAAGTCTTCATCATACAAGAAGATCTCATCTAGCAAGGCTCGTGCTTTTGTTGGCAAGGAAATGGATTCAGAAGAGGAGTCTGCTTCGGAGGAGGCGGAGGTGGAGTCTGGAGAGGAGTCCGACCCTGGCGTTGCAAGTCTGGCTCTAGCCACAGCCTATGTTGCCAAGTCCATCTTCAACACTGAAGACAATGACGTCCACACCAACGCTGAAGCTAATGACGAAGATGATCCTACTCCCACCTACTGCTTCATGGCACGTGGTGCCAAGGTAAAATCATGCGATGCTTACTTTCAAACTTCAAGTGAAGATGACTCTGATTGTGAATCCAAACCTAGCTACAAAACACTTGCTAAAATTGCAACTAGACAACAAAAGACTATGGAACATACTCAAAAACTGTTAGACAAAAGCGATGACCTGTTGGACACTGAAATGACACGTTCACAGTCCTTAGTTGATGACATAAAAAATCTTCATGCTAAGTACCAAGAACTTGCAGGTCGTCATGAATCGCTCTCAACTACTTATGAAAGGCTCTCCTATGATTATCTTCAAAGGAAACAAGAGCTTGAGAAATTGAGAGCCGCTCATGAAGATCTTCAAAAGGTGAATGAGTCACTTCGCTCAATGAGATCAGTTCCGCCAGATAGATTTGAACCACCATGTCTAAAATGCATTGAGCGTGATAACGCTACATCATTGCTGAATGTTCCACTACTTCTACTTGTTTCATTGTCTTCACCTACTGATGTGGTTACTAACCCCTCTGCGGAGGATACCATCTTGTTGCTGATGAAAATGCTATGTTGAATACATTGCTTGAAACAGGGATGTACAAAAGCTTGAAGGGACATCGACTCTCTATGATGTCCTCAAAAGAAGATTCTCGAACCAAACCCTAGGAAAGAGGGTGTTGGGTTGAAAGGAAAATGAATGTTCATGGCTCGTCTTTGGAAGCTTTGAGCGGTACCCCAAAACCACATGGGTTCTTTGCAAAGGAACCCTCAATGAGATCCATCCACTTTATCTGGCTTTACCTGTGCTAATCCTATTATCATTGATGAATCCTTTGATGCAAACTATAAGCTGTTCAAAAATCAGAATGGTGAAGTTTTTGCCAGGTACATTGGTACTAACTGCATGAATGGATCACCTATGAAGAAGATCTGGGTACCTAAGCGGTACATTGAGAATCTTCCTGTGAATGTCATCATGACACCACCAAGGAAGAAGACAAACCCCAGACCAATAGCTTCATGTGGCCCAAAGGCTTCATACGGATACATGACTCACATGAGTCACCCTAACGCCAATGTTTTGCAGGGAAATCGTGCTCAGTCTTATGAATATGAGCGTGTATCTTTGAACCGCTATGTTCATAGGACTAAGAACTTTTCTGCTTATTCATAAGAGTATCATTCATCTCCAGCAAGGCTATTTGCTAGGGCTTCAAAGCCAAAATTCTCAGATGCTGCACTTAGACTCATTGCTTCTAAGCCCCCATCAAGATGTGGGTGGCAAAGAAGAACTAACTCTCTTTTGCGTAAAACGGTCTCGGCCAAAGAATCAATGGCGTCCGATACTATTGCTGGGGACCTAAAACTCATTTAGGACGCACGATTAAAATGTCATTCTATATTGTTCGCACCTGAATCTCTTATCAGTCATATGATGTCCAAACCTTGATATAAGCTGTGACTGTCCCTATATGTATCAAATGCATATGCTTCACAACACTCGTGTGAAGCCTATCCTCCTAACTGCACCGTAGGGTACATCACCAAAAGCTTCAGAATGGATTATGGACAGTGGATGCACAAATCATATGACTGGTGATCGAAGTCTTCTCATGGACTCAACCTTACGTCCATCTGACAAGAGTCACATTACATTTCTTGACCTTTGGTAAAAGCAAGGTATTGGGTCTAGGTAGAGTTGCAATCTCAAAGGATCAACACATGGATAAAGTGATGCTTGTTGAATCCTTGGTTTCAACAATGTACATCTCAATGCTTTGTGACTTGAACTTGATTGTGATATTTGGCAAATATCGTTGCCTTGTACTAATGGAATCTGACAAATCTCTAGTCTTTGAAGGGTATCGAAAAGATGATCTATACATGGTAGATTTCTCAGCAGGTCCACAGCTTGCCGTATGTCTTCTCACAAAAGCTTCAGAATGCTGGCTCTGGCATCAAAGGCTGGGACATGCTGGAATGGGGAACTTACACTCGCTCGTCAAGAAGAAGCATGTCATTGGCATCGAGGATGTCAAGTTCAAGAAGGATCATCTGTGTGGTGTCTGTGAAGCTGGAAAGATGACAAGGGCAAAGCACCCCTCGAAGACAATCATGACAACATCTCAACCCTTTGAGCTATTACACATGGACTTATTTGGACCTACGCACTACTCCACCCTCACAACAACTGCATGTCTCTATGGCTTCGTCATTGTTGATGACTACTCAAGATACACATGGGTTCATATAATTCTTTACAAGACTGAAGTGCAAGATGTCTTGGTAGCGCATAAATCGAGCAATGAACAATTATGGCGTGAAGATCAAGCACATCGAAGTGACAATGGCATCAATTCAAGAACACTGGACTTGATCTCAGATCGCATACAATGGGAATCATTCATGAGTTCTCTGCTCCGTACACACCTCAGCAAAACGGCATTGTTGAGCGCAAAAACAGAACCCTCATTGAGATGGCTCGAACAATGCTAGATGAGTACAAGACAACACGAAAGTTCTGGCCTGAAGCTATTGATACAACATGTCACATCATCAACCGTGTGTACATTCATAAGCTTCTGAACAAAACATCATATGAGCTACTTGCTGGCAAGAAGCCGAACGTTAGTTACTTCAGAGTATTTGGAGCAAGATGCCGGATAAAGGATCCCCATCACCAGTCAAAATTTGCACCTAAGGCTCACGAAGGCTTCATGCTTGGCTATGGAAAGGATTCACACTCCTATAGAGTCTTCAACCTTTATCTCTACAAGATCGTTGAAACTATGGATGGGAATTTGATGAAACCAATGGCTCACAGAGAGAGATTCTGCCAAGCACACTTGATGAAGCTCCTTCAAACGAGTCTATCAAGTTGATGGAAATTGGTGAAATCATGCCCTCTGAAGCACAACCTGAAGAGGAACTTATCATCTCTGCACCAAATCAACCTGAAGACAATGCTCAGATCAAAGACAATTCTCCCAATGATGACAATGATGAGCCAGAGAAAAACCTTCGTCCTGTTCATCCTCATGTTGCAAATGAAGTTCAAATAGAGAAGATAATTGACAACATCAATGCACCTGGTCCGCTCACTCGATCAAGAGCAACACAGCTAGCAAACTTCTGTGGGCACTTTTCATTTGTGTCAATATCAGAACCCAAGAAAGTTGCTGAAGCTTTTATGGAACCTGAATGGATTCAAGCCATGCAAGTAGAACTTCAACAGTTCAAACTGAATAATGTCTGGGAACTTGTCAAGCGACCTGATCCTCACAAGCATAACATTATTGGAACAAAATGGATATATCGAAACAAGCAAGATGAGCATGGTCAAGTCGTCAGAAACAAAGCACGTCTTGTGGCTCAAGGATACACTCAAGTTGAAGGAATTGACTTCGATGAAACTTTTGCTCCTGTTGCTAGGCTTGAAGCTATTCAGATCTCGCTAGCCTCGCTAATCATCACAATATCTTGCTATATCAAATGGATGTAAAGAGTGCATTTCTCAATGGCAAGATTGAAGAAGAAGTATATGTCGCACAACCACCTGGCTTTGAAGATCCAAAACATCCTGATATGGTGTACAAGCTAAACAAAGCAATCAGATGGCCTCAAACAAGCTCCTCGTGCTCGGTATGATACAATCAAAGACTTCAAGAGCAAAGGCTTCAAACCTGGATCCCTCGATCCCACACTATTCACGAAGACATATGATGGTGAACTGTTTGTGTGCCAAATATATGTGGATGACATAATCTTTGGCTGCACCAACCAGAAGTACAGTGATGAGTTTGGGTACATGATGCAAGAGCAATATCAAATGTCCATGATGGGTGAGCTGAAGTTCTTCCTTGGTCTTCAAATTCGTCAGCAAAGGAATGACATCTTCATATCTCAAGATAAATACCTCAAAGACTGTCTGAAGAAGTTTGGAATGGAAGACTGCAAAGGCTACACAACGCCAATGCCAGCCAAACACCATCTTGGTCCCGACGACAATGGTAAAGAGTTCGATCAAAAGGTATACCGCTCCATGATTGGTTCTTTGCTTTATTTATGTGCATCTAGGCGGATATTATGCTTAGTGTTTGCATGCGTGCTTTCGATTCCAAGCGGCACTAAAGGAATCGCATCACTTAGGCGTGAAGCGAATTCTTCGATATTTGGCTTACACCCCAACACTCGGATTATGGTATCCCAAGGGCTCAAAATTCGATTTGGTTGGATTCTCGGATGCTGATTATGCTGGTGACAAGGTGGATCGCAAGTCTACATCCGGCACATGTCATTTTCTTGGTCGATCACTTGTCTATTGGTCTTGAAAAAGCGTAACTGTATCACTCTCAACTCATGAATCTGAATACATTGATCTTTGGATCTGTTGTGCTCAGCTTCTATGGATGAAGCAAACTCTCAAGGATTATGGCATCAACCTGACACAAGTACCTCTCTTCTGCGACAACGAGGGTGCCATCAAAATAGCCAACAATCCAGTCCAACACTTGAAGACAAAGCACATTGAAATTCGTCATCACTTTCTCAGAGATCATGTTATGAAGAAAGATATCGATATCATTCACGTCAACACCAAGAGCAATGGCGGATATCTTCACAAAGCCCTTGGATGAGAAAAGGTTTTGCAAGTTACGGTGTGAGCTAAATATCTTGGAATCCTCTAATGTCCTCGTGATCGTGCACACATCCTAACACTTATGCATGTTGATGACTTAGATGTGCAACACACAAAGTAATGTATATCTTCAATCAATGAAGATTTACACTCTGAGTGTGAATATATTAACATGGAATTTGACTTCGGAGCGCCACGATAATTGTGCGCCGTGTCTGGGTCTAATACTTCCTATACGGTGGGTAACGCCACCACCAACTTTCTTTGTTTGAAGTGTTTCACTCAAGGCGTTATATTGCAATGACTTCGCATTTGGTTTGTCTTCAGTTTCAATTTGTCTTCATGACTTTCTGCACTATGATGATTTGATTGCTTTCTGATATATATATATATATATATATATATATATACACACACTAGTGTTCTGTCCTCTACAGCATTCACTTATAGCTATGTCTTCAAGATTGGATCTTTTGAACTAAGTGAATGTGATCGGACCCTAACCTCTCTATGCTACCTATCTCAAAATCTATCTTTCCAAATCATATGCATTCTATTGAAACTGTCGAATGTCTTCTCTGCGTCCTAGTCAGCAGAAGGCAAAGAGACAAACATTAAATCTGTTTTAAATGACTTATCTTTATTGTTGAAATCCGGAGAAGCCGGAAGAACTCTCCGACGTGCCTGGCGGGCGTGGGAACGTGGGACAACTCTGAGTATGTTGCATGCTTGCCACGTGCCCCTCAGAGGTGAACCGCCAGGGGCACCAGCGTAATTGCGCTGTGTCTCTCACCTACTTATAAATACTTGTCCCCTGCGGTAAAGAAATCCTTCTTCCACCTCTCCACCTCCGTCAAAACCCTAGCGCCACCGCTAGCTCGCGACGATGCTGGTGACGAAGCGCTTAGCTGCCGCGACTTCTCCGACGCTGTCCTCACACCGGCCGCGGACATCGTCCTCTCCGCCGTCGCCGTAGGTGTCCTCCGTCGCCAAGTTAGGGCACGGCGGGCTGAACTGCTCGGTCTCCTATTCTTCCATCTAGCAGTTCTTCGTGCGGTAATTATAACTCTATTTTTACCACCTTTTTGATCTTCAAGATTCATCCTGTTTACCGAAAGTAGTTTCTGTCTATTCAAGCTAGATCTATTCCATCTGCATCTCATACTGCTTAGTCGATTCACTTAGATTTCTTGTCTAGTTTGATTCCTCACTTGTACTTATTCACGGATTGGTACAAATCTGGAACCAACTCACCTCTATAAGTGAATGTCTTCGCATCATGAGGTCAATATCTTCAAATTGATTTATCTTCAAAATCTTCTGAGAATGCATATGACCTCTTCCCCTTCCCTCGCATCTCTAATGCTGTCACAGGTACATGTCCGTGGGAGAATCCCTTGGTTCTCATAGTCTGCATTTGTTTGCAGAATACTTACAGCATCATATAAATTCTCCTGAAGCTAGTTCCTGCTTGACCAGCAAGCGTAAATCTCTGAAGCCTTTGAATGTATTGAAGCCTTTCAGCTTGAAGTTCATGGCTGCAGAAAAATCAGCAAGGAAGGGTGGCAGACAGCGCAGAGAAGTAACATCCAAAGATCTGCCTGATGACTTAGCAGAACTATACAAGACAGATCTTGAAGAAAATTATCATCAAAAGAAGACGCGAATCCAATGGATTCGTCGCTATTGGGCTGAGGAGTGGTTCAAGTACAAGTTTGTGACGAAGGAATATGCAGAGAAGAATGCCATCAAGAGACCTTGGGGTGATATCCTCTATCGAGGCCTTCAACCCAAGAGCCTAGCTGAAGCCATTGACCAAGGCTTCTATCCTTGCATGGTCCGTGGGCCACAGCCTGCGAACGTAGATCCCACCTCACTACTATGGTGTCGTGACGACTCTCTCTTCAAGCGCAACTACCAGTTTGCTGTGGCTTCGGCCAAGAAGAACAAGAAGTCTTTGGGTTTGGACTTCAACCCAGGTCCCTCTGCTCCCCGTGCTGACGGCTCCTGTGACGCTAATCCCAATGAGATTGGCCCCTTCTCCAACCTTGACGGCCTCATCACCTACATCATGGTTCAAGGTGCCAGAGTAGATCATTCTGACAATGGTGATGACTCCGCTGAAGCCCCTACTCCTCCTCCAAAGCCGCAGAAGCAAAAGAAGTCAAAAGCTTCAACCTCAGCTGCACCTCCAACGACTTCTCGTGTGAAGCCACTGGCCACTGCACCTCCAAGGACTTCTCGTGTGAAGCCATCGCCATTGCACCTCCACGAAGCCGCAGCGATCGAAGATCAATCCCGTGTCTCCAAGAGAACGGAGAAGAAGAAGCAACTTGTCAGACCATCTGATTAAAGATCCTTGACTCCTGCCGCCATTCTGCGTGAAGAACCCATTGATCTGTCAAGTGATGAAGATCTTGCTGATGATGCTCTTGAGCAGCTGATAAAGAGCAAGGAAGAAGCTGAAATCTTCAGGAACTTGCCTCTCTTTGATGTGGCCATCATTCAAAATTTCATTGATGAGTGGTTTGACACTCCCAACGTCAGCTTTGAAGATTTACAGCTCCCCATCGGCCTCAGTGTCTCCTTCAATGGAGCCATTGCTTCTGAGCTAGCTCTCGCTCAGCGCATCGTTGAGCTCAAAAACAAGATTGATTATGAGAAGGCTCAATTCAAGAAGCATGTGGCCAAGCTAAGTGTTCAAGACGTCCGCAACTTCAAAGTCATGCTGCATGATCTTAAAGAAGCTTTTCTCAAGAAACGTCAAGAAGCTCAGGGCTCACGAGAGCGCATGAAGATTTTGGCTGACAGGTGTGTGTGCTTGCCTACAATGAGGCTGAAAAGCGCAAGTCCCTTGGCTGTCCTGGCATTGACCCCAGGATGGCTGCGAAGAAGAAGAAGAAGCACCCTGCTGATCAGCCTGAACCTTCAAGCCAAGGAGCCCCTCGCATTATCTTCCCCAGCAGCATGACTGGCTCAAAGCCAAAGGTCACCACAACTGCTTCAGAACAGAAGAAGACGAGGGCTGCCGAGGCTGAAACCAGAAAAATAAAGCACACTGAAGCCTCTGATGCCGCTCCCCTCAAGAAGCGGCGCAAGACCAAGAAGACTAGGGCTGCTTCCACAGAGCCCTTAGTTGTTTAACCCATTTCCGTGGTTCGCCCAGCGTCAGAACATCAAGAACGAAGAATGGTAGTCCATGAGCCTGCTCCCACAGAGGCTCATGAAGCTGAAGATATTCCAGCAGCTGAACCCACCGCTGCTGAAGACATTGGTCATGATGACAATGTAGCTGATGATGAAGTTCTTCCTCAGATTGAACATGACGTGGTATCATCGCCTGTTCATACGAACAACGAACTCATCAGCATTAGTCGTCCTTTGACGCCAATTGCTCAGGATGCATCGTGGGCTGATCACCCACAACAACAAGACTCCCCCAGTACTCCCCAACAACAACAACAAGCTACACCCCCATGCAAGAAGAGGATGAAGACTTTCGTGCCCAGCCAACTCCATCTCCTAAGGCGGCCAAGACTTCAGCAGCTTCGCAGAGGACAAAGGCCTCAAGTCCCTCATCGAGCGTTCCAGAAGGAGAAGTGCAACGTTCACATTGCAGACGCCAAGTATTTTCTCGAACCAGCTCCAAGAGTGAACGTCTCCAGTCCAAGCACATGCTTCTTTGAAGACATTCCGCTGCATCACCGAGGAAAGTGAAGAAGAAGCACGTGTACCTACTCCCCAACGATTGAAGAAGAAGCAGTTCGAGATGAGAATGTGCCTGTGCCCGACCCTCCTGTTCGTCAAGAGGAGGGTGACAATGTTGAGGCTGCCACCACCAATGCCAATGAAGCCAATGACGTAGTCATGGCTGACGCTAATATGGAGCCTGCACCAACTAGTGTGCCTGAAGCAAGTGTGGGCACAGAACCTGAAACCACTGAGGATGCTGCACCTGAAACCAATGAGGTTGCTGCACCTGAAGCCAATGAGGGTGCTGCACCTGAAACCAATGAGGTTGCTGCACCTGAAGCCAATATGACAACTGCTCCTGAAGCACCTGTTGTGCAGCCTGACTCCTCTGACATTGCTCCTGCTCCTGTTCCGCCACCAAGGCCTCACACCATTGAGCAAGCATACAATTATGGTCAGCTTGTCACTGTCCGATGGCCCATTCTGGTGCCTCCGCCTACTGCCTCAGGACCTCAATTTGACTATCACATTGAGCATAGGCCTCAGGTCCAGAAGCCAAAGCCCAAGTTGCCAAGGTTTCCAGGTACTGCCAACTCACCAGGGTCTTTCAATGCTAATGGCTTCAAAAGCCACAATACCTTCTTTGACAGCACCAAGAACCCCTACTCCAAGCCAAGGATATCATCAGATCGGTTCTGGAGCTATCAACAGAGAAGCTATTACTCCTGCGTACTATATGATCAAGGCGCATTTTCCCTCACATGCGCCTTGACACTGAAGCTATTGCTGGACTGCCGTGCTTAGAAGAAGTACTTGATTGCTTTCGTGATGCTGGTCTGCTCCTCTTTGTGACAGACAAAGAATATTGGAATGAAGAGCTATTGCTTCAATTCTATGCCACTCTGCACATTCGCGGCTACTACAGGGACATCAAGACATCGGTTCTCGAGTGGATGACTGGAAATGTTCATCTGAAGCCAAAGCTATGGATATCATTGAGCTTACAGGGCTAGCCACTCCTGGAGAACTATATGAACCTGACTGTCAGCTACACCGCAATGCTGTGGAAAGGATCTTTCATAAGCCACAACCCAATCTGAGCCAGATGTTGATCATGATGAAGCCTTTGCCATCTGACGCTGAGTATGCCACACATTTCTTTGTTGAAGACCTTGAGTATCTGCCTCGCACCATATATCATATCATCAGGCGAACTCTATGGCCAGTCAAAGGACACTCATCAGCGGCCAAGCTTGAAGGAGCTATGAAGACTTTGGTCTTCTATATTCTTAATGGCATCAGCTTCAACACTCAGGAATTCTTCATCAGGCAACTTGCTGCTTCCGGCTCTGACCTGTTTGGTCTGAAGTTTTATGCTCCATGGGTCATGCGCCTCATCAAGCGACACTCATCTGTCAATTATCAGCCCTCTGCTCGCAATCATATAATCTTTCTGCCAGAGGTTGATATGTCAGTTGATGCTGTATACTCTGACCCTGCCAAGACGCCTCTTTGTCTTCAGAATGTTGAGCACCAAAGCTTCACTCAGCCTATTGAAGGTGTTCAAGCAGCAACACGAATCTATCCATTGGCTGGTACCACTTGTCTGCCTCATCGTGCACCCACTGAAGCTACTGAAAGCACCATTGCGCAAAGGCCTCGGAAGCATTCTCGCGTTCCCAATGACCAAGAACTTCTTGTGGCTCTTCATCAGAAACAGGATAAGCATCATTTCTGGCTCAAGAGACAGATGCAAAGCCTCTTGGTGGATGTCAATCGCATTCGCAACCTTGCCACCAAGAATGCCTTTGTTGCTCATGAAACTTGCCGGGGATCATGGACGAGTTTGACCCTGCTCAGTGCTGAAGCTGATCTTCAAGACGATGGCTTCAATGAAAGATTCCAGTTTGATTCCACTCCTCCACGGATTGCTGTCTTACGTCGCACTCCATCTCTTGAAGACTCTGAATATTCTTCTTCCGAGGCAACGGTAAATGCCAGAGTGATCGATGATTGTAAGTGCATCTAGTGCCCCTTAGTGATTTTGGTGTATTGAAGACTTATAGGTTAAGTAACTGATGCGTTTGTGAGTGTACACAGGTCTATAAGTCTATGAGGAGTTTGATATTTACAGAGAAAGTCGACCCTAAAAATGAAGATTCTTCAATCAAGACTTTGATATTCGAAGACTTTACAAGACTTTGAAAGTGAAGAAATTGGTGTGACCTTGAAGACTTGATATTCATTCGAGGAATATGAAGCGTGAAGACTTTTGTTTTCGTAGTTTCATTTTCTCTTTCTTGAGTCATAGGAAACACCGTCTTTGTTAAAGGGGTCGAGGAAATACTAAGGAGAAATTTCCATGTGATGCTCAACTCAAAATCCTACACCTACCAATCCTTCGAGTGAAGCCATTGGAAATCTCATACTGATTCAGTCAACCTCTTGATGTGATGAGACGCAGTTCTTACATTCACTAAGGACTTTGCTCGATCGAGGAGTTAGGAATTCGCCAATCTAATTGCCTACACATGAGGAACATGATAGCCCCGAGGAATTTGAGAGTCAAATTTCCGACCGTTCTTGTCTTCTTGGCGCGGCTGTCCCAAAATATCTTATCCACCTAACGGTCATATCATTGAAGGGCATTTATGTCTTATCATGTCGGGCTGCTCCCTAGGCTATAAATAGCCGCCCCTACAACCACTAGCTGGTTGGCTGCTCCGAGAGAACTTGACACTTGTCATTTGAGAGCAACCCATCCTCCGAGGACTTTGGCGAAAATCATCAAGTGAGGAAAATCCCAAAACCAAACCCCACAAACCCAAAGTGATTGAGCATCATCAAGAAATTGATCTGCGTGGATCCAACGCTTGTTACCTTTGAAGACTGTGCTTCTTCCGACGGTTAGGCGTCAAGGTCTAGAGCATCAAGAGGAATTGTGGATCGCCGAGTGACCAAGTCTATGAAGGTTTGGAAGTCACCAAGACTTACCACGAGTGATTGGACGAGGCTGCGTGGTCTTAGTTCAAGGAGAATACGGTGAGGACTGGGTGTCCCGAGTTGCGGCTCGAGATCGGGTGTCCGGAATTTGTGTGTCCTCGAGTTTAAATACTCGGCCGCTCCAACCGGACATACAAGCGAGACAGCAGTTGGGCTGGTTTACCAAATCATTGTCTTCACCAACCGATGGTTCTATTTCCTCAACTCTTTCATTCCCTCATTCTTGTGTTGAATGTTGTTCATATCTGTGCTTGAAGACTTTGATGAAGACTTTCACAAATTCCTCGGTTCAATTTCTTGATCTGTTTGTCTTCCTCTTGCTATCCTGTGTTTACGCTTTCCGTACTCTGTGTTAGTCTTCATTTCATCATGCTGACTATGTTTGTATCCTGTTATGTTTACTTCTGAGTACACATTCCGCTGCAAGTAGTTCTTCGCTAAGGAATTTCCTCACCAGCAAATTCCTCAGTGAAGAATTCTTAAAAATCGCCTATTCACCCCCCTCTAGTCGATATAACGCACTTTCAATTGGTATCAGAGCGAGGTACTCCCTTGTTCTGTGTGATTTTGGTTTAACCGCCTGGAGTTTTAGTTATGTCGACCGCAGGTATGATCAAGGTCTCGGCTGGGTGTCCTACCTTTAATGGAACGGACTACCCCTACTGGAAGAACAAGATGCGAATGCATCTTGAGGCAATTGACAATGATCTACGGTATGTTGTGGAAAATGGTGTCCCTCTCACTCCCCCCTTTGAACGCTACCGATGTGAAGAGATTCAAACAACTCGATTCTCAAGCGAAGAATATCATTTGTGGCCATCTGAGCAAAGGACAGTATGGAAGAGTGAGTGCTTTGGAAACTGCTAAGCTTATCTGGGATAGGCTGTCCAAAGTAAATGAAGGAGTTTCAACTCAGCGTGACTCTCGAGTCGATGTTCTTCGGAATCTCTTCAACCGCTTCAAAAGACTTGACAATGAAAATCTCCAACAAACCTTTGATCGCCTCACTGACATCTCAAATGAGCTTCAAGCCCTCGGTGCCACTGACATCACTGATCATGAAGTTGTGAAGAAACTGCTGAGATCGCTTGATTCCTCATTTGATACTCTGGCACTAATGATACAAGAACGTCTTGACTACAAGTCGCTTGATCCTGCCGATATCCTCGAAGGCTAAACACTCACGAGTTCGACTTCTTTGAAAAGAGAGATCTCTATGGCTCAAACTATGGCAAACCACGTGCCACAAGGCTAAGGTTGTGTCGACTCGAATGTGAGGATTCTGGTAGTAGCCTTGGTGATCCTGAAGAACTGAGCCAGGACCTAGCACTGCTTGTGAAGAAATTCCAGAAATTCACGAGACGAGGTCACTTTGGAAAATCCTCAAGAGGAGATGACTCCTCATACAGTGACTATAAGAGAAGACTTTGCCACAAATGCAAGAAGCCAGGTCACTATATTCAAGATTGTCCTCAGTGGGAAAAGGAAATGAAGAAGAAGAAATACAAGGATTACAGTTCTGATGATGCGAAGAAGAAGAAGAAATCGTCAAAATCTTCGTCGTCGAAATCCTCGAAGTCCTCATCTCACAAGAAGGGCAACTCCAAGAAGGCTCGGGCATTCATTGGCAAGGAAATGGTCTCTGAAGCTGAATCTGAGGAAAATGATGAAGAGAAGGAGTCTGAAGAATCTGAGTCTGGTGTGGCGAGTCTGGCCGTCGCTCTCGCTTTTCGTCGGCAAGTCCATCTTCAACATCAAGAAACCGACTCCACCGACAAGCCCGATGAAGATAATGATGGCTACGCCCCACCTATTGCTTCATGGCAAAAGGAGCTAAGGTACTCAAATACAACTCCTCGACTCTAGTGAAAATGAATCGATGAGGATCTCAAGCCCAGCTACTCTAAACTTGCTAAAATTGCTGTGAAACAACAACGGGCTCTTGAAAAGGTTCAAAACATGCTAGATAAAAGTGATGATATGTTGGGTGAAGAAATGGATCGCACTAAAACCCTGACTGAAAATCTTCAGAGACTTCAGTCTAGGTATGATAACCTTCAAGGTCATCATAACTCTCTCTTGTCTGATCATGAGAAACTTTCTTATGAATTTCTTCAAGAAAAGCAAGATCATGAGAAGCTTTCTCTTGAAGCTCTTCAAAGAAAGGAATATCTTGAAAAGCTAAGAGTGTGTTATGAAGATCTTCCGAAGGAGCGCGATTCATTACTAGCTCAACAAATCAGCGCTTCTCGTGAAGAATTTGTTCCTCCATGCTTAAAGTGCATTGAGCGTGAATCGCTAATTCTTCACCAATGTTCAAATGCTTCAAATGTTACAAATTCTTCATCTACCTCTGCTATCACTAATTCCACATCCGAGGACATTGCTAGTATCACTTGACAATGCAGGGCTGAAGGAATTGTACATGACAGCATGTACAAAAGCCTCAAAGGGCATCGACACTTTGTGATGTGCTCAAAAGCAGATCCTCAATGAAACCCTAGGAAAGAGGGTATTGCCTTTGAGAGGAAACTCAATACCGATGGAACATATTGGAAGCCTGAGCAGTACCCCAAAACCTCATGGGTTGCTGCAAAGGGACCTCCAGTTGATCCATCTAACTTATCTAGCTTTACGTGTGAATATTCTCATTCCTCTGATGAGTCATTTGACTCCAACTATAAACTGTTCAAAAATCAGAATGGTGAAGTATTTGCTAGATATGTTGGCACTAATCTGAGAACGGTTCCCCATGAAGAAAATCTGGGTTCCCAAAAGATGTGTTGAAAGTCTTCAGGTGAATGTCCTCATGACACCACCTGTGAAGAACAGGAACCCCAGATCAAATTCTTCACATGGATCAAATTCCTCAATTGGATCAAAGTCCTCATATGATTATCATCGTGCTAATAACTCGCTCATGAGGTAGAGCTAAGGGCTATGAATATGTGCATTATTCTTCAAACCATTATGTTCATAAGTCCTCGAAGAATTACTCGCTTATTCATATGCATACCCTAACCCTCCTATGCTAAGCGAAATGGTTTGGCATCTTTGCGACCTTTCTCACATGGTGCTCAAGGGATGATGAACTCTTTGCCACCCCTCCGGATGTGGGTGGTGAAGAAAAAGAACTAATCTCTTCTGCAGGGTCAGGTCTCCAGACGTGCTCTAACGTCTGAAGAATTTGCTGGGGACCTGACAAAAAATGCCTGAAAGGACGCAGGCGAATCATGATGAAATGAACTTTCATTTCACACGTCCTCATACTGCTATATCTGTTTACTGTTTGATGAAACTCATCTGATGAACTTGATATCATATTCTTCACTGATGAAGCATATGAGATTGTAAGCTACACTAATTCATCTGCAGGATGATCAACCCAAAACCACTGAATGGGTCCTCGATGGTGGATGTACAAATCACATGACTGGTGACAAGAATCTATTGATGGATGCTAACTTATCACTGTCACCTCTGAAGCATATCATTTTTGCTGACAAAGGCAAAAGTCAGGTATTGGGTCTTGGTAAGTTTGCTATCTCTAAGGATAAGCACATGGACAAAGTCATGCTTGTTGAGTCCTTTGGATACAATCTCATGTCAGTCTCAATGCTTTGTGATCTTGATATGGTTGTTGTCTTCGGCAAATATCGCTGTGTTGTGATTATGGAAGCTGACAATTCCAAAGTCTTCGAAGGCTTTAGGAGAGGAGATCTGTATAATGTTGATTTCTCTACAGGACCACAACCAGCTGTTTGTCTACTTGCAAAAGCTTCAGAAGGCTGGCTATGGCATCGACGACTTGGTCATGCAGGCATGCGGAATTTGAACACGCTTGCGAAGAAGAAGCATGTCATTGGCATTGAGAATGTCAAATTCCTCAAGGATCACTTATGCGGAGCATGTGAAGCCGGAAAAATGACTGAGGGAGTCCTGGACTAGGGGGTGTCCGGACAGCCGGACTATCAATATCCGCCGGACTCCCAGACTACGAAGATACAAGATTGAAGACTCCGGCTCGTATCCGAATGGTACTTTCCTTGGCGTGGAAGGCAAGCTTGGCGATACGGATATGTAGATCTCCTACCATTGTAACCGACTCTCTGTAACCCTAGCCCTCTCCGGTGTCTATATAAACCGGAGGGCCTTAGTCCGTAGGACGAACATACATCTCAACTATCATACCATAGACTAGCTTCTAGGGTTTAGCCTCCTTGATCTCGTGGTAGATCTACTCTTGTACTACCCATATCATCAATATTAATCAAGCAGGACGTAGGATTTTACCTCCATCGAGAGGGCCCAAACCTGGGTAAAAACATTGTGTCCCTCGTCCCTTGTTACCATCCGCCTAGACGCACAGTTTGGGACCCCCTACCCGAGATCCGCCGGTTTTGACACCGACATTGGTGCTTTCATTGAGAGTTCCTCTGTGTCATTGCCGATAGAGCGGATGCCTCCACCCGTCTTCAAAGACGGTGTTTTCGCCGGAGAGGCCCTGGCCGCCGGTCAAACTATCCGGCTTGGTGGTTTTCTCATGGCCGCCTATCTGGCCGCCGCTTCAGCAATGACTTCTCAAGTCGTCGGAAGCAATCTTCGCGTCAGCCCTAAAGCTGCCGAACAGTTAGATCCAATAGAGCTCTCGTCTGTTAACGATCTCTTGGATCGCATCGCTGCCCTGGGAGTCGCTACGGACTACAACCAGATTGGGCTTAAAACCGATCTGAGAGAGATTAACTCTCCCCAGGCCACCCACCACTTTGCAGTGGTGGAAGAAACAATCTGACAACTCTTTGCGGTGTTGAAGACAATTCATGCCCGGATTCCCGAACCCTCCATGCCGGATTCCCGCAGGGGGACGGACTTCGATCGAGCATCGAGCTTAAAATCATGCATCACCCCGGACTCGCTGGATTGTCACCAGCAAACCAAACTTCCGAATTCGGAAACTCCTTGGCCTTTGAGCCTCTAGTTGGGCAGGGATCCTGATTTTATTCCACCCACCCGCCCAGATATATGCGATCTATCTCTAATACGGCAAGAGCCTACTGAAATAGTACATCACTACTGGGCCAGATTCCTCCTGGTTATGGACAGGATAAAGGACTGCCGAGAAGAAAACGCAATATCAATCTTTTGCAATAACTGCACGGACAAGGGAATACTAAACGCCATTGATCGCCGCAAAATTACGTGCTTCACCGATCTGGCGTCCATTGTACGAAAGTACTGTGCGATGGAGAGTTTCCGGAAAACCAAAAATAAATTTTGGGACAATCCATTTAAACCCATCCATGATAAAGGCGCCTTACACTCGGGCCCCAGATGCAAAAATGAAAAAACAAAACCCAATAAGGAAGCGGAACCGTCTTTGGAGGGATGGCTCAATGGACCTCAGAAACTTCATTATACTGAGAGGAGCCGTCCCAACACATAGCCTTCGAGCATGTTGGATATTACGGCGGGTGGCCAAAAGTGGCGAAGAGCTTCTAGCTCGAAACCACTCCAACAATACCAAAGACGGTATCAGCAGTCTTGAGACTTTCGCATCAAATAATATGCAAACGAACAATCCATGAACTTCGCCAAGTCTACCAAGTAGCAACAAAGAAATCCATGGAGCGACACAGCTATTACCTTCAACGCCAGCCGACGAGCCCACATTCCGAACAACGAGCCCCACCAGACTTTGGTACTCGAGTCCCATAGTGGGCGGCTTTCGACTGACAAAAGTCCTCATGGATGGCGGCAGCGGACTAGACCTCATTTATGAGGAAACTCTGCGAAAATGGAAATCGATTGGAGCCGTATTGAGCGAAGCAGCACAACCTTTAGAGGAATAATCCCTAGTCGGGAAGCGCGCTGCACCGGAAAAATCACACTCGATGTGGTGTTCGGCTCTCCGGACAATTACAGATCCGAAGAAGTCACGTTCCAGGTGGCCCCATTCAGCAGTGGCTATCACGCCATATTAGGACGAGAGGCATTCACAATTTTTCAAGCAATACCTCATTACGGGTACATGAAGCTCAAAATGCCTGGGCCCAGCGGAATAATCACTCTCGCCAGTGATCCGGACATAGCACTCCGCGCCGAAAACAAGACAGCCGCACTAGCCCTCGAGGCACTATCCGAAGCCTTAGCGGCAGAGGAACTCACAGCGCTGCGCTCTACGGTGAACAGGGACGACGTGATACTTGATAAAAGATCCAAGTCCACCTCCTTCAAACCAGCAGATGAGATAATAAAATTCTAGGTCCATCCAACGGACCCAACAAAGACAGCCTCCATCGGGGCACAGTTGAACCCCGAAGTTGACGCCGCACTGCGCGAATTCCTTCAGGAAAATTGGGATATCTTCGCCTGGCATCCTTCGGACATGCCCGGAATCCCTCGCAGGTTGGCAGAACACAGCCTAAACATCCTAAAAGGATTTAAGCCAGTCAAATAGGCTCTTCGACGATTTTTCGAGCCCAAAAGACAGGCAATGGGAGAAGAGTTAGCCAAACTATTGGAAGTCGGATTCATTAGAGATATCAAACATCCGGACTGGCTAGCAAATTTGATGATGGTACCAAAAAAGGATAAATCCTGGCGCCTCTGTGTCGATTTTAAAGACCTCAATAAATCCTGCCCAAAGGATCCCTTCCCTCTCCCCCGCATCGATCAAATTATCGATGCCACAGCAGGGCACGATTCGTTGTGCTTCCTGGACGTATACTCTGGCTATCATCAAATCAAGATGGCGGAAGCGAATCAAGCATAACGGCATTTATCACTCCATACGGACCATTCTGCTTCAACACGATGCCCTTCGGACTAAAAACGCCGGCGCAACTTATCGCCGCATGATTCAAACATGTCCGCCACCCAGATCGGCAAAACAGTCGAGGCATCGTGACGGCGTTGTCGTCAAATCAAAACACGTCGAAACTTTAGTAGGCGATTTGAGGCTCACATTCGACAACCTCGAGCATATGACATCAAGTTGAATCCGGAAAAATGCGTTTTGGCGCACCAGCCGGAAAGCTGCTTTGGCTTCATCGTATCCGATGAGGAATTGAAGCAAATCCGGCCAAAATCCGAGCTCATCACAGTTGGATATTCCAAAAGACCTCAAACAAATACAAAAATTAACAGGATGCGTGGCAGCCTTGAGCCGCTTTATCTCCCGTTTAGGAGAAAAGGCATTGCCCCTCTATCGCCTCCTAAGGCGCACCGAACACTTCGAGTGGACGGATGCTACCACTGCTGGACTCGAAGAAATAAAGGCCATACTGGCAACAAATCCGGTCCTGGCTGCGCCCACTCTGGGCGAACCAATGTTGTTATACATCGCAGCAACACATCAAGTTGTAAGCACAGTCCTCGTCGTCGAACGAGCGGCAGAAGGGCATACATTCCCTCTTCAAAAACCAGTGTATTATGTATCCACTGTGTTAACCCCCTGCAAATCCCGCTACCCGCACTATCAAAAGATAGCATATGCGGTGTTCATGGCATCTCGAAAGCTTCCGCACTACTTTCAAGAGTGCTCGATAACAGTGGCCTCTGAAGTACCACTCAAAGATATTATAAACAACCGCGATGCAACGGGCAGGATAGCAAAATGGGCCATTGAGCTCTTACCATTCGACATCACTTACAAGCCTTGACGAGCTATAAAGTCACAAGTTTTGGCTGACTTCATCGCCGAATGGACTGAAGCCGAACTCCCTAAAGAGTACGACGCATACTCCAATTGGACTATGCACTTCGACGGCTCCAAAATGTTGGCGGATGAAATCAAGCGTCGTCTTGACATCCCCACCGGAGATACAGTCCAGTATGTACTTCAAATAATGTACACGGACTCCAACAACGCAGCCGAATATGAGGCCCTGTTACATGGTCTCTAGATGGCGGTCTCCATTGGCATTCAACGCCTAGAGGTGCGCGGGGACTCAAACCTTGCAATATCCCAAATAAACGGAGACTTCGACGCCAAGGATCCGAAAATGGCAGCATATCGTAACGCTGTCCTAAAAATGTCAGCCCGGTTTGAAGGACTCGAATTCCATCACATAGCCCGAGATAATAACCAAGCGGCCGATGTCCTGGCACGCATCGGTGCGAAACGTGATGCTGTCCCTCCAAATATCTTCCTGGAACGGCTCTTCAAGCCATCCGTACTATGGGAAGAGGAGTCCGGTAGCGACAAACCGGAGAAAACCGCACCAACCGGTGATTCGGCAGATGACATAACACCCTCCGCCCACGTCATAATGGCAGTCATTGCCGCGTGGACAGAACCCTTCCTAGCCTACTTACTTAGGCAGGAACTTCCCGAAGATCAAAATGAGGCCCGCTGCATAGTCCGGCGATCGAAGGCCTACAAGGTCCACGAGGGAGAACTTTATAAGAAAAGTACCACCGGAGTCCTTCAAAGGTGTATCTCCGAAGAAGAAGGGCGGAACCTCCTGGCTGACATTCATGCCGGACTTGGCGGACACCACGCAGCAGCCCGGGCCCTCGTAGGAAAGGCATTCCGTACAGGATTTTATTGGCCAACGACTCGGCAGGGCGCGACAGACTTGGTCGGCGATGCGTTGGGTGTCGACTCTTTGCTAATCGAGCCATATGCCACCCACCGCCTCAAAACCATACCCATTACCTAGCCGTTCGTGTGCAGGGGCTTGACATGGTTGGACCCCTTAAAGGGGGAACCCACAAGAAAAAGTACCTATTGGTCATGGTGGACAAGTTCACCAAATGGATAGAGGCCAAACCGGTCAAAACGGCGAGTCCGGACCAGTGATAGACTTTATATCGGGGTGGCACACCGTTCTGAGTCCCCACAGCATCATCACCGACAACGCACGAACTTCACAGCCGATTTAGGTTAAGTCATGGTGCAAAAATATGGGCATCAAGCTCGACTATCGTCGATCTATCACCCTCAAACCAGCGGTCAAGTGGAAAGAGGAAATGGTCTAATAATGAGCGGCATTAAACCCAGACTAGTGAGGTCACTCACTAAATCCGACACACAATGGGTCGAGGAGCTCGACTCCGTACTCTGGGGGCTGCGGACAATGCCTAACCGTACTACCGGATTCACACCATTTTTTATGGTATACGGCGTAGAGGCAGTCTTGCCCTGTGACATTATTCATGACTCACCTCGAGTGCGCATGTATGAGGAAAGAGAAGCCGAGCTTGATCGGTAGGACAGCTTGGACACATTGGAGGAAGAACGTGACGTCGCGAAGGCTCGTTCCGCATTCTATCAGCAGCAGGCCCGAAGATATCAAAGCAGAGAAGTACGGGCCAAGACTTACAACGTTGGCGAACTCGTTCTACGCCTGCCGGACAAGAAAAAGGACAAGCTCAAGCCCAGATGGGAAGGCCCCTTCATTATTGATCAAGTCTTGACCAGTGGAGCATACCGTCTCTTAAATCGTCGGACAACCGACTCGAGCCAAACCCATGGAGCGCAGCCCGCCTCGACGATTCTATGCCTAGCGCCGACTAAGAGTTCGTCCCTTCCCCGTCCAATCTTTTATACTTGGCTGTCTTTTGTCTCTCTTTTTATCCTTTTAACTTAAAAGCCCTTGGGGCCTATTTTAGCATTCTTTGCATACATACGATGTGCCATCCGCTTTCGTTATTCTGAGGGCTTCTTTTCTGAATCTCAATTATACGGGTTTCATACCCAACACATGTGTCAAGCTTCCACATGTACCTTTTACTCGCCATTATATGCATCGATATGACTTAAGTTTTGGCCAAGCTGGGTTGCTGGCTCTGTGCTTACCCCTCGTTCCCGATTGTTCGGCTAGGAGGTAAAGGAGCACCTCTGCGATTATTCTTGCCGGGTCACCGGATGTGTACCTCGACTAGGTGAAGCCGAAAGCTAAGCGTTCTTAAGGGAATATTCGATCGGTGATTTAAAAGATGACTTTTGCTTATTTATCTATTTGCCCCGGATGTTTTATCGCTTTCTTTGCAGTCCGGACATGCACTTTAGGGCATGCCTCCCAGCGAAAGGAACCCTTAACGAACTATTCTCCTGGAAGATGTTTCTTACTAACCATGTAATATAACATAACTAGTTGGGCACTTATGCGATAAAGCACTAATGACCCCTACGCTTTGGTCTCCACGCATACCACGGTTGTTTCTTAACCAAAAGGTATTCGACACACTCGGACTCTAGGGTCCCGAGGTCGAAGCGAAAAAGGTCGGCAAAGACAAACGATCTACAATCCGGCTAGAAGGCATTTCACATGTCATTTTAAAGGATAACATACATTGTCAAATTTATTGATTGTATTCCTCCTCAATCCCGTCTAACGGGCTGTCTAGTTCTGATCCGTTGGGAAAATTTAGCAGCCAACTCTACTTGGCTGTACACTAAACTCACAGGATCTCCTTCCCATCAGGCCCCACCGGTCCAACTTGCCATGTGGTTGGGGTCCGCCTTCTTGTACCGCGTCTTCACCATGGCCCAAGCCTCCTGGCACCTTGACGGCAAGCGAAATCTTCCACAAGCAGGCTGCCGCACTCCCTGCAGCTTCTCCGCAAGCTCCCCGAGGCCCTCGGGTAGGGTGAGGGCTAGCCATAAAGCCTGAACGACGCCGCTCATCGCCTGCCGAACTCGTTTGAGTAGTTGCAACAGTTCGGGAAGTGGATCACCCATTGATATGGGCATCTCCTCCGCAGGACGACCCGTGAGTATACCTACAAGACATATCATGTCAAAACACTTCCGCGCCGAACTCTTCTTTTCAAAGGAGTTCGCTCAAGCACTTACTATAAATGCCGCGACGAAGCCTCCGATTCTCCTTAACGGGCGGACAGCTCGCTTTGTGCGCCTTTCAGCTCTTCTCCGAGCTTGGCGTTGGCATCTTGGAGCTTGTTCCTTTCTGCTGAACCCTATTCAGCACACTCTCGCCGACCTTTAGTCTGGCGCAGCAATCTTACTGTCCGGATCTTGTCCGCGGTACTGCAATATCATTATTAGACTTCATGGCGCCGCACAGGTAGCTTATATTTATTAATACAAATGTGTTACCAGAGGGTCTTTCCGTCTCCCCTGCGGCAGCAAGTGCGGCCTCAAGTTGGGCCTTGCAATCTTGCAGCTCCCGAGACAGCTGGGCATTCTTCTCGTTAAGTGCCCGAAATTTCAAATGATCCTTAAATCAGTTAGCATAACTAATTTAAGTCTCGGGGCTCTTGGTATATACAACCATTAAAATTCCCTTACCCGTATGTCTTTCACATCTTTGCTCCGTAGCTCTGGTAAAACCATTTTGAGCAGCGCGAGATCGCGTCCCCTGCGTTAAAGGCATCCAATGCCTCGGGAAAAAGCACGCTTCTTGAAATACTGTCCGGCGGCACCTATCGTTCATGGCGCTCTCCACCTCAGACTTGGTGGCGGACAGTCTGTCGGTATCCTCCATTGGAGAAGGATCCGGCTCGCATCTTGCGCTTGCCTCCCCTCGGTCCGGGCGCTGGGCACGGCGTGTTGGTCGGATCGGCAATTCCTGCATCGCAGTCCGGCGAGCACTTTTTCTCCTACAAAGATCATGAGCACTTAGCCGTTTCCTCGGAACGCTGCTCTAAAAATTCAAATACGAGCCATACCTTTGCGGCGACGTTTCCGTCGACCTTCGCTCCTTTTCCTCCCCGCCGTCGGGATCTGGCTTACATTGGTCGGCCGCCGGGCTCGACTCTGCCGTAAAGGCGCTTCCTACAAAATACCATCGTTCGCGGAGGTCGAAATAAGCGGGGCGAGATAGCGATGTCCGACTTGATCGTGGTCACTGGAAGCGGACTTAGCCGGGGTAGTCCGCCGTAATGGCGACCAAAGCATTGTCTATCTGAGCTGGTGATACACCCCTCGATTAGCTCCACCTCGATGTCGGGTCCTCTTGGAGGCGGACCGAGATCCTCTGGATCCTCAGGTTGTGGAGCAGGACTCACCATGTCCTCCACAGTCCGGCGTAGACCCTGCGCCAAAGACATGATGTAAGAAGCTTAAACTTCGAAAGCACGGGTAGAACCCTTCGAGGTGTTCGCTTACCCATCCTCTAGGGTTGACCATGGAAAACCCATCCAAAGGGTTCGTGCGAAGGAAGTCCTCCTTCTCCCCCTTGTCCAGGCCGGACAGGATCTTCACCAAATCCTCGGTCGAATCCGGCCCTTTGCGGCCGTGCCGGGTAGCATCGTCTTCCCCGTTGAAATCCCACATGGGGTGGCCCTTGTATTGCAGTGGCTACACCCCTCACTTGATGCACGTCGCCATGACTCCGATCATGGTCAAGCCGGAATGAGCCATTAATCTTATCCGGCCCATCAAGTAATGGACGCTCTTGTCTTCCTCCAAACGGGGGCTCCGCGGGCGCCAGCTGAGGCGTTTATTCAAGGGAGCAGCATCAAGATCCGGGAGGCCGATCCTGACTGGGTCGGGCAACAGCGCGTCTCCTATATAAACCACTCCGAGGGCCAGTCTTCGGACGCCTTCTTGGGAGTGCCGGATAGGTATCCGGTCCCGGCGATACGCCATATTTCGGCGCCGCCCACTTGATATATGGACCCCTGGTGAGAATGGGGTACGAGGCAAAACAACCTCTTCCACAATGCAAAATGGGGCTCGATGCCCAAAAACAGCTCGCAAAGAGCTACGTAGCCCGCGATATGCAACACAGAGGCGGGCGTGAGGTGGTGGAGCTGAGTCCGTAGAACTTCGAGGCCCGCGGAGGAGCGGATGTATTGAAATCCGAGCCCCTTATCGAGATAGGGACAAAGCACACTCGCTCCCCTTATTGGGGCTTGGGCGTCCTCTGCTGCCTCCCACCTTGATAAGTAATCAGCCCGCCCGGATTGGGACCATGAAGGCGGAGGGAGTAACCCCTCCGTTTGGAGCTTAACTAGCTCGTTGTGCGAAAACAGAGCACCTCCTCCAATTCCCGCGAAGGGCTGGGGCGCGTGAAGAAGAGCCGCGTTGATGATCCATGGTGGAATGGATTTCCAGGTCAGAGGCGCTTCGATGGAGTATACGCGGGAGGAAGACGGTGCGGTTTGGATCTGGATCCTTGCCTCCTTTATAGGCGGACGACTCGCACAATTAGGGGTGAAATGTAAAAACACCACTGGCTTTTCGCATTAAATGCGGCGCGTGGAAGAGAGCCATTATTAGGCGTAGAAGCCGAGGACACGATATTCAAGATGAAGCGGACACTATTCGGCGGTACATGGAATTTGAAGGAGAACCCGCCATGCAACGCCAAGACTACAAGCACGCTGGACTTATCGTCATTGAAGCCTGGTTAAAGGGGCTCTTGAGGAGTCTGGACTAGGGGTGTCCGGATAGCCGACTATCAATATCCGCGGGACTCCCGGACTACGAAGATACAAGATTGAAGACTCGGCTCGTGTCCGGATGGTACTTTCCTTGGCGTGGAAGGCAAGCTTGGCGATCTGGATATGTAGATCTCCTACCATTGTAACCGACTCTCTGTAACCCTAGCCCTCTCCGGTGTCTATATAAACCAGTGGGCCTTAGTCCGTAGGACGAACATACATCTCAACTATCATACCATAGGCTAGCTTCTAGGGTTTAGCCTCCTTGATCTCGTGGTAGATCTACTCTTGTACTACCCATATCATCAATATTAATCAAGCAGGACGTAGGGTTTTACCTCCATCGAGGGGGCTCGAACCTGGGTAAAAACATTGTGTCCCTCGTCCCTTGTTACCATCCGCCTAGACGCACAGTTCGGGACCCCCTACCCGAGATCCGCCGGTTTTGACACCGACAATGACCAAGGCCAAGCATCCAGCGAAGACTATCATGACCACTACCCCGTCCATTCGAATTGCTTCACATGGACCTCTTCGGACCTAATCATTATTCAGCAGTCACTAATGATGCATCTTTATATGGTTTTGTCATTGTTGATGATTATTCTCGATATACATGGGTACACATTGTTACTTACAAACATGAAGTGCAGGAAGTCTTCAAACGATTTTCCTCGAGGGCTTCAACCAACTTTGGTGTGAAGATCAAGCATATCGAAGTGACAATGGGCCGAGTTCAAGAATTCTGGTCTTGATGCCTATCTTGATGAACTTGGTATTACTCATGAGTTATCTGCTCCTTAGACTCCTCGGCGAGAATGGCGTCGTGGGCGCAAGAATGAACTGTTGTTGAGATGGCTCGCACTATGCTTGATGAATACAAAACGCCTCGGCGCTTTTGGATTGATGCAATTGATCTTGCCACATCATCAGCGAGTATATCTTCACAAATTCTTCAAGAAGGCGCCTATGAACTCCTCAGCGACAAGAAACCCAATGTGAGTTATTTCAAAGTCTTGATTGCTAAATGTTGGATTAGAGATCCTCACCACAACTCTAAATTTGCACCAAAGCACATGAAGGTTTTATGCTTGGTTATGGAAAGGACTCGCACACCTCTGAGTCTTCAACATTGTTCTTCACAAGATTGTTGACCTTGTAGATGTGCGGTTCGATGAAACTAATGGCTGCAAAGAGAGCACCTACCTACATGTTAGATGAACCAGCACCGAGGATGCTATCAAGCTCAAAACAGCCGAGCATGTCATTCCCTCTTGAAGAATCTGTGAAGAATTCATTCCTGTTCGTGAAGAGCGTCGAGCTGATGTCACGTGAAGAACATGATGAGGAAAATGGTCTTTGAAAAGCGGCGATCAAAATCCTCGGCAACAACCAACTAATCCACAGCGTTGCAAAAGAAGTGCAAGTGGAGAAGATCATCGATGACATTAGCGCACGGTCCTCTCACACGCTCAAAAGCCTCACACTTATCTAACTTTTGTGGGCACTATGGTTTTGTCTCTATCACAGAGCCCACTAAGGTAGATGAAGCATTTCTGGGCCGGAGTGGATTCAGGCTATGCAAGAAGAATTACATCGATTCGAGCTGAACAAGGTGCAGGAATTGGTCAATCGCCCAGATCCTCGCAAGCATGATATCATTGGCACAAAGTGGATCTACCGCAACAAGCAAGATGAAAATGTCCTTGTGGTGAGGCATAAGGCACGACTAGTAGCTCAAGGCTACACACAGGTTGAAGGAATTGATTTCGATGAAACTTTTGCACCTGTTGCTAGACTTGAGGCTATTCGCATTTTACTTGCCTATGCTAACCATCATGATATCATCTTATATCAAATGGATGTGAAAAGTGCATTCCTCAATGGTAAGCTTGAGGAAGAAGTATATGTTGCTCAACCTCCAGGTTTTGAAGATCCCAAGAATCCTGACAAAGTATTCAGACTCAATAAGGCCCTCTATGGCCTCAAGCAAGCCCCTCGGGCGTGGTATGACACATTGAAGGAATTATTCGTGAAGAATGGCTTCACACCCGGTTCACTCGACCCTACTCTTTTTACTAAATCATATGATGGTGAACTGTTTGTGTGCCAAATATATGTTGATGATATTATCTTTGGCTATACTAACCAACGATATAGTGATGAATTTGCCTATATTATGAGTGAAGAATATCAAATGTCTATGATGGGAGAATTGAAATTCTTCTTAGGTCTTCAAATTAAATCGACAGCGCAATGGCATATTCATATCTCAGAGAAATACCTCAAAGATGCCTTGAGGAAATTGGCATGCAAGATTGCAAAGGCGTCAAAATCCTATGCCCACAAATGGCCATCTATGCAATGATGAAAATGGTATTGACTTGATCACAAGGTATACCGCTCCATGATTGGTTCTTTATTGTACTTATGTGCATCTAGGCGGATATAATGCTTAGTGTTTGCATGTGTGCCCGATTTCAAGCTGCACCAAAGGAATCACACCATAAGGCTGTGAAGCATATTCTTGATATCTAGCTCACACACCAACACTAGGATTATGGTACCCCAAGGGCTCTGCTTTTGATCTCATTGGATATTACGACTCGACTATCTTTGGTGATCGTGTGGACCGCAAGTCAACATCGGCACTTGTCATTTCCTCGGCGATCTTTGGTGCATTGGTCCTCGAAGAAAGCAGAATGCGTATCCTTGTCTCTCTTTGAAGCTGAATACATTGCTGCTTTGGCTCATCTTGTGCTCAAGCTGCTTTGGATGAAGCAAACCCTCAAGGACTATGGCGTCAGCGTGAAGAATGTGCCTCTCCTCTGCGACAATGAGAGTGCCATCAAGATTGCTCACAACCAGTTCAGCACTTTCGAAGACTAAGCACATCTAGATTCGTCATCATTTTCTTCGTGATCATGTGTTGAAGGCGATATCTCCATCGAGCATGTGAAGGCGAAGAACAGCTAGCTGATATCTTCACTAAGCCCTTGGATGAGAAGAGATTTAGCAAGTTGCGGTGTGAGCTAAATATCTTAGAATATTCGAATGTTCTTTGAAAAGGACACACATCCTAACCCTTATGCAGAATTGATGACTTAGATGTGCAACACATGAAGAAATGTTTTTCTTCAATCAATGAAGAATAACATTCTAAGCGTGAAGAAATTAATGAAGAATTTGATTCTCAGAACCCTACGACAATTGTACGCGGTGTCTAAAATCATCATTCTTATATGGTGGGATAAGCCACCACAAAAGTTGAAAATCTTCAATTTGAGTTTTTCCTCATTTTTGAAATTCTTCAGTTTTACAAATTCTTCAACTTTGCAAAATCTTCACTATTTCCGTCGTTTTTCTTCATTGGCTATATATATGTGAGTTTATGTCCTCTACAGCATTCACTTATTGCTATTTCTTCAAGTTGCGATTTCTGCTAAGTGAATGTGATCGGACCCTTCCCCCTCTATGCTATACTCAACCCAATCTATTCACAAATTCTTCATATGCGTTCGATTGAAACTTCGTTCAAAGTCTTCACGGTGTCCTTGACAGCTGAAGAAATTGCGACAAATTTTACACAAATCTTATCCAGATTTTCGGTTTTACCGCTCAAACAGTTCCGCATCCCACGATACATTAGTTTATTCACCCACGATCTTACGATCTCATCGCACAGTCGCGTGGGTGACACATGTCGCGTGAAGGAGAAATGGCGAGGGCATGTTAGTCCCAAAATCTTGAGCGAACAGTTTTTACCGTGGCTATAAATACCCTCTCCTTCCTTACTTCATTTACTCCGCTCGGTCGCTGTCTCTCGCTCGAGCTCTCCTCAAACCCTAAGCGCCGCCGCTACTCCATCGCCGTCGGGAGGAAGAGCTTCCTTGCCTCGACCTGCGTCGCCCGTTGTACTCGCGCCCGGCTGCGGAAATCTTCACTCCGCCCGCCGTAGCCGTCTCCCTCTGCCAAGTTAGGGTGTGGGAGATCTAACGTGACAAACTTCACCATGGTTCATCTCTGTTAAATCGTGTTCTTGATTCGGGTAATTAAAAGTCACTTTTATTACTCGCTTTGATTCTCAAATCTTTCTGAAAATCTTCAAAGGTGTTTTTGTTCTTCAAATCTTCACATATGAACACCTCACACACTATATGCTCTTGATTTATCTCTCTAAGCATCCATTTCTTCAAGATTCCTCAATTGTGCGGATTTTCAATCTGTACAACTCTGGAACCTAAGACGAAACGCTTAGCGAAATTCCTCAAGGCTCAACTGGTCAAATTCCTCAAAACTTGTCTTTTTCGAAAAATCTTCTGAGAACGCATATGACCTCTCCAAATTCCTCGCACCTACACTCTGTTCACAGGTACTCATGTCATTCTTTGAATCACTAGGTTCTCATCAACTTAACTCATTTGCAGCGTTCCTCGAAGAAAAACTGCATACTTCTTCAGAGTGCTCTATAGTTCAAATTCCTCATCTGAAGAAAATGGCAGAAGGCAAGAGACCGCAGAAGGGAGGAAAGAAACTGGAGGTCATGACTGCCTTTGAGATCCCTGATGAAATATACAAAGATTACTGCACACCTGATGAAGCCAAATTTGGCAAGGAAAACAAAAATCAGCGCAAAGTGCGCATCCAGAGGATAGAACGAAGATGGGCACGAGAATGGAGGGAATATCGCTATGTTACTCCCAAGTACATGAAGAAATTCGCCTTAAACCCTCCATGCCCAAGAGCTCCGTTGGCTTTGGCCAAGTCGTGATCCCACCAAAGATCAAGCGTGGTGAAGACTTTCTGAAGAATGGTCAGGCGCCAAGCCAAATTGGCAAGACAGGCCAAGGAGGCGGTGAGGAAATTCAATGAGGATTCTGCTGCTGCTGCTGCCACTGAGACCTCGGTCAAGCCGAGAAATCAATGCCAAGAAGCCTTTCATAAGCCAAGTGCTTCACCATCAGCGCCCTCACGGCCCAGTTCTCGGCCGCGCCCTCACGGCAAATTCCTCGATCTACTGCTGCTCCTTAAAATCCTCGGAGCTACCTCCAAGTCCTCAACTCCTGTGCATCTTGCTACATGTCAAAGGACTCAGGGTTTCTCGATTGCTTCTGGTGTCTCAGCAAGTTCCTCAGCTGCACCAATGTCATCATCAGGCCCCACTCTGTTGAAGACAAAAACAACTGCTGGACGCGGTCCTCGGCCAAGTCCTAGAAAGAAACAGGTTGCTTTCAACGTGCCCTCTGATGACGAAGCTTTTGATGAAGAACTTGCGGAAATCATCAGAGACAGACTAACCAAGGCCGCTAGAGCCAAAGGAACAACTGTGCCTCTGCTTTTGGATCCGAAGAATATCCTTGACTTCATCGACCTATGGCATCAGGATCCAAACACTCCCATGCCTGATCTGCCACTGACTCCTGGTCAAAGTCATATGCTGAACCATTTCATCGCTGAAGAGAAATGGAAATTTGAAAAGGCTTGTGAAATAAAGAGAGCACAAGCCAGAAAGGAGAAGCTTCTGAGGAAGAACATCGTCAACCTGACTCCTGAAGAACTTCTCAAAGCTCAATCTGAAATCCAAGCCCTCAGCAAGGATTTCGATGCTTATAATGCTGATTGGCAAGGATCCAAGGTGAGATTCGTCAACTTGACGAAGAAAATGACAACCGTTGCAGCCCCATCACAACAAGCAAATCCTCAGGCTGAAGACTCTGCTCGGCCTCTTTGAAGAACATGCCAACCTAGCGATGACTTTCAGCCAGTGATGAGCATACAAGTTCGAGGCTGATGACTCTATTCCAGCCACTGAAGAAATTCCCAGGGCATCCACTAGTGGTGCGCTGAAGAAATCTGAAGAGATCAGGCAATCTGCACGGTTGCACTGAAGAAATCGAACCACAGTCCTCGGCTCCTCCTGCGCCAACACCAACTCCATTTCTTCCTTATGCTTATGAAGTAAAGAAGACAAAGGGTGCAGAACGAGCTGCAGTGAAGAAGAGGAAGGCATCTGCTGCGTCAAATTCTTCTGCTGCGAAGAAAATGAAGCCAATGGCCAGCTCGCTTGAAAATCCTATAGATGTCGTTCCCATTTCCTCCATGTCGTCTAAGGAAATTGTTCCTTATGGAGAAGACTACAAGATTCCAAGCGGATCTGATGAAGAAAATCAATCTGTTGCTACCTCAGAACAGTTTGATGAAGAAATTGAAGTGGAAAAATTCCCTTCATCACCAGTTGTTTCCTCACCCATGCCTCAATTCACAGCTGAAGAGGCTGGTGTTGAGGAAATTGAAAAAGAAGATGAAGACGTGGATATTGGATGCACTACACGGTGATGAGCGATGACTTTTGGAAAAGTCAGCATCCCAATACTCCTCTCTTCACTCCAATTCAACAAATTCCTCGGTCCCGGCTACAAGCTGTTCAATTGGGCTCTGAAGAAACTCATCCCACATAAATGCATTAATGAGGAAATTCCAGCCGCTAGTCTTTGAAGAACTCCTTCTTGATCCCCAAACTGCACAAGAAGAGGAACCAGAAATTCCTCGGCTGAAGCACTTGAGATCGCGATTCACGAGGTTGTCTGCAAATCACTGATATTCCTCTGCCCAAACCGAAGAATCCGTTCTCGAGCAAGAAAAAATTCAAGGCTGAAGACTTCTTTTCTAAGCATGTGTTCTTCACTGCTTACAATCCATATGACTCTGCTCGCATAAGGAAAAGACGCTTCTGGACTGCTATTCAAGCCAACTACTATTCCTCAGTGCTCTTTGACAAGGACAAGATCTTCGACCATGAGCATATTCCTCATGTGGATATGGAATCTCTGTAGTGCTTGAGCGATACTCGAGTTATTCATGATGCGGGACTCCTAAATTTCTGCGATATACGTGATTGGAATAGAACTCATTCTTCACTTCTCGCCACTTTGCACATCACGGAGATCTTTGAAGATGTCAATTCATGGGTGCTGGATTGGATGACGAAAACACTCACTACAAGGCACCGACAACTGAATTGCTTCGTGTCCTTCCTCTTGATCCTCCCCATGAAAGTGCACGTTGCATCTACAATGACCATGAGTGGTGATCATTTTATGCAAGTGCTCATGAAGCCTTTGAAGCGAGGCAGGCCCCTCGAACCAAATTCCTCGTCAAGGAACTGCTGTATGTGCCTCGGACTGTCTATCGAATCCTGACGAAGACTATGAGTCCCATCAAAGGCCACGACTCAAATGAAGAAGATGTCGTTGGCATCATGAAGAACATGCTTTTCAACATCATTCATGGCGTTCCCGTAAACTTCCATGATTTCTTCATGAGGACTCTGGCTAATGTTGCAATGTCACCTTTTGAGCTGAAGCCCTATGCGCCTTGGATTATGAGATTCATAAGGGCAAGATCTTCACTGAATTACAAGACTGACACTCTGAACCATGGCAGCTACTTGCCGCCCATTGAAGTCCTCAAGCGACCAGTTTCATCATCTGATGATAAGGGCAAGGCAGCTGCTGTAATTGATGAAGGCACTCGTCCATTGGATGGTCAATTCCGTCTCGCTACATCTTACTCCAACAATGACGATTACGCAACACATGACACTTTGCATAAATACCTCGGCCAAGCAAAAGCCTCAAGCAACGGCACCCGGGTGATGACCGACCGTGAGTTACTCCTCGGTCTTCATCGGATGGTTGAGCATAATCGAAATGGGTGAAGCGTCAATTTGCTTCAATTCTTCACAACATGACCTCAACACATAATGCGGTGAAGAAAATCGAGTACTACCTTCATGAAACCCTCAACCGCTTTGGGCTGTTCTCAATCATGTATATTCAGCGGAAGAATTGAAGACTATGGGTCTCCGGAAGCATTTGGTAGTCTGCACCACCTCGAAGAAATTCAAGAGAGTCAAAGTTCTGATCGGTGGCGGTTCTTATTCTTCATCGCGTGGCCGATGAACATGAAGATTTGGACAACACTGCGGCAGGCCCTACTTCAACAACCAACCCCGACAATGCTGGTGCTCCTCCATCAACTTGAAAATCTTCAGGGGCGTTAGTCCTCAATTTCGATCCTTTTGGTCATTTGATGACAAAGGGGGAGAAATCTGAGTTAGTCTTCAAGCGGGTTTATATTATGGGTGTTTTTATTAAGTTACAACTCTCATTCTTCTGAAACTTTTATTGGATCGAGTTGTAATCTTAAATCCGATGGTGCCTTGATACTTTTGGTCATGCTCTGATGCTTTTGATGCACTGAGCTCTGAAACTTTTGATGTGCTATTCCGCATGCTTATTCCTTGTCAATATTATTGCACGCATCTTTGAATCTCATCGAGCACCATATTTCATCATGCATTTCAAATTCTTCATATTATATATCAAATGCGTGTATGAAATTACAAGATATAGGGGGAGATCTCCATGATTCGATTCTTCAAATGTGCAATGCCTCAAAAGCAAATTCCTCACTATGCACATATTCAGGGGGAGTTCTTCTATATCTTGCAATCAAATTCCTCAATATCAGTATTTACACTTCATACGTTTATCCCCGTTGGAAACTTAACCTATGTTGTCATCAATCACCAAAAAGGGGGAGATTGTAAGTGCATCTAGTGCCCCTTAGGGATTTTGGTGTATTGAAGACTTATAGGTTAAGTAACTGATGCGTTTGTGAGTGTACACAGGTCTTGTCAGGACCCCGACTCAATGTCACATCGATCTAGCCTGTAACACATCATATCACTTTGCGGCCTCACGCACGGTATCCCAACGGGTGCCACCTTACCTTGGCCCGGGACCGTTTAAGCCTTTTGGCACACGTATATGATAGTGTCGCTAGCATCCATATGAAAAGGAGCCGGGCTGACATGACTAGTCGTAAACCCAAAGTGGCACAGACCTACGAGGGACAGGCATCCATGACCCGCATCGAGCGTGTCGATCAACAGCAAGTAAGTTCGGGCTGTAGCGCTGGGCTAGCGAGACTCCGATAAACCGGGCTGTGGCGGGCTAACGGACTCCGTTACTCAATGCGTGACATTTCCCGAAGGAACGACCACGAGAGCGAAGAAGGACACATGCCGGCCAGCCTAAGTGTTCGGAGCGGTAGCAAGCTACCATGGCTCGGTGGAGACACTAGGAGACATTTCCGTAAGAGAGGCTACTAAAGATAAACAACTAGATAGTCGGATCCCACACATACCAAGCATTTCAATCATACACACAATATGCTCGATATGTGCAAATACAACAAGGCATCACAACATGACTCTCGACACAAGTACTTTATTTAAAGGCTCGAGAGAGCCATTCATAACATACACACAAGTGCGGGTCACACGACCCACATACAAGTCATACAAGCATACAAGCCAACATCGGAAGTGTTTTGTGCGAGTGAGACAACTAGTAAAATAAAAGAGGCTGGGTAAGCCTAGCTATACTACATGGTCCTTCTCTTGCAGGATCACCACAGGCCTTAGTCTACTAAATCGATGTCAGCGTCTCGAAGAACCCGTCGGAAGGGTTTGTGGCATCTTCTAAAAATGTAAATTAAAGCAACATGAGTACAAAGGTACTCAGCAAGACTTATCGAGACCCTACATACATGCACATTATCAAGAAGGGTTGGTGGGGTTATTGCAGCAAGCCAGCTTTGACTCATGGCTAAGCTATCCTCTGAGACACCAACTTGAAATAGTTTTGCTTTTCGAGTCCACTACTCATCACTTCAATACACCACCGAGGATCCAACCCCGTCTTCCTACGGGGAAGCCATCCTCGGCACTCACGCTTATCTTGAGGCTTTTAGTAGTATCCATTTACTTGTCTATGAACTGTATAGGCAACCAAGTAGTCCTTTACATGGGCGCTATTCGAATAGATGATGTTAACCTGCGGGGTGTACTTCTTCATACATGTTTCCACCACTTAGCGTCGCACCACGACATGTGCTCGGCGGACTTCAGCGAAAGCCGGCGTGGGTGTAGACCACGACCTACCTGAACACTCAAGTCTCTAGTCGGGTTTATCGCCTATTTGGGTTCCATCTATGAGGAGTTCGGCGAAGTCTCGCTCACAGCCCCAAGCGATGTGAACAAGGTTCCCGGATACCAAGCGGGCATCCGGTACACCCGACCACGCGTACCTACCGCATCACAGCCCACCCCTACGGTCGGCGCTGTCCACGGCCTCGATGAGGCTACAAACACGAAACTACTTGCAACTCTGGACGGAGGACTAGCGTGAATAAGAAGTCGGCGGGGTCATATTTGAGGGCCCAATGTATGGTAGTAGCTGTTTCTTAAATCACACATACAGATCTCGATGCTTAGGGCGGCCTCAATGAAACAACCCACCATGTACTCCTACATGGCCTCTCATCGATACCTTTACCAAATCGTGTTCAACACCTTACTCTCATACCGACTCGATCATTTCACTCTAGCCATCATCCCGATGAACCGGACGACACGACTCTAAGCATAGCGGGCATAGCAAGGTAGGAACAACACAATCATATGGCTCAATCAACTCCTACACATGCTAGTGGGTTTCATCTAATTCTTGTGGCAATGACAGTCATGCAGAGAAATGGTTCAACTACCGCAGCACACAGCAGTTTGAATCGCGTTGTCTTAATGCACGATGGCGAGGCAGGAGCAAGAACATGGGATTTTATCGATATGATCAAATGGTTGGTTGCTTGCACGACGGTGCGTTACACGGTATTGTTCTTCGTCGGGGTTATCACGGTACTCCTCGGGGCGAGAACACTGCAGCAGAACACCGATACACAAGCATTACCAAACAAGATGCAACAATATGATGCATGCAATGAGACATGGCAAAATGAGTGCTTTGGGCTAATGCAACTAAGACCAAATGAGTTTGAAGCATTTTGAACTATGGATGCAATTTCCAAACCCATTATGATCATTTAAAGTGCTTAAACTTGTTCTGCCATAAACAGCAAGTTAGCTTCTGTAAACATGCATGAAACCTGTACAGATGGAAAGATTGGATTTTTCTGATCATTTTCATATATAATTTGTCTCATTTGGAGCTATGGTTGATTTTATATGAATTTTGAAGTTTGAAACATTTTACGGAATTTTACGTGTAAAAATAATTCCGATAATTAAAATCTTTGCGTCGACCTTCGCGTCATGATGGCGTCGGGGTCAGCAGGCTGGTCAGTCAAACTGACCATGGGTCCCGCATGTCGATGGGGTTAGTTTAATTAGTATTTAATTAAAACTAAACTAGGTTAATTAGCGAGTGGGCCCACATGTCATAGACCGAGTCGACTGGGCCCACCGTGGTCAAACCGAGGTCAAACCCACGGCGTTTAGCCGCGGCGAGCCCGGCGGGCGGCGATAGTGTTTTTAGCCGTTCCGGCCACCAAATGAAGCGCGAGACCACGGAGTGAAGCCGAGGACGAACCGCAGCTCTTGGCGGAGTCCGTTGGGCTCGGGGTGGCGGAGTTGGCGCCCGGCGGCGACTTTGGCGGCCACCGGGCTCGGGTGAGTCGAACTTCGTCTTTGGGGTGTGCGGTGAAGTGCGGGAAGTGTGGGTTAGCTCCATCGCGTTGTGGTGAACGCGATGGACACGGTGAAGTGCGGAAGATGGCGGGAACACGTCGGCGGCGAGGTCCGCGGCGGTGCGTGTGTGTGATCTCGTCGCTTCGCTGTGGTGCAGGAGAAGAGAGAGAGGGTCGGGAGGTAGCTAAGCTCACAGCGGGCGCGACGGTGCGAGCAGGCGTGGTCGGGGACGAGCTGCAGCGGCGGCGGCGTTGAAGGGATCTCCGGCGGCGGCGGACTCGGGCGAGCTGGTGCGGCGTCTTGAGAACCTTGGCGCTTCGGGGCTCGGCTAGCTCGAAGGAGTCGGCGGCGGCGGAGCTCTGAGACCTGATGGCGCGGCGTGGGGTCGGCGGAGCAGCGGCTCTGACGGTGGTCGGCGGCAGTGGCGTCGGCCATGGCGTGGGGAGCGAGGGAGGTGGTGGAGAGGCAGGCGTCTGGGGTGCGGGAGAGCGAGGTCGATCCCGGCGTGGCAAAGCGAGGAAGCGGCGAGGCGGCGAGCAGGTGCGTGGCACCCATGCGGTGCTTCGCCGTCGAGCACTGCTGCTGCTGGCGACAAGCAGCTTCATTGGCCTTGATCTTTGGCTGGGCGGCCAGTGGGCTGGCCGGGCGGCGCCAGTGAGCTTCTTTTCTTCATTTTTCTTTTTCTATTTTCCTGCAACTTTGTTGAGTTATTTAAAATACCGAAAAGGTTCTAAAATTCACCAAACTACTCTGGTCCATTGTTGGAATATTTCCAACATGAAACATTTAGTTTGGAGATATTTGGACATTTGAAATATTTTATAAATTTTAAATGCCCAAATTCAAATAGCTATGATTTAATTCAAAGACCACAGGATGACCTAGGAAATTGTGCATCACTTTTGGCAAAGCTTACGGACCAAGACAAAATGATGGACATTTTAGAAGGGCATTCAGGTTCATCGAAAATATTTTAGTAAACCCTAGTTGTTTGAGGAGGGGCTGGGGTTACGGCAATCCCATTTCAAGTTTACATTGAAAAAATAGACATGATGCAACACTCTAATGCATGAACTAGCTAGGGTGTGACAACTCACCCCACTCAAAAGAATCTCGTCCGAGATTTAGGTTCCTCCGGAAAGAGGCGGGGTACTCAAGTCGAAGGCGATCCTCCCTTTCCCAAGTAGCTTCCTTCTCGAATGGTGCGACCATTGAACCTTGAGAAACTTGATATTATGCCGTCGAGTAGTGCGCTCGGCTTGATCGAGGATCTGAGCGGGATATTCTCGATCGTGAGATTATCTTGAAGATCAAGCGTTTAGTGGTCCACTCCACGGATAGGATCCGAGAAGCAACGCTGAGTTGAGAAGCGTGGAAGGCGTCGTGGACTTTGGAGAGATCGGAGGTAGTTCAATTGGTAGGCAACTTCCCTCGTTTGGCAAGAATCGAAAGGGTCCAATGTAGCGAGCCAATTTGCCTTTGATACGAAGCGATGGGTTCCCTTGGAGGAGTAACCGAAGGTAAGCCTTCTCGTCAACCTCGTAAGTCATAGCCTTATGTTTTCGGTCATATTGACTCTTTTGGCGAGATTGGGCTGTTTTCAACTTTTCACGAGCGATCGAACTTGCTCTTCTGCCTCTGAATCATATCCGGGCCAAAGAATTGTCTTTCCCCGGTTTCTGACCAGTTAAGAGGTGTTCGACACCTTCGTCCATAGAGAACTTCAAAAGGTGCTTTGCCCAAGCTAGATTGATAGCTGTTGTTATAAGCAAACTCGGCAAATGGAAGGCATTTCTCCCAATCCATTCCGAACGAGATAACAGAAGCTCGAAGCATGTCTTCTAGGATTTGGTTGACGCGTTCTACTTGACCACTTGATTGAGGGTGAAAAGCAGTGCTAAAGGAAAGATGGGTTCCCATAGCGTTTTGGAAACTTTCCCAAAATCGAGAGGTGAAGAGACTTCCTCGATCGAGTTTATTTCAATGGAACACCATGAAGTGACACTATTAGGAGATGTACAAATCTGCTAGTGACTAGCGGTTATACTCTCGAACAGGTAAGAAATGGGCTACTTTGGAGAGGCGATCGATAACGACAAAGATAGCATTATTCCCTCTCTTGGTCTGGGAAACCCGTGATGAAATCCATCTGATTTTATCCCATTTCCATTCGAGGAATAGCTAAGGGTTGAAGGGTGCGGCGAGCCGTTGATGCTCTGCTTTTACCACGACGACAAGCGTCGCGATTAGCAACATATTGAGCAATGTCTCTCTTCATCCTAGTCCACGGAACCTCTGGCGTGGGTCTGATACATTTTAGTGCTACGGGATGAATGGTGAGAGGAGAGTCATGAGCCTCCTTAAGGATCAGCTGCCGTATGTGCTGATTCTTGGGAACCACTAGGCGGTTCTCAAAATATACAACACCATGATCGTTTGTAGAGAAACATTTAGCATCTCCGCTAGCAATGTTCTCCTTAATCCGGATATTCCTCTATCTCGTTTTTGGGCAGCGGTGACTTGATCCATAAGAGTAGGTTTAGCCACCAAAGTGGAAAGGAACCCTCGAGGAACAATGTGAAGGTTGAGCTTCGAAATTCCTCGTGGAGAAGTGGTTGACTTTGTTGCAACATCAGGTTGTTGCAATAAGATTCTGACTTAAGCGCATCCGCCATGGCGTTGGCTTTTCTGGGGTGTAAGTTATCCCTAAGTCGAAATCTGAGATCAACTCAACCCAACGTCTTTGCACGAGATTCAAATCTGGTTGGGTGAATATATATTTCAGACTTTGGTGATCGGTGTAGATTTATAGCGATTACCAAGAAGGTAATGTCGCCAGGTTTTGAGTGCATAGACTACAGTTGCAAGCTCTAGATCATAGTAGGGTAGTTTTCCTCATGTGGGTGTAATTGCCGTGAACCATAAGCAATTACGTGTCGGTCTTGCATGAGAATACAGCCTAGTCCTTGTCATGAGCGTCATAATAGATAACAAAGTCCTTAGAAATCTGGTGGTACCAAGCACGGAAGCGAGAGGTTAAGCGTCTTTTCGGTTCTGAAGCTGTGCTCACATTGTGGAGTCCACTCGAACTTTTATCTTTCTTGAGGAGTTCGGTTAGAGGTTTAGCAACTTTGGAGAAGTTCTCGACGAAGCGGCGGCAATAGCTCGCTAAGCCAAGGAAACTCGAACTTGCTTGACCGATTCGGTGGAGTCAATTAAGGGCGGCTTGAACTCGCTCGGGGTTTACACAATACCTTTACCGAAATTACATGTCCTAGATAGGTCATACGGCAGCCAAAATTCGCATTTAGAAAACTTGGCATAAAGGCGATGCTCTCGAAGTTTCATCAACACTAGCCTTAGATGTTGGCATGTTCTTCCTCGTTCTTGGAATAGATGAGTATGTCATCGAGGTAAACCACGACGAATTTATCCAAATATTCCATGAAGATTGAGTTCATTAACGGGAGAAAGTGGCTGGGGCGTTGGTTGAACCGAAGGACATGACGGTGTACTCGTATTGGCCATAACGAGTAACAAAAGCCGTTTAGGGATGTCCCGTTTGGATTTTGATTTGATGGTAGCCTAACCTCAAATCCATCTTAGAAAGCGAGGATCCTGCGAGCTGATCATACGGATCGTTGATCTGGGAGGCGGATACTTGTTCTTAATTGTGACCAAGTTGGCGGGTCGATAATCTACAACCATCCGGTCCGTACCATCCTTCTTCTTGACGAAGAGGGCGGGCAAGCCAAGGAGATGAACTAGGGCGGATGAAACCCTTTTGCAAGGCCTCATCGAGTTGTTTCTTAAGTTCGGCTAGTTCTAGGGGTGCCATCTTGTAGGGTCTTCTAGAAATTGGGGCAGTTCTGGAATGAGGTCTATCACGAATTCAACATCTCATCGGGTGGAACACACGGCAATTCTTCTGAAAGACATCCGGAAAGTCACGGACTACGGAGCGTCTTGAGTGCAGCAATGGTGGCATTAAGAGAATATAGTTGGCGCTTGGATATTGGGTCAAGACATTGACTATCTTTCCGAGGATGCGTAAGTTGAGCAGTCCTAGAGAAACAATCAATCTTGGCATGATGGGCGACATCCAGTCCATACCCAAGATGATATTTATATCCGAAGATTTGAGAGCTATCAGCGATGCAAGGAAAACAAGTCTGTCGACCTGAATTTCATTACCATGACTTACTCTAGAGGTTTGCCATCTAGAACCGGGGTAGAAATTTCCATGGTGGAAGGCATGTCACGAAATGCGGTGTTATGCAAGCGAGCATAGTTTTCGGATATGAATGAATGAGATGCTCGATGTCGAAAAGAGCGGATGCGGGTGGCAATTAACAAGAAGCGTACCGAGTGCGGCGTTGGGATCCTCTTGGGCCTCTTCACCGAGACACAATTAACATGGCCACGTGCGGTGGTGGCGGCAGCATAGAACACCTTTCTGCTGGCTTGCCACGGCCAACAGCTTTGCGGGCTGGTTGGGGTTGGTGCAGGGACAATCGCGCATGTAGTGGCCTGATTCCCCACACTTGAAGCACGTCCACGGGCTGGCGCGTGAGGGCGTTGTTGGTTGGTCCACCATAGGGCCTAGCTGGTGCATCTTCTTTGAACTAGGCGGGCGCTGAAAGGATGGCCTCGGTGTGAATCTGGGTGGCGAGGCGTATTGGGCACCCACACACGGCGCTTCGTGGTCCAAAGCACGGATGAGGAACCCATGTCACGGCCATGCTTGCGTGTTGCTTGAAATCAGTCGACCAGTTTGGCTGATGGCTTTGTTAACAAGCTTACGGAAAGAGGTGCACTCATGCGAGCGGAGATCTCGGCGAAGTTCGGGCTAAGTCCCTTGCGGAACCTTGCTGTTTCTTGGCGTCGATGGAGACCTCTTGATTGCATAACGTGCGAGATTACGAACTCTCTACTATAGGCGTCCACGGAGAGCGACCTTGGGTGAAACTGCAAAACTCCTCACGTTTACGATCCATGAGACCCTCCGAATGTGATGTTCACGGAAAGCCTCGCTGAATTCTGCCCAAGTAGTGACATGGCCAGGCTGGCGCATAGCCATATAATTCTCCCACGAGAGGCTGGCGGGGCCTTGAGATGATATGCAGCAAAGGTGACCTTGTCCGCCTCGGCTACTAGTGCGAGCGCAGCTTGTGAGTATCTTTGCGAAGCCGATCATCGGCGTCGAGAGGCTCGGCGGAGTGGTGGAAGGTAGGTGGGTGTAACTTGATGAAGTCAGCGGCGACACCAAGTTATTTCTCGATGATGGGCTGTGTTACATTCGATCGCTCCGACAAGCGGTTGGTCTCCGTTTGTTTCTCTCGACCTCTAGCATAACCCGGCCGAGAAGGAGGGTGAGGCAGGTTTGCTTCTCCAACTCCACTGCCTTCGGCCTGCTCTGGCGGAGCAGGGTTGTTGCGGGTGTTAACCATCCTAGGAAAACAAGACAAGGATTTAGTCCAGGATGGCAAGATTCCGACATAGAAGTGTAGAATGTAATGGATAACTTCGAATGCGAGATGATCATCCGTATGACATGGTGAATCTGAAACTGCTTCTTTATTCCATCGTCATACACACCATACAAGGTTTAGTACAAGACCAAACAGTACTACTACGGTGAAAGGAAGATTACATCTCATCGGAGGCACACCAAGCTCCTATACATTATTTTTGTTACACCTCCGGGATTAGTACACACTAAGTCATATTCCACGAGTCACGCAGGACGGTGGATATACAACTGTTACAATACTAGTGGGACTACTACTAACTCGAGCGTCTCCGTAGTAGTTCTCATAGAAGTCTCCTCCGTAACACAGGAGTTCAACGTGGTCGTGCAGGAGCAGGCGGTCTGAGGAGCTGTGGACCGTAAGGGCAAGGTGAGGTCTTGGACCTCTGAGCGGTGGCAAGCGAGGACCACGAGGTGGGGTGATGCCCCCACATCACGCCCGATCCATCATGTCCGTGAGCAGCCACGACAGGATACAAATCTCTCATATCCATATAACCAGCTTGAGCAGCCGGTGCAAAAGCGAGTCAAGGTAGCCCGGTGATCGGCACGGGCATTGAAAACTCCATCCTCAAGGCCCGACTCTCCGGTCCTTGTCCTCGAGCAGCTCGGCGGTAATGCGGGTTAGTGAGTCCTCTGGACCGAATCGGCATAGATGGCTCGAAGATAACCAAACGCTCGAAGTGAACTCGGCATATCTGGGAAGTCGGTGTTGCGGAGCAGCCCATCTGGCTCGTATAATGGTCATCATAGAATATGCAGCATCTTGCACCGCCATATCAATAGTAACACCAAGCCCATAGGAGCTGTGAAGGGCCTCGGTGGAACCAGGATAAGAGAAACACCGGACGGTGCAAAGATCTGACTTTGATTAAAATCTCGATCTTGCTCTTCAAGCTGTGTACTCGGGTACCAGCGGTATCCGCTTCGATCATAACCGAACTAGCATGGTTGTATGACCGGTCACCCCAATGCATCTGGTCGACGAACCACTTGATTTTGCTCACAGTGGCCATCTGGAAGCATAACCACAATGCAAAGACATTAGAATTTCTAACGAATTTAGGACAGACATAACGATTTGTAAATGCTCAAAGTTGAGACATTTCACAAGGAATTGCATAACCACTCCACAATTTCATATCAAGGTTACGGGTCCAACTTAGTAACATAACGAGGATAGTAAAACTGAACCAGGCTTGTAACCATCAAACCTACAAGGTACTCTTGATTAGTAACACGTGAGCCTAACGAGAGAGAGAGATCCTAATCCTTAACCCCGGTGGAAGAATGGGTGACTCGGATCGAGTATCATGAGATAAAGGAGTAAAAAAGAGCCTTACGAACCATCCCACAATCAATTCCCCTACATATAACTAAAGCATTTCTAGACTCAACATCGACCAGTTTGGCTTGGAGAACCTACAGCAGTCCGGCTCGATGCCAGCGCTGTCGGGACCCGACTCAATGTCACATCGATCTAGCACAGTAACACATCATATCACTTTGCGGCCTCACGCACGGTATCCCAACGGGTGCCACCTTACCTTGGCCGGGACCGTTTAGCCTTTTGGCACACGTATATGATAGTGTCGCTAGCATCCATATGAAAAGGAGCCCGGCTGACATGACTAGTCGTAAACCCAAAGTGGCACAGACTTACGAGGACGAGCATCCATGACCCGACATCGAGCGTGTCGATTGACAGCAAGTAAGTTCGGGCTGTAGCGGCTGGGCTAGCAGGACTCGATAAACCGGGCATGGCGGGCTAACGGACTCCGGTACTCAATGCGTGACATTTCCCGAAGGAACGAGACCACGAGCGAAGAAGGACACATGCCGGCCAGCCTAAGTGTTAGGAGGCGGTAGCAAGCTACCATGGCTCGATGGAGACACTAGGAGACATTTCCAGTAAGAGAGGCTACTAAAGATAAACAACTAGATAGTCGGATCCCACACATACCAAGCATTTCAATCATACACACAATATGCTCGATATGTGCAAATACAACAAGGCATCACAACATGACTCTCGACACAAGTACTTTATTTAAAGGCTCGAGAGCCATTCATAACATACACACAAGTACGGGTCACACGACCCACATACAAGTCATACAAGCATACAAGCCAACAGCGGAAGTGTTTTGTCCGAGTACGCACAACTAGTAAAATAAAAGAGGCTGGGTAAGCCTAGCTATACTACATGGTCCTTCTCTTGCAGGATCACCACAGGCCTTAGTCTACTCGTCGATGTCAGCGTCTCACGAAGAACCCGTCGGAAGGGTTTGTGGCATCTTGAAAAATGTAAATTAAAGCAACATGAGTACAAAGGTACTCAAAGCAAGACTTACATCGGACCCTACATACATGCACATTATCAAGAAGGGTTGGTGGGGTTATTGCAGCAAGCCAGCTTTGACTCATGGCTAAGCTATCCTCTGAGACACCAACTTGAAATAGTTTTTGCTTTTCGAGTCCACTACTCATCACTTCAATACACCACCGAGGATCCAACCCGTCTTCCTACGGGAAGCCATCCTCGGCACTCACGCTATCTTGAGGCTTTTAGTAGTATCCATTTACTTGTCTATGAACCGTATAGGCAACCAAGTAGTCCTTTACATGACGGCGGCTATTCGAATAGATGATGTTAACCTGCGGGGTGTACTTCTTCATACATGTTTCCACCACTTAGCGTCGCACCACGACATGTGCTCGGCGGACTTCAGCGAAAGCCGGCGTGGGTGTAGACCACGACCTACCTGACACTCAAGTCTCTAGTCGGGTTTATCGCCTATTTGGGTTCCATCTATGAGGAGTTCGGCGAAGTCTCGCTCACAGCCCCAAGCGATGTGAACAAGGTTCCCGGGATACCAAGCAGGCATCCGGTACACCCGACCACGTACCTACCGCATCACAGCCCACCCCTACGGTCGGCGCTGTCCCACGGCCTCCATGAGGCTACAAACACGAAACTACTTGCAACTCACGGACGGAGGACTAGCGTGAATAAGAAGTCGGCGGGGTCATATTTGAGGGCCCAATGTATGGTAGTAGCTGTTTCTTAAATCACACATACAGATCTCGATTAGCAGGGCGGCCTCAATGAAACAACCCACCATGTACTCCTACATGGCCTCTCATCGATACCTTTACCAAATCGTGTTCAACACCTTACTCTCATACCGACTCGATCATTTCACTCTAGCCATCATCCCGATGAACCATACGACACGACTCTAAGCATAGCAGGCATAGCAAGGTAGGAACAACACAATCATATGGCTCAATCAACTCCTACACATGCTAGTGGGTTTCATCTAATTCTTGTGGCAATGACAGGTCATGCAGAGAAATGGTTCAACTACCGCAGCACACAGCAGTTTGAATCGCGTTGTCTTAATGCAAGATGCGAGAGCAGGAGCAAGAACATGGGATTTTATCGATATGATCAAATGGTTGGTTGCTTGCACGACGGGTCGTTACACGGTATTGTTCTTCGTCGGGGTTATCACGGTACTCCTCGGGGCCAGAACCTGCAGCAGGAACACCGATACACAAGCATTACCAAACAAGATGCAACAATATGATGCATGCAATGAGACATGGCAAAATGAGTGCTTTGGGCTAATGCAACTAAGACCAAATGAGTTTGAAGCATTTTGAACTATGGATGCAATTTCCAAACCCATTATGATCATTTAAAGTGCTTAAACTTGTTCTGCCATAAACAGCAAGTTAGCTTCTGTAAACATGCATGAAACCTGTACAGATGGAAAGATTGGATTTTTCTGATCATTTTCATATATAATTTGTCTCATTTGGAGCTATGGTTGATTTTATATGAATTTTTGAAGTTTGAAACATTTTACGGAATTTTACGTGTAAAAATAATTCGATAATTAAAATCTTGCATCGACCTTTGCGTCATGATGGCGTCGAGGGTCAACAGGCTGGTCAGGTCAAACCTGACCATGGGTCCCGCATGTCGATGGGGTTAGTTTAATTAGTATTTAATTAAAACTAAACTAGGTTAATTAGCGTATGGGCCCACATGTCATAGACCGAAGTCGACACAGGCCCACCGTGGTCAAACCGAGGTCAAACCCACGGCGTTTAGCCGCCGGCGAAACGAGCCAGGCGGCGATAGTGTTTTGGCCGTTCGGCCACCAAATGGGGCGCGAGACCACGGAGTGAAGCGAGGACGAACCGCAGCTCTTGGCGAGTCCGTTGGGCTCGGGGTGGCGGAGTTGGCGCCGCGGCGACTTTGGCAGCCACCGGAGCTCGGGTGGAGTCGAACTCGTCTTTGGGGTGTGCGGTGAAGTCGCGGGAAGTGTGGTTAGCTCCATCGCGTTGTGGTGAACGCGATGGACACGGTGAAGGACCGGAAGATGGCGGGAACACGTCGGCGGCGAGGTCATGGCGGTGCGTCGTGTGATCCTCGTCGCGCTCGGCGTGGTGCACGGGAGCGAGAGAGAGGGTCGGGAGGTAGCTAAGCTCACGCGGACGCGACGGTGCGACAGCGTGGTCGGGGACGAGCTGCAGCGGCGACAGCGTTGAAGGGATCTCCGGCGGCGGACTCGGCGAGCTGGTGCGGCGTCTTGAGGCACGCGGCGCTTCGAGGCTCGGCTAGCTCGAAGGAGTCGGCGGCGGCGGAGCTCTGAACCTGATGGCGCGGCGTGGGGTTGGCGGGCGGCGGCTACGACGGTGGTGCGGCGGCAGTGGCGTCGGCCATGGCGTGGGGAAGCGAGGAGGCGAGCCGAGAGGAACGGGCGTCTGGGGTGCGGGAGAGGCGAGGGTCGATCCCTAACGTGGCAAGCGAGGGAAGCGGTGAGGCAGCGGCAGGTGCGTGGCACCCATGCGGTGCTTCGCCGTCGAGCACCTGCCTGCTGGCTGCGGCAAGCAAGCAGCATTGGCCGCGTCTTTGGCTGGGCCGCAGTGTGGGCTGGCCAGATGGGCAGCGCCAGTGAGCTTCTTTTCTTTCTGTTTTCTTTTCTATTTTCCTGCAACTTTGTTGAGTTATTTAAAATACCAAAAGGTTCTAAAATTCACCAAACTACTCTGGTCCATTGTTGGAATATTTCCAACATGAAACATTTAGTTTGGAGATATTTGGACATTTGAAATATTTTATAAATTTTAAATGCCCAAATTCAAATAGCTATGATTTAATTCAAAGACCACAGGATGACCTAGGAAATTGTGCATCACTTTTGGCAAAGCTTACGGACCAAGACAAAATGATGGACATTTTAGAAGGGCATTCAGGTTCATCAAAATATTTTAGTAAACCCTAGTTGTTTGAGGAGGAATTTGGGGTTACGGCAATCCCATTTCAAGTTTACATTGGAAAAAATAGACATGATGCAACACTCTAATGCATGAACTAGCTAGGGTGTGACAGGTCTATAAGTCTACGAGGAGTTTGATATTTACAGAGAAAGTCGACTCCTAAAAATGAAGATTCTTCAACTGAAGACTTTGATATTCTGAAGACTTTCTGAAGACTTTGAAAGTGAAGAAATTGGTGTGACCTTGAAGACTTGATATTCATTTGAGGAATATGAAGCGTGAAGACTTTTGTTTTTGTAGTTTCGTTTTCTCTTTCTTGAGTCATAGGAAACACCGTACTATTAAAGGGGGTCGAGGAAATACTAAGGAGAAATTTCCATGTGATGCTCAACTCAAAATCCTACACCTACCAATCCCTTCGAGTGAAGCCATTGGAAATCTCATACATTTCAGTCAAGTTCTTGATGTGAGAGAGCAGTTCTTACATTCCTTGAGAATTCTCGGCGAGAGTTAGGAATTCGCCATCTGAATTGCCTACACAAAGATGAGGAACATGATAGCCCTGAGGAATTTGAGAGTCAAATTTCGGACCGTTGCTATGCTGCACGCCGGCTGTCCCAAAATATCTTATCCACCTAACGGTCATATCATTGAAGGGCATTTATGTCTTATCATGTCGGGCTGCTCCCTAGGCTATAAATAGCCGCCCTACAACCACTAGCTGGTTGGCTGCTCAGAGAACTTGACACTTGTCATTTGAGAGCAACCCATCCTCAGGGACTTTGGCGAAAATCATCAAGTGAGGAAAATCCCAAAACCAAACCCCCACAAACCCAAAGTGATTGAGCATCATCAAGAAATTGATCTGCGTGGATCCGGCGCTTATTACCTTTGAAGACTGTGCTTCTTCCAGACGGTTAGGCGTCAAGGTCTAGAACATCAAGAGGAATTGTGGATCGCCGAGTGACCAAGTCTGTGAAGGTTTGGAAGTCACTGAAGACTTACCACGAGTGATTGGGCGAGGCCTGCGTGGTCTTAGTTCAAGGAGAATACGGTGAGGACTGGGTGTCTGAGTTGCGGCTCGAGAGGCGGGTGTCGGGACTGTGTGTCCTCGAGTTTAAATACTCGGCCTCTCCAACAGACGCATAACCGAGACTGCAGGTTGGAACTGGTTTACCAAATCATTGTCTTCACCAACCGACCGGTTCTATTTCCTCAACTCTTTCATTCCCTCATTACTGTGTTGAATGTTGTTCATATCTGTGCTTGAAGACTTTGACCGAAGACTTTCACAAATTCCTCAGTTCAATTTCTTCAGTCTGTTTGTCTTCATCTTGCTATCATGTGTTTACGCTTTCCGTACTCTATGTTAGTCTTCATTTCATCATCTTGACTATGTTTGTATCTGTTATGTTTACTTACAGTACACATTCCGCTGCAAGTAGTTCTTCGCTAAGGAATTTCCTCACCAGCAAATTCCTCAGTGAAGAATTCTTAAAAATCGCCTATTCACCCCCCTCTAGTCGATATAACGCACTTTCAATGATGAAGATGATGCTACTTCACCACCTCCTACTACTGCGCGCATCGACACTGCACCAAGTTCATCTGCACCGCCAACCAACAACGACAACCCTGCTGCTTCACCTACTCATGATGACGAGTAGACGCTCTATGTCTTCAAACCCTTTTTGGTCCTTACTGACAAAAGGGGGAGAAGCGTATAAGTTGATAGTCTTCTAGCGGGTTCATATGGGCGGTTGCATTATATTTTGCTTCGTGCTTACAACTCTTTCTTTTGAAACATTTGGTTCTTTGAGTTGTAACACCTAAACTTGATGGTCGTCTGCTACTTATTTGCTTTACTGTGATGCGATGATAAATTCCGCATGTGCGATGATAACTTCCGCACTTAGATCATCCTGCAGACGTCCATTTTTCATTATGCATGTCATTCTACTTGCTATATCATTTCATGCATGATGAATTATCTTCATAAGTTGAAGTGGATTTGCATTCCAAAAGCAAATTACTTATATGCACATCTTCAGGGGGAGCCCTTGCAACTTATGAAGACAATTCCCTATCCTTACAATTTCACATACTTTATCCCCGTTGAAAACTACAACCAGTTTGTCATCAATCACCAAAAAGGAGGAGATTGTAAGTGCATCTAGTGCCTCCCCTAGTTGGTTTTGGAGTATTGACGACAAAGTTGGTTGAGGGACTAATGCGTTTGTGAGAATGCGCAGATAACGCAGTAGTGTCCCTCATTGATTCGGTTTACCTACCGGAGATGACCCCTAAAAATGTATGAAGACATTGAAGACAATGGTGGTAAGAGAAGATATTCATATTGAAGACTATGACATGAGAAGACATTGCGTGAAGACTTTGGAGCGCGAAGACTGCGTGGTTTTGTTGTCTCCTTTTTCTTCTTTGTTGAGTCATAGGAACCACAGTATTGTTAAGTGGGGTCCAAGTGAACTAAGTCAGAGTGACTGATGTGATGCTCAACTCAAATCCTATGTCTTCGAGCGAAGACAATGAGAGCAAATCTTATCCAGAGCTAGATGAGTCAGCTTTGCTTGTAGCCCAAGTAAAGTTGCCGCATGTGTTTGAAATCTGACCGTTGGAACACGCGTTAGTTCCTTAGTGACCCAGGGTCATTTTGGACAAATCAGGTCGGGTTGCCTAGTGGCTATAAATAGCCCACCCCTACACCATAAATTGGTGGCTGCTCGAGAGTTTGTGCACGGCTTTTGTCGTTTGAGAGCAACCCACCTCGAAGCATTTGAGAGAAAAGATCCTTGCAAGGACAAAGCCCAAACACCCGAGCCAAGAGTGTTAGGCATCATGAAGTCTTTACATCTATATGACTGAAGACTTATTACACTTGAGGACTGTGAATCCCCACCCGGTTAGGCGTCGCGTTACGAGCATCCAAGAGTCATTGTGGATTGCGGTGAGCGAAGTCTGTGAAGGTTTGGAAGTCTCCTTGAAGACATACCAGAGTGATTGGGCGAGGACTGGGTGTCCTTAGCTCAAGGGAATAAGGTGAAGACACGGTCTTCGAGTTAAATCTCAGCCTCCCTAACCCGACGTCATATTGTCACAAGAATCTGGGCCTGTCCAACAAATCTGTGTCTTCAACAAGCAACTGGTTCTATCCCTTCCAACCTTACTTAAGTTTGTCGTCGTGAAGTCAATGTCTCTCTATGTATTTGTTTGACTTCATTGCTTGACTACTATTGTTGATTGGCTTCATACTATCTTCCATCTTGATCCTTTCTACCTAACTGCTATTATCCTGTACTTTCACATCATTACATACTTGACTATGGCTTGATTAGGGTAGTTTATCTTCCGCTTCATATCAATTAGGTTATTTCTGTTGTTTGTCTTCGAAACTTCCAAGTTTTGAAGACTTTCATAAAAATCGCCTATTCACCCCCCCTCTAGTCGATACTAGCACTTTCAGGAATCAAGAAGCCAAGAGCGGGCTTCACATATTACACATCCAAACTGGGGGAATTAGTGTTTCCGCGAAGGAGGATAATCGGAGAGGTGAGTCTAGAATTCCCTCTCCTCAAGGAAAGAAAAAACACCCCTGAAGACTTAGAAACGGAGGCTTCCACACGAGGGAAGAGATCTTCGCCAAGGGGCCCTGCCCCGGAGGGCGTCCTTGCCGCACAGTGCCCGCAAGGGGGCCAGCCCTCAACCGAGTTGTAAGTGAACAAAATTACTTTGGTAAATATATCCTGCTTTTATCTCTGAGAATAATAACCGAGACATATATCTTGTAGTCCGGCTCGCAGCCCTTCTCCACAAAGTTCGTCTTCGGGCGATCTTCTTCTGGAGATGATGGAAAGCGAAACGCCTCCTCCTGCCTCCCCACCTCATGGGGCGGACGACCCCGAGGTGTCGTTACGGAGGATTTCTCCTGATCCGCCAAGGCCAGAAGTTAACACTTCGGCCGCCCGAAGTCCGGAGTATCCGGCTTTAAAAGAGAGCAACAGAAAGAGTCCGGGACCGTCTGGTGCGCAGCCGGATACACTGATGGGTCTTCTGGAGCAAGCGGCTATATCAGAGGCGCATCGTACGCTAATGGGTACAGTGGTTGAGAGGATTTCATCCGCCAAAAGCGTGTTGAATGAAGCTTTTACGAGCCTGCTAAGAGGCTTTGAGGTACGCCAAGTAATATATGTGTATTTTTGACCGTACCACACACACTAGGTGTGCTTTGTATAGACAGTAGCCCTTGAGACTCTGGATGCCGTCCAGAGGCGGCGAGCAGAGAATTGTAGTCCCAGGTAGTGATCGCGCTGCTTTTATGTGTAGGCGGCTGAGGGTCCAGCGGCTGACCGGACTGCTGATTTTGCCGAACTAAAGTGGCAGCTTGACGTGGCGGATGCCGACATTGCGCTTGTGAACAAGCGGCTTGACGAGGCCCAGGGTATGTATTTTCGGCTTGTCAGTAAATATTAAGAGGAGCATGATGCCAGTATCTATAATATGTTGTGACTGCAGATGGAGCTGCTGCCATGGATACCCTTCGGGCGGAGCTTGCCCGAGCCAAGGAATAAGCCAGGATGAGTGATGCGGCCGCCCTAAAGTCGGCCGACGAGTTAAGAGCCAAACAGGCTACTCATCGCCAGAGCGAAGATAAAATAGCCAAGATGGCTGTTGAGCTGAAATATGCTGCCGACCGATATGAGCTCCTTGAAAAAGAAAGCTAAGCGAAAGTGGCCGACCTAAAGAAGGCCCTAGAAGCGGCCAAGGAAACTTGCTCTGAAATTAGAGGGATAAGGGAGGAGCTTCGTGAAGCCGGAGATATCACGGCTGGGAGGCCCTTTTTGTTGTGGATGCAGTTCGGAGATCCAAAGTATGCCCCTATCGATCAGTTATGGAGTGCTGCAGACGCGTATGCGGACTTGGCAAAGAGTGTTGCTGATTCGACTGAGTTTTTCAAAGATCAGAAAGATCATGAGGTGGAAAGGTTGTTCTGGTCGCAGTTCAGTGCCCCGACGCGTCCGTTGCCGTTGAATGAAAAAATGGCCGCATGGGCCGAGCTCCATAGGTTGTCCGGTCTTGCTATGAGGTCTGTCGTGGATCATATTTGGCCGAAGGGACCAAGGCCAGACAATTATTTTGGTTTAGTGCAACAATTCCTTGGTGCTGTGTCGCATATCGACGCTGTCAAGAGGTCGGCGTGCATAGAGGGTGCGCGGATGGCTCTTGCTCGTGTTAAACATATTGGGCAGGGATGGAGGCCACCGCTATTGCAACCCGGGGTCCGGCGGGAGGCCAGGACCCGGCCGAGCACTATTTTGAAGAAGTCCTAGAAGGCGCCTGTTTAGTAGAGGCTCAGTGCTCGAAGAGTACCATGTTCGAGTGACATGTATCTGAATTGTAAAAACAAAGCTATTTTGATTATAAAGGCTGTGTTTATACTTTTGCCCAAAAGTATTATGGTGCCTCCTGTGCGGCCGTTTTATGTATGTATATAACCTGAAAGTTTGCAGTCGTTGGCTTCAACACCCACGCATATAATGCAGGGGTGTTTGAAAAAGCACGTAATAACACTTGATCCAACGTCTTGGTCCGATAAGGAGGTGATAGCGCGGCAAACCAGGCAATCGGACTATATAGGTTTAACACTTTCACTTAGCCATAGGAGTTTTATGGTGGGGCTACTATATAGCCCCTAGTACTTACGCATTCATCCAAATACGGTGTGCGTACGTACGTGACCGGGAAACCGGTCCTTCGTTAATGCGGAGGAACCACGAAGATTCTACTGAGTCATTGAGTGGTTGACCAGTCTCGCGATATATCATGATAGTCAGTTTTCGACTTTCTCTACTGAGGTGCTCATCTAGATGAACCAGGGCACAATCACAGTAGTTCTCCCGGTGCCACCTTAGCCGATAGAGCGGAACGTAAGGTAGCAAAACACGGGAGCCGGGCAAACCCAACTAGTGACCAAAGACATGTATCGGAGCTAATGCATATAAGGCCAAACTCGCGACGCCGTACACTCCCTAAGGTATTCGGACTTTACAACATATACTGGGCTGAGTAACGCCCTCGATAATGAGCCCTGAGTTTCCAGGTACATGCATTAGTCCAGCGTGGCGAAATGCGAATAACGCCAGTATCCCTCCCGGTTGTGTTGAGTGTCCGGAGGGTATGAAGCAACAAGAGACATTAAAGAAAGATTTACACAGGGTCTTAATCTAAAAAGAAACATGTGTCTCCATTGTGCCGTATCCTGGAAGGGTGTAGCACGATGATCATCTGTAAAAAGGAAAAACCCAGGTGAATGACTTCGTGCGAAAAGTTGGTTATTCTGAACGAACCATGAAAATGCAATCTGTTATTGTATTAATAGGGTCAAGCCGAACTATGGGCTTTTTTACATGCGGGCACCCCGTAGCACCACCTATGGGGGTATATCCATCGTCCCAAGCTCAGGTTTATCTGGGTTGTTGCCACTGGTGGTGCGCCGGACTCATCTAACCGTGTCCGTGGTCTTGACGACCAATCATTTATTCTGGTTGGAGAGGTCGTTCAGTGTTCGGCTGCTAGAGCCGCCACATATTCTTCCGCACGTAAGGAACGCTCTGTATTTCTGCTAACTGAGATGACGCCACGTGGACCGGGCATATGAAGTTTAAGATAAGCGTACTGCAGTACTGCATTAAAACGAGCGAAGGTCATTCTTCCAAGTACTGCGTGATAGCCGCTTTGGAATGGAGCGATGTCGATGATTAATTCTTCACTTCTGAAGTTGTCGGGAGAGCCAAATACAACCTCTAGTACTAGAGAGCCTGTGCAGTGGGCCTCTATGCCTGGTATTACTCCTTTAAAGGTAGTATTACTTTGGCTGATTCTTGACGGGTCTATCACCATTTTGCAATCAGTGTCCTAATATATCAGATTAAGACTACTGCCGCCGTCCATAAGGACTTGGGTGATATGGTATCCGTCAATTATTGGGTCGAGCGCCAAGGCAGCCGATCCTCCGTGCCGGATACTAGTCGGATGATCCCTGTGATCAAAAGTGATCGGGCAGGCCGACCAAGGATTGAACTTGGGGGCGACGGGCTCTACAGCATATACGTCTCGGAGTGCGCGTATGCGCCTTCTCTTTTGTATGTGAGTTGTGTAAATCATATTCACTCTTTTGACTTCTGGTGGGAATTTTTTCCGTCCCCCAGTGTTCGGCTGGCGAGGCTCATCCTCGTCTTCACTTGGCGTCTCCCTCCCTTTGTGTTCGGTGTTTAGCTTGCCGGCCTGCTTGAAGACCCAGCATTCTCTGTGGGTGTGATTTGCAGGTTTTTTGGGGGTGCCATGAATCTGACATAATCTGTCTAGAATTTTATTTAGGATGGATGGTCCATCTCTACTACCTTTAAATGGCTTTTTCCGTTGACCGGATCGAGAGCCCCTGAACCAGCATTGACCGCCGTGTTATCTGGGCTGTCTTCATTGTTTTGACGCTTGTTTTTATTGCGTCGCGGCTTCCCGTTACCATCCCTGACTTCGGATGTGCCTGGGTCGTTGGTGCCGCTAAGGGCCAGCATACTGTCCTCCCCCGCGCAAAAGTGGGTCATAAAGCTTGTTAGGGCTTCCATTGTCCTCGGCTTTTCCTGGCCGAGGTGTCTGGCAAGCCATTTGTCCCGGACACTGTGCTTGAAAGCCGCTAAGGCTTCGGCATCCGGGCAGTTGACGATTTGATTCTTCTTAGTGAGAAATCTGTTCCACAGTTTTCGGGCTGACTCTCCGGGCTGTTGAATTATGTGACTTAAATCGTCTGCGTCTGGAGGTCGGACATAGGTCCCTTGAAAATTGGCCCTAAAAGCATCCTCAAGCTCTTCCCAACTTCCAATTGAGTTTTCGGGGAGGCTTTTCAACCAGTGCCTAGCTGGTCCTTTCAACTTGAGGGGCAGGTATTTGATGGCGTGGATATCATCTCCGCGAGCCATGTGGATGTAAAGTATAAAGTCCTCAATCTCTGTCGTATGCTTCTATGTTCACGGGTTTGAATCCCTGTGGAAATTCATGATCCAGCACCTCATCGGTGAAGCACAGGGGGTGCACGGCAGCCCTGTATTTGGGTGTGTCATGGAATGTTGTCAACGGTTGTTGTGTTCGGTGTGGTATTCGATCAATGTGATCGTTTCGGAGGCTGTGGTCCTGCACCGGAGCACGCTTCCTAGATCCATAGATGGACCTGGCCATACCGGCTTTTTTGTCCAGGAGCTCACGTAAATCGTGTGCTAACTTGTGTGCAGCGTCGTTAGCCGCCTGTCGCGGCCACGGAGTGGTCGGTCCGGCTAATCGGCTGTATTATTTTTCGGTGGGATGGGCTCTATGGCCTCGTCGTCGAATTCGGGCAGCAGCTTGCGCTTTGGGTAGCTCTTTGTGTAGCAATCGCCGCCGTATATTTCTTCAGTGTCAAGCACTTTGTTCCATCTGCGGTTGAGCGTATCCTACGCGGCCTTAAGCCTTTGCTTCTGCTTCTTCAAGCTCCTCGCGGTGGCAATAAGCCTTCTATGGACGTTCTCTTGTTCCAAGTGTTTTTCCGGGATGATGAGTGCATCGTCGTCCGACTGTTCTCCTCTTCGGAGATAGGTTGATGAATTTTTCCCTCGGGATCGGCATCATCGGATGTCGGCTCCGGACTATGTTCACCGTCCCCTGGCTCATCCTGCTCCATCGCTGGGTCCATGGGATCGTCGTTTCCTTTGGAGTCGACCGGGTATTATTATTTCTTGTGATGTTATCGTTGTTTTTACTGTGGCGGGATTTGGAGCGGCGCCTACGTCGTCTCTTTGATTGCTGCTTGATGGGATTGTCATCCATTACATCCTCGCCGTTGCTTTCTTTTGGGGTGTCCACCATGTATATATCATATGATGAGGTGGCTGTCCAGCGCCCCATGGGCGATGGTTCCTGATCGTCTCCAGCAACGTCGTCCATACCGTCGATGTCTTCGGAGTCGAAGTCAAGTGCTTCGGTTAAGTCATCGATAGTTGCTATTAAGTGGGTGGTGGGTGGGGAACAAATTTCTTCATCCAAAAGTCTCCTGACAAGGAGAGAGACCTCAATGAATTTAGCACGTCGCCCAAGGGCGAGTGCTGAAAGATATCCGCGAAGATAAACTCCATGATCAGTGCCCAATCAGATTCGATAGGCGCAGACGTACGTGGTTTGGATCCTATGGTCGGAGACGAGTCCGAGGGTCCGATGACCCAGATCTCTTTGGAGGTGAAGTCTGTGTTCGGCTCCAGCGCCGATGAGTGTGCGGCCTCCGTGGCGGGGTCCATCCGCCCGTCCTTGGATGGCACGATCCGCTCCAGATTGAGGGCCGGGGCAGCCGCAGGTGTGATCTCCCAAACACTGTCTGATGGCAGATCTAAGTCATGCTCGTCGTGACTGTTCGGCGCACCTGTCATGGGCTCCAATCCGTCGAAGATCAAGTCTCCGCGATGTCGGCAGAGATAGGTCAAGCTTCCAAACCTGACACGATGGCGGGGCGTAGCTATCGATCTGCTCCAGATGGCCAGCGAGTTGGCCCGCAGATGAAAGCCGCCAATACGAAGATCTGTGCGGGAGGAAAACCTCACCTGGACCGCATCGTTGAAGATGATTGAAGGAGCCATCAAGCCTTATCGTGACGACACAAAGGAACTCTCAATGAAAGCACCAATGTCGGTGTCAAAACCGCGGATCTTGGGTAGGGGTCCCGAACGTGCGTCTAAGGCTAATGGTAACAGAGGCGGGGACACGATGTTTACCTGTGTTCGGCCCTCTCGATGGAGGTAATACCCTACTTCCTGCTAGATTGATCTTGATGATATGAGTATTACAAGAGTTGATCTAGCAAGAGATCGTAGAGGCTAAACCCTAGAAGCTAGCTTATGATTATGATTGTTGTTGTCCTATGGACTAAACCCTCCAGTTTATATAGACACCGGAGGGGGCTAGGGTTACACAGAGTCGGTTACAGAGAAGGAGATCTACATATCGGAATTGCCAAGCTTGCCTTCCATGCAAAGGAGAGTCCCACCCAGACACGGGACGAAGTCTTCAATCTTGTATCTTCATAGTCCAACAGTCCGGCCAAAGTATATAGTCTGGCTGTCCAAGGACCCCCTAATCCCGGACTCCCTTAGTGTCCCCTTAACGTGGTAATTTCATCAACACAAGCGTGGGTAACCCAATCGTTCTGTTGGCATGTTTCCTTTGGAATAGGCATGTTTTAAGGCCACGGAGGGGACGTTTGATATTCGTCGCCTTTATAAAGGGGTTAAGGCTTGTCCTTTTTCCTTCCATGCTAGTTCTTTCCTTCGCCCCCACCTCAAGTTCCAACACCCAAGGGTTAATCCAGTTGCTTCGATCTTCCAGCCATGTCGGGACACGGCCTTCAGGGCCGGTGGATGGCCTCTTCTGTCACAGAGGAAGACATCTCAAAGCTCAGGGAGGCAAAATATTTGACTGCGGAAATCTACCACAGGCTTGCTGCTCAATGGAAGGTTATTCCTACTCCCAAATCCAATGAGAGGGTCGTGTTTATCTCTCACTTCCTTCGAGGGCTTGGGTTTGCTCTCCATCCCTTCGTTTGAGGGGTCATGTTTTATTACGGGCTAGATTTTCATGATCTATCCCCGGATTCCTTCCTCCACATCTCGGCGGTCATCACCACATGCGAGGCCTTCCTCCATATTTCCTCACACTTCGGCTTATGGCTTAAGACCTTTAACGTGAAACCGAAGGTAATCGATGGGAAACAAGAGGAGTGCGGATGAGCTTCAATAAGCAAGCTTATCAACTCCACTTGGCCAAAGGGCTCCTTTGCAGAATCTTCTGACTTATGGCAACGGGAGTGGTTTTACATCACCGAGCCCCGCGGTACAAAGCGAGTAGCCGCTCCTGCGTTTCGGTCCAGCCCTCCGCCATAGCTTGCATCGTGGATTAACAAGGGGCTAGACTGGGGATCTATAGAGGAAGTGCGGACACTACAAAGCCGCATCCAGAGCCTTATTGAGAAGGACACCGGTCTCATCGATGTAATCCAAGTAATGTTAGTCCACCGGATCCTACCTGTCAGCGACGCCCTCTCCGCATGTGGGAATTTAATCCGGAAGGTCCACGGACTCTTCAACACCTCTCTGGCACGATGCTCAGAGAGATGTGGAAACTGTTCTTCGGCGCACGAAAACAATGGGCGGATACTACAGAAGACATCGGTCTTGACTGCAACCATCCGGATACTTCGGTAAGTACTCGACCCCCGAACACGATTTAGTCAAATTATTCATGACAATGTACTGATAAAACTCTATCTGGCCAGGGCTGGCTAAAGAAGGCAGAGAGAATTAGGTGTTCGGCTCCACTTCCCGAAGACACTACCGATCCATTATTAACAAGGATGCTGGCTCCGGCGCTGTATCAAGTGCCGGTGGGGGAAGATAAGGAGGAGGACGAAGAGGCCCAAGGCAGCTTCCACTCTGGAGGCTCACCAGGCAATTCGCCCAGGGAGATTAGAACTTTCGCTTCCAAAGGTGGAAGGGAAGGGCGAACTAACATCCCTTCTCCCTATGGGAAGAAAAGGGCCACTTTCGAAGACTCGAAAAGAGAAGCTTGTAAGCGGGGGAAGACATCCTAGCCAGGGGGTGATGTTGACATGCAGTCACCCCGCAAAGATAGACCCTCAGCCACTTTGTAAGTGAATTCGGGTATTTTCAACATGTCCCATTCTGGCTATAAGGGTAATATTTTAAACTCATGTTTGCAGTCCGACACGCAGCCCTCCTCAACAGTCCTCCTCTTCAGGGGATCTACTTCTAGAGATGATGGAGAGCAAGACGCCTCCAAAGATCTCTCTGCCTGATAAGGCAGACGACACCAAGGTGTCGTCCCGGAGGATCCTTCTCGATCTGCAAGTGGCAGAAGGGACAGTGAGGACCGGGGCCAAAGGTAATACTTCGTCCGCCCAGGGTCCGGGGTGTGCGGCCCCTACAGGGAACAACAAAATTCCTGGACTATCAAATGTCCAAGGGATGCCGGATGCATTGATGGACGTTTTGCAACATGTCTTCATCTCAAAGGAACATTGTACCTTGATGGGTACGGTGTTAGAAAGAGTACGACCCGTGAAAAGCGGATTGTAAGTGCGAAATGCACCTGTGTATAGATAGTAGCCCCTGGGACTATGGTTGACATCCAAAGGAATGCGGTCAGAGGATCAAAAATAGATGCCCAGGAAATGATATGACTTTTTGAAACACAGGTTGTTACATCCGTGGGGACTGCCCAAGCTATCGAGGTAGCACATTTGAAGTAGAAAGTTGATGTGGCAGATGATGATATCACGCTTATGAATAGGCGGCTCGACGAGGCGCAAGGTATGTCTCTAGGGAACTCAACACATGTTGGTATTGTGAAATGAGTGTGATACTGAAAATTTGTATATGCATAACTGCAGATAGTGTCGCCGTAGTGGAGACCCTTCGGGCAGAACTTGCCCTAGCCAAGGAGAAAGCGAGGATGAGTAATGTGGCTGCCGAAAAGGCAGCCGCCAAATTGAAAGTAGACCAGACCGCTCGGCTTCAGTGCGAGGAGAGGATATCTACCATGGCACTTGATTTGAAGAATGCCACTGGCCGATGCCAAGATCTGGAGAGAGATAACAAAGCCAAAGCGGCCGATCTGGACAAGGCCTTACAAGAGGCGAAGGAAGCCCGGTCTGAGTCTAGAGCAGCTCGGGAGGAGATCCAACAAGCTGGGGAGATCGCGGCTAGTAAGCCCTTTTTATTGCAAACTAAGTTCGGCGATCCGAAGTATGCGCCGTTGAATCAACAGTGGAGCTCTCCGGACTCCTTTATGGACCTGCCGAAGAGTGTTGCTAATGCGAATCAGTTTTTCCACGCGCAAGAAGGACATGTAACAGAAAAGTTTTTTTGGTCGCAATTTTATACGCCGAAGCATCCACTGTTGAACGAACAGATGGCCCAATGGGCCGAGATCCACAAGATGTCCGGCACTGCCATGAAGACGTCATAGCCCGGCTGTGGCCAACTGAACCCATTCCGGATAGTTATTTCGGTTTGGTGCGACAGCTTGTTAGTGCGGTGCCGCGTATCGACGCTGTGAAGCGGTCAACGTGCATAGAAGGTGCACGGATGGCCCTTGCCCATGTCAAGATATACTAGGCGAAGATTACGGCCACCGATATTGCAGCGTAGAGTCCACCCGAAGGCAAGGACCTTAACATGCCCGAACATTACTTTGAAGATGTCCTAGAGGGTGCCCGCTTAACAGAGGGTTAGTGCTCGAAAAATATTATGTTCGAGTAAAGTGTATCAAGAATGTAATAACAATACTATGATATATTAAGGTTGTGTTTTTATACCTTTTGCCTGAAAAGTTTTGGTGCCCCCTATGTGGCCGTCTTTTTATAAAGTTTTCAGTCGTCGGCTTCAGCCCCCTCACGTATAACGTGGGGGTGTTCGGAAAATCACTTGATCACACTTGACCCAATGTCTTGGTCCGTTAAGGGGTTAGTGTGGCGAACTAGGCAATCGGACTATAGAGCTTTAACACTTTCACTTAGCCAAAGGAGTTTGACAGTGGGCCTACTATATAGCCCCTGGTATATCCGCGGTTATCCGAATACGGTGCGTGTACATACGTGACTAGAAGGACGGTCCTTCGTTTAACACGGAGGGAATCGCAAAGATTCCGATGAGTCATCGAGTGGTTTACCAGCTCTCGCCGCATCATGCAGTCAGTTTTCGGCTTTCTCTACTGAGGTGCTCATCCAGGCCAGCCGGGACACAATCGCAGTAGTTCTCCCTTTACTACCCTAGCCGATATAGCGGAACGTAAGGTAGTAAGCACAGGAGCCGGGCAACCCAACTATTGACCAAAGACATGATTCAGAGCTGATGCATATAAGGCCAAACTCGCGACGCCGAACACTCCCTATAGGTGTTCGGACTTTACAATATACACCGGGGTGAATACACGTGGGGAAAGAGCGCAGGTGGTGAGAGCATAAATCTCAAAACACAATACTAACCGGGCTGCTTCTATAACATCCACTTTAGTACGGTGAGCCGTATGTTTACAGATAATGCCGGTATCTTTCTTGGACATTTTACATGCCAGGAAAGTCTTAAAACAACAAGAGATAAAAAAGGTTTACACAGGGTCTTAATCTAAAAAAGAAACCTTAATGCGGGGCCCTGCAGCATGTCTGCACCTTTATCTCCATTGTGAAGTGTCCTTGAAGGGTATAGTATGATGGCCATCTGTAAAGAAAAAAGGAAAAAAAGAAAAAGGAAGACCAGGTAAAAGAATCTGGTGTGGCCGTAAGTAGAGCCGGTTCGTTGTAATGAACTGTGAAGGATAACTTCTATGGTCTGAATTGGGTCAAGCCGAACAATGGACCTTTTGTGTGCAGAGTGCCCCCGAAGCCGCCCAAGGAATTTTGAGTGTATCTCTTTATGGGACGATCGATGGGGGCGTAGCTGCTAATCGAGCTCAGGTTTATCTGAGCTGCCGCACTGGGGTGTGCGCCGAACACGTTTAGCTGTGTCTGCGGTCTTAACGACCGATGAGCTGTCCGACTTGAATAGGCCATTTTGTGCTTCGACTGCTAGAGTCGCCGTGTATTCCACTGTACGAAGAGAGTCGCTCCATATTTCCACTAGTCGTAATGACGCCACGAGGTCTAGGCATTTTGAGTTTTAGATAAGCATAATGCAGAACTGCATTAAACGGGCGAAGGCCGTTCTTCCGAGTAGTACATGATAGCCGCTTCAGAACGGAGCAATGTCAAAGATTAATTCTGCGCTTTGAAAGTTGTCCGGAGAGCCGAACACAACATCCAATGTTAGACAGCCCGTGCAGCGGGCTTCCACGCCCGGTATAACTCCTTTAAAGGTAGTGCTGCTTGGCTTGATTCTTGATGGGTCCATCCCCATCTTGCAGACAGTGTCCTGATATATAAGATTGAGACTGCTGCCGCCGCCCATGAGGAATTGAATGAGGTGGTATCCGTCGATTGTTGGGTCAAGCACTAGGGTAGCCGAACCTCCGTGACGGATACTAGTCGGGTGATCCCTGCGATCAAAGGTGATCGGACAGGACAACCATGGGTTGAACTTGGGGGCGACGGGCTCAAGGGCGTAGACGTTGCAGAGTGCGCGCTTGCGCTCCCACTTAGGGATATGAGTGACATAGATCATGTTCACTATTTTGATCTCCGGTGGGAATTTCTTCTTTCCCGCCGTGTTTGGCTGGCGAGGTTCATCCTCGTCTTCGCTCTGAGGTCCCTTCCTTTTGTGTTCGGCGTTGAGTTTGCCGGCCTACTTGAAGACCCAACATTCTCTGTTGGTATGATTAGCTAGTTTATCGGGAGTGCCGTGGATCTGGCAGGGCCTGTCTAGGATTTTGTCCAGGTTGGATGGACTGTCCTTGTTGCCTTTAAATGGCTTCTTTCGTTGATCGGGTCTTGAGCCCCTATATCCGGCGTTTACCGCTGTATTTTCCGGGCTTTCTTCATTGTTCCGACGTTTGTTTTTATTGCGTCATGGTTTTCCATTGCCATCCCTGACCTCAAAGGTGCCCGGATCACTGGTGCTGCTACGGGCTAACCAACTGTCTTTGCCCGCGCAAAAGCGGATCATGAGTGTAGATAAGGCGGTCATTGTCCTTGGCTTTTCCTGGCCAAGGTGTGTGGCCAGCCATTCGCCCCGGACACTGTGTTTGAAGGCCGCTAAGGCTTCGGCGTCCGGACAGTTGACAATTTGGTTCTTCTTAGTGAGAAACCTGTTCCAAAGCTTACGGGCTGATTCTCCGGGTTGTTGGATTATGTGACTTAGATAGTCTGCATCCGGAGGCCGGACATAAGTCCCTTGGAAATTAGCCCCGAAAGCATCCTCAAGTTCTTCCCAGCTTCCGACGGAGTTTTCGGGGAGGCTTTTCAGCCAGTGCCTAGCTGGTCCTTTTAGCTTGAGGGGTAAATATTTAATGGCATGGAGATCATCTCCACGGGCCATGTGGATGTGAAGAATGAAGTCTTCTATCCAAACCGCGAGGTCCGTCATTCCATCATATGCCTCGATGTTTACAGGTTTGAACCCTTCTGGAAAATCATGTTCCAGCACCTCATCGGTGAAGCACAGGGGCCGTGCGGCACCCCTGTATCTAGCTATGTCATGGATTGGGTCCGACGGTTGTAATTTTCGGTATTGGTTCCAAGCTGGTAAATGGCCGGCGTGTTTTGTTTGATAATAGTGATCGCGTGTAGGAGCACGTTCCCTGGATCCATAGATGGACCTGGTTTTGCCAGCTTTTTGTCCAGGTCCTCGCGTAGATCGTGTTTCTGGTCCTGGGCCGCAACCTTCTTTCCTTTGCGGGGAGGGGGCACGGGCTTGTGTACGGCATTGCTAGCCGGTCTGTCGCGACCGCGAGGTGGTCGGTCTAGCCAGTCGGACGTATTGTTTTTCGGCTGTATAGGCGCGATGGCCTTGTCGTCGAATTCGGGCAGCATCTTACATTTAGGACAACTCTTTGTTTGGCGATTACCGCCGTAGTTTTCCTTAGCGTCTAGCACTTCGTTCCATCTGTCATTGAGCGTATCCTGTGTGGCTTTAAGCCGCTGCTTCTACTTCTTCAGGCTCCTTGCAGTGGTGATAAGCCTTTGGTGGAGGCGTTCTTGTTCTAATGGTTCCTCTGGGATGACAAACTCGTCGTCGCCTAGGCTGATCTCCTCTTCAGAGACAGGTTGGTAATTGCTATCTTCGGCGTCGCTATGGTTGGACAGCATCTCCGGACTGTGTTCACCGTCCTCTCGCATGCCCTACTCCAATGCTGGGTCTGCAGGGTCTTCGGATTGGTTCAAATTACCATCATCGTCCTTGACAATGTTGTTGTTTTTCCTTTTGCCTGATCGAGGTCGGCGTTTGGGACGCCGGCGTTTAGGAGGTTCATCGACAGGCATGCTGTTATTGCCGTCGCCCTCATTCTCCTTTGGTTTGTCCACAGATATGTCTCCAACGTATCTATGATTTTTTATTGTTCCATGCTATTATATCACCTGTTTTGGATGTTTATGGGCTTTACTTTACACTTTTATATCATTTCTAGGACTAACCTACTAACTGGAGGCCCAACCCGTATTGCTGTTTTTTTGCCTATTTCAGTGTTTTGAAGAAAAGAATATCAAACGGAGTCCAAACGGAATGAAACTTTCGGGCGCGTCATTTTTGGAACAAACGTGATCCAGAGGACTTGGAGTGCAAGTCGAGAAGCAATCAAGGAAGCCACGAGGGTGGAGGGCGCCCCCCTACTGGGCGTGCCCCCTATCTCGTGGGCCCCTCTGGCGTCCACTGACCTACTTCTTCCTCCTATATATACCCACGTACCCCAAGAACATCAAAGGCGACCACGAAAAACTATTTCCACCACTGTAACCTTCTATATCCACGAGATCCCATCTTGGAGCCTTCGCCGGCGCTCCGCCGGAGGGGGAATCGACCACGGAGGGCTTCTACATCAACACCATAGCCTCTCCGATGAGTTGTGAGTAGTTTACCACAGACCTTCGGGTCCATAGTTATTAGCTAGATGGCTTCTTCTCTCTCTTTGGATCTCAATACCATGTTCTCCTTGATCTTCTTGGAGATCTATTCGATGTAACTCTTTTTGCGGTGTGTTTGTCGAGATCCGATGAATTGTGGGTTTATGATCAAGTTTATCTATGAGAAATATTTGAATATCCTCTAAATTTTTTATGTGTGATTAAGTTATCTTTGCAAGTCTCCTCGAATTATCAGTTTGGTTTGGCCTACTAGATTGATCTTTCTTGCAATGGGAGAAGTGCTTAGCTTTGGGTTCAATCTGGTGGTGTCCTTTCCCAGTGACAGCAGGGGCAGCAAGGCACGTATTGTATTGCATGAGTTTATCCCTCTACATAATTTCATCTTTCTTAATGTGTTACTCTATTCTTTATGAACTTAATACTCTAGATGCATGCTAGATAGTGGTCGATGTGTGGAGAAATACTAGTAGATGCAGGTAGGAGTCCGTCTACTTGTCATGGACGTGATGCCTATATACATGATCATGCCTAGAAAATCTCATAATTATTCGCCTTTCTATCAATTGCTCGACAGTAATTTGTTCACCCACCGTAATACTTATGCTATCTTGAGAGAAGACACTGGTGAAACCTATGGCCCCCGGGTCTATCTTTTATCATATAAGCTTTCAATCTACTTTTATTTGCATCTTTACTTTTCCAATCTATATCATAAAATACCAAAAATGTATTTATCTTATCATATTATCTCTATCAAATCTCACTTTCGCAAGTGGCCGTGAAGGGATTAAAAACCCCTTTATTATGTTGGTTGCGAGTTCTTGTTTGTTTGTATAGGTGCGTGTGACTTTTGAGGAGCCTCCTACAGGATTGATACCTTAGTTCTCAAAAACTGAGGGAAATACTTATGCTACTATTGCTGCATCACCCTTTCCTCTTCAAGGAAAACCAACGCAAGCTTAAGACGTAGCAAGAAGGATTTCTGGCGCTGTTGCCGGGGAGGCTTCCACCAAGTCAAGTCAAGATTTGACCTCCCGCCAACGTGCGATTTCTGGCGCCGTTGCTGCGGAGGTCTTCGCTCAAGTCAAGACATACCAAGTACCCATCACAAACTCATCTCCCTCGCATTTACATTATTTGCCATTTGCCTCTCGTTTTCCTCTCCCCCACTTCTCCCTTGCTGTTTTATTCGCCCTCTCTTTCGCCTGCCCTCTTCTTCTTCCTCGCTCTTGTTTGCCGTTATGTCTGAAATTGGGGAGATATCGTCGATATGGACAATAATGATAATATGGAAAATTTGATGCTCCTACTAACGAACCCCCTATCTTGCATACTAAAAAGTTTCGAATCGGTAGTGGTAATATTATCGGAAAAGGGGTTATTCAAGATTTCTTTACTTGTGCCGGTGCTTTACCCTCTATGGGTGGTTCTATTCTTCATAGGACTAGTAGTCTTGCGGATGCTATCGCTATGCTTGTAGTTGAGCTTGAAAGACAATTTATGCATATGCATCCTTGCATACAAAGAATTTTCTTGGAATTTTCTAATATTGAGCATTCTTCCGTTAAGCGCGCCGCTGCTATCTTTCTGGCTTATGAGTTTAGATTTATAATAAGAGAGGCCAAAGAAATCTTTTCACACTATAGGGTGGACACCGGCCGTCCTCCCATAGAAGCGATCCTCTTTGATCAAGAGGAAATTAGGTGTTTTCAATCTTTGGACTATGTTGCTTTTAATTAAAACCTTAGAAAAAAGGTTCCTATCAATGTCCTAGTTGATAGAATTTCTGAACTTAATAATGATTTTGCTCTTCGAAACAATGAGCTAGGACACTCTCTTGAGTATAGGCTCACGAAGTTCTGCCAAAAGAATGCTTATAATGATGAATTAGTTGTGCAATATGAAGGGCCAAAGGAGGAACCCATACCTCCTGAGATTGATCTTGGGGACTTTTGTCCCATTAAATTTAGCCCTTTTGATTACTTTTGCTTGCCTCAAAGAAAACTTGCTGTTGAACGTAGAGAATATGAGATGAGTTTTCAAGATCTATCTTATTATGATGGCACTACTTAGATCTATCCTCGCTTTTATGCATAGCTAGGGGCGTTAAACGATAGCGCTAGTTGGGAGGCAACCCAATTTTATTTGTGCTTTTTATTTTTGTTTCTGTTTAGTAATAAATTTTGCATCAACCTTCTGTTTAGATATTTTTATGTTTTAATTAGTGTTTGAGCCAAGCAGAACCTATAGGATAACCTATGGTGATAGTTAATTTGATTTTGCTGAAAAACAGAAAATTTGCACGCACGAAAATAATTTTGTTAATTCACACAAACGTGCTTTTGCATTGATTCGTTTTGCTGTTGATCAATAGACGAATTGCCCAGGACTTCCTATTTTGGTAGAATTTTTAGAGTTCTAGAAGTATTCGAGAGTTACAGATTGCTACAGACTGTTCTGTTTTTGACAGATTCAGCCTTTCGTGTGTTGTTTGTGTTGGGGAACGTTGCAGAAAATTAAAATTTTTCCTACGGCTTCACCAAGATCTATCTATGAGTTCATCTAAGCAACGAGTAACGGGAGAGAGTTTGCATCTACGTACCACTTGTAGATCGCGTGCGGAAGCTTGCAAGGTGATGATGGAGTCGTACTCGAACGTGATTCAGATCACCGATGCCAAGTGCTGAACGGACAGCACCTCCGCGCTCAACACACGTGCGGGACGAGCGACGCCTCCTCCTTCTTGATCCAGCAAGGGGAAGGAGAGGTTGAGGAAGACAGCTCCACCGGCAAAGACGACGGCGTGGTGGTGGTGGAGAAGCAAGATCTCGGCAGTGGCTTCACGAGCTCTACAGAGGAGGAGATGTGTTGGGAGGGAGGGCTGCGCCTTGTGAGTTGGGTACAGCAGCCCCTCCCTCCCCCTTTATATAGGCCCCTGGGTGGCGGCCCCGAGATCCAATCTCAAGGGGGCGGCCAAGGGGTGGAGTGCCCCCAAGCCGGGTGGGCGCCCACCCCTAGGGTTTCAACCCTAGGCGCGGGGTGGGCCTGAGGCGCACCAGCCCCTTATGGGCTGGTTCCTTCCCCTTGGCCCACGGGCCCTCCGGATAGGTGGCCCCACTGTGGACCTCGACCCTTCCGGTGGTCCCAGATTTTACCGAAACCCCAAACTTTCCCGATGGCAAAACACCACTTCCTATACATTATTCTTTACCTCCGGACCCTTCCGAACTCCTCGTGACGTCCCGGATCTCATCCGGACTCAACAACATTCGTGGTCACATACTTGACTTCCTACTAACCCTAGCATCACCGAACCTTATGTGTAGACCCTACGGGTTGGAGACACGCAGACATGACCGAGACGACTCTCGGGCAATAACCAACAGCGGGTCTGATACCCATGTTGGCTCCTACATGCTCCTCGATGATTTCATCGGTTGAACCACGATGTCGAGGATTCGATCAAACCTCGTATGCAATTCCTTTGTCAATCGGTGCGTTACTTGCCCGAGACCCGATCGTCGGTATCCCAATACCTTGTTCGGTCTCGTTACGGCAAGTCACTTTACTCGTCATCAGTAATGCATGATCCCGTACAACACCTTGGTCACATTGAGCTCATTATGATGATGCATTACCGAGTGGGCCCAGAGATACCTCTCCGTCATGCGGAGTGACAAATCCCGCCTCGATCCGTGTCAACCCAACAGATACTTTCGGAGATACCTGTAATGCACCTTTATAGTCACCCAGCTTCGCCAGACGCTTTGATACACCCAAGGCACTCCTACGGTAACCGGAGTTACACGATCTCATGGTCGAAGGAAGAGATACTTGACATTCACAAAGCTTCTAGCAAACGAACTATACGATCTTTTATGCTATGCTTATGATTGTCTTGTCCATCACATCATTCTCCTAATGATGTGATCTCGTTATCAACGACATCCAATGTCCATAGTCGAAACCATGACTATCTATTGATCATAACGAGCTAGTCAACTAGAGGCTCACTAGGGACTCATTGGGTCTAAGTGTTCACACGTGTATTACGATTTCGGATAATACGCTTATAGCATGAACAAAAGACAATTATCATGAACATTGAAATATAATAACCCTTTTATTATTGCCTCTAGGGCATATTTCCAACAGTCTCCCACTTGCACTAGAGTCACCAATCTAGTTACATTGTGATGAATCGAACACCCATAGAGTTCTGGTGTTGATCATGTTTTGCACGCGAGAGAGGTTTAGTCAACGGATCTGCGACATTCAGGTCCGTGTGCACTTTGCAAATCTCTATGTCTCCATCTTGAACATTTTCACGGATGGAGTTGAAGCGACGCTTGATGTGCTCGGTCTTCTTGTGAAACCCAGGCTCCTTGGCAAGGGCAATAGCTCCAGTGTTGTCACAGAAGAGTTTGATCGGCCCCACCCATTGGGTATGACTCCTAGGTCGGTGATGAACTCCTTCACCCAAATCGCTTCATGCGCTGCCTCCGAGGCTGCCATGTACTCCGCTTCACACGTAGATCCCGCCACGACGCTCTCGCTTGCGGTACTGCACCAGCTCACCGCTCCACCATTCAACATATACACGATCCGGTTTGTGACTTAGAGTCATCCAGATCTGAGTCGAAGCTAAGCGCCGACGTAACCCTTTACGACGAGCTCTTCGTCTCCTCCATAAACGAAACATGTCCTTTGTCCTTTCGGTACTTCAGATATTCTTGACCGCTGTCAAAGTGTTCCTTGCGGGGTTACTTTGGTATCTTGCAACCAAACTTACGGCAAGGTTTACATCGGTCCGTACACAAGATGGCATACATAATAGATCCTATGGCTGAAGCATAGGGGATGACACTCATCTCTTCTTTATCTTTTGCCGTGGTCAGTGACTGAGCTGAGCTCAATTTCACACCTTGTAACATAGGCAAGAACCCCTTCTTGGACTGATCCATTTTGAACCTCTTCAAAATCTTATCAAGGTATGCGCTTTGTGAAAGACCTATGAGGTGTCTTGATCTATCTCTATAGATTTTGATGCCTAATATATAAGCAGCTTCTCCAAGGTCCTTCATTGAAAAACACTTGTTCAAATAGGCCTTAATGCTGTCCAGAAGTTTTGTATCATTTCCCATCAAGAGTATGTCATCTACATATAACAGGAGAAATGCTACAGAGCTCCCACTCACTTTCTTGTAAACGCAGGCTTCTCCATAAGTCTCAGATAAACCCAAACGCTTTGATCATCTCATCAAAGCGAATGTTCCAACTCCGAGATGCTTGCACCAGTCCATAAATGGATCGCTGGAGCTTGCATACTTTGTTAGCATTCGAGGATCGACAAAACCTTCGGCTGCATCATATACAGCTCTTCCTTAAGATGTCCATTAAAGAATGCCGCTTTGACGTCCATCTGCCATATCTCATAATCATAGTATGCGGCAATTGCTAACATGATTCGGACGGACTTAAGCTTCGCCACGGAGAGAATGTCTCGTCAGAGTCAATCCCTTGAACTTGTCGATAACCCTTAGCGACAAGTCGAGCTTTATAGATGGTAACATTTCCATCCGCGTCCGCCTTCTTCTTAAAAATCCATTTATTTTCTATCGCCGATCATCGGGCAAGTCTGTCAAAGTCCATACTTTGTTTTCATACATGGATTCTATCTTGGATTTCATGGCCTCAAGCCATTTGTTGGAATCCGGGCCCGCCATTGCTTCTTCATAGTTCAAGGTTCATTGTTGTCTAGCAACATGATTTCCATGACAGGTTGCCGTACCACTGCAGTGCGGAACGTGTCCTTGTGGACCTTCAAGCTCAAGAGTAACTTGATCCAAGTACCTTGATCATCATCAATGATTTCCTCTTGATCGGTGTGGGCATCACAGAACGGTTTCTGCTACCGCACCACTTTCCCGCTCGAGAGGTAGTACTTCATCGAAGTTCTACTTTCCTCCCACTTACTTCTTTCGAGAGAAACTCTTTTCCGAAAGCATCCGTTCTTGGCAACAAAATCTTGCCTTCAGATCTTAAGTAGAAGGTATACCCGACAGCTTCCTTAGGGTATCCTATGAATACGCATTTTCCGACTTGGGTTCGAGCTTTTCAGTTTGAAGTTTCTTGACATAAGCATCGCATCCCCAAACTTTTAGAAACGACACTTAGGTTTCTTCCCAAACCATAATTCATACGGTGTCGTCTCAACGGATTTAGACGGTGCCCTATTTAAAGTGAATGTAGCTGTCTCTAGAGCGTATCCCCAAAATGATAGCGGTAAATCGGTAAGAGACATCATAGACCGCACCATATCCAATAGAGTGCGACACGACGTTCGGACACACCGTTTACCGAGGTGTTCCAGCGGCGTGAGTTGTGAAACGATTCCACATTTTCTTAAGTGTGTACCAAATTCGTGACTTAAGTATTCTCCCCACGATCCGATCAGAGGAACTTTATCTTACGGTCACGTTGATTCTCTACCTCACTCTGAAATTCCTTGAACTTTTCAAAGGTCTCGACTTGTGTTTCATTAAGTAGACATACCATATCTACTCAAGTCATCGGTGAGAGTGAGAACATAACGATATCCTCCATGAGCCTCAACGCCATTGGACCGCACACATCGGTATGTATGATTTCCAACAAGTTGGTTGCTCGCCCATTGTTCCGAGAACGGAGTCTTGGTCATCTTGCCTAAGAGGCAAGGTTCGCATGTGTCAAACGATTCATAATCAAGAGACTCTAAAAGTCCATCAGATGGAGCTTCTTCATGCGCTTGACACCAATGTGACCAAGGCGGCATGTACACAAGTATGTGGGACTATCGTTATCAACTTTACATCTTTTGGCATCCACACTATGAACATGTGTAATATTACGCCGAGATTCATTAAGAATAAACCATTGACCATCGGAGCATGACCATAAAACATATCTCTCATATAAATCGAACAACCATTATTCTCAGACTTAAATGAGTAGCCATCTCGATCAAACGAGATCCAGATACAATGTTCATGCTCAAACTTGGCACTAAATAACAATTATTGAGGTTTAAAACTAATCCCGTAGGTAAATGTAGAGGCAGCGTGTCGACGGCGATCACATCGACCACGAACCATTCCCGACGCCAAGATCGTCACCTCGCCCTTCGCCAGCCTCCGTTTATTCCGCAGCTCCTGCTGTGAGTTACAAATATGAGCAACGGCACCGTATCAAATACCGTGAGTTACTACGAGTAATCGGTAAGGTACACATCAATTACATGTATATCAAATATACCTTTGGTGTTGCCGGCCTTCTTATCCGCTAAGTATTTGGGGCGTTCCGCTCAAAGGTCCCTTCCCTTGCAATAAAAGCACTCGCCTCGTGCTTGGGTCCATTCTTTGACTTCTTCCCAAGAACAAAGCTTACGGGCGCGGCAACATCTTTGCCGCCCTTCTTGAAGTTCTTCTTACCCTTGCCCTTCTTGAACTTAGTGGTCTTATTGACCATCAACACTTGATGTTCTTTCTGATTTCAGCCTCTGCGACTTCAAGATCGAGAACACTTCGGAATGGTCTTTACCATCCCTCGCATGTTGTAGTTCATCACAAAGCTCTTGTAGCTTGGTGGGAGCGATCGAGGATTCTGTCAATGACCGCCTCATCTGGAGGTTAATGTTCAACTGGGTCATACTGCGTGCAACCTGCATATCTTCGTGATGTGTTCATCGACAGTAACTGTTCTCCTCCATCTTACAACTATAGAACTTGTCGGAGACATCATATCTCTCGACCGGGCATGAGCTTGAAAACTAGTTTCAGCTCTTCAACATCTCATATGCTCCGTGATGCTCAAAACGCTTTTGGAGCCCCGGTTCTAAGTTGTAGAGCATGCTGCATCGAACGAGGGAGTAATCATCAAGACGAGTTTGCTGCGCTCATAACGCCTTGGTTCTTCGACGGAGCGGCACCTAGCGGTCCTTCTAGGACATATTGCTTCTGGCAGCTATGAGGATGATCTCGTGTTCCGGACCCATCCGTATAGTTGCTGCCATCATCTTTCAGCTTGGTTTTCTAGGAACGCGTTGAAGTTCATGTTGACATTAGCGCTGGCCATTGATCTACAAGACATATTTGCAAAGGTTTTAGACTAAGTTCATGATAATAAAGTTCTTTAATCAAAATTATGAACTCCCACTTAGATTAGACATCCTCTAGTCATCTAAGTGTTACACGATCCGAGTCGACTAGCCCGTGTCCGATCATCACGTGAGACGGACTAGTCATCGCCGGTGAACATCTTCATGTTGATCGTATCTTCCATACGACTCGTGTTCGACCTTTCGGTCTCCGTGTTCCGAGGCCATGTCCGCACATGCTAGGCTCGTCAAGTTAACCCTAAGTGTTTTCGCTGTGTAAACTGTCTTACACCCGTTGTATGTGAACGTAAGGATCCATCACACCGATCATCACGTGGTGCTTAGAAACGACGAACTGTAGCAACGGTGCACGCTAGGGGAGAACACTTCTTGAAATTTTGTAAGGGATCATCTTATTTACTACCGTCGTCCCTAAGTAAACAAGATGCATAAACATAATAAACATCACATGCAATTATATAGTTGTGACATGATATGGCCAATATCATCAAGCTCCATTGATCTCCATCTTCGGGCTCCATGATCATCTTGTCACCGCTTGACACCATGATCTCCATCATCATGATCTCCATCATCGTGTCTTCATGAAGTTGTCACGCCAACGACTACTTCTACTTCTATGACTAACGCGTTTAGCAATGAAGTAAAGTAGTTTACATGGCGCTCTTCAATGACACGCAGGTCATACAAAAATAAAGACAACTCCTATGGCTCCTGCCGTTGTCATACTCATCGACATGCAAGTCGTGAATCCTATTACAAGAACATGATCTCATACATCACAATTCATCATTCATCACAACTTCGCCATATCACATCACATGATCAATCGCTGCAAAAACAAGTTAGACGCCCTCTAGTTGTTGTTGCATCTTTTACGTGGCTGCGATTGGGTTCTAGCAAGAACGCTTTCTTACCTACGAATCACCACAACGTGATTTTGTCAACTTCTATTTACCCTTCATAAGGGCCCTGTTCATCGAATCCGCCCAACTAAAGTGGGAGAGACAGACACCCGCCAGCCACCTTATGCAACTAGTGCATGTCGATCGGTGGAACCGGTCTCACGTAAGCGCATATGTAAGGTTGGTCCGGGCCGCTTCATCCCACAATACCGCTGAGCAAGAAACGACTAGTAGAGGCAAGTAAGATGACAAGATCAACGCCCACAACAAATTGTGTTCTACTCGTGCATTAGAGAACTACGATAGACCTAGCTCATGATGCCACTGTTGGGGAACGCTGCGAAAAATTAAAATTTTCCTACGGCTTCACCAAGATCTATCTATGAGTTCATCTAAGCAACAAGTAACGGAGAGAGTTTGCATCTACGCACCACTTGTAGATCGCGTGCGAAGCTTGCAAGGTGATGATGGAGTCGTACTCGAACGTGATTCAGATCACCGATGCCAAGTGCTGAACGGACAGCACCTCCGCTGCTCAACACACGTGCGGGACGAGCGACGCCTCCTCCTTCTTGATCCAGCAAGGGGAAGGAGAGGTTGAGGAAGACAGCTCCACCGGCAGACGACGACGGCGTGGTGGTGGTGGAAGCAAGATCTCGGCTGTGGCTTCACGAGCTCTACGGAGGAGGAGATGTGTTGGGAGGGAGGGCTGCGCCTTGAGTTGGGTACAGCAGCCCCTCCTCCCCCTTATATAGGCCCCACAGGTGGCTGCCCCGAGATCCAATCTCCGTGGGGCGGCGGCCAAGGGGGTGGAGTGCCCCTGCCGTGTGGGCGCCCACCCCTAGGGTTTCAACCCTAGGCGCGGGGTGGGCCTAGGGGCGCACCAGCCCCTGTGGGCTGGTTCCTTCCCTTGGCCCACGGGCCCTCCGGATAGGTGGCCCCACCGGTGGACCTCGACCCTTCCGTGGTCCCAGATTTTACCGAAACCCCAAACTTTCCCGATGGCTGAAACACCACTTCCTATACATTATTCTTTACCTCCGACCCTTCCGAACTCCTCGTGACGTCCGGATCTCATCCGGACTCAACAACATTCGTGGTCACATACTTGACTTCCTACTAACCCTAGCGCCACCGAACCTTATGTGTAGACCCTACGGGTTCGGGAGACACGCAGACATGACCGAGACGACTTTCGGGCAATAACCAACAGCGGGTCTGGATACCCATGTTGGCTCCCACATGCTCCTCGATGATTTCATCGGTTGAACCACGATGTCGAGGATTCGATCAAACCTCAGTATGCAATTCCTTTGTCAATCGGTACGTTATTTGCCCGAGACCCGATCGCCGGTATCCCAATACCTTGTTCAGTCTCACATTCGGCAAGTCACTTTACTCGCATCGTAATGCATGATCCCGGCCAACACCTTGGTCACATTGAGCTCATTATGATGATGCATTACCGAGTGGGCCCAGAGATACCTCTCCGTCATACGGAGTGACAAATCCCGCCTCGATCCGTGTCAACCCAATGATACTTTCGGAGATACCGTAATGCACCTTTATAGTCACCCGCCACGCCAGTGACGCTTGATACACCCAAGGCACTCCTACGGTAACCGGAGTTACACGATCTCATGGTCGAAGGAAGAGATACTTGACATTCGCAAAGCTTCTAGCAAACGAACTATACGATCTTTTATGCTGTGCTTATGATTGTCTTGTCCATCACATCATTCTCCTAATGATGTGATCTCGTTATCAACGACATCCAATGTCCATAGTCAGGAAACCATGACTATCTATTGATCATAACGAGCTAGTCAACTAGAGGCTCACTAGGGACTCATTGGGTCTAAGTGTTCACACGTGTATTACGATTTCCGGATAATACAGTTATAGCATGAACAAAAGACAATTATCATGAACATTGAAATATAATAATCCTTTTATTATTGCCTCTAGGGCATATTTCCAACAGTTTGCTTATTTTGATGCATCTATGGCTAGTAGGTAAGGGTATGAACCATAGAGAAGTTGAAATACAGTAGGTTTAACACTAATATAAATAAAGAATTATTTCATTACAGTACCTTATGTGGTGGTTTTTCTTTCTTTCACTAACGGAGCTTATGAGATTTCCTGTTGAGTTTTGTGTTGTGAAGTTTTCAAGTATTGGGTAAAGATTTGATGGACTATGGAATAAGGAGTGGCAAGAGCCTAAGCTTGGGGATGCCCATGGCACCCCAAGATATTCAAGAATAGCCAAAAGCCTAAGCTTGGGGATGCCCCCGGAAGGCATCCCCTCTTTCGTCTTCGTTTATCGGTAACTTTACTTGGAGCTATATTTTTATTCACCACATGATATGTGTTTTGCTTGGAGCGTCTTGTATGATATTGGTACTTGATTTTTAGTTTTCCGCAATCATACTTGCTGTACACACCTTTTGGGAGAAATCCACTTGATTAGGATTTATTAGAATACTCTATGTGCTTCACTTATATATTTTGAGCTAGATAGTATTTAGTCTAGTGCTTCACTTATATCTTTTAGAGCACGGCGGTGGCTTAATTTTGAAGAAATTTTTGATCTCTCATGCTTCACTTATATTATTTTGAGAGTCTTTTATAACAGCATGGTATTTGCTATGGTTATGAATTTGGTCCTAGAATGATGAGCATCCAAGTTGGGTATAATAAAAACTATCATAGAAAGTGCATTAAACACTAGGATCAATTTGATGCTTGATAACTGTTTTGAGATATAAAGGTGGTAATTTAAGAGTCATGCTAGTGGCTAATTATGAAATTAAGAAATACTTGTGTTGAAGTTGGCAAGTCCCGTAGCATGCACATATGGTAAAAGTTGTGTGACAAATTTGTTGCATGAGGTGCTCTTTTAATTGTCTTCCTTATGAGTGGAGGTCAGGATCGCGCGATGGTTAACTCCTACCAACCCTTCCCCTAGGAGCATGCGTAGTAGTACTTTGCTTCGAGGACAAGTAGACTTTTGCAATAAGTATATGAGTTCTTTATGACTAATGTGAGTCCATGGATATACGCACACTCACCCTTCCACTTTGCTAGCCTCTATTGTGCCGCGCAACTTTCGCCGGTATCATGCACCCATTATTTACCTTCCTCAAAATAGCCACTATACCTACCTATTATGTCATTTCCATAGCCATTCCGAGATATATTGCCATGCAACTTTCCACCATTCCGTTATTATGACACGCTCCATCATTATCATATTGCTCCTTGCATGATCATGTAGTTGACATCGTATTTGTGGCAAGGTCACCCTCATAATTTTCATACATGTCACTCTTGATTCATTGCATATCCCGGAACACCGCCGGAGGCATTCATATAGAGTCATATCTATCTATTATATAATTAAAACATAAGTAAAAGAAGCCATCACGTTCATCCACACAGATTAAAATATCTCGACCATTAATAATTTAATATGAACGGATGAGATTTAAAGATATAACGTTACACACAAATATTATGTTTAGGCATATATACTGTGTTGCACGTAGAAACTCGGTCACGTACACATGTCATCTATGATGGAAAAGTGCCATCACAATCACGTATATGAAAAAGACACGTACAAGTTTACTAGGCTAGCCGCAAAAAAAAGTTTACTAGGCCAACCCCCAGCACGTGGTGTTCAAAAGAAAAACACCAGCACGTGCGTGTTTTGTAGGAGTACATGAAAAGGTGAAACAATGAGTTAAAAGTCCATTGATGGAAAAAAAAGAAAATAAAAGTCCATGTCTAATACGGCTATGCACCTGTGTTGGAAAAAAGGGTAGAGTCCATACCCCATAATACGGCTGCTTACCTGTCACGTGTCCTGTGTTTTGTTTTTGGAAAAGTACGGCTGCTATTTGCTGGAAGAAAGTACGTATAGCATATATCTCCCACGTTTTAGCGTATGCGATGAGTTCCAGCGATGCAAAAAAAAAAATCCTACGCCCATGAATCCATCACATGCATGACCAAAGATAAAAAACAATTCATCTCGAAAAAAAAGATAAAAAACAATTGATATATTTTTGGTAAGAACATGCACAAGAAAGCTGATTGGTTTTCGGCAAGAACACACACGTCACGACTGATTGGTCTCTCTGACAAGAATACGCATGGCATATGGCTGATCGATTTCCGGCTAGACTATTCACGTGTGCAAGCTGAGAACCACACGGACACACATCCATCGCCCCATATGGCCTCTATACAAAGGCTCAACTAAAATAGACATGAGCACACTATGCATGTGTACACGTCTGGACACTTGGCCAAACACGAGCAGAACCATATAGACAATGACGATGTCAAACGTCCGTCAAGCACTAGAGGAACATATCCATTGATGTGGATAATGCCCACACACCCGTTGTCTATTGGATAGTAGACTTCGACATATTGGAGCATTGAAAAATGTCAGAGATGCCATGACAGACAGATGGAAGGCATGGCAACAACGCCATCATCTTACTGCATATATTGTGCATCTCATAGATGCTTCCACCCCCAACAAGTTTCATAAATCAAACTTCGTAGGTACGCTGTAAATAAACAATTATCACAATGGCTTCCCCGCCAGGAAACGTCTCTGGCTTACAACAAGTTGAGTGAGGTCACTAAATGGTTAATGTGAAAATCACAAAGAAGAGATACCGCACAAAAAGGTTATTGAGAAGAGAAAAATTAAGGGTTTAATTATGATATATGCACAATAAATTATTCTATATAACAAGGTTATGAAAAGAAAAAAAAATATGGACCATACAATTAAAAAATAAATGTTCCAATGGAAAAACATTTAAAGGAACATTTAATACAAAAAGAGATGTAAGGTCAAAAAAATATAGGGAGTCTACTTGTGCAAATAGTATTGTATGTTAAAGTGATATTTCGATTCTTGATACTCCATCCTGCAAAACAGTGTTATTGAGAAGAGAAAAATATGTGTTTAATAGACACAGTGGTCTATTCTATATAACGAGGTCATGAAAAAATATGGACCATATAATAATAAAATAAATGGTCCCATGGAAAACAATTAAAGTAAAATCTAATACCAAAAGAGATGCAAGGCAAAAATTATATGAAGAGTGTAGTTGTACAAAAAATATTTGATGTTCAAGAGATATTCCTATTCTCGACACTCCATGTCACTTAGGGTTATTTAGCATAGGTAGGAGATAGATCTAAGACAAAGTCATCCCCCTTTAAAACACTTTATATTTCCCTTAGATCGAGCATAATGCAAGTAATCAATCAGAGCATAGAGAGCCATCTTATTATATTTTCATAAAGAAAAACTGCAGCGGACTAAGTATGCTCATATCAAAATAAGTATGCAATTAAGAAATCCATCATCGCTAAGTCGCAAAGGGAGGCGATACAAATTAAAAACAAATCTTTGAATAGGTTTAAGGTACACACACACACCTTTTGAGAAACATCAAGTGCATAATCTAGCCGCGCAAATGCGCGGGTCACCCCGCTAGTTTTGTTCTAAGTGTTGAGTTGTAATTCTCGAGTTGTAAATCAATAAAAGTGTGATGATCTTCATTATTAGAGAATTGTCCCAAGTGAGAAAAGGATGACAAGGACTATGATTCCCCCACAAGTCGGGATGAGACTTCAGACTTCAAAAAAAAAAGAAAAAGGCCAAAATAAAAAAAGAGAAAGGCCAAAATAAAAAAAGAGAAAGGCCAAATAAAAAAATAAAAAAATGAGAGAAAAAGAGAGAAGGGACAATGCTACTATCTCTTTTGCACACTTGTGCTTCAAAATAGCACCGTGATCTTCATGATAGAGAGTCTCTTGTGTCGTCACTTTCATATACTAGTGGGAATTTTTCATTATAGAACTTGGCTTGTATATTCCAATGATGGGCTTCCTCAAAATTCCCTAGGTCTTCCTGAGCAAGCGAGTTGGATGCACACCCACTTAGTTTCTTTTGTTGAGGTTTCATACATTTATAGCTCTAGTGCATGCGTTGCATGGCAATGCCTACTCACTCACATTGATATCTATTGATGGGCATCTCCATAGCCCGTTGATACGCCTAGTTGATGTGAGACTATCTTCTCCCTTTTTGTCCTCACAACCACCACCATATACCACCATAGTGCTATGTACATGGCTTGCGCTCATGTATTGCGTCAGAGTTGAAAAAGCTGAAGCGCGTTAAAAAGTATGAACCAATTGCTTGGCTGAAACCGGGGTTGTGCATGATGGGAGTATTTTGTGTAATGAAAATGAAGCATGGCCTAACTATATGATTTTGTAGGGATAAGCTTTCTTTGGCTATGCTATTTTGATAGGACATGATTATTTGTTAGTATGCTTCAAAGTATTATTATTCTTATGTTTTATAAGCTTTTATCTTGAATCATTTGGATCTGAACAATCATGCCACAATAAAGAAAATTACATTGAGAATTATGCTAGGTAGCATTCCACATCAAAAATTCTCTTTTTATCATTTACCTACTCGAGGACGAGCAGGAATTAAGCTTGGGGATGCTTGATATGTCTCCAACGTATCTATAATTTTTTATTGTTCCATGCTATTATATTACCCGTTTTGGATGTTTATGGGCTTTACTTTACACTTTTATATCATTTTTGGGACTAACCTACTAACCGGAGGCCCAGCCCGTATTGCTGTTTTTTTTGCCTATTTCAGTGTTTTGAAGAAAAGGAATATCAAACGAAGTCCAAACGGAATGAAACTTTCGGGAGCGTGATTTTTGGAACAAACGTGATCCAAAGGACTTGGAGTGCAAGTCGAGAAGAAATCAAGGAAGCCACGAGGGTGGAGGGCGCGCCCCCTATCTCGTGGGCCCCTCGGGCATCCACCGACCTACTTCTTCCTCCTATATATACCCACGTACCCCGAGAACATCAAAGGCGACCACGAAAAACTATTTCCACCACCGTAACTTTCTGTATCCGTGAGATCCCATCTTGGAGCCTTCGCCGGCGCTCCACCGGAGGGGGAATCAACCACGGAGGGCTTCTACATCAACACCATAGCCTCTCCGATGAGTTGTGAGTAGTTTACCACAGACCTTCGGGTCCATAGTTATTAGCTAGATGGCTTTTCTCTCTCTTTGGATCTCAATACCATGTTCTCCTTGATCTTCTTGGAGATCTATTCGATGTAACTCTTTTTGTGGTGTGTTTGTCGAGATCCGATGAATTGTGGGTTTATGATCAAGTTTATCTATGGGAAATATTTGAATATCCTCTAAATTGTTTTATGTGTGATTAAGTTATCTTTGCAAGTCTCCTCGAATTATCAGTTTGGTTTGGCCTACTAGATTGATCTTTCTTGCAATGGGAGAAGTGCTTAGCTTTGGGTTCAATCTTGTGGTGTCCTTTCCCAAAGGATGTTAGGGCAGCAAGGCACGATTGTATTGTGGCCATCAAGGATAAAAAGATGGGGTTTATATCATATTGCATGAGTTTATCCCTCTACATCATGTCATCTTTCTTAATGTGTTACTCTGTTCTTTATGAACTTAATACTCTAGATGCATGCTGGAAGTGGTCGATGTGTGGAGTAATAGTAGTAGATGCAGGCAGGAGTCGGTCTACTTGTCATAGATGTGATGCCTATATACATGATCATGCCTAGATAATCTCATAATTATTCACTTTTCTATCAATTGCTCGACAGTAATTTGTTCACCCACCGTAATACTTATGCTATCTTGAGAGAAGACACTAGTGAAACCTATGGCCCCGGGTCTATCTTTTATCATATAAGCTTTCAATCTACTTTTATTTGCACCTTTACTTTTCCAATCTATATCATAAAATACCAAAAATATATTTATCTTATCATATTATCTCTATCAGATCTCACTTTCGCAAGTGGCCGTGAAGGGATTAAAAACCCCTTTATTGCGTTGGTTGCGAGTTCTTGTTTGTTTCTGTAGGTGCGTGGGACTTTTGAGGAGCCTCCTACTAGATTGATACCTTGGTTCTCAAAAACTTGAGGGAAATACTTACGCTACTATTGCTGCATCACCCTTTCCTCTTCAAGGAAAACCAACGCAAGCTCAAGACGTAGCATCCACCATGTATATATCATATGACGATGTAGCCGTCCACTACCCTAAAGGTGGTGGTTTTTGAGGCTCAGCAGGCCGAGGTTTCTGGGGCCCTGGAAGGAGCTGCCGCAGAACGATTGCAACCCCAAGCTCTGGAGGCAGGGGCTTCTGATGCCCAGGATGGTGGCTCCAGAGTGGTTGCTGACGGTGAGGAGCCCTCCAATGTCCCCGGGGCCGTGAGACAGAAGGTCTCACCGGGTGCCCCTGCCCTTGGGAGCCCCGCTCCAGATGCCACGCCGAGCGCTCCCCCTCCTGAGGATCACCCGTCGGGGTCCGGTCAGCCCCGCGTGTGCCTCGAGTCGCTCCTGAAGAGGAAGAGGTCCCCGTGCCGCAACGACGGCACCCATCGGCCGCTGAAGCCGAGGAGATACATCGGTGCCGATGAGTAAGTACCTTTGCTCTTGACCTCCTCGCGCGCCGTGTTTTCTCATGGCTGGGGTTTTGCAGGCCCCTCATGAAGGCAAAACGTCAGGAGGCAGGCATCCCCAAGGACCCCCAGCTTGACACCTGCGTGCCGCCCCTAGCGCCCCAATCCTGCGCGGGGCGTGGGACCAACTCCAGTTGACGCGACGTCGCGAGGGTGCCCCGGAACCGGGCCCCATGCTCCCTCTCCCCGCGACTCTGCCGGTGAGACGGGGGGTGCACCTGTGATCCTTCCTCTTGTCATTGCCGGCAGGGGGGCCCCTGGGCAGCCTTCGTCTTCAAGCTGTGGGGCTACACCAGCTAGCCCCCGGCCGGCGACTGGCGGAGCACCCAACGCCTCCCGAGCGGCCTCCAAAGCCGGTGAATGTCTTGGCGATGAGCTCGCGCTCGCTCGCGGGCGCAGTGCGGTGCCCTTCGGGCTCTTCTGTCAAGCGATGCATGCGATGGTCCATCTTGGCGGGGAGCTTGCCAACGTCGACACTAGGCTTGAGGCAGAGAACCGCCGCCTGGAGGATGAGTGGCGGTGGATGAAGGTTGCCATCAACCTTGGGAAGCTTCAGCGTGACGAAGCCCAAGCGCGCGCGGCAGCCTCGCTCGCGGCTTCTCGCGAAGCTTGCACCAGCGCCATGAGGCGTCTGAGGAGCGGGAGCGAGATTTTCTGTCTTCTGCGGCTCTGCAGCACGAAGTCGAGGAGCATCGCGCCCTGCTGGCCTCCTCACCAGGCGAGGTGGCCCTTGCCGAGGCAGAGCTCTTGAGGCGCCATGAAGACTTGACGCTGGAGACCGTGGAACACAGCTTGGTGTTGGAGAGGCTGGAGGTGAGGGAGCGACAGGCCGCCATGGCTGAGGACGCCGTCGTCGCCCGAGAAGCTCAGGTCCAGGTGGAGGTGGAGGAGAGGGTGACTAAGGCACGCGCTGAGCTGGCTGGAAGACACCGCCTGGACCTGGAGCTGCTCAAGGCTGAGCTGGAGGGCCGCACCTCCGCCCTGAAGACCGAGCTGCAGTCTGTGGAGCAGGGTGAGAGCGCTGCCCGAGGAGCCCTGACTTCCTCCGAATCTGCCCTGAACAAGGTAGTCAGAATCCCGACTCGACTGCTAGAATCCTACGACTTCACGACCCTACGGAAGCATGTCGATCCAAGTCCCACTATGAATCCAGATCAGGTAGAATCCATGTTGAGTCGCGATCCAACTCATAGAATCCTGTAGAAAATTGTAGAATCCCGATTATGCTATGGACTATATCGGATTCTACTAATTTATCTAAGCCATATGTTTAGTTGTAGCACAATCTATGCCATTATCCTGATCCCTTTTCGCATGACTCATGACCCTTTATTCCCCTCCCAAGTCCAAACGCTCAGCCGTTGACACCTTTGATCTGGCTCTCTAAAACCCTAGATCAAAATTGAGGATCAGGCTTGTCGACAGATGAAATTGACGTTAGAAGGAGGATGCGTCAACATTGATCAGAGAAGGAGAGCAAGAGCCTTCAAGGTTCAACACTACAGGTCAGCTATACAAGTGATCGGCCATTCACATACTCTAATAAACCTCCTAAGTAAATCTCGCATGTTGAAGATTTAAATGTTTATATATTTCCATCCCATATATGTTCCATAAATGTAAGCTAGCATTGATGTGTACGTTTTTTGCTCTATAGTTAGTGTTAAACTCTATAGAACCCATATAAATTTCTGGCGTGGATAGAAAATATCTTATTTGAGTGAATCTAGTAGAATCCTCGATTCCACGACTCGATACTACGACTCGATTCTGTCTAAGAAAAATCGATCCGGCTCCGAATCCCGACTCTGACTACCTTGGCCCTGAATTCTGCCTATGCCAAGATATCCTATCTCCAGAATCAAGTCGAAGACACCACCTCCCTCCTAAAGAAGGCTTCGAGTGAAAAGAGCCGCCGCCTGACATTGGAACACGAGCACGGCTCTATGCTCCAAGGTTTGCGCATCAGAGCCAACAATGCCTTGGGTGCTATTTGTGACGAGAGTGCCCCTCACCTGCATGAGAGCAACTACGCCAGCCATTTCAACTTCTTCACTAATATCGTGACCCGCCTGGAAGATCAGGGTGCAAAAGCTCGCCAACTTGTCGAGGAGAGGAGCCGGGGTCTCCTCGGGTGTGCACTCTCACGCATCTTCAGCAACCTCCTGAATATTGATTCCCACTTTGATTTCGGCACCGTGCTAGCCCCCGTGCCTACGGCCACCCAAGACAAGCTCTCCAAGTTGGTGGATGGCCATGTGGACGCCTTTGTGAAGGAGATGACTCCTGAGGACGACAGGGCTGTGCTCGCGGCCGAAGAAGCTGGCGCGGGTGGTGATGACGAGGAGGGTGGCAGCTACGACACAAGTAGCGCGAATGGGAGCGACGAAGAAGGCGCGTCCTGCTAGGCCCGTGTTTCTTTTGCTTTGACCTGTATGACGAAAACTTGAACGCATTCTTGCGAGAGCATTTTGAAAAGGGGGTGCCCCTTATGATGTGTGAGATTGCTAAATGCTTTTGAAATAACACCAGGAGCAAGGCCCCACAGGGCTGCAGGTCACTGAGCAAGGTAGTTGTTTATGACTTATCTTGGGTTTCAGGGGTCTTGAGTGAGGCCTGGTGTTGCAGCTGAGCCCCGTCTCCTGAGGCGAGCCTGCTGCGGGCTCGTAAGGTTCTGTGCCTCTCGAGGGGCCTGCCAGCCTGCCGAAGAGTGCCTAGTGAGAAGCCCAATGCCAAACCATGGTGAGGTGGGCGCGCGAGGCGGCCGCACCCTGATTGGCACTAGTGCGTACACCGTACCCAGCCCCCTCTCGCGAGGTGCTTGAGGGCAGGGTAGCAATCACGAGACCCAGAAAGAACGCAAGAACTAAAGGCAAGAGAGCGACACGAACGAGAAAACTCCCCCCATTTTTATAAACACACGAAAAACAAACTGCTTCAAAAAGTCGACAAGCAAGTACAAAAAGGAGGCAAAAAGCAGACGGCCGCGTCCGGCGCCTAGCTAGTCTTCAGTCCTTAGTCTTCGGTCTTCTCACCAGCGCGGAGCTGAGTGCTTCCCCTAGCTGGGCATAGTTATTGGGGACAATGTCGACGGCCAGCGTGGAGCATTGTGCTTCCACTAGGACGTGGGCGGGAGCCCCCGTGAAGCCCCAGGGCGGCACTCAGGAGACACCGGGGCGTGTACAGCCCCACTCATTATTACGTGAGAGTGTCACGAGCGGAGACCTTCACAGGCCGGAGCCTTGCTTCATGTCACCCGACGAGGACCCCATCGTGCGCCACCCCTGACCACCATTGGGGAGAACGGAAACACCAGGACAAGACCAAGGGGATAGGGGAACGCTAGCGGCGTCCTCGGCGACTGTAGGCCCCCGCACCAGGGAGAAGGGATCGCCGGCGCCTTCCTCGATGGGGAACCTACCCTCCAGGCAGGGCCCTGCTCCGTGCGGCGTGAGGAGGGCCCTGCCGCCGGGCTTCCCCCGTGTTGCTCCCAATGTCCTCCGCGCTCATGCGGGGGATCCATCGTCCTGAGAGTCCCGGTGGCAGCTGCACCCTGGTTCACCTGCGATCCATGGTCAGCGTAAGCATGCTCCTGCGATGTTAGCTATACCCAGAGGCTGTCACCATTGGAGATGTTGGTGGGGCTTGGTAGTGGCTCAAAGGAGAGCTCGACCTCGTTTATATCCAACGCCCAGCCTGGCGTGGGGGATCGGATGGGGCCCTCTCCCCGCGTGTGCCTTGGATCCATCGCAACGGGGACGTAGGCTTCTAGGTTGTTCGCACCAGAACCACCGCCCGGCTGCCTTACGTTCCCGCCTTCTTCAGCCGCCCTCTAGTCCTGCTGGCTAGGGGTCAGCACTCCAGCGCGGCCCCTGGTGATGTCGCCTGGAGTAGCCCCGCACCGAGGGAGCATGTTCGGGGTGGCGCGGGCTGCTCCGTGGGGCTGGTCAACCTCTGGGGCCCCTGGGAGGGGGCGCGCGGGTGTGTCGAGGATGAGCACACGCCCCCACAACCGCCTACGATGTGGGTAGGGTGCAGAACAGCGCTGCCCCCCTGCATGCTGCATCTAGTAGCTCGGCGACCTATTCCAGCAGGGCGTCGCGGCCGCTCTCCAGCAGCTGCTACGTCTTGAGCTTGCATTGGTTTTCCTTGAAGAGGAAAGGGTGATGCAGCAAAGTAGCGTAAGTATTTCCCTCAGTTTTTGAGAACCAAGGTATCAATCCAGTAGGAGGCTCCTCAAAAGTCCCACGCACCTACACAAACAAACAAGAACCTCGCAACCAACGCAATAAAGGGGTTGTCAATCCCTTCACGGCCGCTTGCGAAAGTGAGATCTGATAGAGATAATATGGTAAGATAAATATTTTTGGTATTTTTATGATATAGATTGGAAAGTAAAAGATGCAAATAAAAGTAGATGGAAAACTTATATGATAAAAGATAGACCCAGGGGCCATAGGTTTCACTAGTGGCTTCTCTCAAGGTAGCATAAGTATTACGGTGGGTGAACAAATTACTGTCGAGCAATTGATAGAAAAGCGCATAGTTATGAGATTATCTAGGCATGATCATGTATATAGGCATCACGTCCGTGACAAGTAGATCGAAACGATTCTGCATCTACTACTATTACTCCACACATCGACCACTCCTGCCTGCATCTAGAGTATTAAGTTCATGAAGAACAGAGTAACGCATTAAGAAAGATGACATGATGTAGAGGGATAAACTCATGCAATATGATATAAACCCCATCTTTTTATCCTCGATGGCAACAATACAATATGTGCCTTGCTGCCCCTGCTGTCACTGGGAAAGGACACCGCAAGATTGAACCCAAAGCTAAGCACTTCTCCCATTGCAAGAAAGATCAATCTAGTAGGCCAAACCAAGCTAATAATTCGAAGAGACTTGCAAAGATAACTTAATCACACATAAAAGAATTCAGAGGAGATTCAAATATTTCTCATAGATAAACTTGATCATAAACCCACAATTCATCAGATCTCGATAAACACACCGCAGAGTTACATCAAATAGATCTCAAGAAGATCGAGGAGAACTTTGTATTGAGAATCCAAGAGAGAGAAGAAGCCATCTAGCTAATAACTATGGACCCGAATGTCTGTGGTAAACTACTCACAACTCATAGGAGAGGCCTTGGAGATGATGTAGAGGCCCTCCGTGGTCGATTCCCCCTCCAGCGGAGCACTGGCGAAGGCTCCAAGATGGGATCTCGCGGATACACAAGGTTGCGGCGGTGGAATCAGGTTTTCGTGGTCGCTCCTGATGGTTTCAGGGTACGGGTGTATATATAGGAGGAAGAAGTAAGTCGGTGGACGCTCAAGGGGCCCACAAGGGTGGGGGGCACGCCCACCCACAGGGGGCGCGCCGGGCACCCTCGTGGCCGCCTCGGTTGTTGCTTGACATCCACTCCAAGTCTCCAGGTTTGCATTTGTTCCAAAAAGATCGCTCCCGAAGGTTTCATCCCGTTTGGACTTCGTTTGATATTCCTTTTCTTCGAGACATTGAAATATGCAAAAAAACAGCAATTCGGGTTGGGCCTCCGGTTAGTAGGTTAGTTCCAAAAATGATATAAGAGTGTAAAGTAAAGCCCATAAACATCCAAAACAGGTAATATAATAGCATGGAACAATCAAAAATTATAGATATGTTGGAGACGTATCAAGCATCCCAAGCTTAATTCCTGCTCGTCCTCGAGTAGGTAAATGATAAAAAGAGATTTTTTGATGTGGAATGCTACCTAGCATAATTCTCAATGTATTTTTCTTTATTGTGGCATGATTGTTCAGATCCAAATGATTCAAGATAAAAGCTTATAAAACATAAAAATAATAATACTTCGAAGCATACTAACAAATAATCATCTCCTCTTAAAATAGCATAGCCAAAGAAAGCTTATCCCTACAAGATCATATAGTTAGGCCATGCTTCATTTTCATTACACAAAATACTCCCATCATGCACAACCCCGGTTTCAGCCAAGCAATTGGTTCATACTTTTTAACGCGCTTCAGCTTTTTCAACTCTGACGCAATACATGAGCGCAAGCCATGGACATAGCACTATGGTGGTATATGGTGGTGGTTGTGAAGACCAAAAGGGAGAAGATAGTCTCACATCAACTAGGCGTATCTACGGGCTATGGAGATGCCCATCAATAGATATCAATGTGAGTGAGTAGGGATTGCCATGCAACGGATGCACTAGAGCTATAAATGTATGAAACCTCAACAAAAGAAACTAAGTGGGTGTGCATCCAACTCGCTTGCTCAGGAAGACCTAGGGCATTTTGAGGAAGCCCATCAATGGAATATACAAGCCAAGTTCTATAATGAAAAATTCTCACTAGTATATGAAAGTGAGAACACAAGAGACTCTCTATCAAAAAGATCACGGTTCTATTATGAAGCACAAGTGTGGAAAAGAGATAGTAGCATTGTCCCTTCTCTCTTTTTCTCTCATTTTTTATTTTTTTATTTGGCCTTTCTCTTTTTTTATTTGGCCTTTCTCTTTTTTTTTATTTTTTTAAAGTCCAAAGTCTCATCCCGACTTGTGGGGGAATCATAGTCCTCATCATCCTTTCCTCACTTGGGACAATTCTCTAATAATGAAGATCATCACACTTTTATTGATTTACAACTCGAGATTACAACTCAACACTTAGAACAAAATATGACTCTATATGAATGCCTCCGGCGGTGTGCCGGGATATGCAATGAATCAAGAGTGACATGTGCGAAAAATTATGAGGGTGGCCTTGCCACAAATACGATGTCAACTACATGATCATGCAAGGAGCAATATGACAATGATGGAGTGTGTCATAATAACGGAACGGTGGAAGGTTGCATGGCAATATATCTCAGAATGGCTATGGAAATGACATAATAGGTAGGTATGATGGATGTTTTGAGGAAGGTAAATAATGGGTGCATGATACCGGCGAAAGTTGCGCGGCACAATAGAGGCTAGCAAAGTGGAAGGGTGAGTGTGCGTATATCCATGGACTCACATTAGTCATAAAGAACTCATATACTTATTGCAAAAGTCTACTTGCCCTCGAAGCAAAGTAATACTACGCATGCTCCTAGGGGAAGGGTTGGTAGGAGTTAACCATCGCGCGATCCAAACCTCCACTCATAAGGAAGACAATTAAAAGAGCACCTCATGCAACAAATTTGTCACACAACTTTTACCATACGTGCATGCTACGGGACTTGCCAACTTCAACACAAGTATTCTCAATTCATAATTACCCACTAGCATGACTATAACATTACCACCTTTATATCTCAAAACAATTATCAAGCATCAAATTGATCCTAGTGTTTAATGCACTTTCTATGATAGTTTTTACTATACCCAACTTGGATGCTCATCATTCTAGGACCAAATTCATAACCATAGCAAATATCATGCTGTTCTAAAAGACTCTCAAAATAATATAAGTGAAGCATGAGAGATCAACAATTTCTTCAAAATTAAGCCACCGCCGTGCTCTAAAAGATATAAGCTAAGCACTAGAGTAAATACTATCTAGCTCAAAAGATATAAGTGAAGCACATAGAGTATTCTAATAAATTCTAATCAAGTGGATTTCTCCCAAAAGGTTTGTACAGAAAGTATGATTGTGGAAAACTAAAAAGAAAATACTAATATCATACAAGATGCTCCAAGCAAAACACATATCATGTGGCAAATAAAAATATAGCTCCAAGTAAAGTTACCGATGATTTAAGATTTAAAGAGGGATGCCTTCCGGGGCATCCCCAAGCTTAGCTTTTGGTTATCCTTGAATATCTTGGGGTGCCATGGGCATCCCCAAGCTTAGGATCTTGCCACTCCTTATTCCATAGTCCATCAAATCTTTGCCCAAAACTTGAAAACTTCACAACACAAAACTCAACAGGAAATCTCATAAGCTCCGTTAGTGAAAGAAAGAAAAACTACCACATAAGGTACCGTAATGAAATCATTATTTGTTTATATTGTTGTTAAACCTACTGTATTCCAACTTCTCTATGGTTCATACCCCCCCCCCCGATACTAGCCATAAATGCATCAAAATAAGCAAACAACACACGAAAAACAGAATCTGTCAAAAATAGAACAGTCTGTAGCAATCTGTAACTCTTGAATACTTCTGTCATTCTAAAAATCCAACCGAAATAGGATGTCCTGGCCACTTTGTCTATTGATCTACAGCAAATAGAATCAACGCAAAAGCACGTTTCTGTGAATTACTAAAATTATTTTCATGCGCGCAAAAGTTTTTGTTTTTCGGCAGAATCAAATTAACTATCACCATAGGTTATCCTATAGGATCTACTTGGCACAAACACTAATTAAACCATGAAAACACATCTAAGCAGAAGCTAGATGAAATATTTATTACTAAACAGAAGCAAAAAGTAAGAAAAAAATAAAATTGAGTTGCCTCCCAACTAGCGCTACCGTTTAACGCCCCTAGCTAGGCATAAAAGCGAGAATAGATCTAAGTAGTGCCATCTTTGGCATTCAATTCTTCAATAGAGCACTTATAATTTTTAGGAGTTTATTTCTTTTTAGCAATGATTAAACTCCTAGGAAACAAATCAAGAAATTCATTTGAAGCAAAAGGTTCCTTTATGATAGAGAGACAATTGGGGTGAACACTTATTGATTTCAGGTCCGCGTTTTCCTTACTAGAAGATTCACCCTTATTTTTAGGGACATACATTAATTTGGCAATTTTAGTAGGCGGAGTGAAAGTATCTTTTACGGATGAAAAGGCAGCCCCTAAGTTGGTAATAATGTCCTCAAGTTTACCGATTCTTGAAGAATTTTGATCTAATTTTTCGTTAACTATAGGTTCTTTATCCCTAAAACTTTTTAGAGTAGCTCCAACCCTAAATCCAAATTGGGTGATTTGATTGTGGATCTTTTTGTCCAAATTTTCTAATAACTCAACAGTGGCAACTTTATTTTCAATAATTTCAAGCCTTTGCATCACATGTTCTAGAGTTAAGATAGTTCCATTAACCAAGAGAGGTGGTGGACCAAACAAATCTAACATAGCGTTATAAGCATCAAAAGTGTGGCTACCCAAGAAATTCCCTCCGGCAATGGCATCAAGAATACATCTATTCCAAGGAGTAATGCCTACATAAAATTGCGAAGAAGAACGGAAGTAGATTGCTTCCTAGTAGATTTATTTTGAGCATTGCAAATTCTATGCCAAGCATCTTTTAAATTTTCTCCCTCCCTTCATTTAAAATTGAGAACTTCATGATCGGGAGTATTAAAAATAATAGGAGGACTAGCCATAACGACAAAATAAACAATCTAACACACGAGCACACAAAAGGCAAGCGAAAGAGAGAGGAGATTGGGAAAGAGAGGGCAAATAAAACGGCAAGGGTGAAGCGGGGGAGAGGAAAATGAGAGGCAAATGGCAAATAATGTAATGCGAGGGAGATGAGTTTGTGATGGGTACTTGGTATGTCTTGACTTGAGCGAAGACCTCCCTGGCAACGCCGCCAGAAATCCTTCTTGCTACGTCTTGAGCTTGCGTTGGTTTTCCTTGAAGAGGAAAGGGTGATGCAGCAAAGTAGCGTAAGTATTTCCCTCAGTTTTTGAGAACCAAGGTATCAATCCAAAGAGGAGGCTCCTCAAAAGTCCCACGCACCTACACAAACAAACAAGAACCTCACAACCAACACAATAAAGGGGTTGTCAATCCCTTCACGGCCACTTGCGAAAGTGAGATCTGATAGAGATAATATGATAAGATCAATATTTTTGGTATTTTTATGATATAGATTGGAAATTAAAATATGCAAATAAAAGTAGATGGAAAACTTATATGATAAAAGATAGACCCGGGGGCCATAGGTTTCACTAGTGGCTTCTCTCAAGATAGCATAAGTATTATGGTGGGTGAACAAATTACTGTCGAGCAATTGATAGAAAAGCGCATAGTTATGAGATTATCTAGGCATGATCATGTATATAGGCATCACGTCCGTGACAAGTAGATCGAAATGATTCTGCATCTACTACTATTAATCCACACATCGACCGAATCCTGCCTGCATCTAGAGTATTAAGTTCATGAAGAACAGAGTAACTCATTAAGACAGATGACATGATGTAGAGGGATAAACTCATGTAATATGATATAAACCCCATCTTTTTATCCTCGATGGCAACAATACAATACGTGCCTTGCTGCCCCTGCTATCACTAGGAAAGGACACCACAAGATTGAACCCAAAGCTAAGCACTTCTCCCATTGCAAGAAAGATCAATCTAGTAGGCCAAACCAAACTGATAATTCGAAGAGACTTGCAAAGATAACTTAATCACACATAAAAGAATTCAGAGGAGCTTCAAATATTTCTCATAGATAAACTTGATCATAAACCCACAATTCATCGGATCTCGACAAACACACTGCAAAAAGAGTTACATCGAATAGATCTCCAAGAAGATCAAGGAGAACTTTGTATTGAGAATCAAAGAGAGAGAAGAAGCCATCTAGCTAATAACTATGGACCCGAAGGTCTATGGTAAACTACTCACAACTCATAGGAGAGGCCTTGGAGATGATGTAGAGGCCCTCCATGCTCGATTCCCCCTCCGGCGGAGCATCGGCGAAGGCTCCAAGATGGGATCTCGCGAATACAGAAGGTTCCAGTGGTGGAATTAGGTTTTCATGGTCGCTTCTGATGGTTTCATGGTACGGGTGTATATATAGGAGGAAGAAGTAGGTCGGTGGACGCTCGAGGGGCCCACGAGGGTGGGGGGCGCACCGGGCACCCTCGTGGCCGCCTTTGTTGTTGCTTGACGTCCACTCCAACTCTCTAGGTTTGCATTTGTTCCAAAAAGATCGCTCCCAAAGGTTTCATCCTGTTTGGACTCCGTTTGATATTCCTTTTCTTTGAAACACTGAAATAGTCAAAAAAAATAGCAATTCGTGCTGGGCCTTTGGTTAGTAGGTTAGTCCCAAAAATGATATAGAAGTGTAAAGTAAAGCCCATAAACATCCGAAACAGGTAATATAATAGCATGGAACAATTAAAAATTATAGATACGTTGGAGACGTATCAGCAGCCTGCACTGCAGGAGCTCTCGGGCCACGATGACCGCTGCCTGCTTGTTTGCTTGTTCCCTGCGCGGGTGCGGAGAGGTTGCTACATCGCGGTTCGCGGATCGCGCTGCGGCGCGGTTGAGGCGTGGCGCTAGTGGAGAAGGTTGCGTCGCGCACCCCCTGCGACCGGCCGGCCCTGGCGGAATGCGGGCCGCGAGCAGAGCAGAGTGGATGTCTTCCTCGTTGGCGGGCGCTACCGAGGAGGCCTGGACAACCCAGGGCTCGACATGCGCTCGCAAGGTGTCGGCCATGGCATCAGTGGAGCAGCGGAGGACTGGTCGATGGAATAGAAGATCCGACGCACCCCTACCTAGCGCGCCAAATGTTGGATTATGGGATCCGCAAACCCTTGAGAGGTTCGAACTCTGGGGTGCGTGCGGAGATATCAACCTACCCAGCATGCCTACTCGCGATCCTCCTATGCCTAGCGTGTCGAGCTCAAAGGGACAAAGAGACACAACAGTTTTATCCTGGTTCGGGCCACCGTTGTGGTGTAATACCCTACTCCAGCGTTTTGGTGGATTGCCTCGAAGGGCTGAGGATGAGCTAGTACAGTGGATGAACAAGCCTCAGGAGGTAAGGTGTTCTTGAGCTGGTGTGGTGTGTGCTAGCTCTACTTGTTCTAATCCCGTCCCCTTTCAATGGTGGTGGCTAGTCCTATTTATAGTGGCCTTGGTCCTCTTCCCAAATATGCGGGAAGGGATCCCACAACGGCCGGATTTGAAAGGGGACAAGTAGTACAGTCTATCCTGACAAAAGTAGTCTTCGCCTGCGAAAAGCCTCTGGTCGTGACGCTGCGGTGGGCTCGTCGATGACTTCCGTCCTGGCAGTGTTGGTCTCGTTACACCAGCATGGAGACCTTTAGCTGATTCCTCGGGACTCCGCTCCTGCGCCCTGCTTCCTTTGCACCAAAGAGGAAACCTGCGCTCAGCGCCCGCCTGGCGCCTGCCTGGCCTTGGTTGTCACGGCTCACGTCAACTAAGCCTCGCGAGGCATCATTACATAGAACTCTCCGCCCCTCTAGAGCCAGCATGAGGAGGCCGATTCCTTCGGGGGTCTTGGCGTTGCCCGCCTCGCGAGGCTTGGCCCCTCGCGAGGGTCGTGCGGTGTTGGTGTTGAAGTTGGGCCGTACCAGGCCGCTGATGAAGCCACGTGGTGGGCCACAGGCAGGCTGGGATGGATACCCCCGAATCCAGGACGCCGACAACTTGCATGTGCCCTTAAAGTTCTGAATAACCCGGGCCTTTAACTCAGCCCATGACCCGATGGAATGTAACGCCCCGGATACAACTTTCCCTATTCGTAACTCCAACTCTTGCCTTTTCCGGAGATGTGATATGTTATTTCCTCCGTGGTTGGGTTTTGTCTTTTGTTTTGCATTGTGTTCATGTCATGCATCTCATCTCATAGCATCACGCGCATTGCATCTGCATGTTTTCATAAAACTCGTAGCCGTTCGCAGTTGCCCTTTCTCTCTTTGCCTCCATTGTTATTTTGTCAGGCGCTTGTCCTCGTTGACCTCTCTCAGACCCCTTGTGTGTGTGTGTACGAAACTTACCCGAACCCGAACCGGTCTGTCGATACCGATGGATCCGGATCATCCCCAAACATCTATAAAACATCTGTGTTTATTTATTGGACTCCCCTAAGCCATTTATTCTCGACCGTCCAATTTAATCGGAGGGTCCAAATCTACCCTAAACCCTTCCCTATATATAAACCAACCCCATACCTAATCTAGCCTAACCCTAGATCCTAGGCGCCTTGTCCCATCCTTCCATTCCGTCCGCCGCCACCCGACCAACTCCCTTCGCTCTCGGGACCAGATCCGATCCAGCCAACCACACGCAGCCATCTCCCTCCTCGCTTTCATCCTCGAGCCAATCCCCTCGCTCGATCCAGCAGTCGTCCAAGCCTTCCCCTTCCTCACCTCGCTGCCGCCTCTCACCTCGTGCCCGAGTCCCAATCGCTGAGCTTGTCCATCTCCCGTAGCACACATGGCACCCAAGGTCCACCTCGACCCCGTCGCCGATCTGGCTGTTGCCGGCGAGCAATAGCAGCCACCAGGAGCCCGAGCTCCATCTTCCATGCCCTCGTCCGCGAGCACCTGAGGCCCTGCCTCCTCGTTGCCTCGCCCCTCCCCGAGACCCACCTTCATCCCGAGCACCCGCAGATGCTCCTCGCCTCGAGCACCAGCGCTCCAAGGCTGGCCTCCTACTGTTCGTCATCGCCGGAGCTCCCTACCACCAGGCGTCACCAGCAGGCCGTCCTCGCCGCCCATGCTCCCTTCCCCATTCTCTTCTTCGCTGAAGCTCTCCCTGACCACCCCCATCGTCCTGTTTCTGTCATAGGGAACCATGGTGCCGCCGATTGGAGCTCCTTGACCGTGCTTCCCTCGCCCGTCTCCAGCCAGATCCATGGTCCAGGGACCGGATCCGCATGTCCGCTCCATCCCTGCCATCCCATCGGAGTCTCCTGCCTCGCCGGACCCCACTGCTGCCGCGCCGTTGACCCGTCCTTGCCGCGCCCCTGCTTCCTCTACATTGAAGACGAACGAGGAGCGCCCCCTCGTTGACTTGGTCCCACGCCAGCGTGGACGATCGCCACGTCGCCCGCGAAAGGCCTCCTCTGCCCCATCTCCAGCAACCATAGCCCAGCCTGCATTCCCGTCTGGGCCATGGCCCATGGTGAGCAGTGATGTCTACTACACAACCTTCTTCTTGTAGACGTTATTGGGCCTGCAAGTTCACAGGTTTGTAGGACAGTAGAAAATTTCCCTCAAGTGGATGACCTAAGGTTTATCAATCTGTAGGAGGCGTAGGATGAAGATGGTCTCTCTCAAGCAACCCTGCAACCAAATAACAGAGAGTCTCTTGTGTCCCCAACACACCCAATACAATGGCAAATTGTATAGGTGCACTAGTTTGGCGAAGAGATGGTGATACAAGTGCAATATGGATGGTAGAGAAAGGTATTTGTAATCTGAAATAATAAAAACAGCAAGGTAACTAATGATAAAAGTGAGCGTAAATGGTATTGCAATGATAGGAAACAAGGCCTAGGGTTCATACTTTCACTAGTGCAAGTTCTCTCAACAATAATAACATAGATAGATCATATAACAAGCCCTCAACATGCAACAAAGAGTCACTCCAAAGCCACTAATAGCAGAGAACAAACGTAGAGATTATGGTAGGGTACGAAAGCACCTCAAAGCTATTCTTTCGGATCAATCTATAAAAGAGTTCGTACTAGAATAACACCTTAAGACACAAATCAACCAAAACCCTAATGTCACCTAGATACTCCATTGTCACCTCAAGTATCCGTGGGCATGATTATACGATATGCATCACAAAATCTCAGATTCATCCAACCAACATAAAAGTACTTCAAAGAGTGACCCAAAGTTTCTATCGAAGAGTCAAGAACGTGTGCCAACCCCTATGCATAGGTTCCCAATGTCACGAAACCAGCAAGTTGATCACCAAAACATACATCAAAGACATACATCAAGTGTTCTCATAAAAGACTCAATCCGATAAGATAACTTCAAAGGGGAAACTCAATCCATCACAAGATAGTAGAGGGAGAGAAACATCATAAGATCCAACTACAATAGCAAAGCTCGGGATACATCAAGGTCGTGCCATAGATGGAACACGAGAGAGAACACAGAGAGAGAGAGAGAGAGAGATCAAACACATAGCTACTGGTACATACCCTCAGCCCCGAGGGTGAACTACTCCCTCCTCGTCATGGATAGCGTCGGGATGATGAAGATGGCCACCGGTGATGGGATCCCCCTCCGGCAGGGTGCCGGAACAGGGTCCCGGTTGGTTTTTGGTGGCTACAGAGGCTTGCGGTGGCGGAACTCCCGATCTATCTTCTGTTCTGGAAGTTTTAGGGTACAAGAGTTTATATGGGTGCGAAGTGCGCCGGAGGAGCTACGAGGGCCCCACGAGGTAGGGGCGCCTGGGAGTGGGCGCCCCCACCCTCGTGGGCAGCCCGTATCTCCTCCGACGCACTCCAAGTTCCTGGGTTGCTTTCCTTCCAAAAATAACTTCTCCAGCTTGATTTCGTTCGCTTTGACTCCGTCGATATTCCTTTTCCTCAAACACTAAAATAGACATAAAACAACAAATCTGGACTAGGCCTCCGGTTAATAGGTTAGTCCCAAAAATAATATAAAAGTGGATAATAAAGCCCAATATTGCCTAAAACAGTAGATAAAGTAGCATGGAGCAATCAAAATTATAGATACGTTGGAGACGATCAAGCATCCCTAAGCTTAATTCCTGCTCGTCCTCGAGTAGGTAAATGATAAAAAAGAATTTTTGATGTGGAGTGATACTTTGGCATAATTTCAATGTAAATCTTCTTAATTATGATATGAATATTTAGATCCCAAAGATTCAAGACAAAAGTTCATATTGACATAAAAATAATAACACTTCAAGCATACTAATCAAAGCAATCATGTCTTCTCAAAATAGCATGGCAAAAGAAAGTTCATCCCTACAAAATCATATAGTTAGGCTATGCTTCATTTTCGTCACACAAAGATGTTCCCAACTTCTATACCCCCAATGACAAGCCAAGCAATTGTTTCATACTCAAATAATCTCAAACTTTTTCAACCTTCACGCAATACATGAGCGCGAGCCATGGATATAGCACTATGGGTGGAATAGAATATGATGATGGGGATTGTGAGGAGAAGACAAAAAGGAGAAAGGCTCACATTGACGAGGCTAATCAACGGGCTATGGAGATGCCCATCAATTGATGTCAACATGAGGAGTAGGGATTGCCATGCAACGGATGCACTACAGCTATAAGTATATGAAAGCTCTACAAAAGAAACTAAGTGGGTGTGCATCCATCTTGCTTGCTCACGAAGACCTAGGGCATTTGAGGAAGCCCATCATTGGAATATACAAGCCAAGTTCTATAATAAAAAATTCCCACTAGTATATGAAAGTGATAAAATGAGAGACTCTTTATCATGAAGATCTTGGTGCTACTTTGAAGCACAAGTGTGGTAAAAGGATAGTAGCATTGTCCCTTCTCTCTTTTTCTCTCATTTTTTTATTTGGGCCTTTCTCTTTTTTTTGGCCTTTCTCTTTTTTTCGTCCGGAGTCTCATCCCGACTTATGGGGGAATCATAGTCTCCATCATCCTTTCCTCGCTTGGGACAATGCTCTAATAATGATAATTATCACACTTTTATTTTTCTTACAACTCAACAATTACAACTCGATACTTAGAACAAGGTATGACTCTATATGAATGCCTCCGGCGGTGTACCGGGATGGTGCAATGAATCAAGAGTGACTCATATGAAAAATAATGCATGGTGGCTTTGCCACAAATACGATGTCAACTACATGATCATGCAATGGCAATATGACAAAAGTAATGTATGTCATGATGATGATGATGGAAGTTGCATGGCAATATATCTCAGAATGTCTATGGAAATGCCATGATAGGTAGGTATGGTGGCTGTTTTGAGGAAGATATAAGGAGGATTATGTGTGATAGAGCGTATCATATCACGGGGTTTGGATGCACCGGTGAAGTTTGCACCAACTCTCAAGGTGAGAAAGGGCAATGCATGGTACCGAAGAGGCTAGCAAAGGCGGAAAGGTTGGGGAAGGCAAACACCACCACCCCTCTCCCCCTCGCATCGCCCCTACTAGGGCGACTCAAGGGCCACAAACCCTAGCTCGGCCGCCTCCCCTTCCTTCTCCCCTCCCCCTCGCCGCCGCCTGAGGTCGCCGCCGGGCAAGCCCGGGGCGTCACCGAGGAAGGTGGCGGCGGGGCCCTGGCGTCCCTGCCTCTGCTGCAGGAGGCCGTGCTCCCCAGGGCAGCGGCCCTTGTCGGAGAGGCTTCACCGGCCCGACGGCAGGCGGTGGCGCGGGCGTGGGCCGGCGATCCTGGCCGTGTGGATGGCGGGTGCCCCGGTGGACGGGAGCCCTGGTGCAGCGGCTGCTGTGGCTCGCGGTGCCGCCAGATCTGGCCGCCCCTGCCCCCCTATTTTGGGAGCTCCGCCCTAGCCGGATCTGTCCGGCTTCTTTGCGGGCCGCCGGATCTTGCTTCGTTGGGGTGGTGGAGGCGGGGATTCGAAGACCGGGAGAAATTCCAGGCCGGCCTCGTCGGTCTTGGCGGCGACGACGCTCGTGGCGCCGTTCCCCTCCCTAGAGGCGCCGTTCAGGTCAGATCCGATGCCCCCCATCCCTCTAGTCTCCCGGGTGAAAACCTCAACTCTGTTGGGCGGCGGCGGCGCCCTTGGCGTCGCGTCCTTCCTGAAGGCGCCGTTTTTGGGAGCTAGGTGGGCAGTGGGCTTCTCGGCGATGTGGTGGGTGTGAAGCGGCGGCAGTAGCTGGTCTTCTTGGTCTGCGGCGAGATCTTCAGTGGCTCAACGCCTACAGGGACCCTATGCTACTGCTCCTCGTTCCTGGCAGCTCTTTCTCATTCGTGTCCAGTCCGTGGGTGTTGGGTGGTGCTCTGCTCCATGAGTTTATTCCGTGGCTAGTCGGGTGAGCTAGGTTCCTTTCCAGATGCATCCTGCCGGTGTCTTTCCTCCCAGGTTCTAGGGTGAAATGCTACACTGTCAACGGTTCGGCGCCTTCGAGCCAAGCAAGGAGACATGGGTCTTCTTTGACAGTGGAGCTGGGAGGACAGGGCAATCCGGGGCCGCTGGTGATTTGGCGACGGCGTGCCCTTCCTTGCCGTCAGAAATGCTGCTCCTGTGCTGACATTCTCCTTCTCCCTAGTGATCTGTATGCGAATGAGAACCTACACATCCCCGAGCTGCGTGTCTCCTTGTTCGATCATTTAGCTGGGTGTGTGTGAGGCTTGTGTGCTGCTGTCCAGCGCCTCTGTATCTTGTCGTTTTTTTGTTTTCTTGTGTTGGTTTCGAGTTCGTAATCCTGGCCGGTTGATGGCTTTGTTAATTCAAAGTCGGGCTCTTCTGGAGCCTTCGTTCTAAAAAAAGGCGGAAAGGTGAGAGTGCGTATAATCCATGGACTCAACATTAGTCAAAAGAACTCATATACTTATTGCAAAAATTAGAAGCCATCAAAAATTCAAGTACTACGCGCATGCTCCTAGGGGGATAGATTGGTAGGAAAAGACCATCGCTCGTCCCCGACCGCCACTCATAAGGATGCACAAGCCACGTACACTTCATGTTTCAAATTTGTTACACAACTTTAACCATACGTGCATGCTACGAGACTTGCAAACTTCAACACAAGCATTTCTCAAATTCATAATTACTCAACTAGCACGACTTTGATATTATCACCTCCATATCTCAAAACAATTATCAAGCATCAAACTTATCTTAGTATTCAATTCTCTCAAAAGAAAGTTTCACCTATCTTGAACACTAAGTATATTAACATTAAGCAAATTACCATGCTATTAATGACTCTCAAAATAATCTAAGTGAAGTATGAGAGATCAATAGTTTCTTTAAAACAAATCCGCCACCGTGCTCTAAAATATATAAGTGAAGTACTAGAGCAATAACAAAAACTACTCCGAAAGATATAAGTGAAGATCAATGAGTACTCGAATAGTTATGCAACTATGTGAAGACTCTCCCATTTAATAATTTCAGATCTTTATACTTTATTCAAACAGCAAGCAAAGCTAAAGAAAACTACATTGCAAGGATAGCACAACTCATGTGAAGAAGCAAAAACTTAGGCTCAACCGATACTAACCAATAGTTGTTGAAGAAGAAAGGTGGGGTGCCTACCGGGGCATCCCCAAGCTTAGATGCTTGAGACTTCTTGAAATATTATCTTGGGGTGCCTTGGGAATCCCCAAGCTTGATCTTTTGTGTCTCCTTAATTCCTCTCATATCATGGTTTCTCTTTTTATCAAAAGCTTCATTCACAACAAACTCAACAAGAACTCGTGAGATAGGTTAGTATAAACCAATGCAAAACCTTATCATTTTCTACTGTAACAAATCACTAAAATTATTATTCAACATTGAATACTAAATGCCTCTGCATATTCAATACTCCTATCCTCAAATAGAATCATTAAGCAAGTAAACATATGCAAACAATCCAAACATAACAGCAATCTGTCAAAACAGTACAGTCTGTAAAGAATGCAGGAGTATCAATACTTCCCTAACTCCAAAAATTATGAACTAAAATTCCCACTGTAATAAATTTATCAGATCTCAATATGCAAAAAGATTCAACATTATACCATTCTCTGATTTTTCTAGGGAATTTTTGCAACAGCAGTAAACTTTCTATTTTCAAACAGCAACATGTATACTAGCAAAATAAGCATGGCAAAGGCTATCCTTGACTTCTTTATTGAAACTAAAGATACAAAACATTATTCTAACTAAAACCAAGCAAAAATTAGAAAAATGAAATGACGCTCCAAGCAAAACACATATCATGTGGTGAATAAAAATATAGGTCCAAGTAAAGTTACCGATGAACGAAGACGAAAGAGGGGATGCCATCCGGGGCATCCCCAAGCTTAGGCTCTTGATTGTCCTTTGAATATTACCTTGGGGTGCCTTGGGCATCCCCAATCTTAGGCTCTTGCCACTCCTTATTCCATAGTCCATCGAATCTTTACCCAAAACTTGAAAACTCCACAACACAAAACTCAACAGAAAACTCGAAGTCTGCTAGTATAAGAAAATAAAACCACCACTTAGGTACTGTAATGAACTCATTCTAAATTCATATTGGTGTAATATCTACTGTACTTCAACTTATCTATGGTTCATACACTCCGATACTACTCATAGATTCATCAAAATAAGCAAACAACACATAGAAAACAGAATCTGTCAAAAAACAGAACAGTCTGTAGTAATCTGTATCAAACGTATACTTCTGGAACTCCAAAACTCCTACAAAATTAGGAAGTCCTAAGCAATTCGTGTACCAATCCAGAACAAAAAGAATCAGATCAAGAGCATGTTCTTGTGAATTAACAAAACTAATTTACTGGGTGCAAAAGTTTCTGATTTTCAGCAGGATCAACACAACTATCACCGTAAGCCATCCTAAAGGTCTTACTTGGCACTTTATTGAAACAAAAGCTATAAAACATGATTAATACAGTAGCATAATCATGTGGACACACAAAAACAGTAAGGATAAATATTGTGTTGTCTCCCAACAAGCGCTTTTCTTTAATGCCTTTCTAGCTAGGCTTGATGATGACAATGATGCTCACATAAAAGATAAGAATTGAAACATAACGGGAGCATCATGAAGCGTATGACTAGCACATTTAAGCCTAACCCACTTCCTATGCATAGGGATTTTGTGAGCAAACAACTTATGGGAACAATAATCAACAAGCATAGGAAGTTAAAACAAGCATAGCTTCAAGATTTTAAGCACATAGAGAGGAAACTTGACATTATTGCAACTCCTACAAGCATATGTTCCTCCCTCATAATAATTTTCAGTAGCATCATGAATGAATTCAACAATATAACCAGCACCTAAAGCATTCTTTTCATGATCTACTTGCATAGAAAATTTACTACTCTCCACATAAGCAAAATTCTTCTCATCAATAGTAGTGGGAGCAAACTCAACAAAATAACTATCATATGATTGAAAGTTAAGATCAATATGACAAGTTTCATGGTTATCATTATTCTTTAAAGCATACGTGTCATCACAATAATCATCATAGATAGGAGCATGCTTTCATCATAGTAAATTTGGTCATCAAAGCTTGGGGAACAAAAAATATCATCTTCATCAAACATAGCTTCCCCAAGCTTGTGGCTTTGCATATCATTAGCATCATGGATATTCAAGGAATTCATACTAACAACATTGCAATCATGCTCATCATTCAAAGATTTAGTGCCAAACAATTTAGAGATTTCTTCTTCTAGCACTTGAGCACAATTATCCTTTCCATCATACTCACGAAAGTTATAAAAAGGTGAAGCATATGAGACAAACTCAATTCCATTTTTTTGTAATTTTATTTTATAGACTAATTAGTGCTAAAACAAGAAACAAAAAGATTCGATTGCAAGATCTAAAGATATACCTTCAAGCACTCACCTCCCCGGCAACAGCACCAGAAAAGAGCATGTTGACGGGGTCTGAGTGAGTGCCCTTTACCTAGCCTCCCCGGCAACGGCGCCAGAAAAGAGCTTGATGTCTACTACACAACCTTCTTCTTGTAGACGTTGTTGGGCTTGCAAGTGCACAGTTTTGTAGGACAAGAGCAAATTTCCTCAAGTGGATGACCTAAGGTTTATCAATCCGTAGGAGGCGTAGGATGAAGATGGTCTCTCTCAAGCAACCCTGCAACCAAATAACAGAGAGTCTCTTGTGTCCCCAACACACCCAATACAATGGCAAATTGTATAGGTGCACTAGTTCGGCGAAGAGATGGTGATACAAGTGCAATATGGATGGTAGATAAAGGTATTTGTAATCTGAAATAACAAAAACAGCAAGGTAACTAATGATAAAAGTGAGCGTAAACGGTATTGCAATGATAGGAAACAAGGCCTAGGGTTCATACTTTCACTAGTGCAAGTTCTCTCAACAATAATAACATAGATAGATCATATAACAAGCCCTCAACATGCAACAAAGAGTCACTCCAAAGCCACTAATAGCAGAGAACAAACGTAGAGATTATGGTAGGGTACGAAACCACCTCAAAGCTATTCTTTCGGATCAATCTATAAAAGAGTTCGTACTAGAATAACACCTTAAGACACAAATCAACCAAAACCCTAATGTCACCTAGATACTCCATTGTCACATCAAGTATCCGTGGGCATGATTATACGATATGCATCACAAAATGTCAGATTCATCCAACCAACATAAAAGTACTTCAAAGAGTGACCCAAAGTTTCTATCAAAGAGTCAAGAACGTGTGCCAACCCCTATGCATAGGTTCCCAATGTCACGAAACCAGCAAGTTGATCACCAAAACATACATCAAAGACATACATCAAGTGTTCTCATAAAAGACTCAATCCGATAAGATAACTTCAAAGGGGAAACTCAATTCATCACAAGAGAGTAGAGGGGGAGAAACATCATAAGATCCAACTACAATAGCAAAGCTCGGGATACATCAAGATCATGCCATAGATGGAACACAAGAGAGAACACGAGAGAGAGAGAGATCAAACACATAGCTACCGGTACATACCCTCAGCCCCGAGGGTGAACTACTCCCTCCTCATCATGGATAGCGCTGGGATGATGAAGATGGCCACGGTGATGGGATCCTCCGGCAGGTGCCTAACAGGTCCCGATTGGTTTTGGTGGCTACAGAGGCTTGCGCAGCGAACTCCCGATCAATCTTCTGCTCGAAGTTTTAGGGTACAAGAGTATATATGGGTGCAGGGGGTACGTCGGAGGAGATACGGGGGCCCCACAAGGCGGGGGCGCCGGGGGCGCCCCCACCCTCGTGGGCAGCCCAGATCTCCCCTAACGCACTCCAAGTTCCTCGGTTGCTTTCAGTCCAAAAATAACTTCTCCAGTTGATTTCGTTCCGTTTTGACTCCGTCTAATATTCCTTTTCCTCGAAACACTGAAATAGGCATAAAACATCAAATCTGGGCTGGACCTCCGGTTAATAGGTTAGTCCCAAAAATAATATAAAAGTGGATAATAAATCCCAATATTGCCTAAAACAGTAGATAAAGTAGCATGGAGCAATCAAAAATTATAGATAAGTTGGAGACGTATCAAGCAACGCCCAACCCCTCTCCTGTGCCCTTTGAGCTAGTCAGTTTCAGCCCATGGATGTTTTTTACCCTTGGACGAATTTGCCTATTATCCAGAAAACAACATATTTACAGATTACCCCTCCATGTTCATGCATTTAATATCTCACAAACCGTGCATCGGATTAAAATATTTTAAATATGGAAAATGCTTAGAATTTTATCTAGTTTCATAATATGCCACTTTCATCCTTGTTAAAAATGTTTAAAATACAGTTTGTTTAAATTTGCTTAAATGCCATGCTAAAATGCTTTAATTCATAACTAATTAACCGTAGCTCCGAATTTAATAAACTTTATGTGTAAATTGGGTGGAAAAATGCCTAGTTTAACTTGGTACACTTTATTTTTCTGTTTATCAACATTAAAATATGTTTTAGGGCAGAACAGTACCAAAACTAAAATATGGACATGAGGATTTTCCAGAATTGTTGTTTGTTTTTCCGGCCTTATTTAAACTTGCCTAAATAGTTAGTTTACTTATGCTTCACCTCTTGCCATGTTTAACAACATTCAATATTGTTGCGTACATAAACAAGAGCTAACTAAATAATTGATGTGGTGTTTCGTTAATATGCAACTCGTTGCATATTGAGCTCCACTTAATTTGTAGTGTTGTTTGTTGCACTTTGCCATGTCATGCTCTTTAAACCGGATATGCATCATACTTGGTTGTGAATCATGCCATGTTTATGCTTGTGTGTTTACCATGTTGTTTTTTCTTTCCGGTGTTGCTTCTTAGTTCCGGTAATGTTGCGGTAGTGAGAATTCATTCGACTACTCCCATTCATCCTCTTCATGGACTCGTTCTTCTTCCTAGCAGGATTTCAAGCAAGATGACCATCACCTTGGATCTCATTACTATCATTGCTATGCTAGTTGCTACGTTCTATCGCTATGTTGCGCTTCCTATCACTTGTTCTTCAAGCCTCCCAATTTGCCATGTCAGCCTCTAACCTTTTCACCCTTCCTAGCAATCTGTTGCTTGGCTATGTTACCGCTTTGCTCAGCCCCTCTTATAGCATTGTTAGTTGCAGGTGAAGTTGAAGATTGCTCCATGGTGGACAGGATTATGGTTGGGATATCACAATATCTCTTATTTAATTAATGCATCTATATACTTGGTAAAGGGTGGAAGACTCGCCTTATGCCCGGTGTTTTGTTCCACTCTTGCCGCCTCTAGTTTCCGCCATACCGTTGTTATGTTCCTTGATTTTATGCTCCTTACGCGGTTGGGTGATTTATGGGACCCCCTTGACAGTTCACTTTGAATAAAACTCCTCCATCAAGGCCCAACCTTGGTTTTACCATTTGCCGCACCACCACCTATACCTTTCCCTTGGGTCGGCCAACCCGAGGGTCATCTTTATTTTGCCCCCGGCCGCTGCTTCTCTAAGTGCTGGTCCGAATCGAGTAGATCATGGGGCCACCTCGCGGAAACTTGAGGGCTGGTTTTACTCGTAGGATGTCTCATCCGGTGTTGCCCTGAGAACGAGATATGTGCAGCTCCTATCAGGATTGTCGGCACATCGGGCGGCTTTGCTGGTCTTGTTTTACCATTGTTGAAATGTCTTGTAAACCGGGATTCCGAGACTGATGGGGTCTTCCTGGGAGAAGGAATATCCTTCGTTGACCGTGAGAGCTTATAATTGGCTAAGTTGGAACACCCCTGCAGGGTATAAACTTTCGAGAGCCGTGCCCGCGGTTATGTGGCAGATGGGATATTGTTAACGTCCGGTTGTAGATAACTTGACACTAGATTCGAATTAAAATGCATCAACTGCGTGTGTAGCCGTGATGGTCTCTTTTCGCGGAGTCCGGGAAGTGAACACGGTTTTGGGTTATGTTTGACGTAAGTAGGAGTTCAGGATCACCTCTTGATCATTGCTAGCTTCACGACCATTCCGTTGTTTCTCTTCTCGCTCTCATTTGCGTATGTTAGCCACCATACTTGCTTAGTCGCTGCTCCAACCTGACCATTTACCCCTTCCTTTCCCATTAAGCTTTGCTAGTCTTGATACCCATGGTAATGGGATTGCTGAGTCCTCATGGCTCACAGATTACTACAACAATAGTTGCAGGTACAGGTTATGCGATGATCTTGATGCGAGAGCGATGTTACTTGTTTTGGAGTTATTCTTCTGCTTCTTCTTCGATCAGGGGATAGGTTCCAGGTCGGCAGCCTGGGCTAGCAGGCTGGATGTCGTCTGAGTTTCTGTTTGTGTTTCATCCGTAGTCGGATGGTGCTCTTATATAAGATGATGTTGTATTCGTTTGGCATTCTATGCCTCTTGTATGTATCCCCTACTTTTATGTAATGGTATGATGTAATGATATCCACCTTGCAAAAGTGTCTCCAATATGTGCTTCTATCCTTGGTGGGACCTTCGAGTTCCTTTAGGATAGGGTCGCATATCGGGCGTGACAAGTTGGTATCAGAGCCTCGACCGACCATAGGAGCCCCCTTGATTGTTGGCCGTTGTTGATTCTAGAAGAAAACTATTTTGAGTCTTAGGATTATATATAACAGAGAGTAGGATTCTTTTACTCCTCAGCCCCCTTCGTTGCTCTGGTGAGGACTCTTGACATAGATGTTTTGTCTTTCCTCTCAATTTTTCACAAAAAGAATTTTTAGGATCACGCGGGTATCTTGGGATTGTTCCGATATGCTTGTGACGAGAACATTGTTCTTGGTGCCTCCTGACATTTAGGGGTTGTGGCAGTGTCCCGGGGAATTGAGCTCCGAGGTGTTGTCGTCATAATTTTATCGCTGCGATTCGAATACCGAGTTTTGGTTGACATCGAAAATCTCTTTTATGCAGTTGTTGGTGAGATAACCTCGACACCACCCAGTACTGGGGAGTTCGGGAGTATTGCCATAGCTCGTATAACGTATGCTTTTTGAAGGTTGAGGTACACGATTTCTGGAGTTTTCTCGGTTATGTGTTGACGGATGCATACAGCTTGGATGTAGGTATTGTTAGTTTGGGTGAGATATTTATTGCTTCCCCTGTATCCCCAACACCAGACTGCATAACCAGAAAGTTTTGGGAGTTTATAGGTGGGAATTCAAGTAGCTCCTAGAATATCTTACCGATAGATGCATGATATGAGATTAGGGTTCGACGTCTAGTGGTCCGCCTATCCACGGTCGTTTTTACAGTGGTCTCGTTGTGTCTTAAAGAGCCCTTGGCTATGCTGGTTCGGGGACACTTCGTATGTCATGTGCACTGCCTTGTACATGATGGTGTTGTACGATCGAGCCTGTGTGGGCCCCACCATGAAAACTTCGGACGAAATCTCTATCATATGTTTGTTCCGGCTTATTCTGCAAGCCAAATCCTTTGTTTTGTGTTATATGTGGTATTTGAGTTGCTTCGAACTCAAATGTTGAATCCATACCTTTCCTAAACGTTGTTCTCATATTGCTATGTGTATACTAATCCTTCGTGTTCAATGAGGTTGTCATGTCAATTCTTTCCAACCGGTGTGCTTCTCTTCAAGTGGATCCAATCATTTCAACATCCGTAAGATCATTTCTAAGTTTTCTCAATGGTGTTTCTTCCATCTGTCCCAAGTTGCCTTGGTTTTACCGCCCTCCCACCCTTTTCTGCAAGGACTCATATATTTTAATCAAGTATCCATTTATTCATGTGAAGTCTCTTCACTCTTTTCAATCAATGTTCTTATCCGGTGATTCTCAGGAAGATACTAACGGAGCTTCTAGTTTATTATTCTTCATCTCTTTTCTTCTCCGGTGGATTTAATTCAAGCTTTCGGTGTTGATCATATCCCTTTCCTCGTTTCAAATGTTTTTCCATGTCGGTGCACCTCTTAATTGTTCACCTCTCTCTATTCTTATCTGGAGTGCTTAAGATATCTCAGAAGAATCATGTTTCCATTCTTAATCCGTTTGAGTTACTTCAAGGTTTTTTTTCTCTCATTCAAGCTATTTAATTCTACCGGTGCAATCTCTATTTCAAGCAATCCTTCAATGAGGTTTCTTTCGAGTGGGCCCTAACCCACCGGTCTTTTCCCAGGATCTTACCTGACTCTTCTAATTTTCCCGGAGCCATTCCCAAATTCTTTTCGAAGTTTTGACGTAAGAATGAATTTCATCGGTCAGATGTTTGCCAAGATCGATTTAAAATCATTTTTCATTGTTGGCTCAACCTCTTTGTTTTTTTTTCATTCTCCCGGAGTATCTCAACAATTCATGGTGGTGTTTCTCGTTGTCATTCTCGGATTTTGAAGACCGAAGAAGAGTTCCTCTTAAATCCTTATCTGTTCTTCCAAAGATGTGTAGTTCAAGTTTGATGCCATCCTCTCATAATTGTTTTTGATTGAGAGAATTCTTTTCTTACCATCCAGAGCATTTCATGAGTTGTTTCCATTTCTTTCCTCCGAAGGCCATCATGTCATAATTCTTCATTCTCAGCGTGTAGCTATCGTTCTCCAAATCTTACCGATGCATCGCACCTCTGATCAGTTCGTGGCCTCTTCGTTCATGTATCTAAATCCCCTCAAGTATCTTCATTCGTTTTCCAATTCTTCCCGGTGAAATGTGCTTTTGCTACTTTCATTTTCAATCCTTACGGTGGTTCGTTCAAGATCCCTCTTCCTTTGCTACCGTATTATTTCATTCGTTGTTTCTAATCACACCGGTGGTCCCATCAATAACTTCGTCAAGTTGGCACTATATCTCTTTCCAATCCCTCAAGAAGAATAAGTAGTATGCCAAATCTGTTGCTTGTCATCAATTTAAATTGGTGAAGGATACGCATAACGTAATTCTTATTATTGTTTCATCCAAGTGATCTAGTTTCTTCTTTCCATCATTGTTCATGATGTTACATTTCTCGGTTCGAGATGCTTCATCTTTTCTTTTCCGGAGTTCTAAGTTTTCCGCATTATCTCGTCGCGAAGCTCCTTCTAAATCATCACAAGGCTTCACCTTGTGTTTTCAACTTCTCTTCCTTTCTATCACCTTTTTATTACCAGAGTTCTTCATGGAGGCTCTACATGGTGGTTTGTCAAGGATTCCTTTCATTCTACAATTGTTTTTCAAGATTTCTCTCGAAGTTATGACCCGCCAAGCTATACTCAAAATTAAACATGGTGCTCAACACATGTTTTGTTTTGAGGCGCTCAAGCATTCTTCATCTTGCCTTCCAAAGTGCAATTCTCTCTACCTTAGCTTTTGAGGTGGTGTTATATCATTCTTAGCAATTTCCATTCAGGTTTCGCGATTCACCTGTTGTCAAGAATGAGGTATTTTAAATCCATCAATCTCTTCTTTGGAGTTATCTTGGTATAGATTTCACCTTAAGCCTTCCCTAAGGAATGTTGCTATTTGTGGTGCTTATCAATGATCCGAGTTTTTCTCCTATCCTCTCGGCCAAAGAAGTTTTCATCTCTTCTTTAATCTCAAACAAGCAATTGTTTTTCATTAGTGGCAGAATTTCACCTCAAGTGTTGAGATGTTTCCATAAGCCCACTACAAGATTATTCTTTTCGTTGTTGTTTTTCCAACAACTCCGTTATAACCTTTTTGGAAGGGTGCTTTCCAAGCTCATTTGTGGCAGAAGTTGGCATTTTCTTCTCCATTCTGTTATTCCAATGATCTATCTTCTATTCTTTCTTCCGGAGACATTGTGATGTTGCTCTTTTCACTCATCATCTCGAATTGTGAGGATCGTGTTCTTTTCGTGCTTATCCATTTAACTGGAGTGTTGTGTCATCTCTTCAAGTTCTTTTCATCTTATCAAGTCTTGCATCTCTTTTCAACCGGAGTGTTGTCCGAATTTGATCTTCCTTGTTCCGTTTTTATCTCGTTTCAACCAGAGTGGTTCCAGTTCCTTCTTGTCCATTGTACTCGTCATTCATAGCTTTGCAACCTCCAAGGTTCACATGGTGTTCCTTGTTTCTATTTTCTATCGCAGTGCTCTCAATTGTGTTCAACTCCGTTGTGTTCTTTCTTTCAAGTTTTTCAACCTCTCAAGGATCATGGTTTCACTCGTTTGTCAAAGAAGCAACTTAGTTTTACCTCTTCTCTTGCTCTTTCGTTTTCCCTCCGGTGCCATCCTAGATCTCGGGACGAGATCCTCTTGTAGTGGTGGAGTGTTGTAACGCCCCGGATACAACTTTCCATATTCGTAACTCCAATACTTGCCTTTTCCGGAGATGCGATATGTTATTTCCTCCATGGTTGGGTTTTGTCTTTTGTTTTGCATTGTGTTCATGTCATGCATCTCATCTCATAGCATCATGCGCATTGCATCTGCATGTTTTCATAAAACTCTTAGCCATTCGCAGTTGCCCTTTCTCTCTTTGCCTCCATTGTTATTTTGTCAGGCCCTTGTCCTCGTTGACCTCTCTCAGACCCCTCGTGTGCGTGTCTGAAACTTACCCCACTGCTGCCGCGCCGTTGACCTGTCCTTGCCGCGCCCCTGCTTCCTATGCATCAAAGACGAACGAGGTGCGCCCCCTCGTTGACTTGGTCCCACGCCAGCGTGGACGATCGCCACGTCGCCCGCGAAAGGCCTCCTCTGCCCCATCTCTAGCAACCGCAGCCCAGCCTGCATTCCCGGCTGGGCCATGGCCCATGGTGAGCAGCGCCCAGCCCCTCTCCTGTGCTTGTTGGGCTAGTCAGTTTCAGCCCGTGGACGTTTTTTTCCCCGGGACGAATTTGCCTATTATCCAGAAAACTGCATATTTACAGATTGCCCCTCCATGTTCATGCATTTAATATCTCACAAACCGTGCATCGGATTAAAATATTTTAAATATGGAAAATGCTTAGAATTTCATCTAGTTTCATAATATGCCACTTTCATCCATGTTAAAAATGTTTAAAATGCTGTTTGTTTAAATTTGCTTAAATGCCATGCTAAAATGCTTTAATTCATAACTAACTAACCGTAGCTCCGAGTTTAATAAACTTTATATGTAAATGGGGTGGGAAAATGCCTAGTTTAACTTGGTACACTTTATTTTACTGTTTAACAACATTAAAATATGTTTTAGGGCAGAACAGTACCAAAACTAAAATATGGACATGAGGATTTTCCGGAATTGTTGTTTGTTGTTCCGGCCTCATTTAAACTTGCCTAAATAGTTAGTTTAATTATGCTTCACCTCTTGCCATGTTTAACAACATTCAATATTGTTGGGTACATAGACAAGAGTGAACTAAATAATTGATGTGGTGTCTCATCAATATGCAACTCGTTGCATATTGAGCTCCACTTAATTTGTAGTGTTGTTTGTTGCACTTTGCCATGCCATGCTCTTTAAACCGGATATGCATCATACTTGGTTGTGCATCATGCCATGTTTATGCTTGTGTGTTTACCATGTTGCTTGTTTGTTTCCGGTGTTTCCTCTTAGTTCCGGTAATGTTGCGGTTGTGAGGATTCGTTCGACTACTCCCGTTCGTCTTCTTCATGGACTCGTTCTTCTTCCTAGAGGGATTTCAGGCAAGATGACCGTCACCTTGGATCTCATTACTATCATTGCTATGCTAGTTGCTATGTTCTATCGCTATGCTGCGCTTCCTATCACTTGTTCTTCAAGCCTCCCAATTTGCCATGTCAGCCTCTAAACTTTTCACCCTTCCTAGCAAACCGTTGCTTGGCTATGTTACTACTTTGCTCAGCCCCTCTTATAGCGTTGTTAGTTGCAGGTGAAGTTGAAGATTGCTCCATGGTGGACAGGATTATGGTTGGGATATCACTATATCTCTTATTTAATTAATGCATCCATATACTTGGTAAAGGGTGGAGACTCGGCCTTATGCCTGGTGTTTTGTTCCACTCTTGCCGCCCTAGTTTCCGTCATACCAGTGTTATGTTCCTTGATTTTGCGTTCCTTACGCGGTTGGGTGATTTATGGGACCCCCTTGACAGTTCGCTTTGAATAAAACTCCTCCAGCAAGGCCCAACCTTGGTTTTACCTTTTGCCTCACCACCACCTATACCTTTCCCTTGGGTCGGCCAAACCGAGGGTCATCTTTATTTTAGCCCCCGGGGCCGTGCTTCTCTAAGTGCTGGTCCGAATCGAGTAGATCATGGGCCACCTCGGGGAAACTTGAGGGCTGGTTTTACTCGTAGGATGTCTCATCCGGTGTTGCCTTGAGAATGAGATATGTGCAGCTCCTATCGGGATTGTCGGCACATCGGGCGGCTTTGCTGGTCTTGTTTTACCATTGTCAAAATGTCTTGTTGTAAGGGCATATTTATTCCCCAGTGGTTTTGGTGATTGATGACAATGCTTTTGCGGACTAAGCGTGTGCGTTAAGTTCTTTCAAAGGATCATCCATTGGCACGAGATGATTTCCTCCCCTCGGTGTTTTATTCAAGACGGTGTAGCTCCTGCGTTTCGTTGTTGGTGGACTAGTTTCGTAGGAGACACCGTACTATTAAGAGGGGATCCGCTTTGGTAAGACTAGGGTGGAATCAACACGTACACATCCCTATCACACCCGTCGTCTTCCCTTCGCATCTTTGGAGCTGCACTTCTCTTCCATAACCTGCTTCGCCATGTGCCAGCGGTAGTACCGCGATCTACAGCGGTAGTACCGCCGAAGCCCCCCAGCGGTAGTACCGCTCCACCGAGCGGTAGTACCGCTCTTAGCAGTAGTACCGCTCTCAGCGGTAGTACCGCTCCGTAGAGCGGTAGTACCGCTCGCGGGTTTCGGCCATAGTACCGCAGTAGTACCGCGCCTACTACCACCTCGATTCGAGACGGTGTTTTCTCGTGTCGGGTTTTACGACTACTAAGCGGTAGTAGAAGCGGTAGTACCGCCCGAGCGGTAGTACCGCTCCTACTCCCATGCCAGTAGTACCGCTCTGGGGCTGGTCTGCTTTCCTCATGTAGTAGTACCGGCAAGGGGGAGCAAGAGTACCATTGTCAACGGTAGTACCGCCCTGCCCAATGTAGTACCGCTCTCTGGGGCTGCTCTGGGGTAACGGTTGGATGTGTTCCCCACTATATAAAGGGTCTTCTTCCTCCTAGTTGACCCACCTCTTTCCCCAAAGCTCCATTGTTGCTCAAAGCTCCATTTTCGCCGATCTCTCTCCCTAGCCAATCAAACTTGTTGATTTGCTCGGGATTGGCTGAGAAGGCCCAGATCTACACTTCCACCAAGAGAAATTTGATTCCCCACTTATCCCTTGCGTATCTTGTTACTCTTGGGTGTTGAGCACCCTAGATTTGTTGAGGTCACCTCGAAGCCATACTCCATTGTGGTGAAGCTTCGTGGTGTTGTTGTTGTTGTTGTTGGGAGCCTCCGATTGTTGTGGAGATAGCCCCAACCTTGCTTGTAAAGGTTCGGTCGCCGCCTTCAAGGGCACCAATAGTGGAATCACGGATCTCGCATTGTGTGAGGGCGTGAGGAGAATACTGGTGGCCCTAGTGGCTTCTTGGGGAGCATTGTGCCTCCACACCGCTCTAACGGAGACGCATTTCCTTAAAAGGAAGGAACTCCGTAACACATCCTCGCTCTCCACCGCTCCACTCTTGGTTATTTCGTTTTTACTCTTGCAAGCTTAGTTGTTGTTACATCCCTTGCTTGCTTGTGTACTAGTTGTTATTGCATCATATAGGTTGCTCACCTAGTTGCACATCTAGACAACCTATTTTGTTGCAAAGTTTAATTTGGTAAAGAAAAGGTTAAAAATTGTTAGTTGCCTATTCACCCCCCCCCCCTCTAGTCAACCATATCGATCCTTTCACTTGTAAACCGGGATTCCGAGACTGATCGGGTCTTCCTGGGAGAAGGAATATCCTTCGTTGACCGTGAGAGCTTATAATGGGCCAAGTTGGAACACCCCTGCAGGGTATAAACTTTCGAGAGCCGTGCCCGCGGTTATGTGGCAGATGGGAATTTGTTAACATCCAGTTGTAGATAACTTGACACCAGATTCGAATTAAAACGCATCAACCGCGTGTGTAGCCATGATGGTCTCTTTTCGGCGGAGTCCGAGAAGTGAACATGGTTTTGGGTTATGTTTGACGTAAGTAGGAGTTCAGGATCACCTCTTGATCAGTACTAGCATCACGACCGTTCCGTTGTTTCTCTTCTTGCTCTCATTTGCGTATGTTAGCCACCATACTTGCTTAGTCGCTGCTGCAACATGACCATTTACCCCTTTCTTTCCCATTAAGCTTTGCTAGTCTTGATACCCATGGTAATGGGATTGCTAAGTCCTCGTGGCTCACAGATTACTACAACAACAGTTGCAGGTACAGGTTATGCGATGATCTTGACGCGAGAGCGATGTTACTTGTTTTGGAGTTCTTCTTCTGCTTCTTCTTCGATCAAGGGATAGGTTCCAGGTCGGCAGCCTGGGCTAGTAGGGTGGATGTTGTTTGAGTTTCTGTTTGTGTTTCATTCGTAGTCGGATGGTGCTCTTATGTAAGATGATGTTGTATTCGTGTGGCATTCTATGCCTCTTGTATATATCCCCCACTTTTATGTAATGGTACGATGTAATGAGATCCACCTTGCAAAAGCGTCTCCAATATGTGCTTCTATCCTTGGTGGGACCTTCGAGTTCCTTTAGGATAGGGTCGCATATCGGGTGTGACATGGAATTAGCCGGCAGCCCCTTTAACCAAGTACGGGCCATTCCATCCAGCATCATGGTGAAGTACTTGGCACACGCAGCATCACTGACTTCCAATAATTTCACGGCCATCTTATAACTTTCAATCCACGCCTCAGGGGGTAAGTCGGCTGTGTAATTAGGCACCTTTCGAGGTCCTTTGAAATCCTTGGGCAAACGCTCATTACGCAGAGCCGGCACCAAACAGAGTACACCTGTAGATCTAGAGGTCACGCCTGCCTCAATCGAAGTCGTTGGATAAACCGAAAGGGGCTGGTGAGCCGCCCGCTGAGTCGCTTGCTTGGCTTCTTAACGCACTTTGTCCTGATCAACCAAGTTAAGAGCTCCATCATGCGCCGGGTCATGCCCACGCGGCTGGTCACGGCGCTGGGCGTTGCTTGAAATGGCTGGTGAGTCCATGTGCCTGCTATAACTCCGGCTTGGACGAGGGGTCGAGTGAATCCTATCTCGACTATAAGAATATGCCACCTGTTGCGCCAGTGCTGTCTGAAGAAGTTCTCCGACCCTTCGTGTTTCAACCGCCGTTGGAGAGTCACCGTCCACCGGGAGAGCCGCCAATCGTGTCTCCACAGCAATCATGTTTCCCAAAGGATTAGAAAAATGACCCAGTGGTGTCGGTACATGCTGAGGCGGAGCGGTATTCAGACGAGGGGGTTCCGTCATGCGTGGTTGAACCGGCGTCCCAACCCCGAGTGCCGCGGCCCAGTTTATCTCCAGCGGGTTATTTGGCCTCGCACTAGGCATGTAGAAGAGGTTTCTAGCCTCATAAACTGGAGGTAGACGGGACTGGTGCCTCCTCCTCATGATTTCATTTGAAGCGTTTTGATCCATCGTAAGCTGGAAAGCCTCCGACGGAATCAGTTGGGAATGAGCATCCAAAGCAGCCCGTTCCACGGCTATCCTAACGTCCTCTGCCGCCAGGTCTTCCTTTGCTAGTGCTACCTCTTCACGTAACTTTGCCACCTCCGCATCATGTTGAGCTTGATTCGCCGGGTTGACCACGGCTGTTAACAGAGCCATCAATTTATCCATTAAAGCCATCAAAACCTGAGCCGATGGGCGCACAGGGCCTCCTGCCCCGACTGCCGTCACCGCCGCTGACTCGAAAGTCATCACTGCTGCGGTTGAAGAATTATGCCCAGGCTGGGTACCAGCCATGAAGATCCTGACTCTGTTTGGCGGCTCATAGGGGTCCGGAATACTATCGCCATCGGAATATCCCCCAAGCCCGCCATCTTGCAGCTGATACAACAAAGTAGTCTCGCCCGTGGACGACTCACCATCAGAGTAGATGGCCGTCTCACCGCCAGACATAGATCCTTCATCAAATTCCACTCCATGATGCATCCCATGAAGGCACGCTTCATGGCGGGTTGAGCTCGGGCGGGTCTCGCACGCTGAGCCGTCTCGATGATGTCGGTGTAGATGTCCGGCTCAGGGCCCGGCTGGCCGATCTTGCCGATGAATACGTGGATTCCACCGAAGGGGACCCGGTACCCGTACTCAATTGAGCCGGCCTCGGGGCCCCAGCCTGCATCGTCGATGTAGAGCTTGCCGCGATGACTCTTGGTCATCCGGCCCACAGCGTATCCCTTGAGCCCTTTGAAGCTGCCCTTTAAGAACTCGAAACCACCGTGCGCTGGCCCCATGGTGGGCGACAACTATCGTGGAAAGGTCACGGCAGATGTCCTAGCAAAAGGACTTAGTCGTGGAGCCATTGCAACTAGGTAGCTTAAAGGGGTTAAATCGGACAAAGTACACAGGAGTTTATACTGGTTTGGCCCCTTGCGGTGAAGGTAAAGGCCTAATCCAGTTTGAGGTGGTATTGCTTATGTCTCGATTACCAAGGAATGAATCTGCTTGACCTAGTTTTTGATCCGTTGTCTCTTGTCCTGAACCACCACTGGATCGTCCCTTTATATACACAGGTTGACGCCTAACAGCTCATGGAGTCCTGACCGGCTCATAGATAACATGTCCGGCTTGGTGACTATCTTTACATGCCTTACAATACAAGTCTTTACATATATGGCGGTTTACCCCTACGGGCCTTAAGTCGCCTTTGGGCCTTGGGCCTTAACTAAACCTCCATCTTTAATATCCTCGTGGGCTTCATATGATGAATCGCCATTGGTATAACCCGGCCCCTCCTGGGCGGGTCATACCTAATAGTTATATCCCCAACAGGAAGGGTTTGGAGAGGGCAAACGCAATGTAGACATGGAGATTTTTGGCGTGGTTCCGATAGGTGGTGCTATCGTACATCCACGTTGATGGAGACTTCAACCCACAAAGGGAAACGATTGTGCGAGTACATGGAGGGCTCCACCCATGAAGGGTCCACGAAGAAGCAACCTTGTCTATCCCACCATGGTCGTCGCCCATGAAGGACTTGCCTCACTTGGGTAGATCTTCACGAAGTACGCGATCTCCTTGCCCTCACAAACTCCTTGGTTCAACTCCATAATCTTGACGGAGGCTCCCAAGTGACACCTAACCAATCTAGGAGACACCACTCTCCAAAAGGTAATAGATGGTGTGTTGAGGATGAACTCCTTGCTCTTGCTTCAAATGATAGTCTCCACAACACTCAACTCTCTCTCATAGATTTGGATATGGTGGAAAGATGATTTGAGTGGAAAGCAACTTGGGGAAGGCTAGAGATCAAGATTCTTGTGGTAGGATTGGAATGTCTTAGTCTCAACACATGAGTAGGTGGTTCTCTCTCAGTAAATGAGTAATGGAAGTGTCGGTACATTCTGATGGCTCTCTTTGAAATGGAGAAGGGGGTGGAGGGGTATATATAACCTCCACATAGAATCTAACCATTACACACAATTTACAAAACTCGGTGAGACCGAATAGTGAAACTCGGTGGGACCGATCTGGTTCAAAATGTGAACGTTAGGATTTTCGGTGGGACCAATGAGATCAACTCGGTGGGACCGATGCGCTAGGGTTAGGGCAAAACCTCATCTCGGTGAGACCGGTCGCATGAACTCGGTGAGACCGATTTCAGCAATAAGCAAACAAAGACTTGGTCAAGCAAACTCGGTGGGACCGATCGCTCATTCCGGTAAGACCGAAGCATTACGAAAAGGAAATAGAGAGTTTGCGTTGCAAACTCGGTGGGACCGATCGCTCATCTCGGTATGACTGAAACATTACGAAGGGAAATAGAGAGTTTGCAATCCCATCTCGGTGAGACCAAGATCCCTATCAGTGAGACCGAATTGATTAGGGTTTCTGGCTATGGCTATGTCAAGTGAACTCGGTGGCGTCGGGTAGATCAAATCGGTGGGGCCGAGTTTGACTTTAGGTTTAGGATATATGTGGAAATGAGAAAGTGGTTGAGGGCTTTGGTGCATATCACTAAGCATTTTGAGCAATTAGACCATTAAGCAACACCTCATCCCCTTTTAATAGTATTGGCTTTTCCTATGGAATCGATGTGATCTTGGATCACTAAAATGAAAAAGAAGAGTCTTGAGCTTTTGACAATATGTGTCCTTAGCATTTTGAGGGGTCCACATCTCTAGTCCATGCCATGCCAATCATTGAACTTTCTGAAACATTTAACTTGAATGGATATTAGTTCAATGAGCTATATGTTGTTATGAATTACCAAAACCACCCGGGGATTAGTTGCACTTTCAATCTCCCCCTTTTTGGTAATTGATGACAACATATAGATCAAAGCTTCGACAAATGATAATATAAATGAAGTACATCGTCACTTTGAGAAGTATGTGATAAGCAAGAGCTCCCCCTAAATTTGTGCATTATTTAAAATTTGCTTTTGAATGCAAATGCACAATCGATTAGTATCATGGGTTACTCTTCCATGTCACATACATCTTGGTGGAGCGCTCAAAATGATAGAATGTAAGAAATATGCACTCATTACCAAGGAAAACATGATTGATCATACATAAGAGATAAGATATCAACATTCAAGCACACAATAAAGCATAGTATGACCAAGCAGATGATCATAGGAGTATCTCACACACAAGCATAAATAACGTAGCAACCAAACAAACAAGTAGCAAGTAGCAAGAGAGGCAAATAAAGCAAAACACTCTCTCTCTTGAAGCCTATGATCTATACACTTTCTCCCCCCTTTGGCAACAAGTACCAAAAAGCTTGAAAATGCATAGTGCTATGCAGCACTCTAAGCATGTTCTCCAGGAGCTCCAGTGTGTGAAGTTGGCGTGGAGAGGATTCCTTCAACAAAAGCATCTAAAGAGGTCTGTGGAGCTGGTGGAGTTGCAACTGGAGGGGCAACTGGAGCAGTAGCTGCAGGTGCTGAAGTTGTAGCTCTCGTGTCACTGGCAGGCATGGGTACAGACCTTTGTCCCCTTGTCACTCTATGAAAAGCATCTGTGGTAGCTCTCCCTCTCCTTTCCTCTACTTCTTATTGAAGTTGCTCAACTATAGTCTGGATCTCTATGACCTTCAAGTCTAGATCATAAAACTTTGTTTCAATGATCCTCTCAAGACTTTCTTGGTTTTGAGTCAGGGTGAGTAGTCCTTTCTCAATCCTCAATGTGGCCTCAAGAAGATAGCTAAGCTAATCCTGCTTGGTCTTGAGACGTACAACTGAGGCATCTTGAACTTTGGAAGATTTTTCTGCCTTCTCTGCCTTTGCTTTTTCTCTCTTCTCCTGAGCCTCTACTGATGTAGGATGTGATGCATCCATGACAATCTCATTGTCCTCAAACTCAGGCCTTGGGGGAAGGTGCTCTTTGTCCAAAAGATATGTGTTTATGCCCATCTTAGAGTTGATGAGCATCTGAATGTGTGGGGCATAACCACATGATCTCTTTTGATCTGCTGCAGTTCTCCTCGCTGTTTCAACAATGAGGGTCATCACTTTGAAATTTTGTGGCACATCAAATAAATGCAGCAGGTTGATTGAGTGCCATCTGATCATCCTGTCATCTCCTGACTTGGGCAGCAAAGTGTGCCTCAGAATGGTGTTGATAGTGGATAAGCCAGAGAGAAGATAGTAGATGGATCCAAATTTATGAGTTTCCAAAGCCTTATTAGGAATTTCTTGGTACATATGTGCCATGGAATTGTGGTCCTTCCTGGGCTTTGCATACACATCAATGTCATTCTCCTCTTCAGCAGGGGAATTTATCAACTTGGCCCATTTAGCAATAGTAGATTGATATCTTGTGCCTTCAGTCATCCAGACAATCTTTCCATCTAGGTAAAAATGTCGGTGGAATAAAATTGCATGACCATCTCATCATTCCATTTTGTGAGTTTCTGACCAACAAACTTGTCAACATCATTCAATCTGAAGCTCTCGTGCACTCCAGGGAAGTAGTCAGCATTGTTATCAATGTATTTCCAGTCAACCCACTTCATATCACTAACAATGGGCTACTTGTCCAGAAGTACTGTCTCATAGAAGTCTTGCTGCTCCTTGGTGTGGAACCTGTAATCCATAGCAGTCCTTCTTCTGGTAGCATATGGGTCTGTCTGTCTGTCTCCACAATCTGAGACATGCATCTTTCCTCAACTTCATGTTCTCTACAACTGGATGAGAATCATCATGATCTGGAACTTTTGGTTTGAGCTTCCTAAGCACTTGGGCTTCTTCATATTCTTGAACCTCGGGCACTGGGGCCTTGTTCTTCTCAGCAGCTGGGATGTTCCTTGTAGATCTCTTGGGTGTTGTTGGCTTAGAAGCTTGTGCAGCAGCAGCAGCCTTGGGGCAGTCTTGGGCTTGGATGGAGCAACCCCTGACTTGATTGCATCCACCATTAGCTTCTGGGTTATGGCAGAAGGTGCACTAGGCTCTTCCTCCTCCTCTTCATCAGATTCCCTGACCATAGATGGCCTTCCAATCACTCTGGCCATGGTCTTCTTGACCCTTCCCTTCCTTTTCCTGTCCCCAGCAGCCTCCTCTTCCCTTTGTTCAAGGGTGAACTCCATTGTTTCCTGAGTTGAGGCTCTGGCTTTGGACATGGGAATTCTATTGGCAGGTGCCTTCTTCTTTATGCCTGGCTTAGTTGAACCTGTAGTGCCAAATTCTTTCTTGACAATTTTATTCTTTGAGGTGACTTCCTCATCAACCACAAAGTCCTCATCCTTTGTATCTGAGGTTTTCTTCTTCCTTTGCCTGACAGTAGCCTTAGGAAGATTGCTTGGGGTGCTTCTGCTACCCTCCTCATAACTGCTGTTAGAGGAACTAGTGCCCTCACTCAAATTTGCCTGCTCCTTAGATCTGTTCTGGCTATCACTATTGTCTGACATCTCTGACACTGAAAGCTGACCCTGTGAATAGATAGGTTGAGATAAGAGTGGATGAGCATCACAAAGTATAGACATTTTGAAAAACAAATGAGTCAAAAACTTAGTTTTAGTTTTCTACAGAAAGCATTTTGGAGCTACCGATATGACAAACTTTAGAGTCTAAACAAGTGAAATCGGTCAGACTGAGACACAGTTCGGTGACTCCGAGATTTCCAGGGTTTCACTGAGAAGGTAAACTTGGTCACACTGATTTGTACACTTCGGTCAGACCGAGTAGTACATGTGCAATGGCCTGGGCCAAACCGGTGAGACCGAATTTTCCAAATCGGTCGGTCCGAGATGAGTTTGGCAAAAACCTAACCCTAAGTTTTTGGATCAAAACTAATCTATAGGATGTTCTCGTTGGATAGAAGGATCTCAATCATGGCAATAATCATGGCATTATCCTTAGTGCAAGAATCGAAGTTAAAGATTGCACAAGGGGTCGAGTTCATACCCTAACTTGGCGATGAACTCGCTACGGCAACAACGGCGGCGGAGATTCCCGTTGACGGCGGCAGAGACCAACGGCAGGAGGTCGCTGGTAACGAGAGGACGATCCGGACACCATGAGTCGGCAGAGCTGGACAGGCGCGGGCAAAGTGTTTGGAGAAATTTCCAAATTTTGGCCTGTGGGTGTATATATCCAGACCCTGTTGGTGTGACCGAGTGGAACGACTCGGTGGCACCGAGATGCAGAATCGCTAGCGGTTGCTGCAACTCGGTGTGACCAAAAATTTCAAATCGGTTGCACCGAGATTTAAACCTAGATCAACTTAATGAACTCGGTTTGACCGAATGGGATGAATTGGTCATGCCGAAATACACTAAGAGTTTTTGGAAGTTTAAGTCTATGACGAATCGGTGACTCCGAGTGCTCCTCACTCAGAGGGTTCGAATATGACTTGGTCAAACTTTGTGATGTAGCATGAATAGAGTTTGAGACGATAAAAGCATAGATACCTATAGGGAGTACTTAGGCATTCTTGTCCATCCATTTGGCAAAAAGAAAAAGCCAAACAATCAAAGCAACAAATGGGTGTCCTCGAATGGAGAAAATTATGCAACCAACATGCTCACACAATAACATAGCAAATTAAATATGTGGCAAAGCATGCACAAACACTCTAGCATCTATCAAGCAATTGTCGATGACTAGGTCATCTATATATGAGTATATTCACTTAGGAGTCAAATGAGAACATTTGATCATAGGTCATACTCATCGTTTAAGCACAAGTGGGTTACCACTTTTACATAAAGCATTATTTTGTTCACACCATTAGAGTTGCTTTAGCTCAATCCTTAGAGTAAAGCTCCCCCTAGATGTGATATCCCCTTTTAGAGGGATGAACTAACCTTGGGTTTTGTCGATGATGACTTCATGTAGATGTTGAAGATGTGGATGCTCAATATTGATGTAGATCATCTGGAGCAACCCATTGGAGTGAGTTGAACTTCAAATACCTACATGGGTTAGTCCCACAAGGAACAAACAAGGTGTCGGTGTACTAAAGTAGGGGTACCTTAGTACCCCGAACTTGGGCACGGACAGTCGCAGCGCCCTGCGGCAAGGCTTGCCGGGCGTCCGCCAAGATCCTCCGCTGTTTCTATTTTACTGCCATTCAAGAACAAAGCGTTAACTAAGAAGACAAGGCCCCGGCAAGAGGAGCTTGCCGGGAAGGACAAGGCCCCGACAAGAGGAGCTTGCCGGGAAGGACAAAGGCCCCGGCAAGAGGAGCTTGCCGGGAAGGCCAACCAAGGCACTTCAAGAGACTTGCCACGACGCCCCGTGCGTCCCGGCAAGGCCCGGCGGGCGGCAAGCTTTCTGGTGCGGCAAGATGAGGGCCGCGGCAAGGCGCTTGCCACGGCAAGGCTGCCACTCTGCACCCGAGCTCCAACGCATCCAACGACGTGTCATCCCAGGACTATCCCAGGAGCACGTGGCGAGGCGCTGTGCAGCCATGCGGTGCGAGGTAGCAAGCGAAGCTGACAAGGAGGCCATCATGGCGATCGGTGGTGCCCCTAACGGTCGTTTCCTTGCACTGTTGGGGCGACCGGACGGGCATTAAATGCCCTTGTCCCCTGCCGTCAGAGTTAGGTAGGGGACACTATTGGTAGCAGTTGTACCAACCCGCGTTTTTACCTTTCTACCCCTCTTTCTACGCTGCCACATGTCGGTGACCCCCTTTTGACTATAAAAGGGAGGCCCATGCGCACGTAGAAGGGGTTCCGCAGTTGGTTCGGTTCATCCGACGCATTCAGCACCACTACGCGCTCACGCTCTCAAGCAAGAACAAATACAAACACAAAGCAGCAGTAGGAGTTTTATCTCTCTGGAGAGCTCCAAAGCTGGGTAAACCCCCCCTCCCCCCGCGTGCTCTCGCCTTGATCCGCTCTGCGTGCGCCCTCCGCTCCCTTGCCGGACAAGAAGGGGCCCCCTGCCCCATAGGTGCTCGTGCCCTCATTCCCCACGACATCTCTGGCGCGCCAGGTAGGGGGCGTCGAGGTCGTGCGTATCCGATTCGGCGTCTGCGCGTGCTACATCAGCATCTTCATCAACATGCCACCGAAGAAAAAGACTTCGGAGGTGGCCGCTCCGTCTGCGACTTCCATACCACCACCGGAGCAAACAGGCGGTGGGGCGGACGCCGGCGGAGGAGCGGGCGCCGCCGGGGGGACTCACATCGTCACCCGGTCCAAGGACAAGGCCCCGCAAGGTTCAGCTTCTGCACATCCACCGCACCCCTCTCAGGAGGTGCAGGATCGACAGCGCCACGGTGCTCCTAGCACCGTACTCGCATTGGAGCAAGGCCAAGCTGGTGGGTCGCGGGACGTTCAAGGCCAGCATGCGCGCCAACACGCTGGCACTAGCGCAGTGCGGTCGCCTGGGCGAGATGCTGCTCCTTCTAACACTGTTAGAAGTTTGAGCATGTCTCGCACCTCGCGCCGCTCGCCACCGCCACCCAAGACTCCAGAGGAAGCGCCGCCCGAGCCCACTTCTTAGATTACCCTCCAACGCCGCACAAGATCGACGATCGAGGGCAGCCATTTACAGCCTCATCGGCCGCTTAACGGCGATAAGCCCCGCAACCGAAAGCACATCGGTTTCGCAGGCGCCCAGCGCAAGCCGACGCCGACAAGACCGCTGGGGTGCCACCACCGCAAGACTCCGCCCGAAGGCCAAGGTCGCCGACTTCGTCGGGCCAACTCGACATCGATTCTACCGTGTCGTCCGGACCCGCTGGCTCGCCGCGATCAACGCCACGCTCTCCGAGAACGACGACACGAGGACGCCGCGACCGTGATCGAAGGCGTCGAAGAAGCGCAGCGTCAATCTAACCAGCGTCTTTGGGCCCATCGTCGATATGCATGCGCCCGGGGAACCAGCGACTTGTCAGACGCAGAGGGTTGCCTTATGCTCACCCATGAGCTGCGGCAAGTCCAAAGGCCCAACACCAAGAACTTCAAGCCAGACGTGCCCGAGAAGTACGATGGCAGGATACATCCATCGGAGTTCCTCAGCGTCTACACCATAGCGGTGCAGGCTGCCGGGGGGCGAGACGAGAAGATCCTTGCCAACTACTTCCCGCTGGTGCTCAAGCCCAACGTCGATCTTGGCTCATGCACTTGCCGGACAACTCCATCTCTTCGTATGACTGTGCCATCGGTTTGTCGGCGCCTTCACAGCGACCACAAACCACATGGCCAGAGAGCGATCTTCATCTGCTCGCCCGAGGGAAGGAGAACCCTGCGTAAGTACATACAGAGATTCGGGCCAGTGCGGCGCAACATCCTGACGCCCACCCTGCCGCGGTTATCAGCGTGTTCCATCAGAACGTGCGTAACCGCAGGATGAGGGAGGAGATGGCGATGTGCAAGATCAGAAATGTCAGCAAGCTATACGCTCTGGCCGACAAGTGTGCACGGGCTGAGGAGGGGAGGAAAATCCCCGGAGAGAATGCGGGAGCAGAAGGATCTGATAGTGAGGATACCGCCCCGGCAAGGAAGAACCGGAGGCGGAACAACAGAAAGAGAAAGGCTAAGGATGTGCTAGTTGTCGAGCAGTCCGGCAGCGGAGGCGGCTCCAACAAGGCCAAAGCTGGTGACTCCGGCGAGGCTGTGGTGGCCGCCGACAAGCAGGATGGCTCCGGCAAGCAGTATTGCAAGATCCACCGCACCAAGGGCCATGACCTCCAAGCCTGCAAGAAAGTTGAGTAGATGGCGGAGCTACAGAAAGCTGAGTACGAGCGCCGCGACAAGGAGAAGGCCCGGGAAGGTGGCGGAGGATCCGGCAAGAAGTATCCCGCCCGGGGAGGGCGCCGCGGCAAGGCCAAGCCGCGGCAAGGAGACAGGCCTCCCCGCGGCCGCAACAAGGACGAAGACGAAGATGAGGATGATGAGATGGAGGAAGATGAGACTGACGAGCAGGAGTTCCAGAAGGCAACAGAGGTGTTGTGCGTTGACGGCGGTGCTTCTCTGCACACCTCGCACCGACAACTCAAACAGTGGTTGCGGGAGGTGAACGCAGCAGAACCGTCCGTTGAGTCACGCAAGCCCTTGAAGTGGTCCAACACGCCCATCATCTTCAACGTTGAGGATCACCCTGATCGCATCACTGCGGTCAGGTGCTTGCCGATGTTGGTTTCGCCAATGATCCGCAACCTCAAGGTCACGAAGATGCTGGTTGACGGCGGGGCCGGCCTGAACCTGATCTCCTCCGCAGTGCTCAAGAAGCTCCAGATCCCCGACAGCGAGCTCGAAGAGACTGGTACCTTTCAAGGAATCAACCCGGGAAGGAGCAAGCCGAAGGGGAAGATCACGTTGCCGATGACATTTGGCAGCGAGCTGAATTTCAAGACAGAGAGAGTCACATTCGACGTTGCTGATTTCCCATTGCCCTACAATGGGATACTTGGCCGTCCAGCGCTCGCCAAGTTCATGGCAGCCTCTCACTACGCCTACAATGTGCTCAAGATGCCTGGTCCGATAAGTGTCATTTCTGTCCAAGGCGACAAGAAGGATGCACTCATCTGTACCGACAAGATCTACCGAGAAGCAGCAGCCGCGGCAGAACGCAAACCGCTTGCCGCTGAAGCTCCCAGAGGGAAGAAGAAGACCAAGTCCGGCAAGAGTAGCTCTGATGCCTACTCCGGCAAGCGCACCCCTTCGGAGTGCTGCGCTACCGTAGAGGACGCACCATCGAGCTAGAGCGCAGTCGTTCTTAAATTTCTAAGTTAGATTCCTTGAACGACCGTGCCTTGTATGGAAAACCTGTGCGCGGAAGAACCGACTCGTGGCTAAGTTGTGCCCTTGATTTGTTTCGAGTCCGCTCAACAATACAAGTGAGCTTCAATTAGCCCCGACAAGGTTTCTTGCCGGAGGCAACACCGCCAGCGGGTTGATGATGTTCCGCACTCATCAAGTGTGTTTGCACCGGCAAGTTCCCTAAAAAGCATAAGGGTAAAAACATACAAGGGATGGAATCAAGTAAAGGAGATAACATAGCAGTTGGCGTCGTTCAAAGGAGCGCAGCCTTGCCGGGACACAAACGACAGAAAAGCTAAGTTGCCCAAGTCTGAGCACAGAGCCCAGTCAGTTTCAAATTCTTATGTTATATTCTTTGAACTGCGCATACCAGTATGGAAAACTCTTGGCGCTGAGGAACTGCTCAGTGGCTGAGTTGCGCCCTTACTTTGTTTCGAGTCCACTCAACAAATGAAAGAGCGCTGCGACTAGCCCGACAAGGTCTCTTGCCGGAGGCAGCACCGCCAGCGGGCTGCTGATGTTCCGCACTCAGCAAGTGTGTTTGCGCCGGCAAGTTCCCTAAAAGCGTGGGGTAAAGACATACAAGGGAAGCGACAGAATAGAAGATATGACATAGCAATTATTGCCACAGGGCACAGTCAGTCCCGGATTTTTAAGGTTATGTTCCTTGAACGGCCGTGCCTTGTATGGAAAACCTGTGCGCGGAGGAACCGACTCGTGGCTGAGTTGCGCCCTTGATTTGTTTTCGAGTCCGCTCAACAATACAAGTGAGCTGCAACTAGCCCCGACAAGGTTTCTTGCCGGAGGCAACACCGCCAGCGGGCTGCTGATGTTCCGCACTCAGCAAGTGTGTTTGCACCGGTAGGTTCCCTCGAAAGCGTAGGGTAAAAACATACAAGGCACTGAATCAAGTAAAGGATGTAACATAGCGAGCGTTGCCCAGAATGAAGTTATATTACGAAAGTAACTTATTGCGGCACGGACTAATTTGTTTTCATAACTGAAATAATAGCAGAAGGGCGCACCGGCACCTGGGCCCCGGCAAGCCGACGTCGCCGGGGGCTGCAAGTACCAAGACTCATCCCCGGCAAGCCAGAACTGCCGAGGGCTGCGATATCAGATAAGTTTTTCATCCCTCATCATGCATCCTCTTATGGACTGGGGAACGCAATGTTATATTCCTTGAATGTCCGTGCCTTGTATGGAAAACCCGTGCGCGGAGGAACCGACTCGTGGCTAAGTTGCGCCCTTGATTTGTTTTCGAGTCCGCTCAACAATACAAGTGAGCTGCAACTACCCCCGACAAGGTTTCTTGCCGGAGGCAGCACCGCCAACAGGCTGCTGATGTTCCGCACTCAGCAAGTGTGCTTGCGCCGGCAAGTTCCCTAAATGCGTAGGGTAAAAACATACAAGACACAGAATCAAGTAAAGGATTTAACATAGCAAACTTCCCCTTTTCATTAAAAAACATCCCTCTCGGGTACAGTCCATAGAGGATGAAAAACATGAAAGAGAGGATTACAAGTTTTAAATGCAGCTAAGGCCCGAAGGCTTACAAACTAAAAAGATAAGATGCCCGTAATCCCTTTCCTGTCCCCCTTTTCAGGAGGTAGGCCAAGGAGGAGAAAAGGGCAAAAGAAGCGCCTAGGCGAACTACGGGTGCCAGAAGACACCAAGAGAACATCCCGGGGACCAGCCGGGGGCTTGGCGGAGACGGAGGCGCCGGAAGCAGAGCTCGAAGACGGGGCGGCAGGACGTCAGCACGTTGTCGAGGGCACCACGCCTCAGATTCGACTTGACGGCCTTGCCGCCAACCCTCTTCCTCTTCCGCAGCCTCCTCGCCAAACGCCAAGGAGACGACCCGGGGAGTTCAGGAGGCCGCGACCGGATGATGGGGTCGCCGGTGGCGCACGAAGCGACGCCCGACGCCTAGTCGGGCCCACCGCCCTCGTTGTCGTTGTCGCTCTCCTCCTCGTCACTCTCGCTCGAGGGGGAGTCTTCGCTATCGGAGGAGCTGTCCACGCAGCACCTCGCTCGGATCCCGGAGTCCCCGAAGACCTTGATGGAGAGGAGGTCGCCCTCCATTAACTTAAATGGAGGGTAAACCCCGCCGTCAAGTTGTGGATGCGGGCGAACGTCTTCCACCCACGGTCAAGATACATCACATTAGGGGCTGGGGATACAACGTGGACTCGCGTACCGCTGATCCCACAGCCCCTCATGCGCAATCTCAACGTCTCGGGCGGTTCCGGCTCCATCGCGCTCGCAAACGGAGCTGGAAGCCGGAGGCGACGACGAGGCGCCCGGCGCAGCCGGACGAAGAACTCGCAAGGGTCGTCCCCCGTATGGACCGCCGCGAGGGGAGGAACCGCCGGCGGAGGCGGAGATGCTGCGCCGCCCCGTCCGCCTCTTCCTCGAGCGCCTCGGCCTCGTCCTCGGCCTCGTCCACGACCTCTCCCCCTCCCTCTTCCCCTTGTGGCTGGCTCTGCCACCACGGGTGCGGGATAGGGAGGGATGCGCTGTCTGGCGGCGACCCTTGCCGCCACCGATGAAGGGCCAGGATTCTCTCCCTCCATGGCGGAGGAGGGAAAGGGGAGCAGAAGTTGAAGAAAGGAGAAGATGGGGAAGTGCGGGATTTTTGCGCTCGCCTTCTCCCCTTTTTAAGGAGCGAGGTGGGGGCTCAACCGCCCCACTCCGCGAATCAAGGCACGGGAGGAGCAGGGAATCGGGGCCGACCCGCTGCCTCCGCCCGTGACGGCTCGGTTTTCCACTTCCACCGCCCACGACCCCGAGTGCATGGGAGCCGCGTGGCGGGGATGCAGAGCCAAGGCGACAGATGAGGTGACCTCGCCCCTCCCCGTGATCACGGGTGGGGGGTGGACGCCTCGAAAATCGCGCACGCCACCCACGTCTCCCACAACACCGCGATTGATGCATGCCGTTACGAGGGAGCAAGGCGGATGCGGAGTCAGATCTAGTGTGGACCCAGGCCGCGTGTGCCCGTGCCCTGTTTTGGGCCTGGCCCAACAGCGCTCGGCACCGTGTATGGCCCAGGCCCGGGGGCTCCTGTCGGTGTACTAAAGTAGGGGTACCTTAGTAACCCGAACTTGGGCACGGACAGTCGCAGCGCCCCGCGGCAAGGCTTGCCGGGCGTCCGCCAAGATCCTCCGCTGTTTCTATTTTACTGCCATTCAAGAACAAAGCGTTAACTAAGAAGACAAGGCCCCGGCAAGAGGAGCTTTCCGGGAAGGACAAGGCCCCGGCAAGAGGAGCTTGCCGGGAAGGACAAAGGCCCCGGCAAGAGGAGCTTGCCGGGAAGGCCAACCAAGGCACTTCAAGAGACTTGCCGCGACGCCCCGTGCGTCCCGGCAAGGCCCGGCGGGCGGCAAGCTTGCTGGTGCGGCAAGATGAGGGCCGCGGCAAGGCGCTTGTCAAGCAAGGCTGCCACTCTGCACCCGAGCTCCAGCGCATCCAACGACGTGTCATCCCAGGACTATCCCAGGAGCACGTGGCGAGGCGCTGTGCAGCCATGCGGTGCGAGGTGGCAAGCAAAGCTGACAAGGAGGCCATCGTGGCGATCGGTGGTGCCCCTAACGGTCGTTTCCTTGCATTTGTTAGACCGGGACGGCATTAAATGCCCTTGTCCCCTGCCGTCAGATTTAGGTAGGGGACACTGTTGGTAGAAGTTGTACCAACCCGCGTTTTTACCTTTCTACCCCTCTTTCTACACTGCCACCTGTCGGTGACCCCCTTTTGACTATAAAAGGGAGGCCCATGCGCACATAGAAGGGGTTCCACAGTTGGTTCAGTTCATCCGACGCATTCAGCACCACTACACGCTCACGCTCTCGAGCAAGAACAAATACAAACACAAAGCAGCAGTAGGAGTTTTATCTCTCCGAGAGCTCTGCTGGGTAAACCCCCCTGCAAGCGCTTCTCTCGCCTCGATCCACTCTGCGTGCGCCCTCCGCTCCCTTGCCGGACAAGAAGGGGCCCCCTGCCCCATAGGTGCTCGTGCCCTCATTCCCCACGACACAAGGATATCCATAGACATAGAGTGAAGTTCACTTATGATGATGTCCATGAAAGCATTAGGTTACCTCGTCCCTTGACTTACCAACAAGAGGGTTTGTGACTCCTTGAACTAGTGCAAGATGTGTAAGTTGATTGCACTTGTCCTTGCCAATATGAATATGAGTGAAGTATTTTGGCGGAGTCACCCTCAAGAACTCTCTAGTTCTTCTTCTTTGGGATACACATCAACTTGATGGGAATCCTTGGAGTTGTAGTCGTACTTGATGAAGTAGAACTTGAAGTAGTCTTGGGAACCCACTTGACCAAGGCCTTTGGAGCTTCTTCAAATGCATCATCTTGAGCTTGTGTTCCCTTGAAGAAAGTAGGATCGTACATCTCTTGTTGAGGAACAAACTTTGTCTTGGGGTATTGATCTTCTTCCCACTCAACTCCATTGGCATTGAACTTTCGTTCAAAACCAACACCTTGATTCTTCCGATGCCTTCCTTGCTTGCGTACTATTTCCTCAAATTGCTTACTTCCAGCAAGGCTCTTGTAAACACCTTTCTCTATAATTCCCTTCAATAAGCTATTTTCTTGCTCAAGTGTGACTTGGCTAAGAGAATCATTAGTGGAATCAAGAGAACTACTAGAAGCAACAATATTGGATTCGTCATGATTATTGTTACTACTAGAAGCTAAGTAGAGATCCAACCGACGTTCGAGGAGGGCAGCACCGACCACCACGCGCCAGGGGCCTGGGGCATGCCCTGGTGTCTCGTAGTCCGTGTGGGCCTCCGTTTGCGGTGATTCTAACTCCCAAACATCACAAATATTCCAAAATAATTCTCCGTGGAGTTACATCACGTTTGGACATCGTTTGATATGGATGTTCTGCGATACTAAAACAGGCAACAAACAGGAACTGGCACTGGGTACTGGATAAGTAAGTTAGTCCAAATAAATCATATAAAAAGTTGCCAAAAGTATGTAAAAGTTGAATAATATTGGCATGAAACAATCAAAAATTATAGATACGACGGAGACTTATCAGTCCATATTACCCTTCCTGCCCCTGCCTTCTTTAACTTTCAGGTAAAAGGGAGATATTTTATAACTAGGGAGGAGGCAAACGAGTATGAGAGGGAGGTGGAGGCTGCTCGCTTCCATGCTGCAGCCCTTCAGGCAGTAGCTGCCGCGTCCTAGTACAACCCCTACTATAACTTTGGATATCCGTCGGGCCAGCCATGGCCCTAGACCAACTTAGGCCAAAAGTCTAAGCTTGGGGGAGCACGTATTTCTCACCAACATTACATTCATGTTCACACACTCATTCCAGTTGTTGGTGTTCATACTTTTTCATTGTATTATCCATGTTAGTTTATTTTATTTTTCCTGCTTTCTTCTTGTGTGTTTGATAAACTTTGAGAAAACCCAAAAAAATTAGTTGTAGTTCAGTTTCCTTTCCATGCTTATGCAGTAGTACTATTAAAGAAAATCCAAAAAGAGTTCTCGTTCTTCTTTTGCTTGTTGGGTGCTTTCCCGTGTAAATAGCATTTCTTGTTCTTGTTTTACTTTCTTTAGAAAAACATAAACTTCAAAAACATTTCAGTGTGTTTATTTGAAATTCTTTTTCTTTTCTTTGGGGGTCGAGATGAGAAGACCACGATGAAAATGTGGAGTGGCTCTCATATGCATCATTGTTGATCTAACAAAGAGCCCATCTTCTCCTTTGAATAAATGTTTGCAGATTCAAGCTTAGTCCAATGCACGCGCACTATTATTATTATTCACACCGTTTGGTCATGCAAGTGAAAGGCAATAATGACGATATTTGATGAAATTATTGAGATGAGGAAAAGCTTGTATGAACTCGACCTATCTTGTTTTTGTAAATATGATTAGTTCATCGTTCCCGATTTAGCCTATTATGAATGAAACATGTTTGCAATCACAATTAGAGATTATAGTTACTCATGACATGCTTAATTATCTAGGATTTTATAATGGTTTACCTTGCGTGCCAACATTCTATTAAAATAGTTGTGATGTAGTATGATAGAATGGTATCCTCCTTTGAATGATTCGAGTGACTTGACTTGGCACATGTTCACGCATGTAGTTGAAACAAAATCAACATAGCTTCCATGGTATTTATGTTCATGGTGATTTATATCCTACTCATGCTTTCACTCATTGTTGGCTAATCTCAATGCATGTTCATGACTGTTGTCGCTCCCTACTTGATCATTCCCCAATCTTTTTCTAGCCTTCACTTGTACTAAGCGGGAATACTACTTGTGCATCCACTTCCATAAACCCAAAGTTATTCCATAAGAGTCCACCATACCTACCAATATGCGGTATTTACCTGTCGTTCCAAGTAAATTTGCATGTGCCAAACTCTAAACCTTCAAATGGTAATCTATTTTGTATGTCTGAATCGCTCATGTAGCGACTGGGGGCTGTCAGTATCTTCCATGCTAGATGGGTAATTCTCACGATGAGTGGACTCCGCTCATCATTCACGAGAAAATGTCTGGTAACCGAGATGCCCAGTCCCATGCTCAAATCAAATCAAAATAATTGCAAACAAAACTCCCCCGGGATTGTTGTTAGTTGGACGGTACCCATTGTTTCGGACCAGTCGTGGATGTAACATCCGGATTTTCAATTTGGATGTTATACATAGATCATCATATGCATATCATATTTTATTTGCATTTTGGTTGTGATCCTAGAAATCTTAAGCAACTCAAGGACCCAAGGAGAGAATTGGAGGTTTCACTAAATTATCATATTTGAATTTATTTCAAATTTGAAAAGATGATCAATTTGATTTTAATATTTTTTCTCTCCAATTATTTCTTTTAAATAAAATAAATGAGAGAGGATAAAATGAATTCCTCAAAATAAAGGAGAAATATTGGAAAAGAAGTGTTGAAATCAAATTATTACTTTATTGGTATTTTTATTTGCTATTTTATTTGAATTAGAGAAAAACTTGCATTTTCAAAAATTGCATTTAGTCCAAAAAAATGTTCACCTTGTCCTAAATATTAGGTTTGGACGATGAAAATTGTTTCTGGAATTTTTAAAATTCTTTTTATATTTTATTAGGATTTTCTTCTACACGGAAATTATTTAAAAACAAAGAGGTTTCGATCGAATCGGGCGAAGGCCCGGCCGCCTAATCACCTCGGCCCCAGGTCTTGGCCTTGGGACCCTCGAGACCCCCTTTATAAGCCATCGTCGCCCCCTCTCCTCCACCTCGTCCGCCGCCAAGACTTCCTCCGCCAGCCGCCGCCGCCGCTTATCGCTATTCGCCATTAGCTGCCGACAGATCCCAAGACCACCGCCCGACGGCGCCGCCCCGTCCTACGCTGCCAACCGGATCCCACCGCCCCACCGTTGACCTCGTCGTCGTTGACCGGTATAAAGACCGTTTGGTTTTTTTCGGTTTAGTCAGTTTATTAGGTTAGATCGGTTTATTTTATTAGGTTAGTTTAATTAGCAAATGTTCGTTCGTTAAGATCTGCTAGTGAACGCTTTTGTTCCTTAGTTTCTGTTAGCAAACGTTCGTTCCATAGATTTTTCTTTTTAGTTTTATTTTCGGCCCGGGACCTATCCGCAAATAGTTTTCTCGTGATTTAGCCCCTGATCTAAAAACTAGCGTAACTAAATTAGATGAAACCAGCGCCTAAATCTTCGTAACGATCTCTTATTTCCAGTTAACCAACTTGAACATGATATTGACAAATTAAAATTTGAGCTTAGTTCAGATTAGTATTCGATCTTGTTTCGATCGTATCTTGAGTTTCGTAACTCCGTTTGAGTTGTTTCTTTTTGCAAATCATAGCTAATCACATGTACCTACTGTTAAGGTCTAATTCATATGAAAATAATGCTATTAGGTTTTGTTTCTATTTATTTTATATGTTTGCTTGTTTCAAGTTTTATTTGGATCTTTTCTTGATTTCTCTCTGTTTCGTTTGAGTGATTGCTTATGTATGCTACTTTTTGTCTACGCTAGATTATCTAGAGTGCGAAGCTTGTTACTACGAATCTCTAGAGTTTGCATATCATCAGAAAGGCAAGTTACACTTTGATCATACGCTTCTATACCCAGTTTTTCCTATGCATTAGTATTGCCCCTCAAATATTTGCATGAGTAGGATTGGGAACATGTGGATTGGTTGTAGTACTTGAGGTACGAACCTAATACCTTTTGATCACCCTGGGAATATACGTTATGCTCTATTATTGCTTAGCCATGCTTGTAGACAGGGATTGGATCGTGATACACATGGAAGTTATGAGAGTTATTAATCTTGGATAACATTAAGGTGGCAACTTTAATACACATCTGGGTGGATTGGTTGGGGCACCTAGAGAATCCAGTGTTTGTCCATTAGGGAAATCCCGGAGTACCCGTGTGATATTTCCTTGGTTCGCCACCCAGGCTCAAAGGGATCATATGATATTTCATGCCTAGAAACTTCCGTGTGGAGCCACAAGCCATTATGGGCTCTGGCATAGTTGAGTAAGTTGTATGAGCTCTCAAAGAGGTGGACTAGCAGATGTAGGGGAAAGTAGGTGTACTGGTCTGGCCGGAGTAGAGAGCTAATGCTTCAGAAAGGCTATGTCTCAATCTTCCGATCATGGATGCGGTCGAGTCTTGTGGGGAAAAGTCGCAACCTCTGCAGAGTGTATAAACTAATCATGGTTAGTCGTGTCCCCGGTTATGGACATCTTGAGTATCTGGAATAGGATATTATTGTTGATCTCATCACTCTTTAATTAATTTTAATTGAGTTTAATGATGATACTTGTTTAATTGGGATTTGAGTTGGAGGAACCTTCTCAAATATTGGAACAACTTGGGAGTAGTTTAAATAAATTTATTCCTTTGTTGTAGGGAAAAACTAGCTTTATGCAAAATCATAAACTTAGAGCCTCCACTAGCCAAATAATGCATGTAGATATAGTTCTTGCATTCATTGCTTTACAGTGTAGTTCTGCCAGCATATTCAATGTGCTGACCTAGACGGCTGCAATGTCTCATGTTGCAGACTTCTCAGATGACGAGTAAGGTGCGATAGGTCGTTGTCATGCACTCAGCTATGCCGTTGGAGTTGATGGACTCATTTACCTTCGAAGCTTCCGCAATTATTTAGTTTAGATGGCCTTCAGCCATATTATTTTTGTGTAATCATACTCTTTATGATGACTCGATGTAATAAGTGTGTGATTGAACTCTATTATAATTCCTCGAGTACTGTGTGTGTCATTACCAATCCAGGGATGACACTTAAGCACAGAGACTTCAGTCCATTGGGATCGTGGTCGCTACAAGATGGTATCAGAGCACACGCTGACTGTAGGACGCGACCACTAGAATAAGCCACGGGATTTCTCTTCTTTGCTCATTTCTAATTCTCCTCTATTTCTACTCTATAGATGGTGGACCCCAGGAACAAGTTCACTCAGCTGGATGACGACACCCCTTTCGGACGACACCTGAAGGAAGTCACTAAGTACTTAAATATTGGACTACCAAGCTTCACTGGGACTTTCTCTGCAATTTTACCGCAAGAGGAGCGCTGGAAGATCAAAGTTTGGGTACCTGGGGGACATTTGCGCCAACAACGGAGCCTATTGATTTCTACCTGGATGCATCAACTTGCAGTTTGGGCAAGAGAATGGTTTCTTGATCTTCTCTATTGATTTCTTCCTCATATACATCGTGTGTAAACTTCAAGAAATTGATGTACTACTAGAGAAGCATGAAGAATTGAAGAGGAAGCTAGGACTACCCGTGGAGAATCATAAGCGAGAACCAACAAAGGAGATCCGTTTGGAGGACTACATCATCTTGGACGACATCGACACGGACAGTGATGCAAATGATGACAGTGATGACAACTATGTTGACAAAGCTGGAGCAGATATCATGGAGTCTTCTTCCGATCAAAATTTCTAGACGACCACCATGTTACTAGTAGTATTCTTCCAAGTAGTTAGCATCGATGAGTTTGTAATCGTAGTTTAGATCGTTTGTGTGAACCTTGTGTGATATTGAATGAAGTGAATTGATTGTGTTTGCCTCATGTGCATATGGGTAGTGAATCTCTCTTAGACCTTATTCTATTCTGTTTTCTCACCCCTTCTAACCCATCAGATGCTTCCGAGATGTGACAATCGATTCGTGTTCCCACCAGAGCTCACTCAGTTGATCCAGCAGCAGAATGCCTTGATGCAGATGTTAGTTCACAACCAGAACCAAGGCAACAACAAAAACAACAACCCACCAGCACCACCCCCTGTTGACAACCTAGCCCGTTTTCTGAGATTGAATCCACCGGTGTTCTCTAGCAGCACCGAGCCGATAGTTGCAGATGATTGGCTCCGCAAGATTGGAAGGGAGCTGACCACTGCAGGATGCACAGATGCGGAGAGAGTGCTCTTTGCCGCACATCAGCTTGATGGACCCACAACATCTTGGTGGGAGAACTTCACCACCACTTACCCCATTGACACAGTTACATGGGATCAGTTTCAGCGGGCTTTCCACACCGCCCATGTTTTAGAAGGAGCTATGAGCATGAAGAAGCGCGAGTTTTGCAACTTGCGCCAAGAAGGCCGTGTCGTGGGACAGTATGTGGATGAGTTTATCAAGTTAGCCCGTTATGCCCCAGATGATGTGGCCACATATGCTGCAAAGCAGAACAAGTTTCTTGAGGGACTCAATGATGAGCCGAGTATGCAGTTGATGGTGGAAACCTTCAACAACTACCAAGAATTTGTAGACAGGGCCCTCATGATAGAAGGCAAGAAGCAACAGATTGACAACCGCAATAGGAAGTATAGACAGGGGAGGACACTTCTAGAGCTCAGCAAAAGCCCCGCTATTCCCCATACTCGGGAGGACATACTCACAACCATGGAGGACATACGCACAATGGAGGAAGTTCGCACAACCACAGTGGCCCCAAGAATGGCAATGGGAATGGAGGAAGCAGCAGCCAGAACCGTTCCGACCCAGCAACACCGGCCAAGAGGGATCTGAGCCACATTACTTGTTTCAAGTGCGGAAAGACCGGACATTATGCCACTGAATTTCCTAAAGCAAAGAATGGAAATGGCAATGGAGGTTCTGCAAAGAAGCCCAACCCCTTCACCAAAGTTTAGGTGAACCACGTCAGTGTGGAGGAGATTGAGGATCAAGCCGACGCGGTTGTCGGTAAGTTTTTGATTAATGCATTTACAATGCTTGTTCTTATCGATACTGGTGCATCTCATTCATTCATATCAAGGGGATTTGTGGATAATTATAAGTTGCCAACAGTAGCCATTAAGTTACCTATGTTAGTAAGTTCCCCAGGAGCGGAGTATATGGCTAGTAGGGGATTCTATCAATTGCCAGTAACCATAGGTAGACATGTTTTCCCCACCGACCTGATTGTCCTGGAGTCACAAGGATTGTATGTGATACTAGGCATGGATTGGCTATCCAAGTTTGAAGGAAACATCGTTTGCGCTAATAAATCAATTCTTCTCACCACCCCGGAAGGAAAGAGGATCAAGTATGTATCTAGGCATGCGCGGAGGAGGACTCAGGTGAATTCCTTATCAGGAGTTGTTCAGGAGGAAGTACCAGTGGTGAAGGATTATCCCGATGTATTTTCGGAGGAGTTACCAGGCATGCCACCAGATCGAGACATTGAGTTTTTGATTGAGTATTGCCAGGCACCAGACCAATATCCAAGTGACTGTATCGGATGCCCGCAAAGGATCTGGAGGAAATTAAGAAACAGATAAAGGAGTTAATGGAGAAAGGTTATATTCGACCAATCTCATCGCCTTGGGGAGCCCCAGTGCTTCTAGTGGAGAAGAAGAATGGATCTTTGAGGATGGTAGTTCATTATCGTGCGCTGAATGAGGTGAAAATCAAGAACAAATACCCTCTGCCAATGATCAATGATTTGTTTGACCAACTATAGGGAGCTAAGGTTTTCTCCAAGATCGATCTTCGACAAGGTTATCACCAGTTGAAGATCCTAGAGCAAGATATACCTAAGACAGCTTTTATCATGAGGTGTGGGCTATATGAGTATACAGTTATGTCATTTGGTTTGGCTAATGCCCCTGCCTATTTCATGAGTATGATGAACAAGGTGTTCATGGAGTTCTGGATAAGTTTGTCGTGGTGTTCATTGATGACATTTTGGTCTACTCAAAGAATGAAGAGGAGCATAAGGAACATTTGCGTTTGGTTCTCGAGAAGCTCAGGGAACATCAGTTGTACGCCAAGTTCTGAAAATGTGAGTTTTGGTTGAAGGAAGTTCAATTTCTTGGACATGTTATATCTGGAGAAGGAATAGCAGTAGACCCTACCAAGGTTGCATCTGTCACTAAATGGTTGGCACCCACCTCGGTGAGAGAGATCATAAGTTTTCTTGGACTCGTAGGTTATTATTGGAGATTTATTGAGAATTTTTCCAAGATTATGAAACCCTGGAGTTATTGAAGAAGGACACCAAGTTTAAATGGACTGAGGATTGTGAGGCCAGTTTTCAGGAGTTGAAGAAATGTTTGGTTACAGCCCCAGTGCTGGTTCTCCCAGACCAACGCAAGGATTTCCATGTGTATTGCGACACTTCATGTAGAGGACTTGGAGGTGTGCTTATGCAGGACGGAAGAGTTGTTTCATGTGCCTCACGACAGCTTCGACCTCACGAGTTGAATTATGCTACGCATGATTTGGAGTTAGCAGTCGTAGTGCATGCGCAAGACATGGAGACATTTTCTCATCAATGATTGTTGTGATGTTTACACGGATCATAAGAGTTTGAAGTACATCTTCATGTAGAAGGAGTTGAACCTCAGGCAAAGGAGATGGTTGGAGCTCATAAAGGACTATGATATGAGATTGCATTATCATCCCGAAAAGGCCAATGTCGTAGCAGACGCGTTGAGCCGCAAGAGTTATGTTAACACGCTCATGACCGGAGGATTGCCTAAGGAGTTAGCAGACGACCTTCGAGAGCTATGCTTGGAGATAGTTTCGATAGGTTATGTTGCAGCATTGGAAATTTAGTCCACTTTGTTTGGTAAGATCAGAGAAGCCCAAAAGACAGACAAGGAGATTGCAGAGATAAAGGAAAGGATGAGTAAAGGAAAGGCTAAAGGATTTTGAGAGGATGAGCACGACACTTATGGTTTGAGGATCGTATTTATGTGCCTAATGACCCTGAGATCAGGAAGTTGATTCTTAAGGAGGCTCATGATTCACCTTACTTAATTCACCCAGGCAACACCAAGATGTATCTGGATTTGAAGGAAAGTTTTTGGTGGATAGGAATGAAGAAAGATATTGCCGACTATATAGCAGTATGTGATGTATGTTAGAGAGTTAAGGCAGAGCATCAGAAACCAGCAGGATTGCTACAGCCGTTGCCGATACCTGAATGGAAGTGGGATAAACTTGGCATGGATTTTATCACTAGATTACTCAGGAATCGTTCAGGCTATGACTCTATCTGGTTTGTAGTTGATTGCTTGACGAAAGTAGCCCATTTCATCCCTGTGAAGACAACTTATACGAGTGCTAAGTTGGCAAAGATATACATGACCAGGATCGTATGTCTGCATGGAGTTCCGAGGACCATTGTATCTGACAGAGGAACACAATTTACTTCAATGTTTTGGAATCAGTTGCATGAAACTTTGGGTACCAGGCTAGAGTTCAGTACAGCCTTTCACCCACAGACAGATGGACAGACCGAGAGAGTCAATCAGATTCTGGAGGACATGTTGAGAGCTCGTGCGCTAGATTATGGATCTAGTTGGGATGACAATTTTCCCTATGCAGTGTTCTCCTATAACAACAGTTATCAAGCTAGTTTGAAGATGGCCCCGTTCGAAGCCTTGTACGGAAGGAGGTGCAGGACACCGTTATCATGGGATGAAGTTGGAGATAGATAGTTGTTCGGACCAGACTTAATTAGAGATTCTGAGGAAAAGGTTAAGTTAATTTGAGGTCGACTCAAGGTAGCCCAATCCAGGCAGAAGAGTTATGCAGACACGAAACGCAAGGAGGTAGCCTACGAAGTCGGAGACAGAGCATATCTTCGTGTGTCCCCACTTCGAGGACTTAAGTGTTTTGGAGTCAAGGGAAAGCTAGCACCATGTTTTGTGGGACCATACAGAGTTTTGGAATGCATGCGAGACGTTGCGTATAAATTGGAACTGTCCGAAGGATTGTCAGGAGTTAATGATGTGTTTCACGTTTCCCAGTTGAAGAAGTGGCACACAGAGATGGCCGACATTCCTCTGAGAGATAAAGTGCCATTGGAAGCAATTCAGTTGGATAGTGATCTGACCTATGAAGAAAAGCCAGTCAAGATTCTCGAGTTTTCCACACGAGTTACTCGCAGCAAGGTTATCAAGTTTTGCAAAGTTTAGTGGAGCCACCATACCGAGGAGGAAGCCACCTGGGAGCGAGAGGAAGATCTTCGCAAGGACCACCCAAACCTTTTTGCTGACCAACCCGAATCTTGGGGGCGAGATTCATCTTAAGGGGGGTAAGTTTGTAACATCCCAATTTTCAATTTAAAGGTTATACATAGATCAAACATATGCATATCATATTTTATTTGCATTTTGGTTGTGATCCAAGAAATCTTAAGCAACTCAAGGACCCAAGGAGAGAGTTGGAGGTTTCACTAAATTTTCATATTTGAATTTATTTCAAATTTGAAAAGAGGATCAATTTGATTTTAATATTTTTCTCTCCAATTATTTATTTTAAATAAAATAAATGAGAGAGGATAAAAGGACTTCCTCAAAACAGAGGAGAAATATTGGAAAAGAAATGTTGAAATCAAATTATTATTTTATTGGTATATTTTTTGCTATTTTATTTGAATTAGAGAAAAACTTGCATTTTCAAAAATTGCATTTAGTCCAGAAAAATGTTCACCTTGTCCTAAATATTAGGTTTGGACAGTGAAATTTGTTTCTGGAATTTTTAGAATTCTTTTTATATTTTATTAGGCTTTTCTTCTGCGTGGAAATTATTTTAAAAAAGAGGTTCGATCGAATCGGGCAAGGCCCACCGCCCGGGCCATCACAGAACAGCTCGCATGCGTCGTGCGAGCGCCGGACTCCGACGAGGAGGAGTCCGGGTCGAACTCGCCGTCCCCGTCGTCCCTCGCGCAAGCCGAGGACCCCCTCGGGACCCCCTTTATAAGCCTCCACTGCCCCCTCTCCTCCACCTCGTCCGCCACCGCCGCCTCAGCACGCGAAGCGCCATCACAGGTTGCTGCTGCACTACATGCTATCATGCTCGCCGTCGCCACTCACGCCGCCAGAGCCTCGCCGCGACGCCTCGACGCCGCCCGCCTTCTCGCGCGGCGTTGGCCGTATAATTTTTTCGGTTTAATCGGTTTATTAGGTTAGATCGGTTTATTTTATTAGGTTAGTTTAATTAGCGAACGTTCATTCATTTAGATCTGTTAGTGAATGCTTTCGTTCTTTAGTTTCTGTTAGCAAACGGTTGTTCGGTAGATTTTGTCTTTTTAGTTTTATTTTCGGCCAGGGACCTATCCGCGAATAGTTTTCTCGCGATTTAGCCGCTCATCTTAAAACTAGCATAACTTTTTGCTCGTTTATCCAAATTAGATGAAACCAGCGCTTAAATCTTCATAAAGATCTCTTCTTTTCAGTTAACCAACTTGAACATAATTTTGATAAATTAAAATTTGAGTTTAGTTGAGATTAGTATTCGATCTTGTTTTGTTCGTATCTTACGTTTCGTAACTCTGTTTGAGTTGTTTCTTTTTGCAAATCATAGCTAATCACTTGTACCTACTGTTAAGGTCTAATTCACATGAAAATAATGTTGTTAGGTTTTGTTTCTATTTAGTTTAGATGTTTGCTTGTTTCGAGTTTTATTTGGATCTTTTCTCGATTTCTCTCTGTTTCGTTTGAGTGATTGCTTATGTATGCTACTGTTTGTCTATGCTAGATTATACGGAGTGTGAACCTTGTTACTACGAATCTCTAGAGTTTACAGATCGTCAGCAAGGCAAGTTACACTTTGATCATACTCTTCTATACCCAGTTTTACTATGCATTAGTATTGCCCCTCAAATATTTGCATGAGTAGGATTGGGAACATGTGGATTGGTTGTAGTACTTGAGGTAGGAACCTAATACCTTTTTATCACCCCGGGAATATACGTTATGCTCTATTATTGCTTAGCCATGCTTGTAGACGGGGATTGGATCACGATACACATGGAAGTTATGAGAGTTATTAATCTTGGATAACATTAAGGTGGAAACTTTAATACAGATCTGGGTGGATTGGTTGGGGCACCGGAGAATCCAGTGTTTGTCCATTAGGGAAACCCCGGAGTACCCATGTGATTTTTCCTTGGTTCACCACCCAGGCTCAAAGGGATCATATGATATTTCATGCCTAGAAACTTCCGTGTGCAGCCACAAGCCACTATGGGCTCTGGCATAGTTGAGTAAGTTGTATGAACTCTCGAAGAGGTGGACTAGCAGATGTAGGGGAAAGTAGGTGTACCAGTCTGCCTGAAGTAGAGAGTTAATGCTTCAAAAAGGCTATGTCTCGATCTTCCGATCATGGATGCGGTCGAGTCTTGTGGGCAAAAGTGCGCAACCTCTGCAGAGTGTATAAACTAATCATGGTTAGTCGTGTCCCCGGTTATGGACATCTTGAGTATCTGGAATCGGATATTATTGTTGATCTCATCACTCTTTAATTAATTTGAATTGGGTTTAATGATGATACTTGTTTAATTGGGATTTGAGTTGGAGCAACCTCCTCAAATATTGGAACAACTTGGGAGTAGTTTAAATAAATTTTTTCCTTGGTTGTAGGGAAAAACTAGCTTTATGCAAAATCATAAACTTAGAGCCTCCACCAGCCAAATACTACATGTAGATATAGTTCTTGCATTCATTGCTTTACAGTGTAACTCTGCGAGCAAATTCAATGTGTTGACCTACACGGTTGCAACGTCTCATGTTGCAGACTTCTCAAACGAGGAATAAGGTGTGATAGGTCATTGTCATGCACTCAACTATGTCGTTGGAGTTGATGGACTCATTTACCTTCGAAGCTTCCGTAGTTATTTAGTTTAGATGGCCTTCAACCATATTATTTTTGTGTAATCATACTCTTTATGAGGACTCGATGTAATAAGTGTGTGATTGAACTCTGTTATAATTCCTCGAGTACTGTGTGTGTCAGCATTACCGATCCAGGGATGACACTTAAGCGCAGAGACTTCGGTCCATTGGGATCATGGTCGCTACAGTGGAGTGTGCTTGTTGGTGGTGGGGGAGTATAAACTTTACTATTCTGTTTGGGAACTGCCTATAATGTATGTAGTATGGAAGATACCAAGATCTCCTGGTTGTTATGTTGACAATAAAAGCATACCACTCAAAATGTTATTTATCTCTGTTTCAAAAATTTGAGCTATGGCACCTCTACAAATCTCTGTTTCCCTCTGTGAAGGGCCTATCAATTTTACTTTTATTGCAGAGTCATCATCCTCTTATAAAATGCACCATTTAGAGAGCACCACTGTCATTTGTATGCATTTGATGTTAATTGATATTGAGTATGACTGTGACTGGATCTCTTTTACCATGAATTACAATGTCTAGTCAGTCCTTGATCTTCAGGGGTGCTCTGCATTAGTGTTGTCATCCGAGATTTATTATTATTGCTCGCTAGCTGATTATGCCATTGATAAGAGTAAAAGTGAGACCTAAATGTTATTGTGGGTATGGTTAGTTCATGATCTTTGCTAAAAACCAGAATGCTGGCTGTACATATTTTCAACAAGACCAAACAGAGTTTGTAAAAGTTTTTCTTTATCACTTTTAGTTTATCAACTGAATTGCTTGAGGACAAGCAATGGGTTAAGCTTGGGGGAGTTGGTACGTCTCCACCGTATCTACTTTTCCAAACTCTTTTGCCCTTGTTTTGAACTCTAATTTGCATGATTTGAATGGAACTAACCCGGACTCACGCTGCTTTCAGCAGAATTGCCATGGTGTTATTTTTGTGCAGAAATAAAAGTTCTCAAACGACCTAAAACTTCACAGAGAATATTTTTGAAATTAATAAAAAATATTGGCGAAAGAATAAACCAGAGGGGACCCACCACCTATTCACAAGGGTGGGGGCGCGCCCTACCCCCTGGCTTGTCGGTCCCACATAGCTCCACCGACCTCAAATCCAACTCCATATATTCATGTTCGGGGAGAAAAGACCAGAGAGAAGGATTCATCGCGTTTTACGATGTGGAGCCGCCGCCGCCTCCTGTTCTTCCTCGGGAGGGCAGATCTGGAGTCCGTTTTGGGCTCCGTAGAGGGGAAATCGTCGCCATCGTCATCATCAACCATCATCGATCACCAATTACATGATGCTCACCGCTGTGCGTAAGTAATTCCATCATAGGCTTGCTGGACGGTGATGGTTGGATGAGATTTACCATGTAATCGAGTTAGTTTTGTTAGGGTTTGATCCCTAGTATCCACTATGTTCTGAGATTGATGTTGCTATGACTTTGCTATGCTTAATGCTTGTCACTAGGGCCCAAGTGCCATGATTTCAGAACTGAACCTATTATGTTTTCATGAATATATGTGAGTTCTTGATCCTATCTTGCAAGTTATAGTCACCTACTACGTGTTATGATCCGGCAACCCCGGAGTGACAATAGTCGGGACACTTCTCGGTGATGACCGTAGTTTGAGGAATTCATGTATTCACTAAGTGTTTATGCTTTGGTCGGATTCTCTATTAAAAGGAGGCCTTAATATCCCTTAGTTTCCAATAGGACCCCGCTGCCATGGGAGGGTAGGACAAAAGATGTCATGCAAGTTCTTTTCCATAAGCACGTATGACTATATTCGGAATACATGCCTACATTATATTGATGAATTGGAGCTAGTTCGGTGTCACCCTATGTTATAATTATTGCATCATGAATGCCATCCGACATAATTATCCATCATTGATCCATTGCCTACGAGCTTTTCACATATTGATCTTTGCTAAGTTACTTTTTCTGTTGCCATTGTTACGATTACTACAAAACTGCTACTGATACTTTTGCCACCGTTACTGTTACTTCCATACTACTTTGCTACTAAATACTTTGCTGCAGATATTAAGCCTTCCAGGTGTGGTTGAATTGACAACTCAGATGCTAATACTTGAGAATATTCTTTGGCTCCCCTTATGTCGAATCAATAAATTTGGGTTGAATACTCTACCCTCGAAACTATTGTGATCCCCTATACTTGTGGGTTATCATGGTGCGGGTGCAAGGGCCTCGTCGTCGAATTCTGGTAGCAACTTCTGCTTTGGATAGCTTTTAGTTTGTTGTTGGTAGTCATACCCCTCTTCGACTGCCGGGACTTTTGTCCATCTATCTTTGAGGGTATTTTGTTCGGCCTTCAGCTGATGCTTCTTCTTCTTCAAGCTTCGTGCAGTGGCTATGATCTGCTATTTCAACCGCTCTTGGTCCAATGGATCTTTCGGAACGATACAATCTTCAGCTCCGAGGCCGACCTCCTCCTCGGAGAGAGGCATGTAGTTTCTATCCTCGGAATCATTGGGGTCCTCGGGGTTATACTGACCCCCATGCCCCTATGAGCCATCAGGCTGTTGCTCGGGGCGGGGTTGCCGAGGTCTTCCACATTGTCCAGAGTACCGTCCTCTCTGGTGCCCGTGTTGCTTTCCCTGCCTCAACGCCCCTTGGATCGTCGATGTTGTTTCCGGCGTTTGGGGGGCTCCTCGCCAGGCTTGTTACTATCTCTTTTGGGGGTGCCATCACCGTTATTACCGCCATCGCTAGTGTCCTTGGGGGTGTACATCATGTAACGTTGTAGGTGGGGGTGTCCATCCATCGGCCGGTGATGGGAGGGTAAGTGTTAGTGTGGGTCATGGCTTCACTGTTGTCGTCCATGACGTCGGCCTCCTCAGAGGTGTAGTCCAGCATGTCGGTTAAGTCTTCGACAGTGGCTACTAAGTGGGTGGTGGGTGGGACGTAAAATTCCCCGTGGCCCGCCTCAAGGCTCCATTGAGCGTAAGCCGAGGATGGCCCATCAAAGATAGTCATCATCTGGATACGGTCTAGCGCCTCGTTTATCAGGGCGAGACTGGCCGGGTTAGCACATGAAATTTCCTCGGAGTCAACCTCTGGTATGATGCTGGTGCGAGGGGTGAGTCTGGCCAGGGCAGACTCTTGGTCTTCGGACGCCGCACTTGCATCAAGACTCAAAGTCGGGCCCTCTGTAAGGGGGTCGAGTCTGGCCGGGGTTGGCTCCCAGTCTTTGGACGCTGAACTCCCGTGAGGGCTCAAAGCCAGATCCACGGTAAGGAGGGAGGGTCCAGATGGGATTGAATCCCAGTCCTTGGACGTGATGGTCGCATCCAGGCTCGAAGCTGGGTGCGAGGTGCAAAACAATGTTGCCGAATGCAAAAAGCTGGCCGGGGACGAAGATGCCCCTGGTGTTAATGCCATCTCCGATGATCACGCGAGCCATAGACCCTTTGGTGATCTAATAGCAGAACTCTTAATGAAAGCACCAATGTCGGTGTCAAAACCGGCAGATCTCAGGTAGGGGATCCCGATCTGTGGATCTTGGATCAATGGGGAACAAGGGACAAAGGACATGGTGTTTACCCAGGTTCGGGACCTCTCTAAGAGGTAAAACCCTACGTCCTGCTTGATTATATTGATGTGTATAGGAAGATTACAGAGTCGATCTACCACAAGATCAGATGAACTAAACTAAACCCTACACTAGTAGAATGATGGTTGTTGTTCTAGCCTCTTGAGGGAGTCCTGGATTAGGGGGTGTCCGGATAGCCGAACTATCACCTTTGGTCGGACTCCTGGACTATGAAGATGCAAGATTGAAGACTTCGTCCCGTGTCCGGATGGGACTTTCCTTGGCATGGAAGGCAAGCTTGGCGATACGGATATGTAGATCTCCTACCATTGTAACCGACTCTGTGTAACCCTAACCCTCTTCGGTGCTTATATAAACCGAAGGATTTTAGTCCGTAGGAAAAACAACAATCATACCATAGGCTAGCTTCTAGGGTTTAGCCTCTCTGATCTCGTGGTAGATCTACTCTTGTACCACCCATATCATCAATATTAATCAAGCAGGAGTAGGGTTTTACCACCATCGAGAGGGCCCGAACCTGAGTAAAAACATCGTGCCCCTTGTCTCCTGTTACCATCTGCCTAGACGCACAGTCCGGGACCCCCTACCCGAGATCCGCCGGTTTTGACACCGACATTGGTGCTTTCATTGAGAGTTCCTGTGTCGTCATCTTTAGGCCCGATGGCTCCTCCGATCATCAACAATGATGCGGACAGATCTTCATATTCGGTGGCTTTGCACTGCGGGTCAATTCGCTTGGCCATCTGGAGCAGATTGAAAGCTACACCCCTGGCCATCAGGTCAGATTTGTAAGTTTGAACTATACGGCTGACGTTCGCGGAGACTTGATCTTCGACGGGTTCGAGCCACAGCCAAGCGCCCACCAGACCGCCACGATGGGCATGATCTAGCTCGCCACGGACAATGCCGTGGAGGTCGCACCGATGTCCGCCCGACCCTTAGCTCGAGCCGATCAAGCCGATCGAGGACGGGTGGCTGGACACCGCCTCGGAGGCTGCTATCTCTATGGCGATTGAGCCGAACACCAACCCTATCCTTTGCGAAGCTTGTGACTCAAGGTGCCGGACTCCACTCCAGACTCCGAACCTTCCGCACCCCCACCAATCGAATCCGATTGGGCGCCGATCATGGAGTTCACTGCCGCGGACATCTTTCAGCACTCGCCCTTTGGCGACATCCTGAATTCACTAAAGTCTCTCTCTCTCTACCAGGAGAGCCCTGGCCGGACTATGGTCAGGAAGGTTGGGATGCGGACGATGAAGAAATTCAAAGCCCACCCACCACCCACTTCGTAGCCACTGTCAAAAGTTTAAACGACGTGCTCGACTTCAACTCCAAAGACATCGACAGTATGGACGACGATGTAGGAGATAAAAATGAACCAGCACCTATAAGGCACTGGACAGCCACCTCATCTCACGATGTGTGCATGGTGGACACACCTAAAGGAAGCGACGACGAGGAACAGCGGGACGCCACGAGGGATCATGCCCTCGAAAAGCAGTCAAAACGACGATGTAAGCGCTGCTCAAAATCCCGCCTCGACAAAGACAGCAGCCATACAGACCCAGCCATAGAGCAGGGCGAACTGGCGGACGACGAACATGCTATCGAGCAACCGTCGGAACAGGACAACCTGAATAAACAATCCGTCCCCGGTAAAGATAACAGTCCGGACGTTCTCACACCGGACAAGTTGCTGGAGCAGAAGAACCTCCACAAAAGGCTCGTCGCCACTATGCGTAGCCTAAAAAAGCAGAAGCGGAAGCTCAAAACAGCAGAAGATGCGCTCAGAATCAGATGGAGCAAGGTACTCAACACCGTAGACAAATACGGCGATAGTCGCTGAACAAAGAGCTACCCGAAGCGAAAATTACTGCCCGAATTTGATGAGGAGGCCGTAGAGCCCCCGCAGTCAAAGAACAAGGAGACCACCCGGTCGGATAGACGACCCCATGGCAAACATAGAGTGGAAAACGGCGCTGCACACAAGCCGGCACGCGATTCGCACACGGATTCACATCAAAAAGATGGCCCAGTTAGATCTATCTACGGGCCAAGGAAGCAAGCTCTAGTAAGCAATGCAACACATCAAGTATCCGAATATTACGGTACACCTAAATATAGGGGTGCCGCACACCCCCTATGTTTCACCGATGAGGTCCTGGATTATGAATTTCCAGTGGGATTCAAGCCCATAAACATAGAGGCATACGACGGAACAACAGACCCTGGAGTCTGGATTGAGGATTACATCCTCCACATACACATGGCTAGAGGAGATGACCTCCACGCCATAAAATACTTACCCCTCAAGCTCGAAGGGCCAGCCTGGCATTGGCTCAAAAGCCTCCCCGAAAACACCATTGGAAGTTGGGAAGAGCTCGAGGATGCTTTTCGGGCAAAATTTCAAGGGACCTATGTCCGACCTCCGGATGCAGACAATTTAAGTCACATAACTCAACAACCCGGAGAGTCAGCCTGAAAATTCTAGAACAGATTCCTTACTAAAAAGAACCAAATAGTCGACTGTCCGGACGCCGAAGCCTTAGCAGCTTTCAAACACAACGTCCGAGACGAATGGCTCGCCAGACACCTCGGCCAAGAAAACCAAGAACAATGGCCGCATTAACAAGCCTCATGACCCGCTTTTGCGCGGGAGAGGATAGCTGGCTGGCAAGATGCAGTACCAGCGACCCAAGTACATCCGAAGTCAGGGATGGAAACGGGAAACCGCGACGCAGCAAGGACCAGCGTCGGACAAAGGGAAATAGCCCGAAGAGCACGACAGTCAACGCCGGATTCAAAAGCTCACGGCAGAATCATAAAAAACTACCCCTTAAGGATAACAGGGACGAGCTATCCAACTTAAACAAAATCTTGGACAAGATATGCCAAATCCACAAGATTCTGGAAGCACGCAAACCATACCCACAGAGATTGTTGGGTCTTCAAGCAGTCCGGCAAACTCAACGCCGAACACAAGGGGCTCGACACACCAAGCGAGGACGATGATGAACCCCACAAGAAGAGCACCGGAAAACAAAAGAATTTCCCACAAGAAGTCAAAACAGTAAACTCACTTTACGTGACAAAAGGGAAAAACAGAATGGTGCCCATAGAGATACGCGCCATACGGCCTATCCCAGAGGAGTCCCGCCACTGGTTGTTAAAGCCAATCACCTTGGACCATCAGGATTAGTCTAGAAGTATCCAGAATGCAAGATGGACTGCCTTGATATTAGATCCGATAATTGACGGACTCCAATTTACACAAGTCCTAATGGACGGCGGCAGTGATCTAAACCTGCTATACCAGGACACAATCCGCAAAATGGGGATAGACCCAACAAAAATTCGCCATAGCAACACTTCCTTTCAAGGGGTAATGCCAGGCCCATATGCCCATTGTACGGGCTCTCTATTGCTAGAAGTTGTGTTCGGCTCACCCGACAACTTCCGCCGCAAAAAGTTAACCTTCCACCACACCCCATTCACAAGTAGCTACCAAGCACTACTGGGATGCAAAGCTTTCACCCGCTTTAACGCAATACTGCATTATGCATACCTTACACTTAAAATGCCCGGCCCGCGAGGCATCATCTCCTTAAAGGGAAACACCGAGTGTTCCTTGAGCGCGGAAGATTGTGTGACTGCCTTGGCAGCCACACGCTAAACCGGCTTCACCAATCAAAGCACCTAAATAGGTCGTTGCACTTTGGACACGGCTAGACGAGTCCGCGTAAACATCTAAGGGCTTACTAGCCGCATACCCTCGCATAAGGGCTCACATGTACAACAAGAGACAATAAAGCTTAATTTTATTCATTTTTCAATCGTACTTTGTTTATTTAACATAACGTACATTTTCGCATGATCTTTTTCAACTAAGTTCCTCTCTTTACAGATGAACACCGCTACACCGTCCCGTGATATGGCACAACGGAGACACAGTACGACGTGCAAGAGGGACCCGTGACAAGGATTCTTTTCAGATTAAGACCCTGCGTAAACCTTTTTTACTGTCTCTTGTTGATACACATCCCCTGGTTTCTTGCTATAACCAAGGAGGAGGCTGGCGTTTTGGCATGGGCCACGTCAGAATTTTGTGTGTACCTAGACACCAGGGGCTTATTACCAAGGGCGTTGTTCGGCCCGTTTTCATAAAGACCGAATACCTTAGGGAGTGTTCGGCGTCCCGAGTTAGGCCTTATATGCATCAGCTCTGAATCATGTCTTTGGTCAAATGTTGGGTTTTCCTGCCCTGTGTTTTGCTGCCTTATGTTCCCCATCGCTAAGGCGACACGACAGAGAACTATCGCGATCGTGTTCGGTTCGCCAAAGAGCACCTCAAGAGAGAAAGCCAAAACTGACCGTCATGATATAGCGTGAGACTGGTCAACCACTCGATGACCCACCGGAATCTTTAGGATTCCTCCGCATTGACGAAGGGCCATTTCCCGGTCAGGCACATACGCGCCCCGAATTCGGGTGAGCGTGGTGCCCCTAGGGGCTATATAGTAGCCCCACTGTCAAACTCCTATGGCTAAGTGAAAGTGATAAAGCATTATAGTCCGGTTGCCTAGTTTGCTATGCTACCACCTCCTTTATAGGACCAAGACGTTGGATCAAGTGTGAAAATATGCCTTGCAAACACCCCCGCATTATATGCGTGGGGGCTGAAGCCGAAGACTGCCATCTTTCAGGTTATATACACATATACATTAACGACCGCACAGGAGGTATTTTAATTCTTGAAGGCACAAGTATAAAAGGCTTTTATATTTCATCGAAACATTGTTTCACAATAATACATGTTATTCGAACATAATATCCTTCGAGCACTGCGTTTCTATTAAACGAGCGCCTGCAGAACTTCCTCGAAAATATTGCTCGGCAATTACTCGGCTTCGTCTCAATCTTGGGATGCAACATCGGTGGCCTTCATCTCCGCCCAGTATGTCTTGACACGGGCAAGAGCCATCCGTGCACCCTCTATGCATGCTGACCTCCTCATTGCATTGATATGCGGCACCACACCAAGGAACTGCTGCACCAAGCCAAAATAACTCTTCAGCTCGGGCCTTTTCGGCCACAAAAGACTCACGAATTCCTTCATGGCAAGTCCGGATAACCTATTCAGCTCCGCCCATTCGGCCAAGCGATCGGTTAATGGAAGAGGGAGCTCTGGATTATGGAACTGCGACCAAAAAACCTTTTCCATTTCGTGATCCTTTTGATCTCGGAAGTGTTCGACGCGTCACGTACTTGCCGCCAAGTCCAGATAAGCATCCTCCACACTCCACAGCCGGTCCAACTGAGCATATTTAGGATCCATGAACTTCCTCCGCAGCAGGAAAGGCTTTCCAGCCGCAATATCTCCGGCCTGACGTAGCTCCTCCTTCATAGCTCTCATCGTAGAGCGAGCATCCTTGGCCTTGGTAGTGGCCTTCTTCAGGTCCTCTAGCACCGCTCGATCTTCCTTTTCAAGAAGCTTACAGTGGTCGGTAGCATTCTTCAACTTCACGGCCATCTCGGCCATTTCCTTCTTGCTTCAGCAGTGAGCAGCTTGTTCGGCTTTTAGCTCTTCGACCGCCTTTATGGAAGCCGCATCACTTTTTCTGGCCTGTTCCTTGGCTCGGGCGAGCTCCGCCCGAAGGTTCTCCATGGCAGCGGCACCATCTGCATGAAGCATACATGTTGTAAGGCACGGGCATCAAGCTCCCTTACCAGGTGTCCACGGAGAAATCACATACCTTGTGACACGTCAAGCCGCTTATTGACAAGCGCGATGTCGGCATCCGCCACGTCAAGTTGCCGCTTTAGTTCGGCAACTTCATCAGTCCAGCTAGCCACCGGACACTTCGCCACCTACATAGGAAAGGCGACATATTATACCTGGGATTATGATCCTCGGCGCGCTGTCATTTTTGACAACACACCGAGCCTCAGGGGCTACTATCTACACAGGGCGCATCTTATATGCGGAACTGTCAGAAGGTACATCATTTTGCGTACCTCAAAACCTGTTAGTAAACTTCTGACGGCTTCGTGCAACACGCTCTCAGCGGATGAAATCCTTTCAATCATCGTACCCATTAATGCACAGTGATCTTCTGAGATAGACGCTCGCCCGAGCAGATCCTTCAGCTCCTCCGACCGCACACCAGGTGGTGCCGGACTTGTTCGATGGCCTTTTTCGAAGGCCAGACACGGAGGGCTTTGGGGGGACATACGACTGCCTTCTGGCCCCGCCAGACTCGGAGAAACCCTCCGCGACGACACCTCAGGGCTGCCCGCCTCGCAAGACGGTATGGCAGGGGGAGGCGTTTCGCTCTCCATCATCTCCGGACGAAGATCCCCTGAAGATGAGCTCTCCTGAGAAGGGCTGAGATCCGAACTACAAGGTAAAATTTCGGTTATCTTCATCAGAAATAGGGCAGGGATATCCTTTATTTAAAAAAAACTCCCCTTTTTACTTACGGCTCGGTGGAGGGCTGATCCCCTTGGGGGCACAATGCGGCCGAGGCATCTCTCGGCGCAGGACCCTCTGACGAAGATTTCTTCCCCCGGTTTGAGACCATGGTCTCCGGGTCTTCAGAGGCAGTCCTCTTCTTCCCTTGGATGGAGGGATTCTCTATCCCTCCTTTCCTGACAGCCTCCTTCGCGGAGGCGGTAGCTTCCTTGTTCCCCCCTTCACCTTCTTCCGAAGGCGCAACCTCCAGCATCCTGGTTAACACGGGATCCGGTGTGGTCTCAGGGAGGGGGGCCGGACACCTGATTAACTTTGCTTTCACTATCCACTCTTGTTCAAGGGACAACTCTTTTGAGGGCAAATTCATGATAAATATGGGATAGAGTGTCCAGGTACAGGGCTACTTACTTGAGTATCCGGGCGATTGCAGCTCAGACCTGCGTCCTCGGTCAATTCTGGACACATCGCTTATGATCCGAAGAAAAGTTTGTACATCTCCACGGGCGTCGCGCCCATAAAATGTTGGAGAGCTCGTGGTCCCTCCAGGTTAAATTCCCACAGGCGGAGGGGGCGACGTTTGCAGGGTAGGGTGCAAGGAATCAGCATGACCTGCGCTACTACGACCAGAGTGCTCTCTCTCTCTAGGAGATCTTGAATGCGGCCCTGCAACAAGGGCACATCCTTGGACGGCCCCCAGTCAAGTCCTTTATGGACCCACGACGCCAGCCGCGGTGGAGGGCCTGAGCGAAAGGCAGGTGGCGCCACCCATTTGGTGCCCCTGGGAGCTGTGATATAAAACCACTCTTGTTGCCATAGGCTGAGCTCCTCTTGAAAAGCGCCCTCGGGCCACGGAGCATCAGCATTCTTGCTTATAACAGCCCCTCCACACTCTACCTGCTGCCCCTTGATCATCTTTGGCTCCAACTTGAAGGTCTTGAGCCACAATCCGAGGTGAGGGGTAATGCAGAGGAAGGCTTCGCATACGACAATGAACGATGAGATGTGGAGGATGGACTCCGGATCCAAGTCGTGAAATTCCAATCGATAATAAAACATGAGCCCCTCATGAAGGGGTCCGTCGGGAAGCCTAGCCCCTGAAGAAAGTGAGACGCGAACACTACGCTTTCGCCAGGCTTGGGAGTGGGAATAACCTGCCCTTGGGCAGGCAGCCTATGCGAGATTTCGCTGGTTAGATACCTGGCATCTCTTAGCTTTAGCACGTCTTCTTCCGTAACGGAGGAACGATCCACCGCCTTGCGTCGAGCCGGACATCATCGAAGGTCCGAAGCGCCTGAATCTGGAGCTTTGGGTGTTGGAACTCTAGGCGAGGGGCGGATTCGATTGAGATTGGAAGAAAGGAGTGGAGCCTTGGTCTCTTTATAAAGAGGTTGAATACCAAGAGCCTTCCCCGTGACCGTTCGGGACTCGCCTTCGATAGAGGAGACGTGCCAACGGGCACGGTTGGGTTACCCATGCCCGTATTGATGAGAATCCTAGAATAAGGGGACACGATCTCTGCTTTGACAAGATGTGCCAAGGAAACCGCCTTGCTAAACGCACTGAGGTGGGACAGTAAAAACGATTCGAATAAAGGCTTGGCCGTGATGTGATGTCACGCCACGGAATACGGCAGCAGATTGAATTTGTGTAAATATTATTCTCTCTACGGTGGTATGTGGAACTTACTTTGCAGAGCCGGACACTATCCTTGTGTTCAAAATCTTCTATGAAGTATTCGGAGGAGGAACCCGCCTTGCAATGTCGAAGACAATATGCGCGCCAAACTCGTCGTCATTGAAGCCTGGTTTAGGGGCTACTGAGGGAGTCCTGGATTAGGGGGTGTCCGGATAGCCGAACTATCACCTTTGGCCGGACTCGTGGACTATGAAGATGCAAGATTGAAGACTTCGTCCCGTGTCCGGATGGGACTTTCCTTGGCATGGAAGGCAAGCTTGGCGATACGGATATGTAGATCTCCTACCATTGTAACCGACTCTGTGTAACCCTAACCCTCTTCGGTGCTTATATAAACCAGAGGGTTTTAGTCCATAGGAAAAAACAACAATCATACCATAGGCTAGCTTCTAGGGTTTAGCCTCTCTAATCTCGTGGTAGATCTACTCTTGTACCACCCATATCATCAATATTAATCAAGCAGGAGTAGGGTTTTACCTCCATCGAGAGGGCCCGAACCTGGGTAAAAACATCGTGCCCCTTGTCTCCTATTACCATCCGCCTAGACGCACAATCCGGGACCCCCTACCCAAGATCCGCCGGTTTTGACACTGACACCTCTATAGACTAAACCCTCTGGTTTATATAGACACCAGGGGTACTAGGGTTACACATGATCGGTTACAAGGAAAGGATAAACATGCCGATTCTTCTCATCTTGACTTGGAGGACACACCAAGGCACCAAAAATCTTCTTGTCTAGATACGGTGTCTCCTCATAGTTCGGCCTCCTAGTATTGGCAACACGGCCCAATAGTCCAGCCAATAAGGGATAGGCCGACAGGCCGAAGACACCCTAATCCAGGACTCTCTCAGTGAGGCCTCCACATCATGGGTGCCCTCCTCGTTGTGGTGAGTCGCATGAGCTAGTCTGGGCACCAACCTGCTGGCTCTGGAGCTGAGGTAAGCCTGGGCACACTAATGAAACACCTCGTAGTCTTCGTCAAAGGCACCGGTGGTGCCCCGAGAAAACACAATGCACTGTAATTTAAAGCATCCAACCACGTTGTGGCGTCCGCGCGCGAGGTGTTGATGGTGGAATCAATGGTGAGGTGCTCATGCAAGATCTGGGGGTCGCCACTGATGGTAGCATCGCGACCTCATCTACGTGCATAGCCACAATTTGCTTCTTCGCTGCCAAATGCTCCTTGAGCTCTCATGTCTATACTCCATTCACCATGGCTTTGTGCGGCAACTGTTTGGAGGATGGGGTAATGATTTGGATGGACGGTGTCGCACCGGCGGTCGGGCCATGTAGGATGGAGAAGGAGGAGGAGGGGGTGGACTACCTGACTAGAGTGATGAGGGCGAGCCCCAGGAAGGAGCATCGTTAGGGAGGAGGCGACACAACAATTAAGCAATGAAGGTTTGAACTTGTAAGGGAAGGAGGAAATAGGGGAACGTTTGTTTTGGTTGGGAGAAGGAGGGGAAAGATCAATATTTTCACGGCTGGCAAAATTTGTCGCTCGATTCAGGGAAAAACTGGCATGCAAAATGTCATCCGACATGATTCCTTCTTCAAAACTGTGTGAGATATCTAGCCATCGCAAACAATTTTTGCTAACTTACATGTGTGTGATGACTTTGAACATACAAATTTGGGTCTGATTTTGACTGGTTTTAGTAGTCATCCACGTCATTGCATAATTTAACATCACTCGCTAATTTGGCTACGCAAGAAGCCTACAACACAACCCACAATTGCTTAATCGAGCAAGTTTAGTAATTAAACAGAGCTAGTTGCTTTCATCATGTTACATTGATTTGCATTCATTGCTTTGATAAATTGTTATGTGGGTACAATGCTAAGGTGTTATTCTTACTTGAACAGACAACCTACTTATGATTACCCCTTCTCACAAGCATCCGCAACTACAAGAGAAGAATTAAGATAAATCTAATCATAATAGTAAACAAAAGGATCCAAATCAGCCCCTTACGAAATAGCTCATAAAATGGGGTTAAGTCTTCTATCACTCCCGCAACCCATCACCTACTAACTAATCCCACAATGTCTTCCCCTAGGTACAAACATGGTAAAATGTCATGTAATCGACATTCACACGACACCACTAGAGAAAGAACAACATAACACATCAACACAACACTCAATCAATACCAACTTCACATAATTACTTATAAGACTTCTCCCATGTCCTCAAGAACAAACGGAACTACTCACAAATCATATCCATGTTCATATTAGAGGAGATAAATATCTAATTAAGAATCTGAGGTAAACCAACTAGCATCTGAAGGAAATATGCCCTAGAGGCAACAATAAAGTTGTTATTTATATTTCCTTATATCATGATAAATGTTTATTATTCATCCTAGAATTGTATTAATCGGAAACTTAGTACATGTGTGAATACATAGACAATACATAGTGTCCCTAGGATGCCTCTACTTGTCTAGCTCGTTAATCAAAGAGGGTTATGTTTCCTAACCATAGACATGTGTTGTCATTTGATGAACGGGGTCACGTCATTAGATAATGATGTGATGGACAAGACACATCCGTTAGCTTAGCATTATGATCGTTATAGTTTTATTGCTACTGCTTTCTTCATGACTTATACATGTTCCTCTGACTATGAGATTATGCAACTCCCGAATAACGGAGGAACACCTTGTGTGCTATAAAACATCACAACATAACTGGGTGATTATAAAGATGCTCTACAGGTGTCTCCGAAGGTGTTTGTTGGGTTGGCATAGATCAAGATTAGGATTTGTCACTTCGTGTATCGGAGAGGTATCTCTAGGCCCTCTCGGTAATGCTCATCACTATAAGCCTTGCAAGCAATGTGACTAATGAGTTAGTTACGGGATGAAGCATTACGGAACGAGTAAAGAGACTTGCCGGTAACGAGATTGAACAAGGTATGATGATACCGACGATCGAGTCTCGCGCAAGTAACATACCGATGACAAAGGGAACAACATATGTTGTTGTGTAGTTTGACCGATAAAGATCTTCGTAGAATATGTAGGAGCCAATATGAGCATCCAGGTTCCGCTATTGGTTATTGATTAGAGATGTGTCTCGATCATGTCTACATAGTTCTCGAACTCGTAGGGTCCACACACTTAACGTTTGATGATGATTTGTATTATGAGTTATGTGCTTTTTGATGACCGAAGTTTTTCGGATTCCCAGATGAGATCACAGACATGACAAGGAGTCTCAAAATGGTCGAGAGGTAAATACTGATATATTGGAAGGTTATATACAGACACCAGAATAGTTTCAAAGAAGATCAGAGATTTTTCGGAGTACCGGGAGGTTACGGAACCCCCCCCCCCTCCCGGGAAAGTTATTGGGCCTATTGGGTCATAGTGGAGGAGAGGAGGCAGGCCACGGGAGGTGGCGCACACCCTCCCCCTTGTCCCAATCCGAATTGGACAAAGGGAGGGGCGCAGCCCCCCTCTTTCCTTCTCCCTCTCTCCCTTCCCCTTTCCCCACTCCGTTGATTGGAAGGAGGGGGCCGAATCCTACTTGGACTAGGAGTCCAAGTAGGATTCCCCCTTGGCGCGCCCTCCTCCTCCCCCTCCTTTATATACGTGGCCAAGGGGCACCCCAAAGGCACACCAAGATTTCTCTTAGTCGTGTGCGGTGCCCCCTTCCATAGTTTACTCCTCCGGTCATAGCGTCGTAATGCTTAGGCGAAGCCATGCACGGATTACATCATCAACACCGTCACCACACCGTCGTGCTGATGAAACTCTCCCTCAACCCTCTACTGGATCAAGAGTTCGAGGGACGTCATCGAGCTGAACGTGGGTTGAACACGGAGGTGTCATACTTTCGGTACTTGGATCAGTTGGATCGTGAAGCCGTTGGACTACATCAACCGTGTTAACTAACGCTTCCACTTTTGGTCTATGAGGGTATGTGGACACACTCTTCCCCTCTCGTTGCTATGCATCTTCTAGATAGATCTTGCATGATCGTAGGATTTTTTTGAAATTGCATTCTACGTTCCCCAACAGTGGCATCACAGCCAGGTTTATACATAGATGATATGCACGAGTAGAACACAAAGAGTTGTGGGCGATAATAGTCACACTGCTTACCACCAATGTCTTACTTTGATTTGGCGATATTGTTGGATGAAGTGGGCCGGACCGACATTACATGACCGCATTCATGAGACTGGTTCTACCGACGTGCTTTGCACACAGGTGGCTGGCGGGTGTCTGTTTCTCCAACTTTAGCTGAATCGAGTTTGACTATGGTCGGTCCTTGTTGAAGGTTAAAACAACACACTTGACAAAAAATCGTTGTGGTTTTGATGCGTAGGTAAGAATGGTTCTTGCTAGAAGCCCGTAGCAGCCACGTAAAACTTGCAACAATAATATAGAGGACGTCTAACTTGTTTTTGCAGGGCTTGTTGTGATGTGATATGGTCAAGACATGATGAGATATAAATTGGTGTATGAGATGATCATGTTTTGTAATAGAGTTATCGGCAACTGGCAGGAGCCATATGGTTGTTGCTTTATTGTATGAAATGGAATTGCCATGTAATTGTTTACTTTATCACTAAGCGGTAGCGATAGTCGTAGTAGAAATAGTTGGCGAGACGACAACGATGCTACGATGGAGATCAAGGTGTCAAGCCGGTGACGATGGAGATCATGACGGTGCTTTGGAGATGGAGATCAAAGGCACAAGATGATGACGGCCATATCATGTCACATATTTTGATTGCATGTGATGTTTATCTTTTATGCATCTTATTTTGCTTAGTACAGAGGTAGCATTATAAGATGACCCCTCACTAAATTTCAAGGTATAAGTGTTCTCCCTGAGTATGCACCGTTGGTACAGTTCGTCGTGCTGAGACACCACGTGATGATCGGGTGTGATAAGCTCTACATTCACATACAATAGGTGCAAGCCAGTTTTGCATGTGCAGAATACTCAGATTAAACTTGACGAGCCTAGCATATGCAGATATGGCCTCGGAACACTGAGGCCGAAAGGTCGAACATGAATCATATAGTAGATACACTACTACAGGATGCTGCTAACGCGATACTACGATCAGAGACCCTTCGAGAAACTGTGTGCGATACAATAATCGCAAATGGTGGTGTCAGAGAACCGTCTAAAATGTGCAAAACATTTGCGATGACGGATGCATCAAACATGGTTCAGATTTTAGTTGCGTGTGTGATGCAGGGCATACAGTTCAGTTCAATTAATTGTTTGTGATGAGGAGAAACAAAAGAAACGGGCAGCCAGATGAAGGCGTGTGTGATACACAGCATACAGTTCACTCGGATGAATTGTTTGTGATTAGGCAACACAAAAGAAACGGTCAGCCAGATCAAGGTGTGCGTGCGATATACAGCATGCGGTTCACTTGGATGAACTGTTTGTGTTGAGACAAGAGAACAGAAATGGTTCAATATAACAAGATGTGTGTGATACGCTGCAAACAGGTCTGTAATCAGAAATGTGTGGGAAGACTGATAACAACACAGACGATTCCTGTTAACAAGCTGTGTGTGTTGTGAGCAAACGATTGCTGATATACAATTGTCAGTGATTGATGAAATCATCACCGATGGGTTCCCTTGTTTAGTCCGTGTGCGATGTGATTTTCTCTGTCTACAGAGCATAAAAAATATACTTAAAAAGACAGCATTGCATAACCAAATTAAGCATACAATTAGACAAGTGACTACACAGATAACATTTTCACACACCAAAGTAAGCAATTACATGCATACTAAACTAGGAGAAACGAGGATCTAATTAATCCTCTACTTCTTGTTGCGACGACGCTTGCCATTGCTCTGCTTCCAGCTGGATCCCTGGACGTTTTGGGGAAGGAGGCACTTCCTCATGTCAACGATCCGCCTGTACATGTCGTAGCACGTGTACGCCTCCTTGGACACGTACACGATGTGAGCTTTGTCAAGTTTCTCCATCCAGGACGAGTGCCAGGCACGCTTGTCCTTGTTGCGGGAATCCTTCATGTCTCTCTCCTCCACATAGGCAAAATTGCCATGTAAGCAGGCTATAATCCCACTATTGTACTACTTTCTCTTAGCGGCATGACGGACCAATCGTGTGGGGTGCGAAGTGGCTTCGCTCATGTGGGCGACGGAGGCCATCCCGCACAGATGCTAGGTCTGAGAGGATGGCCTTGTCGTCAGTGTGTGACCTCTCTGTGGCAACCGTCCACCACCTCTTCGCCTTTCCCTCTCAATTTGGAACTGTTGTCATACACTCTTCCTCCCTCCATTTGCCTTCACCCTTCCTTCTGCCATTGTTCGATTGTCTTCTCCATGGAGGGAATAGGTTGGAAACGATCCCGTTATTCTTGCCCCGATCTCAAAGATGACATGGTAGAGGAACTCATTGATCGGTGCGACGTCATCACCTCGGCTAGCATGGCAGGTTCGTTCAAGTCCATTCTCGACTCAACAAATAGGGTTCAGGAGTGGTTTGATCTCCCCTATCTTCTTTGCCATGACACTGGTTGCCGGCGTGGGGACGACGGAAGCCTCGCCTTCTGCAAGTTGATGCCACTTGATAATGATACGTGTGATGTTAACATGCCATCGCTTGAGGGTAAGGCTTGAGCAAGCGCAAATGGAGATTGGGCTGTTTATATTGGGTATAACTGCGAGTGGGAACTTGTGAATGTGTACACTCGTCACCGGGTTCCACTTTCAAAAATCACAGACGGACCTGAGGTTGAGCACATAGATGATCTACGTACATTCAAATACGATCATGCTAATTGTCATTGTCGGGGCGCACGACACCTATGGGGCCGGGGACGGCCCCTTCGTGAGTTCGGTACGAGGGCGGAGGATGCGCGGAGAGCAGATCGAGGCGATGCACGCGGGGGATTTTTACCCAGCTTCGGGCCGCGATGGTCGCGTAAAACCCTACTGCTGCTTTGTGTGGTATTTGATCTTGCTCAAGAATGCGAGCGTATGGTGGTGTGGTGTTGCGAGCCGAACCCCAGGCGCTAGAGTTGCCCAGGACCCGAACCTCCGAACCTCCTCTACGTTGTGCATGGGCCTCCTTTTATAGGGCAAGGGTCACCGACAGTGTCAACGTGGGGAGAGGGGTAAAACGTAAAAGAGGTGGTAGTTGGAGCAAAGCGGGAACAAAGTGCAGCTCTGATTAGCTTGAACAGTGGATTCTACCTACTTTTGACAGAGGGGGACAAGAGCATTAAATGCCCGTCGCCGTCGACCCCAAAAGCTCCCGCCCTTGCGTCTCCGTTTGCCACGGCGATGGAGCCACCACCGTGGAGTGCCACCGCACCCCTCATGCAGCACAGCCACCCGCCACGCGTCTCTGGAGAGGGCTTAAGGCGACGCGTGGGCGGATGAGCTGGAGTGCGGGCACACAGCGCGGCTCTCCCGGCAAGCACCTTGCCGGGGTCTTGATCTTGCCGGGGCCGGAGCTTGTCGGCTCAGAACTTGCCGCTCCCGGGCCCTCGCCGACGCTGCGTATAGCGCCGAGGCGTGTCTTCTCGTGATGTAGTCTTCTGTCTCCCGGCGAGCTCCTCTCGCCCGGGGCTTGCATGAGTGATGTAATCTTGAGCCTGGAACGGCCTTCCCGGCAAGCTCCTCTTGCCGGGGTCTCGAGCTTCTGTCTTGTACACTTTGTTCTTGAATGGCTTGATATGGAGCAGGAATGGTCTCCGGCAGGCATTTGGTGGATCCAGCTGCGGGGAGCTGCGACTGCCCGTGCACAAGTTGGGGTACTGAGGTACCCCTACCTTAGTACACCGACAGGAGCCCCCGGGCCTGGGCCACACACGGTGCCGAGCGCTGTTGGGCCAGGCCCAAAAGCAGGCTGCGGCACCTGAAGCCTCTGGCGCGTCGAATCCACTTCCGCCTTTGCCGCCTCCCGTCGCAACAGCAGCAGCGTCGATTCTTGGCGTCGCGGGATGGGAAGTGCCCACGTTCTTTTATGAGGAGAGCGGAACGCCCCCCCCCCACTTCCCCATAAAACAGAGGAAGCAGGCGCGGTTCCCCTCCTCCGCTTTCATTGCTTCTTCTTCCTCCTTTAGGAACCCTCCTCACACCCCGCTTCCGCATCTCCTCCGCCGCTTCTTGCGTTCGCGGCGCCGTCGGATTCTTCGTCCTCCTTCCCTCGCCGCCTCCGCCATGGCCCCGAAACCAGGAAGGGAAGGGAAGGCGGAGAAGACCAAGAAGGAGAAATCCGAGCAGCGGAAGAGCTCGCCAGATGCGGAGGGAGAGCGTCGTCTTCCGCCATGCTCGGCGTGCAAGAACTCTGGGCAAGTATTTCTTGTTACAGGCCAAAAGGACCTCGGCGCATCCTCGGACCAGAGCTCATCCGGCCGCCACCATGGACAACTATCCTGGCGGGTACTATTTCTTCGCAGCTTTCTTCCACTACGGTCTTTGTCCTCCTTTTTCTGAATTCTTTTGCGACATCATGAACACATACGGCTTCCACCTTCTTGATTTCACCCCCAACGCCGTCCTCACAATGGCGGTTTTCGCACATATGTGTGAAAACTTCATAGGGATACACCCAAATGTAGCTCTGTTCAGGCATTTCTTCACTCCGAGAGCAGAGCCCGGCTCCCCCCTCTCCGGAGGGATTTCTTGGGTTTTCCGTCTGAACTTGAAGGGGTCGTACTTGCCGGGGGAGCTCCGCGTCAAGTGGGAAGAGTGGCGCGCAGATTGGTGCTGGATCGTCGAAGACGAGCCGCAGCCCTTCACCGCGCCGCGCACAACGCCCATTGCGCGCGGCAGAGATTGGAGCGAGCTGGATTCGGACGACATTAAGCTCGATGTTGCCCTCATCCGGATTCTTCGTCTTCGAGAAGCGGGGCTGTCCATTGCAGCGGTAGGCGCAGACTTCCTCCGCCGCCGCATTGCCCCTCTCCAAGACAGGAAAAGGCCGGCCTGGGAGTACGGCGGCGCAGGGGATATAATGAGGCTGCGCACCGGGCTGAACTTCAACTTCACGACGCTGGAGCTGAGGGGATGGTCCGGGAACTCTTCAAATATGACCCGCCCATCGAGTGGTTCAGCTTCCCGGGAGTGGTGCCCCTCTGCAACAAAGCACAGCTCGGGATCGCCTCCTCGCCATGATGCCAAGGTCGACTCACACGGCGTGGGCGTTCATGGATTCCGCCGAGCCAATAGACGTCCTCAACTTCTTCGACACCCTTGAAGAGGTAGCGAAGAACAAGGGCGAGACCCGAGGCTGACACGGGACACCACGGACCAGGAGCTCGCGTACATAGCCTCTCGGGCCGAAGAGGCCGCTGCAGCTGCAGCGGCAGGAAAGTTTGGTTGTACACCCGAGGAGGCGGAGGCTGCGGAGGAATCCTATCAAGCGGAGGCGGCGGAGATCTGCAGACCGCTGCGACTTCCTCCCGCACGCTTGCCGGGTCCCTTCTCTGAGGCACTCCGGATCCCGGAATCGCGGCCGAGGCAGCGCAAGAGGTGTCGCTGCGGAGGGAGCCGAGGCGCCCTTGCGGAGCGGAGGCGTCGGAGGGAGCGGAGACGCCAGAGGAAAAAGGTCGCAGCGCAGGCGCGCTGGTCCGGCGAGCCACCGGCGAGAGGAGGGGAGGATGCATGATGCGAGAGATGCCGGCGGGTCCACGGACCTTCGACGACGACCTCTCCTCGTCGTCGAAACCTCCCGCCCGGCGAGCCCCAAGCGTTCTCCAGCGGCGCCTCCGCAAGGCTGCGGCGGAAGCAATCTGCAGGCCCCGGCAACTACCGGCTCGCCGGGCAGCGCAAGCTTCCCGAAGTCGAGCCGCGCCGAGGGCGACCGACGCACCAGACATGGCGGAAGCGACCCGCGCGCAGGCCACGGCAAGGGCGCCTCGCAGGCCGGCGCCGAGTGGACAGGGGTCTTCTCGGAGCGGAGCGGCGGCTCCGCCGCTTCGGGTCCCGGCCGCTCTGAGGGCGGGGTCTTAACCCCAGCCCGAGGACCGCCAAGCGCCCGAGAGGGCCCTCGCCTCTGCTCCTCGCGCCGCGCAACCCAGGTGCGATATGATTTCTCCGCCTTGGCGAAGACGACAAGGAGGAGCAGGAGGCAATGCCGAGATCTTCATCTTCTTAAATTCCGCCTCGATTATTGTCGAGGCTAATCTTGTTTTTGCGTTGATTTCAGGACCTTGACCGGCGGGCGGCGAAAAAGCCAAGGTGCCCGTGGTCGAGTCGCGGACGACTTCGCCCGCCGAGGCGACCGGGATCGCGCGGATCAAGCTTGCCGGACCCGTCGCTGTCCCGAGGAGCAGCCCAGCCGCAGCCCCCGTAAGTCTGGGTCCCGTGACTTCGCTTGCGGGCGCGTCTGGAGATTCCATCTGGTTCCAATATCTTGGCGTGTTCGTCTTGATTTGTCTGAGAGATGGAGCCGCGCGGCGAGAGCGTCCGGAGGTCGCCCTTGAGGAGCCGGCAGTCCCTCCATCCCCGCCAAGGTTGGACTCCCCGGCAAGGGAGAGCGTTCCGCCAAGGGCGGGTACTCCGCCAAGGGCGAGTACTCCACCAAGAGCGAGCAGCCCGGTGAGGGCGGCCACTCCGGCAAGGGATGGTTCCCCGGCAAGAGAGCCCGTCGCCGACGACGTCCGCCAAGGTAAGTTCTGCGACTTTGTCTTCTTGGCATTGTCTCTTTTTGGATATTTGCTTGAACTTCCTTTGCTTTTTCTTCTTCTTCTAGATCCTCCTCCTCCCCCCGAGCAGATGGAGACGGAAGTCGTCATCGAGGAGGAGGAGGGCGTGCAGGGTGGCGGCGGCGACGCCTTTGTTGTCGAGGACGCGGCGGGAGCCGCCGGGCCAGATGTGCGGAGACCGCTCCCATTGCGCAGATCTGCGGCCGGGGAGGATGACGACCGCACCGCCCCCGGAGGTGGCGGGAGATCGAGTGTCTTCGCGGGTCACCGACCCCTCCACCGGAGAGGAGCGGCCCGCTACTACTTGAAGCCCCCAACGGCGTCTTCATCCAGTGCCGTGGGGTTCCTCGTCGCGGAGCTCCGCGAGGGCGAGGCCTTCGATGGGGAGATCCTCGCCTCCGCGGGTTTGAAGGTCGTCGAGGGCGGCGGGAGTGGCGGACTGATGAGGAGAAGCTGCTTCACCAGCTCCGGCCCTTTACCGGGCGAGACAGCAAAGCTTCGCTTCCGGAGGCCCTTGCCGCCAAGGCCGCCGAGGAGATAGAGCGGGCGGAGCTCAGCGCCGCCAATCAGGCTGCTCTCCGCGAGGTGGCGAAAAAACGCGAGCAGCTCGCGGGCGATATGAAGAGTGGTTCTTTGGAGGCCGAGGCGAAGAGCAGCAACGGCTCGTCGGAGTGGAGCTGTCCCGCGAGAAGGAGAGCTCAACCAGCGAAAGGTTGACCTTGGCGCCCACGAGGAGGACCTTGCCGCTCGAGCAGGCCCTCGGCGGGGAATTGAAGGAGGCGAAAGACGACGCGGCGGCCGCGGAGACCGCCAAGGAAGATCTTGCCGCCAAGGTCGCGCAACTGGAGGAGTTGTTGAAGGTGGATTCGGAGAAGATCGCCGTGCTCATCACGGAGCGCGAGAAGTACGCCCACACCAACTCGAGCTCGGTAGCGTCTTTACGAGAAGGGCGGCGAGTGAAGGCCGCCAAGGACTCCGTCGAGGATCTTGGGCAGAAAATTTCTCTTATTGAAGGACTCGCTCGGCGCTGCCCGGACCGGA